>OY365812.1:19399727-19412227 GCA_959347315.1 Bimastos eiseni
TCGCGCCAATTCTGATAGGAAGCACCTGTCTGTGGTGGCGTCGTTGCTCCTCCTTCAACTTACGCTTGTGTTGATGTTTCGACAGCTGCAACCCTTTCGCGTACCCTTCGGTGCTGTTTACAAATGATGGATCCGCATCTTTTGGTTGTCGTTCCCAGAAATTATCTCCGAGACCTTGACTTGACTTCTTCGTCTTGTGTAATATTGAAGATGATATAATGATAATAATACGATGTTTATTTACCTATGTTTAGATGCATATGTATATCTCCACCTTATATAGTATGCTCACATGCATACACGCATAGGAATATATGCATATACACACATATTTTTTACCATTTTATTACCGAAAATTGATATCGCCCTTCTTCCAACATCTTTTGCTCAGAAGTGGACACACATGTCTCGACGGCGCAATTGCAGTTGTACTGCAGAGCAACGGTGCGCGAAGGACTTGCTCAAGGTCCCTACACAGTGACGCCCCGGACGAGGGTCGAACACACTCGCTCAGAGCCCACTGAACGTTACGGGCTGACCGCTCTAACCGATCGGCCACTGTGCCACACTGTATATATGTGTATATATATATATGTATGTATACGTGTGTATGTATAGTTAGCTAGTTTTATAGCGTCTCCAACTAATGTAACGTTTAAGTGTCTACGACGTCTCTACGTATATTCCCTGGCATAATTATTAGTCTGGGTGTCTGCAGCTCTATAGTCCAATAATATAATGCCTTTTATAGCTGCCTAAAATAATGTAGTTATATATAATACGCAGACGGTTGCCTGGCACATATAGAGCAGTGCAGCTGTATATTATTTCTGAAGTGGAACATGTGAAGTGGAACTGGAATGAAAGAGCGGATCATTGGAGTTGATGACAGAGTTGATGTGGTCGTATAACATGTTGCGCTGTATAACATGATGTAGGAATCTCTCTCAGTCCTTCTGACAAAACATTTGAACGACTGGCCACACAGTGCATGAGATAAATATTCCAGTCTGTCTGTCTCTGTGTGTCTCTTATAAGGTCCAGACTGCTTTGCCCTTAGGTTATGCATCATCTGGTCTATCCAATCGGCGGATCTCTTCAGCAAGCGTTGACGTCTGCATAGTCTTTAGGAACGGTCGATAGAACAACAGGTCACACTGCCTGCATAACGTTAAGAATACTCAATTCAGTGACGTTTTCTTTCCATGGTCGTTCCCTCAACATTGAATGGACTTCCCTTTCGCCAATCGCCTTCTCCCAAACGTCTCCTCTCATCAGTCAGTTCCATCAGCTATACTAAAGGTCATATCCTACCGCTTGACATGGGTCGGGAGGAAGCGCCTACTAGTATATGAGTCTTAAAGCTGCATAAGTTTTGAGTGCCTGCTTGATTGATTGAATGACTGATTGATTAATGCATACATATAAATCTTTACCATCTGCAACTCAATATTTTTCCATCTGAGGCTGAAATTGCACAGGGCAATATTATAGGAAAAGACCACCACCCAGTTAAATATGTATAGACCTACTACAAGTATGTCTTACTTCTATGCCATAAGCATGATACACACAAGTGTGGTAAGCAAACACATGTAGTCCAACGCAAACACACAAATGCAAGCATGCATACACACACACAGACAAATACAAATATCGACAAAAGCGTATACGTGGAGTTGGTGTGATAACGTGCATTCGAAGCAAGTGCGAGTTATAATTATGATCTATTGACACGTGAACAGATGAACAATTTCACCTTTCAAATGCCGACGATTGGAGAAATTACAGAACTAATAAGAAACATCTTCGGACTGATTGTTTGATTGAAACAAACCAACCAAGTTAATGCACAAACGTGTCGATGTATACACATAAACATATGCTAATATGTGGGCATCCTGCACAAACAGCCACGGACTCACAGACAGACACACATAAGGTTGATTGATATAAATAATTATATATTTATATGCATATATATATACATATATATATATATATATATATACTTACGTGTATATGTATAGATATGCATACCTTATAGAATCAACGAAATTCCAATAAGTAGATACAATAGGCCTATACTAATTAATTATGCGCTGTTGTTATTCGGACTGATTGTTTTAGAGCCAAGTGTATACATAAAAATATATACAACCGCATGTGTATTTTTATGTGCATGCTAATTTATATACATACATATGCGCGTGTGTATATGTAAAAGAGAAAGCATGCATGCAGCGGTGGAGTTCCATACGACGCATTCAGCCACTTGTCTGCATGACCCGAGACGATATGTAGGCTGAGAGAGGTTCCTTCGAGACAACGAACTGTAAGCGAAGGCTAGACGCACAGTTATTATGGCGATAAAATTAAAAAAAAGAGACACAATAGGCAGGTACTTTGAATTGTTATCCGTGGTAAAGGCACCTTTGATCTCTTCAGTCCGGCATGTCTTGAGACGTTCATGTATACATTGAGAGGTTTCAAAGATCCTACTTCTCTTTCGACTGCACTGCTTGTGAATGACTTTCTAGAAGCCATCAGACACGTTCTGTGTTTATCATTAGAGATGGTGGTATACAGTGGAAGAGCAACTAAGGCGCCAGCATTACAGCTCCGCTGGGATTGGAGTGTCTCATGATGACGACATGAATTACATATACGATATCGCGTCAATTGATCCTCCGTCAGTTGATCCCCAGTCAGTTGATCCCTTGTCAGTTGATCCCTTGTCAGTTGATCCCCTGTCAGTTGATCCCCTCAAATCTCTAGGCTGCATGCGCGTCACAGTCTTATAGCTGATACGAGTAGTAAGCAAAAGATTGATTTTACAGATTTGCAAAATAACATTACAAAATAACAAATTAATGTCCAGGCTTCGTGTCACTCCGCGCTGTAACCGCTTACGGCCGTTCGGATATTCTTTTATATCAGAGCAATGGCTCATTTGTCCCATACATAGACGCTTATGCATATACTTTATGCTGATAAACTAATCATATCATGACTTTCAATTACGCTTTTCTATTTTTTTTATCATTTTAACATTTCGTTCTCTTTTACATTGTTCTTTTAATAAATGGACAAGGTCGCAAGCGGAACATAAATGTTGTATCAATTTGGCTGGGTTCAATAGGCAGAGGATCAATTGACGAAGGAATCAATTAACTAGGGGACCAATTGACGGGGGATCAACTGACGGGGATCAACTGACGGGGATCAACTGATGGGGATCAACTGACGGTAATCAACTGACGGGGATCAACTGACGGGGATCAACTGACGGGGATCAACTGATGGGGATCAACTGACGGTAATCAACTGACGGTAATCAACTGACGGGGATCAACTGACGGGGATCAACTGACGGGGATCAACTGATGGGGATCAACTGACGGCAATCAACTGACGGTAATCAACTGACGGGGATCAACTGACGGTGATCAACTGACGGGGATCAACTGACGGGGATCAACTGATGGGGATCAACTGACGGTGATCAACTGACGGTGATCAACTGACGGGGATCAACTGACGGTGATAAACTGATGGGGATCAACTGATGGGGATCAACTGACGAGGATCAAATGACGGGGATCAACTGATGGGGATCAACTGACGGTAATCAACTGACGGTAATCAACTGACGGGGATCAACTGACGGGTATCTACTGATGGGGATCTACTGATGGGGATCAACTGACGGGGATCAACTGACGGGGATTACCTGATAAGGATCAACTGATGGGGATCAACTGACGGTTATCAACTGACAGGGATCAACTGATGAGGATCAACTGATGGGGATCAACTGACGGGGATCAACTGACGGGGATCAACTGACGGGGATCAACTGATGGGGATCAACTGACGGGGATCAACTGATGGGAATCAACTGACGGGGATCATCTGACGGTGATCAACTGACGGGGATCAACTGATGGGGATCAACTGATGGGGATCAACTGACGGGGATCAACTGACGGTGATCAACTGACGGGGATCAACTGACGGGGATCAACTGATGGGGATCAACTGACGGGGATCAACTGACGGGGATCAACTGACGGGGATCAACTGATGGGGATCAACTGACGGGGATCAACTGATGGGAATCAACTGACGGGGATCATCTGACGGTGATCAACTGACGGGGATCAACTGATGGGGATCAACTGATGGGGATCATCTGACGGTGATCAACTGACGGGGATCAACTGATGGGGATCAACTGATGGGGATCAACTGACGGGGATCAACTGACGGTGATCAACTGACGGGGATCAACTGACGGGGATCAACTGAAGGGGATCAACTGATGGGGATCAACTGACGGGGATCAACTGACAGGGATCAACTGACGGGGATCAACTGACGGGGGATCAAAAGACGTTGAACCACATATACGTGTGACTGACCCAAAGACCATCATAGTATCTGATTCCTTCTGTTGACTTCGGTCCAGTTACTCCATTATACTGATCGATCTTAGACTTATTACGTCCGTCCCTCTCGTCTCTTAGATGTTTCTATTGCAATTCTCTTCTCTATAAGTTGAATAGAGTATTATTAAATTTTGCGTGTTTTATCACCTTATGCCTTCTCATCTTGAGATGACCGCGTTGTGTGATTCTTCAGATGATACCAGACTATATCATGCGCTTCGGCGGGATTGATAACTATAGTCTACATGCTTCACACGACTTATCCTGAATCGAACTGTCGACAGTGGATTCGTAGCCATGTGCATTTGTAGCTTTCGGTTATTAATTAATCAATCGATATCTCAACATGAATGCTTTGTATTGCATTGTATTGTATTGTATTGCAGAGTAAATGTATACCGTTAGAATTATGCTTATCATTCACATCTACTCTCATTGACTATTATCATTAACTGTTATTATTATTATTTATTACTAATATAATAATAATGTCATTAATTGTATACGGATAATTTATTGCCTACTAAGGAATTATAACCACCTCGGGTACAATGGTAGAAATGAAAAACTAACAATAATAATTATAATAATAATAATAAATAGTCTATTATTATTATCATCTTTATCACAAGCGGGCTGAATCGTTGGGTGGCGTTGGTGGTAATTTCATTATTCAAATGAAATATAGAATCACGCTTAGACAATTATACAATTATTCATCATATCGTTATCAAAAATTTAACGTCTATTTGAACGTGTGAACGAATGTTCCATTGAACTAACGAATTCATTCAATAGAGGCATAAACTTATTGGTCAAAGAAGGATTTAGTCTTAGTTGTAAGTTATATATAATTGATTCGCAGACAAAAGCAACCTTGTATCATTGTTATATAAGTTGTCAGCTTGAATCTTATTGAAATATATACGGATAATGGTTTACTGATTGTCAGGACAATTAGTTGGATCAGATTCCACTTTTGTCATAGTCCAGGTCATATAACGGCAATGAATCTTATCTATGAGACGTTATTTTGCTTAAGGCATGCACTGCCTTCTAAATACTATTAGTACTTAGGAGTTTAGAAGGCAATGGCTGGACTCAAAGCTGGCAACCGGTTTCCTTCTGTGCCACAATGCGGACGTGATATATGAGTTCAACAAAATTGATTGTCTTACCAAGAAATGGAATTGCAATGACTAATACTTCCAAAATAGCTAATACTATAAGTAAGATTGAGAACTCGGCGCAGTTCTTATGGAATAGTGCACGTGGCTTATAGTTTTAGAGTAAGTTTGGAGTGAATGGAGTCTCAAGAGAGATTGCAAGTGGCTGTCGATTGATTGATTCTCGAGGAATGTCATTCGAGAGAAGTGAAGCAGTGCTACCGTTGGGCATAAGAGCTCTGCCATTATCCTCCTACTATCCTCTTACCTCTCGCGAGTTCCATCATCTCATTGTTTACTCTCAATTCCATTGTGAAACGCGTTTCTTGAAACTGCGTACATCGGAACCGAAATTCTTGCAGTTATTCATTCAGTGCGTGTATGGACGTGAGAGTGTGTGGTTGGGAGCGCTATTCAGGAGCAGGCCTATGCTATACATGTATGTCTGGCTCCAAAGACAATGAGTTTATCAGTCAATTGATGACACTTGTTAGTCGATGGCGATAAACACTTATGTCCAAATGATTTGGTGAAGATTCCTACACTCCGAAAGACAGCTGCAGGAACCTGCTGCACTTTCCCCTTCTATACACAATAACCGAATGCCTATAGCTGTGACCAGTAACTGGTACTGTGGTACATCGTTAAAGCGCTTAAGACAGTCCTAAGTACACGCTTCTAGTGTGCGAAGTCTAGAGGTTAGCGTCTTGGGATGCAGAATCAGATGTCTCGGGGTTCGGTTCCGAGCGATCTCTGTTGATTGTCCTAGGCTTTGAAGGTCGCTCTCTTGTATATCCGTTGCGTCATTCATGTAATACTAATTATACCAGTGGAAGTGATGACGGTGTTTGATCAACCAATTGCCAGTCCCTAATATAAAGTCGGCAAAGGAGGCTAACCCATCGAGCCATTCCACTCATCGTAATAAAAAAGATTCATATAATTGCTTGATTGTTACAACACGTGTAAAACATTTCTTAGATCCTCTGAGGAGAATGCCATAATATGCCGATGCATGGTTGCATAATTATTTGCTACCTCTTATGTATACTAATAATAGGCATCTGAATATAAGATAATCAATGTCATATGTTGACCATTAAGCTTACACTCAAATATATAAGAATCCATTTGATGGATGCGTCGTGTATTAATGTATTTTAAATGAGGAGTAATCAGTTGGTGCAGATAGCACCCAAATTCTTCCCGTCATATCTTCCCCATTTTCGTTCCGTAGATAGGCCTATCTACGTAACCTTTTGACCTGTGAGCTGCTCCTGTTGAACCCGATCCAAACCCCAGACAGACATAATAGTACGTCTTCGGTGCGCGCGGCCATCTTTGTTTACCATTTCAAGTGATATATCTATACACACACAATCACGGATGCTTAGCTTATTATTTAAAGTGACAGGCATCAATTTTTGTGTATACATTATGCTATTGTGGGCTTTGCCTCAAAAATTCATGCCATGAAAACCCTTAATACAAATAAAAAGATGTGGGTCTAAATTTTGGCCTCGTTCTGTCTGTCTGTCTCTCTGTCTATGTCTCTCTGTCTCTGTCTATGTCTCTCCCTCTCTGTCTCTGTCTCTCTCTTCCTCTCTCTGTCTCTCTCTCTCTCTCTCTCTCTCTCTCTCTCTATATATATATATATATATAACTAATATACATGTAGCTTATATATTATCACAGAGATAGGAAGAAAGTGCAAACAGATATATAACCCTGGCTTTGATATCTGCAGGCGGTCACACACACAATCAGAATCGTTAGGAATTTCAATTGGAGATGGCTTGACCTTGTGACCTCCTTTGCCCCTCCTGACCCTGTATCGTCCACATAACTCATTGCGCTCGCGTCTTCAGACTTACTATTTATTGTTTACATCGGTCTCTTTACACTTACATGTATAGCCCTGGCTACAAAACTGTTATTCTGTCGTCACTGCTCTACATACGAGCCGTCACGACATTAGTAGTTTGGCGACAGTGGCGCCACCTCAGCTGTGACGACGAACTGCACTCTGTCCTCTTACGAATTCTATCTTATAGCACGTTGTCACCATTTCTTAGCGTGTCAGACGCTTCCAACGGCTGTGGATTCGATTCATTATGACGTCCGAGGAGCTAAGGCGCTCCGCGTGGTCCTTTTCTTAACTGATTTTAGCCCAACCTCCAGAGAGTCTAGCACCTTAGCACCGACGAGCTTCACTGATTTTCCAATCACGTTCAGTGATGAACTGTTTTGTCATGTCTGCGTGACCTTGTTACCAGTTTTGAGTATTTTGCTGTCACAGGATTGCGTCTTTATCAATGTTGTGTTGCTTCGTGAGCACAAGTTTCCTAACTGTTGGCTATTATTAATGTGGCTATAGAATATTTATATAAATAAACAGCATAATGATCTCACAATACAGTAAGTCTAAAGTCAATCAGTTCTTTGCAATTGCTGAAATAACTGCCAATAAGACACATATTTACCCGATGTGACAACGATTATTGCGCCTTATTACCGGGCGCCATGTCGTCTTCTGACAACAGACTGATTTTAATGGTCTTGCCTATTAGTTCATTCATTCATTTCGAAAATTTATATAGCGCTTTTCAAGAACCCTACTTAGAGGCGCTTAAAGTATAGACATTGGTGTAAGGCAGAGAAATCTGACGACTTCAGACCATTTCCGGTATTAATGCAAAATTATGGAGACCACAGCTATTGTCGCATGTCGGATGCTCACTACCGGGGAGGAGGTCATTACCGACATTTTTACTATGACTCGATCCTTACATGGCACAGATTTTAGAAGTGCAAGCGAGACTTCTGGCGCCAGAAGTAAAAGGCAGGGAAGTCAAGTCCCGGGCTTTACTGAATGCGAAACGAGTGAGATCCAAAGGACTGGCGAAGATTAAGAGGTCGACCGATGACGATTTGAGCAAGAGTCGTGAAAAAGCATCTGACAGAGGTTTGAAATTTGTCCTCATATACAGCAAGCAGGATGTGGAAGATGAGAACAGTGACTCATCGCTGTCATGGCTACGCTCAGTGTACTCCAGAAGATGAAGAATACTATGTAATATATATTATATATACTATATATATAAAATATTCATCATGCCACTCCTAGACACGTTATGCATGGATAGCCGTAAATTGAGCAGAATAACACAGTAAGAACTACCAGCAATCGTAAGACAGCGTGGCAATGCATGTTCTAATAAAAGAAATAGACAGACGACACTAATAGCAGAATCTATCGGCAGGTGAGGTGGGCGACGCTGCAGTATCTTGAGAAAGCAGGAGAACCACATCATTCAAAGTAATGTCTACTTAAAGAGACAACGGCGTCAGTGTAGACGCTATTCTGTCTTAACACTTTCACGACCAGAGTGTACTAAAAATGGACCGCATGCCAATGAATGCAGCCACTCGTCATTAAAGTGTTAAATGTCAAGTAACGAGGGACGCACATGGACGATTAGGCAGACAAGCTGACAGACAGACAGACAGACGCTATATATGACCATCTCTTTGGATTTTTATTCAGACGTATGATTGGTCAGAATTGTGTGGGGGTGCAAACCTAAATGGATGAGCCCTTATTTTTTCAGTTACCTCAACTCTTCACTTCCAGTAATAGAGGCTGACGAACACTAACAAAATAACGAGTAGACCTACACATCGATTTAAACTTGATCCGAGATCACTCGGATTGGACGCATACTGACCACGTATACTGTTGTGTGCAGAACTGCAGGTTGTATAAAAGTGAAGTTGCTAAGGCTTCATACCTAATGCCGCTGCTGGTGATTCGCATCTTAAATTAAACGGAAATTATCATTACTAAGACATTGGTAGTTATCTTCCTTGAGACCGCATTCCTGTGAACACACAACAATTTTTATATATTATAGGTAGTCCTATGAAACAAAGTCTCTGGTCATTGGCTGATCGTTATGGTTTTCCATTTCAGATGAGTTCGATCCACTTTTCCGGTTTCATCGTTTTTCCGCTTCTCTGGTTCTCTTCAGTCGCATACGTCCTGCACGATGTACATCTGGAAGCACTCGAAGGTAAACTCTTTTTCACAGGGCGCTATGTAATTTATAATCGTGTGATATCGTTTACATACTTATATGTAGGCCTTGCTACTGGTCACAAGTGCAGGTACAAGAATAGCAGAGGGATAGCCTCAGGGCATGCACTAGAGATACTGAAGATGTCGGCTTTCCTGCATTCTTCTTAATGCCTTGAAACCGATGAAAACTCCGGTGTGACCAGGTCGCTATGAAATATCTATATTTAGCTTATAGAGAAAGGTTTCGATCGGTGGTTGAATAAACGTCCTACTGCGATGATGTGCAAGGTTCTGTGAGTATTGATAATATATTATCATCGTTACGTCATCTATGGACTTTGCTAAGTGAGTGTGACGTTCTCTAATGGTCAGACCAAAGCATCTGGATGTAGGCAGATGGAGGTCTGCTGTGATGAGACATTACTTTATGGAATGCACCACCGGCTTCTACTCGGCTGAGACGTGCGCTCCACCTATTCTGTTATCATTACTAATTCAATTGCATGCACTCGTTCTAACTAAACGGTCAATCAATCAATCAATCATTTAACAACAAATATAATACTGTAGGCCTCCATCACGGAGTCTGACATTTATAAATTCATCAAAGGATAGACCGCCAAATTATGCGTCCTGAGAGGTTGCAATTACACGTCGTACGTAATTATGATCCAGAGCCAGAAGAACGAATAAAAGGTTAGCTGGACTTTTTAAAAGTTCAGTTATGGCAATTTATATAGAAGAAAAAATTACACCAATAAATTCTGTGCAGACGGAGACTTTAATACTTTATTATAAGCAGACATTATTAGAAAAGATATCGTTAAGAAATGTAAAAAAACAGTCTAATGATTTAGTTTTTATGTGTTGTATAAAAAGGTAAACAAAATATCGCGTAGTAGAATTTGTTAATAATTTGTGTGAAAGTGAATTCGATACGTAAAGAACGACAGTTAATAAGTGACTGAGGCGTTCCACTGCTATGAAAGATGCCTTCGTTGATCTACTTGAGACTTCCTCTCTTTCTCTATTCATCACTCGTCTTATGCCACCAACCCCTTCGACAGCTACACTCACCAGATACACTCTGTCTATATATATATATATATATATATAGACAAAGCACTAGTGATGGTGAGGATGTAATAATCGTAAACTCCAAATTCTAACGTGCTACTCGCAAGATTAGCAAAGGGCACCAGCTTATTCACAAGCGTTGCGCAGTATAGATGGGCTGTCCAGAGAGTGATTTCCAAAAGAGGTTCGAGTTCGATTGCCAGAGAGACCAGAGAGAGAAGGGTTAGGGCTCTGTTCTCGGCTACAGTTGACATACAATATTAGGCTGAGCTATTATAGACTTTTAATGGCGCTTGCACCGTGCATTTGATGAACTTGAAACATCTCTCTCAGTTGTTCTTAGCAAGCAGATGGTCATCTTTTCTAAGGCAGTCTTTAGACTGTTTTTACGGCGTCAGCGCTATAATGGCCAGGGGACCAGTGGATGGCGCTCTTGTATCTATCTTCAAATCCTGAAGCAGAAGATTCGTCGAGTGAGATGGTCAATCAATCAATCAGTCAATCAATCAATCATCCAATCACATCCGATCAATCAATCAATCATCCAACCAATCAATCATCCAATCAAACAATCAATCAATCAGCTTTATTGTTACCACAGCAGTAGCCTACTGTAAAAAATCATGATGATGATGGTGATGATGATGATGATGATGATGATGATGATGATGATGATGATGATGATGATGATGATGATGATGATGATGATGATGATGATGATGATGATGATGATGATGATGATGATGATGATGATGATGATGATGATGATGATGATGATGATGATGATGATGATGATGATGATGATGATGATGATGATGATGATGATGATGATGATGATGATGATGATGATGATGATGATGATGATGATGATGATGACGATGATGATGACGATGATGATGATGAGAGGAAACATAACACGAATACGTTAACTGCGACCTGTTTATCTTAAATTTTACGATGAATAATATGAAATTAAATATTTACAGTCGCTTCTCATTAACATGTGATTCTGTTGCTTAGATTAAGTCCGATTAGTCCAAACGTGTCAGTGAACAAAGTCGCAATAGTCGCGGTTGAGCTGAGCTCTTTTCCACAAGCAGCAACGACTTCCCTCGACTCTAAAACTTCTTTGATCCTTGATCTGTGGAATCTTCAGAACATTCATCAAACATCAGGAATTTCTCTAAGCATCTGACCCCAAGCAAACATTCACCACACAGACCTCCTGTAGTTCACCCGTGATTCCATGCGAGAATTTAAATACCTATTTTGCATGATCTGAAATACATGTTGCATGTGCATGGTAGTCGTATACTTCTGCTGCAGGATATCGTTCGTGACACGAAGTGTGAGGTATGCAAGTAAAATCCGGAATAACTCCTAACAAACCGAAAAGACACTGCAGTGTCTTCAGCTACAGTTTATTATTAATATTATGGAGTTGTTAAAGTAACCAAAGTAAGCGAGTCACAAAGACTTCGGCGGCGGCATGATCCCTTTGCCACGCCGGTCACTCGCTAGATCGACTTCGTTTGCCAACCGGGACGGAGGGGCCTCAAAGAACAGCGGGCTACTTCGCCATCTCCCCACCGCAGATCCTGTCAAACATAGATGAAAGGGACGACGAGGCTCCATGGCTGTCTTTTATAACCGGTCACCGATACACGTTTTAATTTCAACGCCAGGCAAAAGGGGATAGGAGGTGGGGGTCAACTGCCTCGCCTTTCC
>OY365812.1:19417227-19725977 GCA_959347315.1 Bimastos eiseni
TAAAACCACGCCAGACTGACTTAAAGCAGCTGGTTTCCATCTACTAATTGCTTCGTTGGAACTGCCATCGTAAGTGCATTTGCAGTTCCAAATTGCTTCTGAGGATCTGAACACTGCGACTAAAGAGACACAGAATGTTAGAGGCGCTTCTCTGTTGCCTTCTTTCGCCTTCTAATTCAATCTTATGTCCCAGTTACCCATAAAACTCTATCTGCGTGTTTAAGTAGGGCTCTACAGCGGCGCCAGATATAGCCTCACCCTGTCTCCACAATCGTAATTGTGTATACCGTTGACAACTCCTCGTCTTCCATTTAGAAAGCATTGAACGTGCGCATAAAAGTCGTGGCTTGCCGAGGGCTTCGTAGATACTTTTCCATCGCCGACAAAATCTTCAGCTTGAAATAAACTATCCCCGCTGCAACAACCGTATCGGCCGATGGTCGCTCCGGGCGTTGGGGCAAGAGCCCTGGCGCCGCAGCGATGGCCTTCACCACGGACGACGCTGCTGCTCTTATCGCCAATAACCTGTATACGCAGGCTGCAGGTGGTGGCGGCCGTGGAAGGCGGTGGCGGCCGTGAGAGGCGTCTGCCTTCGATCATCGTCGTCATCGCCGTTCAAGTAGGGAGTTATTCTAACGGAAGAGATGTTATGCGACGAAGGCGACTTTTCGCAGATGCAGGATGACAACGATGACATATTGTTATCATGGCAACAACATCAACGGTTACTTATCACTCCGAGTCGACGTAGCGACTCTTATTCTGATTTGTAAGCTTATACTACGAAAAACATCGCCACGTGCACATCTACATGTGCATATGCATGCATATATACACACAGTCATGACAATAGAGCGCCCAGACAAAGAGCGCGTCTGTATTTATGAAAATAATTCTTCCTATAGTATGGAAGCTTTATTGACGCAAAGATTCATGCTTAAATGGAAGCTGGATTGATGAAAAGGAGTCTGCTTAACAGAAGCTGTGTTGGCAAAATCATCAGCATTAATTATTGAGCATAATTAGAATAATGCTCTAACGGAAGCTGGTGCGATGAGAAGATTACGCATAAGTTGAAGCTGGATTGATGAAAAGTATTGTGCTTCAGTGGAAGTAGTAATGATGATTAAATTTTCTGTTTAAATAGAAGCTGGACTGATGAAAATAGTTCTGTCTAACTAAAAAAAATGATTGATGAAAGGAATGCATTTCAAAATGGAAGAAGGATTGATGAAAAGAATCTGTTTAACTAGAGGTTTGATTGATGGAAATAATAATGTCTAACTAGAACCCTGATTGATAAAAATAGCGCCGTTTAAATGGAAGCGGTATTGATGAAAAGAACCTGTGTAACTGGAAGCTGGAATGCACGATTTCTTTCACCAATACAGCTTCCATTTAACCTTGATTCCTTTCATAAAATTCCAGCGCCCCTTCTAACGGAATTCTCTTCATCGATGCAACTTTTAGTTGAAAATCATTTCTTTCATTGCTTCAGCCTATAACTAAACAAGATTCATTTAATTCATCTAGCTTCCATTTAAGCTAAAATTATTTTCATTAGTCCAGCTTCTATCTCAAATTGTTTGCGCGCTCTTTTGTCGGTGCTCTTTTGTCGGTGCTCTTTTGTCGGTGCTCTTTTGTCGGTGCTCTTTTGTCGGTGCTCTTTTGTCGGTGCTCTTTTGTCGGGGTGCTGCATATACCTACAGTATGGTTCTGCATCTCCGAGTTAAGTCTTGACACCTCGTTCTAAGCACCATCTGCTTTAATTTTGCAGTCTACTCTATGCTTTACATAAACTGGAGGATTTCATGTTCAGCCTCAATCCATGTCCTATAGAAAATCTCATTACAGTCCCATAACCATTGATCGGCTGACACCCTGTCTCGTCCTTAGCCAGGAGATATCATCGGCAATTGCAGTCGTGTCAACAGCCGGATACAAAGCAGTCTATTCATCTTCTTCCTCATTTTCTCCTACTCCTCCTCTTCTATTCCTTCCTCTTCTCTTTTCACCTTTTCCAGTGAATTTCCACCTCTTGCTCCTCGCTCCTCTTCCTATTCCTTCTGCTTCTTGTTCTTTACTCTGCTTCCTCTTCTTCTTGCTTCTCGTATTTCTTTATCTTCTCCTTCTGTTGTTATTTCTTCTCCTTCTTTTTATTCCTTCTTCTTTGCACCTACCTTATGCTTTTCCACCAGTTCCTCTTGTTTATCCTCATCCTGCTTCTCCATCTGCGCCTCTCGTGGCATCGTGGTGTAAACGAAAGCGTCGAAGTGGTTTACGACAGCTGGTTCTTCTAACCTGGCCACTGGAGTCCATCTTAACGGCTCGCATCTCTCACTCAACTAAACAAGAGAAGCTCCATTTCATTGTCCACTTCTCAAGATTTCCTATTATATCCTCCTTCTCCTTCTTCTTCACCTCCTCCTCCTCCATCTCTCATATAAACATGAGGCTATATTTGATTTCATGGCTATAGTCGGAGGTTGATACTCTGTGCACATAGTTGCATTCTGGTCAATCTCTTGATCACCAACTCAAGCATTATAATAAGTCCCCGTCCATCACAGGCTCTATATAGGCCTAATTATATACAGTAGCGTTGCATTGCCGTCAGTGTCTCGATTGCTGAGAACCCATGGCAATCCACAACTACGCCCTTACGCTGCTCCATCTGCTCTATACCTCTATCTCCATCCTCACTCCACCTCTCTATATCCTCACTCCACCTCTCTATATCTTCACTCCTCCTCTCTCCATCTTCACTCCTCCTCTCTTTATCTTCGCTCAGCCCCGATTCAACAGGCTTCGATCGAATCATGCTGCTAATTGTCTTTCGACCACTGCAGACGATCTCCGATTTTCGGGCATAAAACTGTCTTCAGTGAAACCGACTCTCAACGGATTCGTCCTCTTTTCACGTGTTGTTTACTTTCACGCACGCTCCTCTGCTTAGCCTCAGACCACCGGACCTTCAGCGTTACCGTGGTGCAGTCTATTTTGGCAGTGCGCTTCTTTCACAATTCCACTACTATACGAGTTCGACTCTCTAAAGTGGATTCCTGGGAAAGTTTTACGAACATAAAGAGGACTGCGTAAACTATCTGTGAAATTCAATATAGACTGGGAATTTGGGAAAGAGATGACTAATGCTGCAATTCTTCTGTAGACTGTAGGCCTAAGCAGTAACGGATTGAACAAACTGCCGTCCTTAACCCAAGTTGCTTGCATGTTGTAATACAATGTTCCGATGTTTCCATTTAATTAATCTAATTATAAGTTTATTTGCTTCTTGTCGTCTCGCTCGCAATACTGAAAATGAAATTTCATGTCATATTCGTCTTTTGTACTCCTTATTTTAATTTCCCATGTAAGCCATGACTTCGTTTGTTGTTATAGTCTATGCAATTTGCATTAATCTACTACCAATTCATAATAATATAACATAGGAGAATGAAACGAATGCCTCTCGTTAAGCTCACGACAAGATACGGAAGACTATATCATCCGTCCGGATTTAACCGCTGTGTAGCTATTTATTGCGGTCCAAAGATACCAACCGGTTCAAAATACGCGCAACTCCACACATAGGCCTAATAGGCGCATGTCCATTAATGAATCGGTCGATCGATCTTGTCCATTCTGATGAATTATATACGTGAAGCCATTTTCTATTGAGTAGCACACGCAATTATTACAGTGTTTCTGTTCTACAGAATTAGGCGACAGTTTAGGAACGCTAGAAAATAGAAATATAAATGTCGCTGTGAAATTTAAATGTTGGCAGAAAGACGAAGAAGAAGACATGATCTGCAATATTATAATTACAATTCCTCTTCATGCAATGCTCTGCTGTGTGCCCTCTTGCTACAGGATCATTAGCCCTGTTAGACCATTTGCCCTGCATGATCATTACACCTGCATCACCATTAGATCGGCATGACCATTAGCCTCTGCATAATCATTAGCCTTGCTCGACCATTATCCCTGCATGTAGGTCTAATCGCAGGCTTGTCCGCCATTTCGGCAGTGGAGCAATTTCCCTCTCTTACCTTCTTTCATTATTTTGGTGGTGCGTTTTCGACCTTTGATCCAAATCGATATCGATGTTATAAACTGAGTATCGAAATGCCAATCAGTTGGTTAATCATGCTCATTTACTTTATAAAAATCGCAGTTAATGTTCCACTGCGTCCTTGGCTCGTCAGACTGTAGGGTACATAGAATGATTATTGAATCTTGATTTTCATTGAGATTTGATTTACCTTCAAGCAAACATAAATCGATGCTTTGGGTATAATATTGATAACCATACTTAGGAAGTAACTTGGAACTTAGATCAGATTGGATAATTCAAGCGTTTTATGCAGATTCTAACTTAACGATGATTTTCATACTAATAACTAGCGCATATTATTTTCTATACGCTGATGAAATGTTACCTTACATAGACCAACATGCGTTTGCTATAATTATGTGATGCACTGTCAGTCATGAATATTATCAAGGGCTTAACGCTATTTGAATGACATGTGACAGTGCTTTGATTGACAGGTGACAGGTGTCATGACGCAAGGCAGAGGAGACGGCGCAGAATGGGTGACATCATTCATGGTAACGTACAGCCTGGATGCTTTCAACTGGCAGTACGTAGAGGACCAGTATGGTAATCAAAGGGTAAGCAAACGTATCCTGTGATTCACTTAAAGTACTCGTAAAAACTAAATTTCGACTCAAGTGGAATTTTTTTAATTGTGAGTGCATTTTATTTCAAAGCATCCAAACTTCAGTGTAGTTACAAGCGCGTAATTAATTATGAATCAGAGTTAAGTTTAAATATAAATTAACCGAAATTCATTGTCAATTTTTACCTATCGTGTTGAAGCCGGCCGCACGATTTTTGTCCTCACTTGGTATCTTTGGGGACGTCCTCTGACTTGACGTAGCACTCGTTAATAAGACGGCACCCTGGCATAAATTCCTAGATTTCAATGGCAAAGCCGATGATTTGAATTTTGCACTATTTTATTGCTTTCTAGTTAATATATATTTGAATTTGTGATGACTTTTGCAGTTTCAAAGTCTGTTTCTTGTCTATTATGCCTATCTTTTATATTTCAATTATCAAGTAACTTCAATTCAAATTTTAATTTTTGCTTAAAAGGTAGTAAATTATTCTATCTTGATATGCTTAGGTTTTATTATTTGCCGTCTCTAAATTGATTTTAAAAATTCTGTTTCTAACGATTGTGTATTTTTATCAGCGTGAAATGGCTGCCCTTTTTTCCTTTCAAATGCTCAACATATCTGCTTAATTGTTTTAGCAGCTCAGCCCCTTCCGCACAGAATATAGCGGTCTAGTTCGGCAGAAAGTACCTTCTGGGAAATTCCTGTGTCATCCTTTAGCTAGATGAAGACAATTATTGAAGCTAACCCGATCTTGAGAGCTTTATCCCAGGGCTCTACGGTCTACCGCATTCTCAAGATCAACCTTTCTTGTTCTGCTTTTCACTAAATTATCACCAGCGGGCTCCATCACATGCATTTAACCGAACCAAGCACAAGCAAGTCTAAGACTATTACCAAACGGATTCTGTCTGTATTCTGTGAATACTTAGGTGTTTGAAGGTAATTCGAATTCGTATTCGGTCAAACATTGCTACCTCGACGAACCGATCATCACTCGCTTCATCCGATTTCAAACTGTTCACTGGAACCAGCATCCGAGCATGCGCGTCGAGGTCATCGGTTGTCAAGGTAACTGTTTCTGTCTGCTAGTGAGTTTGTGAGACTGGGGGACTTCACATATACTTGCTAAATTCGAAATCAAACATTGCGACCGTTGATTGTTTTGCTTTTCAAGGTGAATGATCAGTGTTGTACAACGAGTTTTATAATTACGCTTAAGATAACAGAATTAAAATTAGCAACAATTAGAAGGGTAAGAAACGTTGGTGAAAAAAAATGAGTGATGGAGGAGCAGGGGAGAGGATTGAGGAGTAGAAAGAGAAGACGCAGGAGGAGATGTGGAGAAACTATACAGATACGGACAATTACATGAAACGAAAGGGTCAAAGGTTAACGATAATATGAGGAAATGTTAGAAGCGTTACTGGAAAATGATATTGGCAACGACACAAAAAATGGTAGCATTTGAAATATTCGTATAGACACCTACAACGACGATGATCATCGGTCTTATGCTAGTTATAATAGCTGAACAGATTCCCTACATCCGAAATGCACCGATCGAACTCCGACCTTCACCCCACCCCACCCCACTCATCAAGGGAGTATGACAGGCGTAGGCAAACACTCAAGAGGGGTGGGTTCGGAGGGTCCGCCTTAAGAAAGGCCATCTTGTCCTCCCATCATCTGTCGATGCTCTGCCTCTTATCAGATCGCCGACGGCAATGCATATGCAGCAGCCATCTGGATTCTACAGGCAATGGAGAAACGAAAATCTGGAAAAAATTCACCAATCTGTGGCAGTGCATCCATCAGCCGCGAGATAAGGAAAAGGAGGAGGCAGAAGAGGAGGAACAGGTGAAAGAGGAGGATGAATAGAAGGAAGAACAGGTGGAAGAAGAGGAGGAATAGGAGGAAGAACAGATGGAAGAGGAAAAGGAATAGAAGGAAGAACAGGTAGAAGAGGAGGATAAATAGGTGGAAGAGGAGGAGGAATAGGAGGAAGAACAGGTGGAAGAGGAAAAGGAATAGAAGGAAGAACAGGTGGAAGAGGAGGAGGAATAGGAGGAAGAACAGGTGGAAGAAGAGGAGGAATAGGAGGAAGAACAGATGGAAGAGGAAAAGGAATAGAAGGAAGAACAGGTAGAAGAGGAGGATAAATAGGTGGAAGAGGAGGAGGAATAGGAGGAAGAACAGGTGGAAGAGGAAAAGGAATAGAAGGAAGAACAGGTGGAAGAGGAGGAGGAATAGGAGGAAGAACAGGTGGAAGAGGAAAAGGAATAGAAGGAAGAACAGGTGGAAGAGGAGGAGGAATAGGAGGAAGAACAGGTGGAAGAAGAGGAGGAATAGGAGGAAGAACAGATGGAAGAGGAAAAGGAATAGAAGGAAGAACAGGTAGAAGAGGAGGATAAATAGGTGGAAGAGGAGGAGGAATAGGAGGAAGAACAGGTGGAAGAGGAAAAGGAATAGAAGGAAGAACAGGTGGAAGAGGAGGAGGAATAGGAGGAAGAACAGGTGGAAGAAGAGGAGGAATAGGAGGAAGAACAGATGGAAGAGGAAAAGGAATAGAAGGAAGAACAGGTAGAAGAGGAGGATAAATAGGTGGAAGAGGAGGAGGAATAGGAGGAAGAACAGGTGGAAGAGGAAAAGGAATAGAAGGAAGAACAGGTGGAAGAGGAGGAGGAATAGGAGGAAGAACAGGTGGAAGAGGAGGAGTAATAGAAGGAAGAACAGGTAGAAGAGGAGGATAAATAGGTGGAAGAGGAGGAGGAATAGGAGGAAGAACAGGTGGAAGAGGAAAAGGAATAGAAGGAAGAACAGGTGGAAGAGGAGGAGGAATAGGAGGAAGAACAGGTGGAAGAGGAGGAGTAATAGAAGGAAGAACAGGTAGAAGAGGAGGATAAATAGGTGGAAGAGGAGGAGGAATAGGAGGAAGAACAGGTGGAAGAGGAAAAGGAATAGAAGGAAGAACAGGTGGAAGAGGAGGAGGAATAGGAGGAAGAACAGGTGGAAGAGGAGGATTAATAGAAGGAAGAACAGGTAGAAGAGGAGGATAAATAGGTGGAAGAGGAGGAGGAATAGGAGGAAGAACAGGTGGAAGAGGAAAAGGAATAGAAGGAAGAACAGGTGGAAGAGGAATAGAAGGAAGAATAGGTGGAGGAGGAGGAGGAATAGAAGGAAGAACAGGTGGAAGAGGAGGAGGAGAAGGTATAGAAGGGAGAGGAGGAGGAAGTGGAGGAGGGAGAAGAGGAGAGGAAGGAATAGGAAAATAGAATGAGCGGGAAGAAGGAATGAATAGGAGGAGAGGCTAATAATTATTATAAAGAAATGGAGGATACATAAATGACAGAGGATGGGTTAGTTTCAGTTTAACGACACTGTGTGATATCAAAGATCATTAGCGTCGCCCTCATCCTTTATCCAGGCTTGGGACTGGCACTGTCAGAAAGCGAACAGTGGCGGATTTAATGATATAGGAGATGGGAAAGGAATATAAATTGGAAGAAGGGGAAGAGGAGGAGGAGGAAGAAGAGGACAAGAGATGGAGGAGGAGGAGGAATTACAATTATGAATAGCTAATAATTGGGCTAAAGGTAACTGTATACGAAATGGTCTAGTCCTTGCTGTCCACGTGACCTGCAATCAGTTGTTAATTATGAAGGATCAAGAGAAATCCCCCACTAGGCCTACTTCTGAGTTCTGACTCTCATGCATGCACTGCGTGCGTATTTTCCTCAACATTCGCCTCAGTAATCTTTCGTTACGCTGCAACCAACTACTTTGAGCAAAAAATGTTGGACGAAGTGCGTTATCAAATTTCGGTAATAAAATATAAATAAATAAACTACAGTCGCAGTCAGATCACCATTCATGTATACAGAAAGTGTACTCAACAGACACTAATTCATTGCGACAATTTGTTTAGCTAAAACTATGTGTAGTAGAGAACTAATTCTATGGTACTTTGCAATAATTATCAATAGTAAGCGCTGGTAATAAGAGTCGCGTAGTAAGTTGCTAAATTGGAATTGAAATTGTGTTATCATTCACTCTCATTTATTGGCCAAAGTGATTAAAATTAAGTTAAATCGGAAATTCGTGTACAATGTTATACACGTATAATACTAATATGGGTGATGAATGTTGCATTGCAGTCTGTAAGAGCTCTCTTGGACTGCCGCCTTACGGGAAGTTGCTGGCGTCAAGTGAGAAGGTCCAGAAGATTCCAACTTCCTGTTCAGCGGAAGACGGATACATCGTAACGAGCAAGGGATGGTGCTCAAAGCAAGACAATGGTAAACGCTTACCCTCTCTCTTTTCATCCACTCAAAGCACCCCGTCTCATTTGATCAGTAAAGTTTGCCGTCTACAGCGAATGAATTCTAGAGTCTAGCTTAATGCAGTTGAGTCTGGATTTGGTTTCGTCTTGTATGGTCGGTCTGGCCATGTGTATGCATATGCCATAGTGGAGCATAATCTATAGTGACTGTTCTTTAGCCTATGATTGTAATTGTAATTGTAAATGAAAACTTATATAGCGCCACTCGATATCAGAGGAGCTCACGACTCAACACATAGCAAAACGGAGAACAGGAAAGTCTTCAGGCGCCTTCGGAAGGCAGCAGTGGAAGAAAGAGCAGCTCCTCCCGAAGAGGAAGGGGAGGCTGTTCCAGCTGGTTGGTGCAGTGGAGTAGAGTGGAGTAGTCTACCCTGGTCCAGTCTGTCATGTTCTGGTATAGCGTTGATAATTAGCTCAGTTTCATTACTAGCTGTCCTGTGTTTATTAAATAAATTGTTGAAGCTGAAACAGAATGAGTGAGATGAATTGAGGCAGGAGTAAGACAACTCGCACCTCTATCACCAGTGATCCAGAGGACATCAAAGATCAAGCAATCGATTTTACGCTATATATTCTGAAACAACATTGTGGGCATAACATCATTTAATTCAAAACATTGAGAACTCTATTTGCCCAATTTAGAGCATTCCTCAAGTTTGAAGTAATAAGACCTCCACAGGTCTTAGATCGACGTGTTAGACGCCATCATTAAAATTTGGTCCTTCTATGCAAATAAACGGCGTATAGTGAGGGATGGATGATCAGTCTCTAATTTGGCGATAGGTTACTAAGTAAGAGCATTGGGTCCATCTTCTTCTTATTCTCCGCTTTTTCAATCAGGTTCAAATGTTCAACGTCGCCACTCCTCTCTCCTCTGCGCTTTTTCTTTAAGTCTCTGGAAGCAATCTGACATCATCCAGCCCAGCATCATTCGTCTTGGTCTTCCTCGTCTACGTTTTTCTTCCATCTTTTCTTTTATGATCGTTTTCATTATTGAGTTTCCTCTTAGCACATGCCCCATGAGGAAACTGAATAATGAAAACGATCAGGGCTCCATTTGAACTCATTATATCGATACCAGTTGAATTTGATATAAAACTCGTGTGGGATGTGTTTAATGCCCTTTTAATAATAGAACATGTGACGCGATCAATTCTACATCGTTGTATAAAGATTTTAAAACTCAAAGCACAAACGAATTTAGTTGTTCGCATCCGGAAGCAATAAAATGACGTCAACGAGCTATAGGGTAATTGTACAGCGTCAACTCATTTCGTTTAAATGGGTGAAAACCCTCATCACCTTTGCCCGTTTTAGCTTTGATCTGGCGAAATTACTGCGTAACACGAGTAATATTCAGAGGAAGCTCATTTGAGAGCGCGTTGGGAGGTGCTTCAAGGCGTAACTTTATCCGATTAACAGCGATCGAATATCTGCTTTCGTTTGGTAGGGCGTAAATACGTCTAACCTCTTCTTTATTACAACCGCCCATCCCGTTGAAGGATGTGCTGTAAAAAAAGTAGAGAAATCCTACATATCCTATCTCCTGTGTAGGAGATCTTAGACCTTATAGAGATTGACAACAATATGCATCATCGTTCAAAGGGCGGGTTCTTGATTGGAGAGGTAACTGGGTTATGTCCATCAGTCAGCGATGATAGGCCTAATTTAAAATACCCACGCAGAATAGGATGTATTTTGTATATCTTCATAAATAAAGTCAAGAGCGTTTCTTGTAGGTATAAAATAACAAAATAGGAATATCCATTGAACATAAACAGCGGTAATGACTAATAATCGGTTTTCATAAAAACTGTTGACGAAAAACTTGGTTCCATGATTAATCATGGAACCAAGTTTTTGTCAACAATTTTTATGAAAATGCCGATAGCTGTCTATTTTATTGGGTAACCTGTAGACGTGTTAAATCGTGTATTTCACTATGTTGGCTCCTCGCTTTGTACCATGATGTCTAATTTGAACCATGATTCTGTAGATAATCAGTGGCTTCAGTTTGACGTCGGACCACCTACCCTGGTGACGGGTATCGTAACTAAAGGACGCGGTGACGGTGGGAAAAGACACTGGGTGACGCGGTTCCGTGTCTCCTATAGCAACGACTCTCGCGTCTGGTTCTTTTACAAAGATGCCAGTCATCTCGATGCAAAGGTAGGCTTAAATCGATTCAGTTCAGTATCCAAGCGAAGAAGATTAAAACGCTGTCGCCGCCATTCGAACACACGTGTCTTTAGTTTTTCCGCTATCTTGGCACTTGACACTTTAATGCGCCTGTGCCTATTTATATATATATATATATATAATATTATATATGTATGTGTGTGTGTGTGTGTGCGTACGTATGCGTGTGCTTGGACTTTCACAGACGAAATTAGAGCCTCTGGAGAGCTCTGTGTTGATGGTTGTTTGAGGGATATGAACAGGTGCGTCTTAACAAACGAAGAGATTGTAACCTGGAAGGAGTCAAAAGAAATGGTTCGAATCTTCATTAGAAAGACCGTTCCAATGGGAGGAACTGTCGAGTGCAGTGCGCAGTGACGATGACTAAGCTGTTGTTGTAGCCGCCATTGCTGCTGATTGTGATCGTAAGTGAACATTTACATAGCGCAATCTCAGAGCAGACATATCAAATGCGCTCTTTTCCCTGTCTATAATTACTATGCTAAAAGCAGTCATTAAGGAGCTTTTTCATCTGGCAAACAATGCGCAGAAAACTTACTACGGTTAGAGAATGACGATGGTAACTATGACGACAGTGATGGTAACTATGATGACAATGAAGGTGACCAGTGGCTATGACGGAGATGACGACAAAGAATGTAATACTGATAAATACAATGATTGGAACAATGAACTGATTCTGTGTACTGACATACAGGGTGGCTCAAAAAAAGGCCCATCGAAAGAAAATGCAGTTTCTTCTCAGCCAATAAAGATTTGCTTTGCTAAAATTCAGGATTTGCAGGGAACAGATATCAACGATCTCTAAATATTTCACTGAAATATTTTTATTGCTTCAAAAATTACAGATGTTTTAATAATTTCATTCTGTATTTATAACATTACGCAGAGAAGTTGACAGTCACTTGTAACTTTCAATGTCACTTAACATCATCTTTCAATATGGATTCAGAAATCTGTTAAACGGTTTATCTCAATGCATTTTTGAAGTGCTCACCCCAGCTCTCACACAAACTGAACGTCTTTTGTGTGAAGTACAGTATGGCCTGGTTGGTTGAGTTCTGCAGGAGAAACAAAGTCGTTCTGGTGGTTTACCGGTTCAGATGAAAGTCTTTTGACAGATTATTATCTGATCTGAGCTTGAACGCGGCGAATTGAAGACAGATGAATATCATGTTTCACAATTCGCTGAACAAACGTTCGATGAATGTTCAATTCTTCAGCCACTTAACCAGGAAGGTCATTCTGAGCTTGTGTTAAAGCTGCGGGGCTGAACACCTCGAACACGCTTCGAGATAAACTGCTTAACAAAATTCCGAATTCATAGTAAAAACGCGCTGTTATTTGACATTAAGATTGCAAGTGACTATTATCCAGTAACATTCGGATTCAGACTTTGCTATCAACGCTGATCCTCGGCTGGTATTGCGGATTTAAAAGTAAGACCACATTTCCTTCGTGATACAAGACGAGCTTCAGTGGCTCAGAAACGACGAACTCATTAAACTAAAACTACATTTTTAAACAGTTATAATTTCTTAAGCAATAAACAAATCTAGTAATATTTTCAGATTGTTTCAAGAGCTGTCCCATTTCATTTAGTCCGGTGGAACATTTTTTTATTGAGCCGTCCTGTATATTTTCTCAAAGCTGTGTGCATAATAATTTGTACCTTAATAACACTATAATAACTTATTAGGGTTTAAATAGACTAACACAGCAGGAGTTGCTAGCGATTCCGACAAATCTAAACTTAATTGATGGCAAATCATAAAATGCTGACTAGATAGTACTTTGACTAAGAAGAAACCAAATATCTTGTCGTAATATAGTCTCTTCCTTTACTTGTTTGAAAAATAACTTAGATGAGCTGCAACAGGGAGTCTAGTACGCAAAATGTAATGTTTATGGGCCACACCCATTGTCACTGTGGTGATGCGTTAGCCTACCTAAAATTGTGTATGGTAACTAGCATAAACTATCTAGCAATAGCCATTGAAGGCCTAAGCCAAATTCAAGTCAAATGTACATTGTTTTAACGAATGAAGCGCATTTCTTTTAAGGCTAAGAGAAACTAATATAACACAGATTAGGTGTCACTGTAGGATGCACTGATGTGTATGACCAACAAACTCGTTTAAAATTCTTCCAACGCCTCCAAAATCTATTATATCTAAAACAGTAAATGGTGACTTTTCTATCCAGTAAATTTTCTTATTGTCAATAATTAGGGCATACATGAAGGCTAGCGCGAATCTTTTGCCTGTTTTGTTATTTTAAGAAATAATTTGTCTTCGTAGAAGAACAATCGAGAGACAATATTTGAATCTTATGATATTTTGACGTTTTGTTGTTGTTGTTGGCTGCTGAAATTGCATGTTTTATTTGTGCTTCTGTTTCCGTTTCATTTACTTTAATATATTTTGGAATTGGTTACCGTTACCATTGCGATCTAGCTACGATTACTATATAGCTAACGTCTTGATTTAGCCACCTTAACGAATTTGCTAAACCATTCTTAACCGTTGAAGTTTCGTTTCTAAGTTGCCTATATCAATATTTTGTCAATTAAGGAAACCGATTGTGAATAATAAACTAATCTAAGTGGTTGCTATGATTATGTTGTTATGTTGTAAGCAGATATAACTATTACAAAAGGAGCTATATGAATCAGTTATCTCTCATATAAATGATCGTTATGCTCGAGTGCTTAATATAATTCTTACAAGCTGAACATGCAAAGGACGGACATGGAGGCAGCGAGTTCAACGTCCTACCTCGTTCCAGATCATCAGACTCCTGAGGGACTGGTAAGAGGCAACTGGAGTGCAGTGCACCCGTCGTGTCCTGCTACTTCTACACCTACTTCCCACCCATTTATACGGTCTGCAGCACGTGTAGCTTGTGGTATATGTTGATCGATTTAGTATGTGCTGTGATTCGGTAAATTTTTATTATTAGTGAATCGATGAATGACCTCAACCGATTCCGATCAACTTCATTTATGATTCTGTAGTTATTGCGTAACTTGCAAATAGGAAGCATATGCTTTGCCATACTATAATCACGGTTTTCTGAAATTTAACGAGTCTGTCATTTTATCATTACATTATCATATACTACTGTGTTCTAAGTTTCCGCAATAATACGATTCTGATAATTCTCAGATCATGCGACTCTGTGATTCTGTGATGTGTGATTATGTAGTGCAATGAATCTTCGAGTCTACGATTCCTGGATTCATTTCTAACGTTAGCGCCGCGTGTGGCCGCGCTCAATAGCAGTCTAGTAGATCTCGCTCATGTTTAGTTTTGCTTATTACGCACTTTACAAGAGCGGAAATCAACATTAATCCCAAAAATTAAAGCATGGAGCTGGACCCCCTATTAAGACTGACTCAATAATCGGTTACTAAAAATTTGTTCGTTTTTTCAACTTCTCATAAATTATACCACCAGTCTGCTTCTTCCTTTATTAAATAAACTAATAAGCATAAAATGTGCACCTTGACCTGCCTGAAAGGTATTAATCGCTTGTGGAAAGCAGTGGAAGAGAGGTCGACATATAGTCCATGTAGGATCAATGTCCAGCGTTCTGTACCTCAGAAACTGTTGAACACTATTGATAAAGTGGTTAGTCCCATTTAAGCCAACACATTTTCGACAGCAAAAAACGGTGACCCTTTAGTCATTGATGTCGACCCAAACAATGAGGTTCATGTTTAGAGATTACGTTTGCGATTACAATTAGTCTTTATACGGTCAGCAAAGCGGCAGTACAGTTGACCGTGTGATCATCTAGGCCTACGTCTCTGAAAACAGTGTTAGTCCTGCAGCTTTCAACAGCAGAAGAAGCAAATCGGGCCTTTTGGTCGCTGGAACATGCATATGTGAAACAACCCAGTATGCGATTTCTATTGAGAGGGTCAACGGTGTTGTCGTTTTTAACAACATCAATCATTTATTTGTTATATCATTAATACTAATAGCGGACAATTTACAGCTTCTTACAATTATTTTTTTAAATTTTTTATTGAATTTGCAATATAAATGGCTGGAATTCCAATTTCAGTTGCAATTGCGACTCCAATTACATTTGCAATTGCATGATTACATATTGTTCGAGACAGAATCAAAGCATGCTCGCACTTACACTGCAGCTCTTCAACGAAATTTTATTGCGCCTTGCCTTTCTGCCTTGATTTATTGTTACCATTGAAGAAGACAATGAAGTAAAATACGACGTCCTTTTCTATGTCCTAAATTCTAAGTCGAATGCTATTTGCGTGTGATCTGGATATAGTTTCACCCTCAATAATATGCAATGATGAAACCATTGATATTATACAGTGCACAGTATTATAGTCATTATTATCATCGTCGTCATCATCACTAATAGCTCCATCCATGTGCGAAAAGCGCGCAGGTTTCTCCTATGTAGGTTTCCAATATCGTAGTACAGAAACTGCTCTTTGCCCGAGGAGGTTGGGTCTGGCGTGACTCTGAGTAGTTCTCCTAGACAGGCGCTATCCTCTGAATGAATGGACCGATGCGATTTTCTGTGTTGTTTGTAAGACGTGTAGAGGTATGCGCGTTGAAGTTGGCATGCGCGTTATGCGTGCATATGGCGCTATGGAATTTGTCGAATCGTTGCATGTATTTGTGCATGTCGTCTGTTGCTTGGTAGATGAAATCAGAAACGAGTTATCGATGTGATGTCAAACGTCAATTCTTACAAACTTTACATCGAACGACCATGCACACATGTATACACACAAAGCCATACACATACACACGAATATATTCATATACACACAAATACATACACATATACAAACATATATATTATATGCACGTGCATGTTATGCTTGTATTTATAAAAAGATAGGAATTTGACGACAGAGGGCGAAGTTAGATAAGGACGAGGATCATATTTTGTCCTCCCCTTCTTATCTCCCTCTCCTCTCCCTCGTTGTCGTAGTCTTTTTGAATCTCTACATCTCTCATATCTGTCCGCACCTCTCTTCCTCGTCTTAAAATTCTCTTTATCTCCACCATTGTATTTTCGTCTTTCACATATTGATTATCTATGTAAAGAAATCATAAACTTATTTCAGAATCAGATCAGAGAACAATTATATTACTGCATAAAATACTGAAAGAAAGGCGTATGTATGTTATCTCGATTATTTTTATTTTTAGCGATTTTTGAGACGGTAGGAACTTTTTTATTTCAATATAGCCTTATATAGGAATACGTGCCTATAGCAAACCACCAACCTAAATGACACCTTCAAGGTAGATGAAGCAAGCAACAGACTTATTTAGTTGCTACACGCGCCCGGTTATCTCCCCACAGGTCTTCCCTTTTCACAAATCCTAACCTGATTCTTTAAGTTTTAACTTAGGTCTTAACCTAACTGTTCATTCATTTCACTATTTAGATAAGTCATTTATTCATTTAGTCGTTAATTCTTTTAGGAGTTTGGAGGTAACGTTGATAAAGACATAGAGCGTGTTCATTACTTGAACTCTCCTTTCGTTGCACGATTCATTCGTTTTCACCCTAAAGACTGGAATCGTCACATTGGACTGCGCGCTGGACTCTTCGGTTGTCCATACAAAGGTTAGCTTTTAATAGTGAATACGGCCTTAGATAGAAAATAACTGTAGCTACATCACTCAGACATATGCTTTCATGGCATAATAACCAACACTTCTTTACTGCTTTGAAAACGAATCAGCTACCCTATATTCAGTGGCAGCTCTCATTCTCAAGGCAAGGGAGGAACCAGACAGCCAACTGTCCCATCTCTTAGGTTACCGAGCCCATACGTGGCCTCCTCCGTTGGAAAAGTCTAGAGCCACCTTTGACCCTATTTAACGATGCTCTAGATTGAGACAATTCAATTATTTATGATTCACATAATTAAAGTTGGGGTGTGAAAATATATTGCTTGTTTTACAGGAAATTAAATATTCTGAATTTTTCGTTTTAGGACCATGTCCACCTGGTTTCATGAAAGTCAACAACAACACTCCATGCGGTAATTATTAACGCCCATGATGATGATAGGTGATGATGACGATGATGGTGATTAATGGATTATGATAACGATTATTGAGATGATGGTTGATGATAATTGATCATAATAATTATGCATCTGACGACGAAAACGACGACGACGATAAAACATGATGACTATTAACTCTTGAGTCTTGATGACTGATTATGATGACTGATGACCACGATTGACGAAGATGCCAATGTGCATGACTATCAAAGAATATGTGCATATGTTGATTTAGTTATCAAAAAAGTATATTGAATCATTGATTGATTGTTTGATTGACAGATTGATTGATTGATTGATTGATTGATTGATTGATTGATTGATTCATTGATTCATTGATTCATTGATGACGGTGGTGATGACAATGGTTGCGACAGTGATGGCGGTTTTTCTTGGCGGTACTAGTATCGGTGTCGTTGACGTTATTGAAGAGTGAGATGGTGACATTGTTTAGTGTTTTGTTGTCTTAATAAGTCATGACTTCTTTATGTTGCGCATTTAGTGGCGAACATAGCTCTGAAAAAGGAGTCCTTCATCAGCAGCAAGCGTCACTATAAGCGTCACGTGCGCAACCAGTGGACACACGGCCACGCGGCCAGGGCAGTCGACGGAAGCAGCGACCAGAACCTCCAGAGTTGTACGATGCTCGACAGCTTCTATGTCGACAAACCAGTCTGGATGGTGGACCTTGGAACGACGATGAAGATCTCCGGTGTCATGATTGTCACTTGGCAGGGACAGGGTGAAGGTAGGTCATCTGTCGGGTGGACGAGGCAAGACGTCCCAGCGTGGTTCAGGCTATGCTCGAATGCGGGTGCCCGCCTGTATTGACGTTTCCATATAGGCCTATATAGCAAGCGTATATTTATAGTTTGCCTACAGATCAATTTGCCTTTCAATCTCGCCTACAAAACTAAAGAGTCTCTGTTGCGGGGCAGATGAGGTCATGGCAGCAGTAGATTCGTTCAAAAGAATCTGATATTGCAGTTTTTTAGTTCTAAATCACAAAATAATTGCACGAAAGATGTAATTCAAATACAAATTACAAATTGCCAGAATGCAGAACAGCAAATTACAAAGCGCCATTTACAATTGGAATTAAAATTACGTTACTTCAATTGCACTAATTAAATTACCGCCCACCCTGAAAATGTGGCATGAAGATTTTGATAACTTCCTTTCACTTAATCTAGCTACCTTAATCATCTCACATAAAATTATATTATTTACACTGTAGCTGGGGAACCCGGCGTTGCACGGGTTGAAACAGGTTTTTGGCCATGAATAGCAGGAAGACGGCGGCCGCAGGTTCACCAACCCCTCTATTGGGTGTCCCAGAATGCGTACACAGTACATGCCCATCTGACCGACAGTGCAGACGATGGCCAACTACTGTATACGTGCTACCTGTACGATATCTCCCAAACCGTCCTTTCATCCATGACGGTGTAAAAGAATAAGAGGTGTGGCAGACAGATATCAGATGCACATGTCGGCAAATGTGCCGCAGGTGTTTCGCCGACATGATCCTGGCGACTGAGAAGGAAACTCTCCTTGAGGTGGATGGGTCCTGAGACAGGTTTTTGGCCCTGGAGACCAGGAAGGGGCAGTCGGGGGGTTCACCAGCCCCTCTGCTGGGTGAACCAGGTGATTCCCGAGCCAACGGCGAAAGTTTCGAGTCAATAGCTGTAAAACTGTGCAAGTGTTTAACGCACAGAATCTACTCTTTATTTATATAGATTATTATTTCATTATTTATTAATATCACGCATTTATTAATCGCTACAATCACCAATTATTTGATATATGCCACTGTTTAACATAATGCATCAATCGATAGCGCTATAGGACTTGCTCAAGGTTCCTACACAGTAACCGTTCCAAAGGAAACTAGGCCCTAGTTGCTGTATTACTTACACGCCACAAGACGACAACCGGCTCTAACCAATCGGCTTAGGTGTCCTATACGGTAAGGTGAAATTCAAGGTTAGGTCAGATAATGAGAGGTTATGCTAGGTCAGGTCAGGCAATGCGACAAAAAGTCAGCTCTGTTAATTTGTAAGTTGAACGGAATGCACAGCAGACGATGCTCTTTGTCTTTGTAATAATGTCCTAAGCCCCTGTGATTCATTCTCGGTTTTCGAACGACAGAGCAATCGACCACTTCGCCAGGCACCCGTATTAATGATAGTGTGAGTGAGTGAGTGGGTGGGATAGTGTGTGTGCGAGTGGGTAGGTGGCGGAGTGATGGATGGACGGAAGGGTATATGATGAACAAAGTGAGGCGGTATGCAAGTGTATACTATATATATATATACATATATATATATCCAGACTGACTTCTTATCTACCGATGAGTCTGTAATGCGTTCGTCTTTGATTGTTGGTCAACAGAGACTCGAACGACCTACCGTGATTATATGCAGAACCTCGACAAACTGGCCGTCTACGTGGACAGCAAAGGTGGGGCAGAGCAGATTGACCAACCGTCGAAGATGTGTGGCTTCGTCTCCAGATTGAACGACGCCCTCTTCCGACCGACCCTGCATGTCCAGTGCGCCCGAATGATGACCGGGCGATACGTTTATATCGAGACATGGGGAGTACCCAACCGATGGAGTCGTCTCTTCAGCATCGTTCTCTGCGAGGTCATGGTCTACGAATGAACCCTTTCCAACGCCCTCCTTTCCCCCTCTGCGGCATCACTGACCGAACACTGGAATTGACAAGCGCTCGTCACTTGATTGTGCCACCGTCCCTTTCGACTCACCCTCCCATATTTGGGCTTACACTTTTGAAGCAGCGACAACGTCAATCCATCGTCTAAATAGATTGTGCACTTGAGGAACGTGAATAGGCGTCTGAGGTTTCGAACAAGAGAAACCGGTCTAATCACCGACTAAACTGGTCGCAGTAACTTATGGCCTAAAACGATAGAAATATTTCGTTGTCTGAATTGTTCTCAGCCAGAACTATGCACGTAGTATTTGCTCCTAGAAGATGTTAGTTTGCCAGTGCATTAGGTAAGTAAGTAAGTAAGGCAACCAGTCAAAAATGTTGACTATCTTCTATTATCTTTGGGAAGATGTATAATTAATTTTTTACCCATTTAAAGCCTCTTTCTTCACAAACTGCCATTTACTTATATGGTGTTCTAAGGAGCTATGTCTCCTCTTCTCTATTATTTTACGTGGTCCACTTCAGAATATCTCCGTCTCCCAACTGGCACTTAACTGATTCTCATGGACCACTAATGGACCTCTGACCTATGCTTCGAGCACACGATCTGCAGTCTTTACGTCCGTTAAAGCTTTTATCCAACCTATTCCGGTACCCAGAATCTACACGCGCTAGCGCAAGCACACACACACACGCGGATAATTCTTTATTGATATCACATGTATTTACTTATCTGCATGTATATAATATCTATTACATGCATATGTATATTATATGCGCAGGCGTTTGTAATTTGTGCATCTGAGTCACAATACTTATAAGAGGCAGGCCGAGTGATATGTGCTTGTTGCGTATGTAAACAGCTTCGCTGGGTCGATGAAGAGGTCATCACGTGCTTCGGCGCAGCCTAAACACAGATCTCGATGCACGTCATCAACTTCGACATTAACTGCGTCATTACGCCTCATAGTTTAGCGATTATATAGAGCTTAGCGATCGTCTTGTTAGTGACTGTGGAGTCGCCTGGAGGCGCCACGTGCGCTCTCGACCAAAACCATATTATGGGCGTAAATGATTGCACTCGAGGCCTGGAGCTTCTTTATTCGATAAGCGATTTACGAACGGACAACTGTATGATCTGCAATCGTATTTATTTTGAGTATTTGCTCCATTGTGAGTGTAGCGCATGTGGCGCTCCTGTTGAATGACTGGATCAACATTCTTAATGGCGTGCATGTGACTGAGCTGCCTTTGCAGAGGCGTAGCTACGGTATTTTGCGCCCGAGGACAAACTACAGAATTGACGCCCCTTTGGGGCTGTCCATAAATGACGTCATACGCCTAGGGGAGGGTCACACATGTGTGACTTTGTGAGACGAGGGAGGGGTCAAAGAAATGTCACATCACACATCAAACGTCAAAATGCGTCATTTAATTAAAACAATTTACTCAGTTAAACAAGTTCCACTTAGTAAAGGTAATTATTTACCACATAAGAACAATAATTATGATTTATTTTTGAATTATTTACTTTATGCTTGGTGTTAATTTTGGGGTTTTGGAAGTGAGGTAACCACTTTGTAACACGCAGCAATCAATTATCCCACCAGAATGCACCAGGCCACAGAGAGTCGCTGCACGTCGGCAACGTGAACTAATGGTAGTAATCGCAAGCGTAGAAAGAAGAGAGTGTAGATTGGATAGGTGAAGAAGAGCTCGATCTGAATGAAATATTCATTGAACAGGATGATGAGATCCAAGGTCTCCCTATTTATTCCATGAAGGACCATTTTACTTCTCCGTGGGGTAATGATGAAGCGTAAACTTTGGTTTTTTCAAGATGTTACTGTAATTTTTTTTAATGTAATGATTTTACCAAAGCTTTTCATCTTGTGGAACGCATAATGAGTGTAAAAATTCTACTTTCTTCACTTTTTCATCCTTTCTACTGTATTGTTACAGGTTTTCATAGTTATAATTTCTTGTTTGATAATTATGAGAAAACGTGCATATAACATCTGTTTTTTCGGGGGTGGGGTGCAGAGCATTTCATATTTGACTTTCGTCACGACGTGTGATGTGGGGAGAGGGGTGTCAAAAATTGTCCATAATTGCATTACGTCATTTATGGACGGCCGCTTTTCTAATTTACTTCACATGTTTAAAATATATCCAAAGGCCATTTAAACATGACTGTAATAGATAAGTCTGCAAAAAGAAGTTTTATCCTAGCAGACAACTAAGACCTACTTTTTCTTTTTCTTCCGTTCAAAACATATATCAAAAGCCAAACTGTTATGTTGTATGGAATATATGCCTCCTTATTCCTGTGGGGTCTAACCATTGCAAGTCTCCGAGAAAGAGCTCCTGGAGAGTTCATAAAGAGAGCCAACAGCCTAGGTTACATCGAACAGTCTTCCAAACAGTTTCTAAACTTGACAACATAACAGATGCCAAAGTCTTTTTCTCTATTTTACACAACCCCAAACATGTTCTTCACCAAACCCTTCCCCACTTCGTCCTCCATTCACCAATTAAGACCTAGACTATAACACAACCATATTCTCACACTCTTAGACCTAGAGCACAACCATGTTCTCCCACCCTGCTTAATTTATCCTCAGATCATATAGGGGTCAATAAAAATATTGAATAGTTTGTTATTAATTCTAGCTACCTTTATTGGTCTATTGTCACTCATGTTAGATTTCTGAGAAAACGAATATCATCATCGCGAATAAATATTATAACATCAACAAATTACGCAATATGAGTAACATCACAACTTAGCAGTAGGCCTACTGTTGCGTTGCTTCTCGTCAAGTAAGTAAGCTGCAAACTATTTTGAGGAGCAGACGGACCAAATATTACGCCTATGATGAATCGTAGAATGAACCTAGTTAGTGAGGGATATATAGTGACACAGTAAACTAAAACAGACTAGCTCAACTGCAAAAAATAAACAAGTAATGATAAAATATATAACAAATTTCCTTCCCCTAAATCCTCAAATTTACTTGCCCCGCGATTTCTTGGGTGGAGCATTAACTCCAATGCTTACATGGTGTAGATGCCTCTGCTCATTGGAGTATACTATAGTGACAATATAACAAAGAAGGTCAAGAGAACAGTCTCGTTTTGTTTTTCTGAATTCATTGGAGCTATTTTTAAATAGACCTGAAGCATGGAGACCCACTTGACGCCGCGACCCACTTTTAGGTCGCGACCTACCGTTTGGGAAACACTGGCTTAGGACGAGCCATGTCATTAATTGAAAACGGGTTTAAGAACTTTGGAGAGATTAGATCGACAATTAAGTGGGTGCATGAGGTCTAAGAGAAATGTCACTAACGATGTTCCACAGTGTAGACCTAAGTAACTCGGATGCTAAAAAGAACAAATCTTATTCAGCTAATAACCATTTATCTTCTTTCACAGAAACTTATCATATATAAAGCGCAAGACGCGTTTATGAATGGCATTACATTTTTCGCATTAAGATCAATCCATCAGCCGTAAACATTAAGAGAACATTATTCAATAATTAAGATACGCATTTGCACTTCTATTGAGTCATTAGCTATTAATTATATCAACTAAGATGTATTAGAAAAAGTTCTTACATGGCTGCGTTATCGTCCTTGCAACAATATTAGTCATTTTACTCATTTTACTCATTTTACACCATTTGAGCCCAGCATCCCAGTGCTTGTTACACCTTATACGGCTTTTATCGTCATTCGACTGGCCTTCAGTTGACCTACAGTGGCCAGTCCTAGATCTTTCAGACTGTACCAGTTGAATCGGGTTGAGTTGTAAACGCAATTAAGGCATGCGTAAAAACACTGGTTAAACCAAAAACCGCTGGAAAACATAGAAGCGCAATTACCACTACGATTTATGTCATTGTCCTTATCTTGGGTTGAAAATTTCATTCCATTCTGGACAAGCAATTCAGATGTGTTCATGTTGTTCAGGGAATCGCCTGCATCTCCCACGTAACCAGATACGTTCAGAGCGTAACCAAGTGATTCTGATGTTATGAAGAATGAATCGTATTCAGCTGAAAACCACTTGTCATGATCCACGGATTGCATCTCGATGCGTAGACGGTAGGGGGCGTTGATTGTCAGCTGGTGCATCTTCTCAAGGCCAAGCCAGAAGTGGTTAGAGATGTTACCAAAGCCAGTCTTGTAAGCTGTCCAATTTCGACTGAAGGACAACCCAGAGTCCACTCTTTGCTGGATGACGATCCAGTTGTTAATGGACATCAGTAGAGAGGCTATGTTGAAGGTCGGAATTGTTACGTTCACCGTAACAAACACAGTCCGAATGTTGTCTGAGAAATAAGTTTAAGTAACAGGAACTGGAGTATTCAAAGAGAACCAAGCATCATAGATATATAACTGAACATTAGCCACTAAGTTCGAAATAAATCGTAAACATAGTCTCAACATTTCTACAGCGCCCACAAAAACGAAGTCGCGGATCCAGCTTATTCACAGGCGTTTAAAATTCAGGGAGTCAGACAGGCAGTCAGACCGGCTAGGGTGGATGGTGTTTGGAGTTGAAATAGCGGGAAGGGAGGGCGACGAGAAGGATCCGGTATAGGATTTGTGAAAAAGCAAGGTGACTGAACATTGTAAAATAGATGAATTTTGGCGTTAGGCACCGTTGTCTGATGCGTGGATACAGAGAAGTGAATTACAAGCGTACACAACTTTTCATAAATTTTGTGTGACTCGGTCGCACTGTCAGTCATTCTCAAATTATATTAAAAACGTCTAGGCTATGTAAAAAAGTAAAACTCATTGTCCAGGTTGAACTATCTCGGATTTCTGTTTTCCGTTTGTTAACTTAGTTATCACTGAAATATTGAGAACAATTGTCACGGAATGGTTTCTTATGCAGGAGAGTTGAAACACTCAAAAACTGAGCTCCTTGTCATCTAACCTATGCTTCCTCTTCACAGATTGTTGTAAATCATTAAAAAGCAAATCACCTGAAGATGTTCTCAAGCAGAGAACGAGAGCTCGATTGAACGTCAGACAGGCATTGCATCCATCGCCCGTTAAGTTCACAGCACATTCGTTGTACAGACGACCGCCATAAGTGAACGGCAGTGAACAGCTCTCGGCAGGAATTCCTATGCATAACATTGAGATATCAGTTTTGGAACACTGTAATTACTATTTGCACACCTTATCAGATACATTCTAATACGACCTGATGTTTTGCTTTTTTGATTTGCCACAATCTTGTCGAGAGATCTTTAAAAATAACAATTCAAAACTTACCGGCGTACGGTTGATCCGTCTGAGCCTAAAAAAGGAACAGATTGAAGTGTATAATTTACTTCAAAATAAAGCTGTTCAACCATTCCTTAGCTAATCCGTTCATTAAATCGATTGTAAATTTATCAAAAACCAACTACATTTTATTTTGTTCTCCTCGTAAAAAGAATTTGGGGTCTTCCAATAGTAACATAGATAATTTTTCAATTCGCCAAGTATCTTCTTGGACATTCTACTTGATCAACGTTTAGCTTGGACCAGTCATATATCTTTTTTTCCTTCAAAAATTGCAAAAAATGTTGGAATTTTATCTAAAATATCGTATCTGCTACCCATCTGCAATCGAATAAGTCTCAATTACACGTTTATTCACCCCTAAGTATCTTATTGTAATTTAATATGGGCGTCGAATTACCCTACCAGTCTCATTGGTCTACTTCGTCTGCAAAGAAGAGCATTGAGAATTATATCTGGATCTGGGTTTTCCATCCCATCTGCAAACTATTCAGTAGGTTTGCAATTCTAACAGTTGATCAGATGAGAGATTTCCAAATTTGCATCTTTATATTTAAATATAAAGCTAATTTACTCCCACAAATGTTTGATTGCTACTTATTCATATACATACATACATACATACATACATACATACATACATACATACATACATACATACATACATACATACATAGGCCTATACTTCCTAAAAATTACTGATATCCAGACATATTCAACAAGGTCGGTTGGTAACCTCAGACCTATTCGCTATCGTGTTAATACCCGTGGTTTCTCCTTGAAAAATGTTGGTCCAATTTTCTGGAATTCACTACCCATAGCATTGAAAACCCTTTATACCTTGTCAGTTTTTAAGACACATTTACGTAGGCACTTGGCTTCTCGTGTCTTGTCATAGCTTCATTCAAAGGCAGCAGAACCACCAATTCATTTATCTGAATGACCGTACATGTGCAATTTAGGTAACTAGTTAAGTTTTACTGTTAGTGTATGTTTCGTCATTAATCAATTTTTGTTTTATTGTTTATTTTCTGTCTCCTTCTCTTATCCTGCCTCCCGTTTAGCGTGAAAGTTTTATATTTTAATATTTGGGTGTCCCTTGTTAGCGGGGCCATCCTGGCTCCTTTAGGTGACACCCTTTGTATTCTAATACCTGCTATTTGTTATCTAATAATGTTCTATCTGAAGGATGCAATAAACGAGTATTGTTTATTGCTCAGTTTGTTTATTTATTAATAAATTTTCTAATTGGCTGTTTATTAATTGATGACAACGGCACTGTTAATATTTAATAGAAAAATAATGTTGTCCAGCACAATGGTGTTACCTGATAATGTATGCACGATGGAGTAGGTCCATAACACTTGGGTCGGTTGAAGAAGATTTCGCAAGTTTTGTTAGCGTTGTTGAAGTTGAAGTTCTCGCAGTAGGAGAACCGCTGACACTCGAGCGCACAGTCGAGAGCGGAGTTCAAGGACATCGAGGCGGAAGATTCATCGAGAGCGCAGAGTTCGGATCCAGACGGAACTTCTGCCACTTGGAACTCGCGTATGCATTCTTCTACTACTATGGCGTAGGAAACGCTCGACATCTCAACAGTAAAACAGAATGTCAAGAATAATGCAAAGTTAGCCATTTTCACAGAAAATATTTAACAACCTAATGTGATCTGACTTATAGTGCCGGGAGTTTTGTCGAATAGACTCGTAAAGCCAATCTTAAGTGACATTCGGAGCGGAATTGAGGCGACGTGGTTTTGCTTGGATGAAAGCAAGTTTTGCCCCTCTTTCAGTAGGCCTACACTCGGTCTGCAAAATTATAACGACAGGAAATGCCTTTCGTCGCATTTGTAAGACTGTCAAATTGAGAAGTCAATTGTTCCTATTTACATGCCCTTTGACTGTCAAATAGAGAAGGACTTTGTTAACAACCTTTCAATGTCAGGTACAGGCTGTTGATAAGACAAGGGTGTCATGGTTACGACGACGCAGCCGCTCATTGTTTAGCGACGTGTTCCAGGATCAATGACTAGGGTCTATAATGATAGGCTTAGACCCATCGTTCCCCGGTTGTACAGGTTGTAGCTCAGAATATAACTAGCGCTGAAATTGGTTTCGCCCATTATAAGTGTTCAGCAAATTTCATTGTATCTGTAGTAAGGAATGGAATGGTCTCCCAACTACAGTCCGCCAAACTACGTCCGCTGCACTATTCAAGTCCAAGCTGAAGACCTACCTTTTTTCCTTGAACTATGACTGAGAACGCACCGCATCGTGCTTCCGTGCAAGACTTGTCTTGTTAAAGCGCGTTATAAATGCGTCATGTGTCATACGTTATAAATGCCTAATCGTATTATATTGTATTGTAAACTGATTCCTCACAATCGTATTGGTGGACCAAAAGGGACTCAGTTGTGTTCCTCTCATAGATATAAAAACCATAGATTGCGCTTACGGTTTTAAACTGCCATCATGACGCTCGATGTGCGTTGATATCGATTTTTAAGTAATAATGCCTTCTTGCGCGGCAATTAACTGCTGTAATCAGCAAAATAAGGAAAAAATGTAGAGCTTCAGTTTGGACTTGAATAGTGCAGCGGACCTAGCTTGACGGATGACCATTAGCTTGGTTGGATGACGATTCCATTCCTTACTCCAGATACAATGGAATGGTCGTTTCATTTGGGAATAAACTTATTATTTTACTGATTGTTCTTCTGCCGATTGGATTAGATTCTAATTAAATGTCGAGTAAATTCAAGTGAAGATGGATCTGTATCAAGCGAAATACCCATATCGCTAACCATAGGCTCGCCCAAACTATATATGCGTACATAAGTACATACATACGATAGCGATAATTTTATTGTAACCATACCGCATCAATTGACTCAATGACTTGCAACATAATAAACATATAAAATAGGAAATTAATAATCAGTAATAAATTAAGTTAATCAAAGTTAAGTTAATAAATTAAGTTAATCAGTTAATAAATTAATAATCGAATAATGGTAAGTTACAAGGGAAGGCCCTAAGGGATATCCTTCCGCTGACAGAGCCACCCATAACAGCATGATATACAATAGCATAGTTCCAACGAGCGCATATATTTATATAAGGTAACGAGTAAATGTTAAATTATATTGTCATACGAGTTAACTAATCTTAAATAACCTTAACTAGGCTGTGCCTCTTACATTGCCACAATTGATGAGCGAAGAGAGCTCTAGTTATTTCCAGTTGAGAGTGTCATATAAAAAGGCGGATCTTAGCTTAAGCTTAAAGGGCAATAGCGTGGGCCCTAGTTGGACTTTGGGAGGAATTTGATTCCAAATCTTGGGTCCTGTACATTTAATAGAATACTTACGGGTATTAGTGCGAGCATAAAACATGTATACTGTACTAGATACACAAATAAATATCGATAAATATCGACTAATAAATATCGACAAATAAATATCGACCGATATATTATATCGGTCGATATTTATTTGTAGATCTAGTACTGTAAGGATGCAGCATGTGACCTTCTTGAATGTAGTTATCGTAACTCCTCGGTAGCAGGCAATGCTTAACGTGATACATGAACAGCACAATCTGGAGGGTAGTGATTTCATAGATCCTCAAAATTTTGAATTCTCTAAAAGCAAGAGCAGTGTGGGAGGATCAGCAAGTACCTGCTATGCAACGAATGGCTCGCTTTCGCAGTATCACTACTTTTTAAAGTCGTGACTCGTAGGTAGAACCCCAGATAGCATTACAATACGATAAGTAGGGATAAATAAGTAGCCTATATAGTATAATTGAACTCTGATAGGACTTAGGAGTAATGAACATGTCCTTCTTAGTACCCCAACGTTTTTTACAACTTTTGCAGAGATGATGTTTATGTGGTCATCTTAAGTTAAATGCTGATCAACGACTATTCCAAGGAATTTAGTAGATCTAACCTGGGTCATAAGGGTATCGTTTATCACTAAATTATGCAGGTTTAGAGTTGGAGAAAGTTTCCTATGTGATCTAAAGAGAATGTAGGCTGTCTTCTCTAGGTTACGTGATAACTTATTTGCTGAAAACCAATCCGATATTAGTTTTAGTTGGTCATTTACAATTTGGAACAAGGTTTCGTAAGAGGGGTATGCATAGAATACGTTGGTATCATCCGCAAACAATAGGAAGGACATTGCCGGAGCTACGTTGGGCAAATCATTAATACACAATAAAAAAAGGAGTGGTCCAAGGTTTGAGCCCTGTGGTACCCATGTTTAATACATGCATGAATGTATGTTTGAACATGCATGCCTATATACATGCACACATACATGCAAACATACATACATACATACATATCCTCATACATACAAACATACATACATACATATACATCCATGCATACATACTTACCTACATCCATAGATACACACATTTATGCATGCATACATACATACATAAATAAATAAATACATTATTGTTATTAAACGGACAATTTCTAGAGCGCCGTAACGCAGCCATACCGCTACAAGGGCGCACAACACATACATGCATGCATGCATGCATACATACGTAAGTGCGTGCATGCATGTATGTATGCATGCATGTGTGTATGTATGTACGTACGTATGTATGCATATGCATGCATATACACATGCAGAGCATATACATACACACATGCATGCATACAAACTACATGCATATATGTGTACATACATACATATTTACGTACGTGCGTGCATGTATATATGTATGTATGTATGTATGTATGCATATGCATGCACAAATACTACGCACATACATGAATACAAACTATATATGCGTGCATACATACATGCATACATATAGATACATACATGCATACAAACTTTATATGCGTGCATACATACAGACGTACATGCGTACATACGTGCAGACATACATACATGCATACATACAAATACACGTACTTACATATGTACGCACATACACACACCATACATGCATAAATACATACATAAAACATACATACATTCATTCGAACAAACATACATACAATCGTACATATATACATACCTACATGCACGCATACATACGTGCATGCGTGCATGCATGCATGTATGTATGTGTGTATGTATGTATGTATGTACATACGTATGTATGTATATGCAATAATGCATGCACATATTTACATAGCATATACATATACACATTCATACATACATACATACATATATACCCGTACGTGCCTGCATACATACATACATGTTTGCATGTATACATGCGCACGTACATGCATGCATATGTACATACAGAGGGGCAATTGTCTGGAGCCAAATGTACTAGCCAAAATCGGGGTGCAATTGTCCGGTGGAGCAATTGTCCTACACTCACTAAAAAATATCTCACATGTTATATAGCGTGTTCACTAGGACATTGCCAGCGCAAAGTGCGCCTCTGAGTAGATATCTAGAATAGTCACTAAATAAGTGTTCGATAAAATTACATATTAATTCGTAGTAATGCGACTGAACATCAACTAGCTGTTAGTTAGCTTGCAGTTAATGTGGAAATGCTCTACATGCTCCTTAAATCATAAGTTAAATGAAGGTTTTAATCAATACATTATCGTGGATATGAAGCGCATAGCTGATAGCACACGAGTGGTAAGATGGCTGGCTATCGACCGCGCCGCTTTATGCCGAGCGTATTGGCTAAGCGCAATCCAGTGTATATTAAGATCAGTGGTTCCACTGTGTTGAGAATGTTATCGTAGCAGCCAGAAATTTTGAAATGTGGAGATTAGGCCTACGATTGCGAAACGAAACACCGGTACTTCCATTCAATCACAGTGCTCACTTTTATGATGAGCTGAATTCTGGCTTAACTTTGCAATTAAACTTGGCCTGAGGAACGGAAATCGATATAGGCTGACCAGAGAAGCGATATGTCTTATAGACGGAAGTTGATCCTGCATGTAAAGGAAACGATGCTCTTCTCCTACTTTCTCTGTGTCACACCCATTCCATCGTTTGCTAAGATCTCAAATCTAAGATCACGCAAGGAGGCCGGTATTCCTAATTGTATTATTGTATTGCACAGATGAACAAAAAACGTAACTTAGAGACTATTATAGGCCCCTACCGGTTTGGAAAACTGTTTAATATATCTCTCTTTGTGAAATACGGTCTAATGATCGTATAATACTGTACAGGGGTGTAACAAGGGGGGCAGAGGGGCATCTGCCCCAGTTTTAAAACTGGGAGGGCAAAGCCCCCCAGTTTTAGTACTTAGTTCCCCTCAGTGCCCCAAATCTGTTTTAATTTCTATGTTCTCCAATCGCTTTTATATTTAATGATTAAGGTATTGTGGGTGAATAAAATTAATTTCAAACAGTTCAAAGTTTGTTTTTACGATTTGTTCTTGCTTATTGCAGGTATAAAAACTGTCATTTACATAGGAGAATAATGCATGTTTGATTATTCATTCGTCTATAATGAATCATTTTTTCCTACCCAAAATATAGAAATATTCTGACAGTAGAATATTCACCATTGGCTAAGGAAATAGTCTAGTGGCTGGTCTACATGAAGTCAATGTTCCTATCCCTGCAGGGGCGCAAATTTGATTGGAAATGACTGTTGGGATACGCAACTCCTAGCCAACACCTCTATTATGAGAAGTTCCTAGCATGAAAGACGAGTGGAGCTGCTCTCTTGGTGATGGAGGCCGATGAAAGATTGTGTCGAACTGTAGTTCTACATACATGTAAGTCTCGTCTCGTGCATGATCGGTCTTTCTTCCTGCCATCATCCGAGTCCGCAATCGTGACCCAATGGCTTCCATTTGCAGTCTAAGTATGACAAAAATCTTATCCCGAGAATCCAATTTACCAATCGAAAGTTGTTCCGTTGACCATGATGACTCCGGATATTGAATTGGACGAAAAACTCGCTCACTTTGAAATTGGTAATACTAAATTAGTTTCTGCTATTGATTGCAATGTGCCAACCAAGTAATCTCACAATAAACAAGTGTCACAATGACCTAACCCTTCAAGTGGGAAGCTCCGAGAGTGAGTGATAAATAGATTTCCACTTTCATATGCAGAGGCCATGGAAATTATGTTGCAAGTATTTCATAGATACATAGATACACAAGTATCTATGTATGTATTAAATCCTAATACCTTCATAGCAATCTCAAGGTTAACTCAAGTACTGTTCTTCCACCTAAATCCCGAAATTTTTAACTAATTATGAATCTGCCTATTGAATTTTGACATTTGCCTTGTTATCACTAGCCAATTGTACTCGGCCATCTTATAGCCACATTATAGGTGTTTTGTAGTCATTTATTAAACATGAAATCCTAATAAAAACCCTGGCATATTAAGTAAATAATTGTTAGGGCGCTAGAGAAATGTCCGTATACATGCATATCAAATTTAAATCTAAATAACTTATACGTTTGACATGAATCTTGCGGCAAGTTAGAGCCGAAATTTATTTGGCATCCAGCTCGTGCGCTGTTGCATTGACCATGTTACAAGCTTCGTGATGATGAAAAAGATTACTTTGCATGCAATTTTTATGTATATTGTGCAAAATGTTAGGCCTACTTTATAGTGTATACTTTGAAAATGTCCTGCATATCTTATTTCAATGGAGTAATTATGCTAAGATGACTTTTGTTAGGATAATTTGTGCACCCCCCCCCCCCCATTTGTCAAATTTTGGAGGGGCAAAATTCATAAAGTGGGGGCAAGACAAAAAATTTTTGGCGCTTCGAGGAATATATTATAAATTATACCCCTCCACTTTAAAAAACCTTGTTACACCTCTGATATTGTAAGGAATTGCATCAAAATTAAGACACGACGTGGAAAGAAACTGGTGATTAAGCCAAAGCCACCGGTAAAGGCTAGGTAAGAGAGCGATTACTGCTAGACACACCACTGTCATTGTCCGTTTGTCGTTGGTGAAAAATTTAATTTGGTTCTTTCAGATAGGCGATTTACAGACGGACTACTGTATGATCTGCAATCGTTCTATTTATTTTGAGTATTTGCTCCATTGTGAGTGTAGCGCATGTGGCGCTCCTGTTGAATGACTGGATCAACATTCTTCCTGGTGTGCGTTTCAGTGAGCTGCCTCTGTACTATATGGTCATCTGCTGATGATTGGTTTCGTTCTGTGTGAGGCCGAATCTAGGTTGGAACTCATCCACTGGGCAGTATTTATGAGGAATTGTACGAAGCCACTTTGTTAGTTTAGGACAGTGTTTCCCAAACATTTGGTTGTGGGATTCACTTTTTAGTTTAGGATGAGCCGTGTCATTCCTTGAAAATGGTCACTAGAACCAGGGATGTGGTCTCGGAAAACTGCGGCTCGGTCTTGCTCTCGAATGCATCGGTCTTGGTCTTGGTCTCGGACTATCGGTCTTGGTCTCGGTCTTGTCTTAAAGGAGCGGATTTGGGATTGGTTTCCGTCATAAATTTACGTTCTTGGTCATTTTCCGAATCAGCAGGGCATCGATCCAGAGGGATCGATGGTAACAAGTCCCCCACGTTTTACAGAGAGGGGACATGCTACACGTTTGTCCCCCACATTTTTTGCCTCCTCATTGGGTGTCCCCCACCAGTCAAACGAGATCACTGCCTCTGCGTATCAGAGCAATGTTGTCGACTATTATCGATTATTAGAGACACCGAATGTTTACGCGATCGCAATCGATTTATGGCTGCTGACCAAACTAATTGATCTCTATATGCATATGTTACTATGGGCAGAGAAATACATTTGCAACGGAGCCTGTAATTTCAAAATTTGCTTTCACAAATGTCAAGGTTTTGGAACAATCTAATAATTATGTGGTCGGCCACGTGTAGACACTGTTACAGTTAACTTACAATTCCGAGGTCCGTGGTACAAGTACACCATTCCAGCGAACCATTAATCATAGGCCTACCCTCAGATAAGTAATTGTTCATACGCTAATCACATTTACCTCGCTTTATGCAGCATCAAACAATACGCAGATTTTTAAAATCACTAATAATATTAGCGCCTTCATTACGGCACTGCTTGATTACTGCTTAACCATCTATTCCGGTCTGCTCGCTAGTCGGTTGCCTTGTACCTTGGTCACGTTACTCACGTACTGCGAAGCGCAGCGTGCCTTATACGCAAAATATCAAAATATGATCATGTCACCGGACAATATGTTGGAGATTCTGCCTGGGCTTACGATAGCGCATTGAGAATATAATTGCCTCATTGGTGTGCAGTGGAGACGCCAGACTCTTTCAGTAAACAGGGCAAAGACAGGGTAATCGTGTTTATAACCGATTCGGGGCGAATTATTATGTCATTAATAACAGTTAATCGCTACCTTAAAGGTTTTGTGACCACATAGCACGCCAATGCAACCAAGCCCCTTGCCCACATAAGCTCGCTATAAAAAATTTAAGAAAAGAGCCCCATAGTTAAGTATTCGATTTGCCAATGCTAAAGTAAGTCGTGTCATACAAGCAGATAAGTGACAACAGTTAGCATAATAATAGTTAATGCTTTTAATGTCAGCTGCATGCACGCGGCAATGGGGGTACACAGCAACAAATTTGTCAAAAACTTTGTCAAAAAACAATGAACGGGCTCTGTCAGAATGCATTGACGAAACTGCTACATCTGACAATCTTTCATCAAGCATTGTGGTTCCCAAGTTTATTCATTCATTCATCACGAAAATTTATATAGCGCCTATTCAAGGCTAATACTCAGGAGCGCTCCCGACCCCGGCTAAAGAGCAGTTTTAAGGCGAGTATTTATAAAAAGAATCTGAGTAGGGCCTATGTTTTCTTTTCAATTCATTCAATAATCTTGCGGTTGTCCCTGGGGGACAACCGCAACGTGTGAGTGAACTAGTTTGAGACAGCTGAATGAACATCCTGATTGAGCATATATAATTATGACTGGAATGATGCCGATATGGATGGTGAGCCCAATCAAAGAGTGGCATATTATGAGTGCGACGTGAAGATAGTGAATTGTTTAAGGAAGCTTTATAATGACTAAGGAGAGTGTACACGCAATTACAGCTAGCCTCCTGTGTGCAGTGTGCTGTGTGCAACGAGAGTATTGGAGTATGGCGGTTAATGGCCAACGGCAGAGCAGTGACCAGGGCAGACATTTTTGTCAGCACAAACTGTTTGGAATAGCATCGCCACTGTTGGTCTGGCGGTGCCAACTTCGCAGCGCATCAGCCTACTTAATAGATCTATGTCAACCGGTGTCGGGGTTGTCGCTCATTCGCTCTGCGGAAAGCCAAGCTCTGATGGTCCCGTTTGCCCGAACATGCAGAAAAGCTACATACATGCAGAATATCTGTTGTAGTCTCTAGGATATGGTATGGCTTCCCTCGGGAGCTTTACCTGTTCACATGGACTGATACGTTTCATGAAGTAGCGTAGCTATAGAGGGGTGCAGGGGAGCGACCGCTCCCTCTGAGAACATTGTAGAAAAGTGGCGCCTTTTAAGGAATTTCATAGTAAACTGTTTAGATACTATTATTAATTAAACACGCTCGTCTACTACACGCTATAATTTATAAATAAGCCTATTATTGCCACTAATATGTTTAACGTCAATCGGCGATATTTGAGCGTTGTACTTTGTAGATCTTTCATGACATTAATATAATTCATATCTACACATAATTATATATATATACAATTTATACATACACCCATGCACAATTTTCTGATTAGCCGTTTGCCTTTCTTCATTTTGGCCTGAAGGCTTTTTTTTACCGCATCAGTTCTATTTTGCTATAATTTTCTTAATTTTTTTACCATATAGGTTCTTTTGATGGCCATATTTCATTTAAACATAAAAAAACTAGTTCTCTAGTCTCAAACGCCAAACATTCATTTTTCTGGTGGCCATAAAGAAATAATATGCTTAATTTATGAATGCTTTACCTCTATCTTATTCACAATATATATATTGGGAGCGAAATAATATTCTCCATATTATCCAGTACATGTTTGGATATTATAGGGTCATAGTCAACACATAGGGACCGTATCACCTTCTAACTAGAATTATTGGCCTCCACTGTAGAGAAAACTAAAGAATATTACAAATTACATCGATTTCAGTTTCTGACTCACATAGTATTTGCTAACCGCAGTAGAAGTTGATAAATCCATGTCTTAATGTTACTGTACTCTTATAATCGCAATAACTCAAAGTCAGTATTTTAGGGCTGTTGTCTTCACCAGTCTCTATAGGGCCTAATAACCATACATGTGCTGGATAATATGGAGAATACTATTTCGATACCATTCTGAATATTTTAAAAATGCCAGTTACTGCATACCGATATCTGGTCTAAGTACACTTACAAACTCATCCGGCGCCGAATTGTCCGCGCGCCGAATTGCCCGACGCCGAATTGTCCGGTGCCGAATTCTCCTGGCCCCGAATTGTCCGCGCCGAACTGTCGACGCCGAAATGTCCGGCGCCGAATTGTCCGGGAACCGCGCTTTATGCACATTACCCTAAACGGCTTTTATCATCATTCTACTCGCCTTCAGTTGAACCGAATTGGCCAGTCCAAGGTCTTGCAGACTGATCCAGCTGAATTGGCTTGCGTTGTACACGCAATTAAGGCATGCATGACAACACTGGTTAAACCAAAAACCGCTGGTGTACATAAGAGCGCAATTACCATTGAGAAACCTGTCATTGTCCTTATCTTGGGTGGAAAATTTCATTCCATTCTGGATAAGAACTCCAGATTTGTTCATGTTATTAAGGGCGTCGCCTGCATCTCCCACGTAACCAGATACGTTCAGAGCGTAACCAAGTGATTCTGATGTTATGAAGAACGAGTCGTATTCGGCTGAAAACCACTTGTCATGATCCACGGATTGCATCTCGAATCGTAGACCGTAGGGGGCGTTGATCGTCAGCTGGTGCATCTTCTCAAGGCCAAGCCAGAAGTTGTTAGAGATGTTACCAAAGCCAGTCTTGTAAGCTGTCCAATTTCGATTGAAGGACAACCCAGAGTCCACTCTTTGCTGGATGACGATCCAGTTGTTAATGGACATCATTAGAGAGGCTATGTTGAAGGTCGGAATTGTTACGTTCACCGTAACAAACACAGTCCGAGTGTTGTCTGAGAAATATTGTTAGTTTAAGCAACAGAAATTGAAGGATTCGAAGAGAACCAAATATCATAAATATATAGGATAACTGAGCATTAACCACTAAGTTCGCAATAAATCGTAAACATAATCTCAACATTTCTACAGCACCCACAAAAGCGAAGTCACGGGATCCAGCTTATTCACATGTAGGCGCTTATAATCAAAACACAATCGATAGGGATCGGTCAAAATCCAGAAAGTTAGGCAGGTGAACAGTCAGACGGCTAAGGTGGATGGTGTTTGGAGTTGTAATGTAACGAGGAGGGAGGGCGACGAAGAGGATTCGGGATAGGATCGTGAAAAAGCAAGGTGACCCATGAATTTTGCGAAATAAATGATTTTTTGCTGTCAAATTCGTGGATGCAGAGAAATGAATTGTTAACGTAGGCCTACACCATTTTTTTAAATGTGTGTCACTAGGCCGCACTGTCAATCATTTTAAAACTCTAACAAAAAGGGCTTAGGCTATTTAAAAACAAAACTCATTGTCCAGGTTGAACTGTTTCAGATTTCTGTTTCCCGTTTCTTAACTTAGTTAATACTGAAAAATTCAGAACAATTGTCATGGAATTGCTCTGTATTCATGAGAATTGAAACACCCAAAACTGAGCTCCTTGTCATCTAACTAATGCATAGGCCTACTCATCGCCGATTGTCAAAATTATTAAAGAGCAATTCACCTGATAACTTTCTCATGCAGAGAACAAGAGTTCGATTTGACGTAAGACATGCATTGCATCCATCGCCCGTTAAGTTCACAGCACACTCATTGTACAGACGACCACCGTAAGTGAACGGCAAAGAGCAGTTCTCGGCGGGAATTCCTATGCATAACATAGAGATATCAGTCTTGGAACACTGTAATTTGCAAAGCCGTATTAAGCTTTTGTTGGCCCGTTTCAAAAACAAAGTGAAGGCCCCTTAGATGCTTGTACAAAGAAACATGAAATAGTGTAGGTAGGCCTATAATTCTAATCGTCTAAATAGCAGTTTTTTACATTAAGTCTACAAATGTTTACAATAGAGAAAACTTACAAAGTCAAGAATTATTATTTTACTATATCGAGTGTTACATGCACATCAAGCTGATGTCGTTTTAGATAATCTAATTGTTAACCTAGTTAAATTTAAATTTAATATAAGGTGGTTCAGTGCGTAAACTACATTTTACTAACTCTGTGCTGTACAAAAATCTGAAAAATCTCAACGACGGGACTTTGATGCTGAGAAAGAATCAACAATATCTTGAAAATCAAGGCTTTGAACGATTTCGGATTCAATGTCCATAGGTTTTATTAAGGTATTATTGCTCAATCTGTCTGTGGCCCATGGTTGATCTGACAGCATTTGTAATGCGTTTGAGATGACTTAATTAAGGATCTTTCACCGCTGCAGTTATAAACTGGCGAAGTTAAGTTAATGCGCAGAGCGACATACACGTTTGAAAATCCGATCTGTAGGTTCAATAATTCATACATAAATTTTAACATCCGCAGTGGCGGTTTCCTTTTCGGTAATGTTCGAAGTTCTTTTAGAAAGTGTATCGGTTGAATCCACTCATTACAGATTCATTGGTGACATCATCAGAGTAGAATTCCACTATAAGATTCGGATCTTTTATCAATTTATCGATTGCGACACGTTGGCATTCTGCTGCCTTTTCAAAATGAAGGCTCTAATGGCACATCTGTGCGCCAGATTCAAATTTCTTCGTTGTCAACTATGGTAGGCTTAATTACTGAATTTTCTGTAACCAGTAACTACTAACTGTAATTAGGCCTATATCTATCCTTTATTGAAATTTTAGATACATGATTAGGCCTAGTATGATAATAGTCCTCCTACTTGCGGAAATAAATTCGATTTGTGACTAGGCCAAAATCTCAAATGGAGCAAAAAGATTTTGTTTATAGGCCAATTCTAGCCTGTTGGTGCATTATTGCTTTCGAATCTATGAACTATCTTCTATTTAGCCAGCAAATTGTCAATTCATCGATTTGTTGTCAATTTGACAGTAGGCCCTTAATTTGTAAATTTACGGGTAGTCTCGTTTCAATTATAACATTTGCATCATGGTTAATGTGGCATTGGTATTTTTTTACACATCCTAGGATATAGGTCTAGGGACTAGAGGCCCATATTCTAATGCGACGTGATGTTTTCTAATTTGCCACAATCTAGTCAGGACATCTAAAAAACAGTTCAACACTCACCGGCGTCAGGTTGATCCGACTGAGCCTGAAAAAAGACCAAAACGAAGTATATATAATTTATATATAGGCTAATTTACTTCAGGATAAAGCTATTCAATCATTCCTTACCTCATCCGTTCATTAAATCGATCGTAAACTCATTCGTTCACTTCTTCATTGTTTATTGATCAGTTTGTTTATCTGTTGGTAAATTTTCTAATTGGCTGTTTGTTAATTAATGAAAATGGTATAGTTAATTTTAACAGAAATATAATGTTTCCTAGCATAATGGTGTTACCTGATAATGCATGCACGAAGGAGTAGGTCCATAACACTTGGGCCGGTTGAAGAAGATTTCGCAAGTTTTTTTAGCGTTGTTGAAGTTGAAGTTCTCGCAGTAGGAGAACCGCTGACACTCGAGCGCACAGTCGAGAGCGGAGTTCAAGGACATCGAGGCGGAAGGTTCATCGAGAGCGCAGAGTTCGGATCCATACGGAACTTCTGCCACTTGGAACTCGCGTATGCATTCTTCTACTACTATGGCGTAGGAAACGCTCGACATTTCAACAACGAAACAGAATGTCAAGAATAATGCAAAGTTAGCCATTTTCACTGGAAAATTTTCGACAACCTGATGTGATTTGTTTTACTATGCTAGGGCTCCTGTCAAATGAACTCGTAAAGCCAACCTTATAAGTGACGTTCGGAGCTGAAGGAATTGTAGCGACGCGGTTTTGCTTGGATAAATGCAAGTGTTGTCTCTCGTTCAGTAACTTCGGTCTACATAATTATAACGACAGCGACATTTGTAATACTGACAAATTGTCGATCCGTTTGCCTATTAATTTCGTGCGACTGTCAAATTGAGAATGGCTTTTTTAACAATTTTTCAATGTCAGGTGCAGGCTTTTGACGAGAGAAGTGTGGGTACGATGACGCAGCAACTCATTGTTTAGCGATGTGTTCCTGGGTCAATCAATAGGGGCAATAATGATAAGTTTAGAACCATCGTTCCGGCCGGTCGTGCAAGTTGTAGATTGTAGCTTAGACCTGAAATTGGCTCCGTTAATAATAAGCTTTCAACAAACTCCATTGTATCTGTGGTAAATTGATTCCCCACATTCTTATTGGTCGGCCATAAGGGACTCCGTTGTGTTCCACTCTGCTGGGAAATGATTTCGTAGCAACCACCGGTGCTTCCCTGGGATCATAATGGCACTTAGGCCTATGCCAATCCCACTTTTATGATGAGCTGAATTCTGGTTTAACTGGCAATTAGACCTAACCTGACGAACGGAAATCGAAATAGGTTGACCCCAGACCCGATATGTCTTAACGAAGGAAGTTGAACTTGTAAACGACCACACGATACTCTTCTCTATCCTTCTTTATGTCACGTAGGGCCTACAGTCCTGTTGTTGGCGTTGTTGCAATTTTCCAACTCTCATATGTTATGAATCAATCAGTGTTGGGCAGGAGACCATAAACTCAAGACCAAGATCAAGACCGAGAGGTCCAAGGCCAAGATTAAGACCGAGACCGAGGGGCCCGAGACCAAGACCAAGACCGATGGTCCGAGACCAAGTCCAAGACCGATACTTTTTTATATAAACAATTCAATTTATTAAGGCGCTAAAACGGAATAACACGCCTAAACATTAATTTCATTGCTGAAGAATACTAATCTTAAAAAACAGTTTAACGACACTCTGAATTTTCGGGTTCAGCCCTTGACTTCGCCTGAGAATATCAAACATAAATTATTTACAGTATACGATAGATGAATACGTTAGCACAACATCTGAACAAGTATGTCAACCTTCCGTTGAATGGTGTACTTGTACCATGGACCTCGGAATTGTAGGTTAACAGTGTCTACACGTGGCCGACCACATAATTATTAAATTGTTCCACACCTTGACATTTGTGAAAGTAAATTTAGGAATGGCTGGCTACGTTGCAAATGCATTTTTTTCTGCCCGTAGTAACATGTATATAAACATGGTCAACACGCCATAAATTGATAACAATTAATCGCGTATGGCCTAAACTTCCGGTGTCTCCAATAACCTAAAATAACCGACAAATATCGAAAAAATTGCTCCGATACGGCAAATGACCGAGAACGCTAATTTAAGATGGAGACCAATCCCAAGACCGTGCCTTTAAGACCAAGACCAAGACCAAAGTTCCGAGACCAAGAGCAAGATCGATGCATTCGAGACCAAGACCAAGACCGCAGTTTTCTGGTCTCGAGACCGTCTTAAGACCAAGACCGCGGTCTCTAGACCACATCCCTGGAGGATGCTAATGTCGGTGCAAAGTTGTAAACGCTGTTCAAATTATTTTAGTCACAGAAATTGCTAATTAGTTAGAGTGATAGTTAAAAGGTGTTCTTTGTATTTGATTGTAAAGAGTCGGATATTGCTGGATATACGAATTTCAATTGGTGTCATTACTGTCATATTCCAAGTGATAGGTCCTAGGCCTATGTATTTATTTTAAAATTGACGAGTGTTGGTTCTACAAAAGATAGGTCTATAAGCGACAGTGGAACGGACGTTGTAAGGATTGATAGCGGAAGTTAATATAAACTGACTGGTACATATCGGAGGTTGTTTGTGAATTTATACATGAATTCGTTTGCTTGGAGAGAAGTTATTTGATGAAGGGTTACAATACCAGTATTACTGAACATTTCATTAGAAGACCATCGACAGGCGTAGTAAGGTCCCATTATCAATCGAATTGTTCTTTTCTTAAAGGATTTCAACCTTAGTAGTTAAGATGAGTAATTATTGGCCCATACTGCATTACAATATGTAAGATATATGGGTGGATCATTGTATGATATAGATTTAGTAGAATGTTAATGGGTAGAAGGTAGGCTACCCTGGAGATGATACCTATATTTGCTGCAATTTTAGACAATATGTTGGCAATGGGATCCTTCCATAAAAGAAACTGATCTACCTGAATGCCCAGAAATTTAATAGAAGGGACACAAGGAATCGGAGTATTATTAATGAGTAGAGAACTATTAACAGATGGGAGTTACTTACGATGTTATCTGAATAAAATATAACTGGGTTTTGCTACATTCAAAGATAACTTATTGACTAAGAACCATTCATTCACATGTATGAGTTCTTGGTTCATTTGCTTACATGATGTATCATAGGCTTTATGTGAGGCAAAGATATTCGTGTCGTTGGCAAATAGAAGAAGTGTAGTGATAGGGCTGCACGTGGTAAGTCATTTATAAAAGTAAAAACAGAAGCGGGCCCAGAATAGACTCTTGAGGAATCCCAAAGCGAATAAATTTGAGAGTAGTGGTGGCGATCCTCGTAGGACGGGTAATTGTTGGCAAGAAGTGGTTGGAGGATGTGGTGTCATAGAAGACATTGATTCTTAGTTATTCAATGTTAACGTCTCCACTGATGTATACATCTGTACCTTTATTGTGCAAGGATAATAGAAGAGCATTTCATTCATCAGTGAAAGTCAATAGATCGCAACCTGTTGGTCTAAAATGGTTCCAGTGATAAAATAGGCGCCATTTGGAAGGGGAAATAAAAAAGTGATTCGTATGTTCTATGAGTAAGACAACTGACAGGTAAGGTATAAGAGTAAAAAGTAAGGGTTTGCTTAACAAAGAACCCTATTCCACCCCTCCTCCCGTAGTGCACATAGCCTATAACTTAGCATCAATCAATCAAAAATCAATCAAAAATACTTGATTTAGCGCCCCTTCAAGATATCTACTCAGAGGCGCTCCTCTATATATACCCAGTATATATATATATACGACTAATCGGAGGAATTTCAAAATGTGGTCACATCTCTTCCTTCATTCGTGAATCCCTTCACTGACTCACAGCACCTCAACGCAGTCGTTTCAAGACCCTTTCGCTGATGCGTAACTTTCTCCTTGGGTCTGCCCCGCCTACATTCTGGCCCTCTGTTACCTGGTTTCCCTTCGTTCCTCTGTCCGTGGACTGCTGGTGGTTACCCGCATGCGCAATGCCAAAACCCATACCAGAAGCTTCGCCTACGTGGGTCCCACCAACTGGAACAGCATCTCCCTTCCTCTTCGGGAGGAGCTGCTGTCTGTTACCTCTGCTGCCGTCCGGGAGCGCTTGAAGACTTTCCTGTTCTCCGTTTAGCTCTGTGTTGAGTCGTGAGCGCCTCTGATTTGAGTGGTTCTATGTAAGTATTCCATTACAATTACTATGCAATCATCCTGTTCAATGATCAGATTCAGCTCTTCTTCGTATATCCAGTATCCAACCCACATTCTCTTCATTTTCTTTGTATCGTAACGATAAGTTTATGGAGACCGCTCATGCAATATCGTCTTTATCGGAGATCATTTTGTCGCTGGTTTACATGTGGACCTTTTCAAAGTGGGCTCAATTTAAACGCAAACCTCTGATGCCATCTCACACCATGCCCGCTGTGTATTAATGTGTAAGAAGTGAACCGTGTCACGTCGAATGGTTCACCAACAAATACATGACAACAAATGGTTCTCAGCCCAAAAGTTATTTTTCTCCCATTGTAGGCCTATTCGGTAAAATATAGACCTAAGTTGGATTGATAGCCTAAAATTAATGGAAGTTGGATTTTTGAATGTAATTCATCCTGAATTGAATAAATATGGTCAAATAATATCGCCTCTGAGCATAGTGAGAGAACTTGCCCCTCTCTCTTCAATATACTGATTTTAAGTAGCCTAAGGTTATTAAGATCTTAAGGATCGTAGAGGTGACCAGCTGTCTGATCGTTTCAAAAGTCTGGCTGACTGGTAAGATGCTTGGCGGAGTGTAAAGGAGGTGTCGGTAAAGATGAATATAGTTCTGAAAATAACTCGGGTCACAGTTGTTGAGTATTTTCGTGTGTAGTCAACATCAATGATTGGATAGAATTTTTTTCATTTTCTCTCTCTTGTAATGTGGCTACATTGAGTTATTTGACTAGCTGACAATAGCTGCATGTGATAGTTGTCGCGAGTTTCACTCTCGCCACTCCTTCTTGATGACGAGAGTACCCGCTGGTTCTTTCTTCTATCACCAAGCTCAGCAACACGACACACTTGATGGTTTTAATATGTAAATTTAATTATATATATATATACACACCACTCATCCTATCTACACTTACTGGAGTGATTAGTGTCCTTTAGAAATGTTTCCCTGGTTTACGTTGGAGACGGGGTTCCCAACTACGTTGATTACCTTTATCGTCAGAACGACCTAACGTCTCCTCCAGTCCCGAAAAAAGTCCCTGTTCCTTTGCTTGCAACCCTATTATGAATCCTTTTAGAGGCGATTTCCTTCGCCATCCCAAACACAAAACTCGTATCTCTATTGGACGACAGGTCACCTGCAGAAACCATTACTAAACCTTGATTGGTCGGGTCTTGGCTTCCCTAGCGTAACGTCAGACTCATAGAGGCGTACAGTTACTGTTTGCCTAACGGCTGCTATGGCTGGGCCTTGCCAGTGTCATAGACGAGCAACAGGTCCTAGGGATCGAATTTCATTATTATCGTTATACCGCCTAGTGGGTTGCGCCATTCGTATGGGAATTGTCCCCTATTCATGATCCGTGTAAACCAGCCGGTCCAGATCAAATCTTCAACTGATTCATGAATTTCTTGTCTGTGGGTCGTAGAGATGGAAGGGACAGTCGTTTCTGACATCTGCCTCGAGGTGTAGGGTTTCGCTGTTTGACACCCCGTTGATCTTTGCATAATCCTCGCCGTCTGTATTGAGGCCGTCTGCCTCTGGCGAAACCCATTGATGTCATCCATCTCATGTGTCAGGTAGACACCTTCATCCGTAGTCCTCCTACGCCTCTGCTGTCGATCGATGACTTTTAAATAGCGCCATCGTCCAGAGTGTCGCGCGTCACAATAGTCGAACACTAGCCTTTTGAGCTTGAACCCGACTCTTTATTGATATTAGACTATAGATATATTTATTCAATAAGGCTATAAATTTTATCCATTATTAAATCAATCTGCAGGCTTAGTATTCATTTTAAGGGGAAAGAAAGAAGATATGTGCTAATAAATTAATGTAAATCATTATAATTTCTGAAATTATGTAGATTAGTGTATTCTCTTTTACATTTTTATTATGTACGTGGAATGTGGTTTCAACTAGGGGTGCGATTCTTTGCGTAAGGCTTGGTTAGGGGTAGAGCCGGTAGACCATAGATAACCCTGACAACTATCGAGTCAAATCGAACTTCAGTGTTACCCTGCTCACCCATACCACTTTAACAACTGTAGGCTAAAGATGTAGGCCTAAATAAAACTTTAGAATACTCTGTCAAGGACATTTTTTTCCTGTGATATAAATCCTAGGCAGTGGGCCTATATATTTATTTATCTTATAGTTAAATGTTATCGTGCAATGCATAATTTAGCAGAAGAAAGTGCTTAGACGAAAGTGGGTGTTTTCAATAGCAAGAAATGTCAAGTAATGGCAATCGCATCCGAAAAGCTTCTAGAGGCCCTCTGATACTTTGTATTATTGAATAGTGAATAGGCCTATACATATTTTATTGATCGATTAGGGGTGAGGGTCGCCAAAAATCGCCAAGCCCCTGGGCATTTGCTCATCTGCCGCTCTCGGCGGGTCAGAGGGCGCATTGGCAGACGGAGCTCCAACCATAGCACTTGGACTCCTATCTCACGATCGGCACAAAAGCAGTATAGCCAATCATTCCCATTCCATCGACTTCTTCGACCTTTATAGGCGTCATAGTCGAGACACCCACCTGCAGCCTAGTCTTCACTCTCCATCCGTCTACTCCACTGTCAAGTGGCAAACAGGGTCTACCCTCTTATTAATTGAACAATCGTTCAAATTATCTGATATCTTATCCAGCAGCAGAGAGGAACAAGCCACTTTCTTCAGCCAGTAATTGATCGAAGACTTAAGTGGGCTTATCCGCTAGAGCCAATTTGATATTTCGTCTTGTCCGCTTGGTCCTATATCCTGTCTACTGTAACAGGCATCAGCAAGGCTCAGCACCTGTTCAGTGGTGCAGCAAGATAGTGCCTTGGTAGTTGATAGATGCAAAGGGGAAAGGCCTCCATACCGGGGACTTAATAGCATAGTAGACTTAAGGGCCTACGCGCTTACAATAAATCATGGGTTGGGCTGGAAGTTATGGCCCTCAACAGTCGAGTGTCTGCAGCTTCTGCTAACTGCTCAATCCCTTGAGCGGAAATGGGGGAGGTGGAGAAACCGTCGTGCTTCATCCGTATCTTTCTGTCTCTTTTTATGGTAAAACCCCACCAGGCAATTGAAGAATACATGGCTAGGGACCAGGGTGGCCATTGTTGATATTTGGGCACAATTAGGCCCGCCCCCCTCCCCCCCCAAAAAAAAAATTCCGGGGCTACTGGGCAGAGCAGCTACGGGCCTATTAGATGGAATTAAGTGAATGAATAAGTAAGGCCCACGGTCAGAGGCGTCCAGATTGGGGGTCCGGAGGCAAATGTCACCAATTTCAGGTGGGGAGAGGTAATTTTGTACTCTACGGCAGAGGCGCAGCTAGGGGGACAGAGGGGGCCACATGTCCCTGGGCGCCGAGTTGGAGGGGGCACCAAAATGAGGATTAAAACTAATATTTCTTTAAATTTTGAAATAAACTAATTCAACCCAAAAAAGGTATTAAGATTACATTTTGGCGCCCCCAAAATCCTCATTACAAACATGTTGTTACACATGATTTTGGCGCCCCCGGGCCCAGCTGATCTGTCATCACTAAGGGCCCGTAAGAGGCGACATAATATCATGTCGTAGTTCCAAATCAGTTGCAAGCTGTGATCTGTCCTACAGCAAATTGAAGCTAATTTGATCGTATTTGCAGCTTCAATGGGACAAATCGTCTCAACGATCCTGTTCTTCTAAGCATCGAACGAGAAACATGTGATAAAATTAATTATGATAACGTCATTGACCAATTTGCGACAGTTAAACCAAAAAAATCATTTTTTACAGGCTGTCTATGACAGTCATGTTTAAATGGCCCTTAAATATATTTGAAAAATGTGAAATAAACAAGAAAGGGGGCCGTCCATAAAATTCGTCACGCAATTATAGACCAATTTTGACCCTCTTCGGGCCCTCCTCCTCGTCACACGTCGTGACAAAAGTCACAACCTCTTGAATATGACTTCACATCGCTTTGCAACACCCAAAAGACAGATGTCCAGGATGTTATATGCACATTTTCTTATAATTATCACTCAATAAAGTAATTATAACTATACAAATACTTCAAATTAGGATAGTAGAACGATGACGAAATGGAGAAAGTTGAATTGTTACACTCATTATGCATTCCACAAGATCAGAAGCTCTGGTAGAATCATTGCATTAAAAAAATTGATTATAATAACTTGAAATAAACCAAACTTAATGCTTCTCCATTCTCGCCAGGAGAAGCAAAATGCTCCTTCATATAATAAATGCGAGAGCTTGGACCTCATCTTCCCGTTTAATGGATATTCCCATTCGGATCCAACTATTCTTCGTCGATCAAATCCACACTCACTCCATTTTCGTCGTTTGCAATCGCGACTATTAGTCCCGACGTGCAGCGTCTCTCTATCTGTCTGTGCGTTTTGGCGGAATAATTGATTTCGGCTTGTGTGTTACAGAATGGCTGCCTGACTTCCAAAACCCCAAAATTGACCCCGAGCATAAAAGTAAACAGTTCAAAAATTAAGAATGCAGTAAGCTAATCATAATTATTATTGCTAAATTATGGTAAACAACTACTTTTAAATAAGTGGAACTTGTTTAATTGAGCAAATGTTTAAAAATAAAATTATGAATTTTGATGTGATGATGTGAAATCACATTTCTTTGGACCCTTTCCCTCGTTACACATCGTCACAATTGTGTGACACCCCTCCCCATAGGCGCGTGACATCATGTATGGATGGCCCCCAAAGGGGCGCCAATTCTGTAGTTTGTCCTCGGGCGCAAAATATCCTAGCTATCTCCCTCTCCCTCTCCCTCTCTCTCTCTCTCTGTCTCTCTGTCTCTGTCTCTCTGTCTCTGTCTTTCTGTCTCTCTCTCTCTCTCTCTCTCTCTCTCTCTCTCTCTCTCTCTCTCTCTCTCTCTCTCTCTCTCACCTGCAGCTGTTACCCTATCGTTAACCCTGTTTTCGTACTCAATCTTAAAATCTGTTCCTCTGTTTCACTCTTTTCGATATCGTTGTCGTGTCTGCTTTCTCACTCTCCTCCTTTAAATTATCCATCTTTCAATTTTACTCTCACAGACTTTGTTTTCGTCCACTCATTCGCAACCTTTGATTTATAGGCCTAGAGCTGTGTAGTTTGTCAGTTCCGAACTTTCTCTGGCTATTTGTATACGCACAATCATGTCTCTGATTTGCGTCTTTTCGCATTTTGCCCCACGCCAATGTTTGCCTTGCATTTCAATCCAAGAAAAAGCAAATAATTCAAATTGAAAATTTCTAAAATTGGCCTATTGGCCTATTCAGCGACTACAGCTTCTCTTGAGCAAAATTATAGACACGACCCTAAAGGTCACCTAATATCCAGGCTACACATAGCCTATTAGTATCAATATATAGGCCTATAGCTGTGACTAGGATAGCCAGCTTTATTAATTAAATTTAGTTAAGTTTTCAGCCACTATTATGCAAAGAATTGCTATTTTGTACAAATCTATATATAATAGTTCAAAAAGTGATAATTGGTGCTATTCGTGTTAATTATCACCTCGAACATGTGCCCGGGTGGCTCTAACCAGCGGGGTCTTCCGATTCATAATTGGGTCTCCTGATTTGTATAATTGTCATTCTTGCTCTGTTTAGGGCCCATCCATATATTACGTGCGCAAAAATCGGATTTCGGACCCCTAGCTCCCTATGTTGCATCGCGAACATTTCGTGGACCCATCCCCATATGCGTAGGCCTACGTGCCTACATTTGAGCTCCAACCTCATTGCAAAGGTTAAATATCTAAAAACATCATTCTATAAGACATTGATTTTACTACAGGCTATTTATCTTTGTTAAGCATCATATTTAACAGCTTAATTTTTTTAAACTGCTATGAAGAAACAAAATACTAACAGCACTTGGACTTTAAACTGTTTGATGCTACATAAGATTGATTAAGCAGGAATATAGTCGGTGATTGGGTTTACCGTTCTGATTTTCATATTCCGTATTGTGGACGTCATAATTAGACAATTATATTTGCGTACGTACATATTTTCGGGCCCTCTCCCACCCTCACCATACGCACCCGTACGCAAAATTGCCGAAATTCGACACCCCTCCCTCCCCCTCGATGCGTACGTAATATGTGGACGGCCCTTATTGGATAGCCAAATAAAACTTCGATTGACTGATTGATTGGTTGATTGAGAGAATGAACGTACGTGAGATCGGCCTATTATTCAGAAGTTTGATATTAACGAGATAAAAGAAAATTTATGTCAATTCGCAGATGGCGCTGTCGAATAATGACCTCATGTACATGGAATATATAGTCTGTGCGTTCGTGGTGCTGTTGTAAATCTTTGGCAATAGTGACATTCAACAAATTCTAGTTTTGGATGCTGTTTTGCCATTCGGTAAATTGTTTAAGAAAAGATTGAAAATGGTGTCGATTGAAGACATGTATCATAACAGTACTATTTTGGCCGATGCAAAAGAGAAGGCGGGTCAGGTCTGTTATCGCTCACCGTTTCATCTAAATAATTATTAAACCCATAAACATGTCACCCGTGTTTTGTATTTAGATACTTAACTACAACTCTTCGCGCTATAATTGCTGTTTTTATTAATAATTATAACCATTAACGCATATTTATATTGAATGCAACGTTGTTTGTTTGTGTTTTTGTAAACGACATGTAGAAGCACACAAATGTTGTTGGAGTTTCTTACGTTAAGTAACTTCTCGGAATAATGATGTGTGCAATGAAGGGACTGTGCCACGTAGCTCAGACTATAGTAAGAGTTCTAAAGTAAACTCTCAGATGATTGGAATAAGTGTTAGCAGGAGACAGGACCTTTTATTAAAGGATACAGGAAACTATTAGTATCGTTTTTTAGCTTGCATGCAATATTTGGTATCTTTTACCTTTCCATAGTGGCAAATGGTGTGTGGTGCCAAACACTGTGATTGGTCTTTGCAAATGAGACACAGTGTTAAAATAAAGATGACGATTCTCTGGCAATCCCGAGACTGGAGGAGGACGATGCTAATTTTTTTATCCTTGTTATCATACAGTGTCATTAAACTGATACTACTACGAAGTGATCTTTATACTCCAAGATCATCTGGTTATCTTGAATATCTTATATTATGAATGTGTTGTGCTTCTGTGTCGGCCGAAATTTTGGCCACACGTAGTGCACGAATAATTCCTTCTGTGGCGAGTGGTTATTCAGATATATCTATAAACGTCACTCACTCTGACTCGCCTAACCTGACCCTAAACAATCGTCACAAATGCCTAACTTGACCCTAAATGACTCGTATCATTTGTGTTATCTGAACATTATTCGTCACATTGCCGAAAGTTACCTGTGCAAGAGGAGGTATTGCTTGTGACAGCGAATTTAACAGCCCTTTTTCAGGCTGAACGAATACGAAATGACAGTACGTCATAGCACACAGTTCCATCCATGGATATGTAGTCACTCACTCTGACTAACCTGACTATTTAAAGCATACCAATTGGTAGGCTGAAAACAATGTGATAAAGTTAGATGATGTAATAACCCAATTGTAATAGTTTGGCAACACTGTCTTCATTGGACTCTCCTCTCACAACATCTCTAAGCTTCTGTCCATCCTCAATGCGGCTGCTCGACTAATTGGTGGAATTCAAAAATTTGGTGGCATTTATTTCTTTATTCATGAATCCCTTCACTGACTCCCAACACCTCAAGGCATTCATTTCAAGACCCTTGCATTGATGCATAACTGTCTCCTTGGTCTGCCCCGCCTACCTTCTGGCTCTCTGCACTAGGGTCTCCTCTATTCCGCACCGGGTTTCCTTTCGATCCTCTGCCCGCGGATTTCTGGTGGTTCTCCACATGAGCTCTGCCACGGCCCAATCCATGAGCTTTGCCTACATTGGTCCCACCAGCTGGAACAGCCTCCCCGCTCTTCTTTGGAAGGAACTGCTCTCTTTCTCCTCTGCTACCTTCCGAAATCGCTTGAAGGCTTTCATTTTTTCTGTTTAGCTTTGTGTTGAGTTGTGAGCGTCTCTGATTTGAGTGGTGCTATATAAGTGCTCCATTATATTACATTAAGGATGCTTCAGATTTAGAGAGGCACAACAGCAGCAATCATGCAAATGGACAATCCTAGATCTTTACTTGTTATGCAGCTTGGTGCAATGTCAGTTTCAAATAAGGCTCTATATTTCAATCCTTGGTTGCAAAATAAAAGGTAAAAGCACATCATCAATCAGTCTGTCCCCATGCAACAGTTTTTCATTAACAGGAGTCTAACGTTTATCATTTGTCCGTTAGTAATGTTAACGATGGTTTGAGATGCATCTGAGGTCTCTTATTTTAAAACTTGGATATTCTTTTTCCAGCATATTGCAGAGTATAGAGTGATTATGAGCGGCATAAGGAGTGGACCTAGTGAGAGGAGGCTTGCTTCACAGTTCATCGCTCGGTTCTTCCGACATTTCCCGTCTTTGGCTGATGACAGCCTTGAAGCCATTTTTGACCTTTGCGAAGACTTGGATGCCAGTGTAAGATTAATGTTTATTTGTTTATTCTGAAATTTGATATCGCCCTTCTTTCAACATCTTTTGCTCAGAAGTGCATACACACGCCTCAATGGCGCAATTTCAGTTGTACTGCAGAACAATTGTGTGTGAAAGACTTGCTATTTGACTGTAGGTGTTCACTAGGTGTTCACTGACTGGCGGTCAGCCAGGTAGACTTTTTCTGCAGAGCACTGAGTATTTTGGTGTACTATTTGCTGGATTCGAGTACCGTTTGGTTTACATGTGAGGCTCCACATTTTTCGTGCAATAAGAGATAATCAGAATAAATGTTTGTACTTGTAATAACTAATTAGTACAAACATTTTTTATTCAGTACTGTGCAAGCAGTGTTGTTTTCTCTTTAAAGTAATGTATATTACCTTGCTTTGTGATTATCTTTCTTTTATGTATAGAACATCTCTCCATCTTTTGCGACTCTTGTTGGATTTCATGCATTCGGTATAGGGGTACTCAAGTAATGGACAGATCAAAGATGGTTTATGATTCTTAGCATTCTATTACAGATGTCACTGTTTCCTTTGACTCGTCAATAGCATTGATGGTAAAGAAATTCCAAACTTTGGCACTTAATTTAGAAACTGAAATTATTCCAGTGAAGTTAATGAGTCAAAAAACCCAGAAATAAAAAAATGTCTGTTGTTGAATTAAAGTGGCATATGTCTTTAAAGTTAAAAATTCTGCTGCCCTGGTTCTATTCCTCAGATAAATTGGTTGAGGTACACAATGGACATCCCTGTGCCTTATCGGTAATTATCCTGTCTTAACTTTGTCTTCATTTTGTTGTCTTGTTTCTTGTAGATTTAACTATGCAAAATGGTTACCTTAATATAAGCCTTATAGTAGGACTGCAGTATAAACGATTATATTTTATCTATGTATATTTTTAGAGATGTTTAAATTTATTTAATGCAATGTTTGCGTTTAGGTGAAAAAGCAGGCGATTCGTGATATGCCGCAGCTGTGTCGTGACAGTGTTGAATATTCTGGACGTGCTGCCTTCATCCTCTTGCAGTTGGCTGCTATAAGTGCTGCTGAACAAAGCGCCATCTATGCGTCACTTGTGGCAATTATTAGAGCCAACATGAAAGGTAGAGTATGACTCGTATGTTATTACTTTAGTTAACCTTAAGTCAAATGAATGGCAACCAGTTGACTGACTTGTATTGGCACTGTTAATAAACGCTATTATACAAATGGTTTTACATTATTTGATAGAAGTTCCAAGCCAAACACCCACATTGCAATGCAAGCACTCTGCCAATCAGCCACCACATGGCTTGAGGGACAGTGTTTTTGCTGAAATTTGATACCACCCTTCTTCCAACATTTTTTGCTCAGAAGTGAACACACACCTCCACGGCACACTTGCAGTTGTACTGCAGAGCAATTGTGCACGAAGGACTTGCTCAAGGCCCCTACACAGTGACTCCCCATACGAGGGTTGAATCCGCTGGCTCAGCGCACACTGAACGTAACGGGCTGACCACTAGCCGATCGGCCAATGTGCCACACATGTGTGCTGGTGTGTACTAACATAAGGGACATGTCCCGATTAATAGCAGCACGGTGTGGCCGTCGAGCACTTATGGTCGCAATGGGTCGACGCAGCTACTGGAGATACAGCAGCCAATGCAAGACATTACCCATCGTAGGAATGCTCTATCAAACGTGCACCTGAGCGCAGGCCTCGCACCAGTTTTCCAGTCTGACTCCTAGGGACTCCAGCATTAATAGTGGAGCAGTAATATAGGTGGCTAGTAACAATTTCTTGAGCTAAGGTGGTTAAGGCACTGTGGATGAGATAGAGCGGGGATCACAGGCAATTGATGCAGGTGGTAAAAATCCATCAATTAATTAAACTTGATATCGCACCTTATCAAGAAATCTACTCAGAGGAGCTCCCAGTCCAACCACAGTCAAGAAAGAGGAGAGATTTAAGAGAAGAGCAGAAAGAAGATGCGAGTTCCTAGGTAATAGCCAGTGGTCCAGAGGAAGCTCATTCCAAGTGGGAGGGCCCAAAACAGAGAAGGCAAGATGCTGCAGCATAGCAGATCCTGAGAAGCTCTGCACATAGGGATGCATCACCCTTTGAGCACTGGCAGCAGTAGGCCTTCATTGCTCCTGAAGGTAATCAGGCACTGCCCCAATGAGACATCCCCATAGCAAGGTGGCAATTCGAAATGACTGCAATGCTCTGCTTTAGGGGTTGCCAGTGCAACGCATCACACAAATGGGAAACAACTATGGGAGACAGCATTGATGTGATGTATGGAGGTGAGCTCTTGGTCGAGAATGACCCCGAGGTTCCAGATAGAGGTGGAGAAAGTAAAGAGAAGAAATGAGGGTGGGAGAGAGACATCCAGATCAATTGTTTTGCCAATTGCTGCCAGGTGCCAAGTAAGATAAATTCCGTTTTTGAAGGATTTAGCCAGAGTCTAAAACTAATAACATGATGACTCAATTAAAGTCAACTGTGGAAACTGATTTTGTAGGGACTTTGGAGCACATCTTTGAACTGATGATGCCCAAAGATGACAACAATCTGCCTGTGGACTACAATCTGCGCCATCAAAGTATCGTGTTTCTTCACGCTAAGCTAAAGGTTTTCTTGTCTGATGACAACTTGAAAGAAATTGAAGAGATCATCGTGCAAAACTGCAAAAAGGTTCCACTTCTTTTTGTTTTGTATGTGTATAGGTTAACAGCTTAAGTTTATTGCTATGTTCTTGCCCAATACAAAATTGGTTATGGAGTTTTCAGTTGAGAATTGTACAAAGCTGTAGAATTTCCTCTCCCTTTATTGAAGATTTAAATGGTACTTGTCCTGAACACTGCTGTATTTATCACTGATCGATGTGATCATAATAATAAGTGATAGATCTATGATGGAAATTGGTGGAACTTATCCATAAGTGGAGCTGGTTGACATCAGTGTTGTATGCAAGACCTTCAAGACGAGACCGAGACAGTGAGATGCCGAGACCGAGACACTAGGTTCAAGACAGTTCGAGACAGTAAAAGACAAGTGATCCTATATAAAAGGCTGTAAAATACTAATTTATCAGTTTTCAGGACTAAGGTTCATTTGTAATTTCAATTTGAAACTTGATTATAATGTATATTGTACCAATTCCCAAGAACAGTTTTTATATTGCCGAGTTTTATCTTTTACCATATTTCTTCTTCGGCCTATCTTCTGAATAGTATAAAGAAAGCACGTCTGAAATCTTCTAGACGATTATAAACAAGCAAATTTGATACCAAATACCAAACGAAATTATAAATTTGCGCCTATTCTTACTCACCCTGAGAAACTCGAAGTTGTTCTGATCGTTTCGGTTATGGTGGTTTTACATCAATGACAAACCAAGAGCCAATAGCTATTGTTTGTCAGTAGGCCTAACTTCAAATTGAGTCAACGCAAACTTCTCAATTTCAGATTCTCTCTCAGACATTTTGCCACTTTAAGACAATTGAATTGATTTCAGTATCATATGACTTGCAGGTTATGCAGAATTACTGTTTCTTGTAAATTTCGGTTTCAGTTTCTAGCGCCAAATTTTAAGACTGCTAAAGCGAAACTTATCAACATGATATAGCATTATCTGCATAATTAAAGGATATCAAGCAAAATGAAGAATCATCTGTTCAATTTAAAGTATTGCCCTGAAAGTTAAAAGATATGTATTGGTCCGCTGGTTAGCATGGTTATTGACTGTAAAGTTGGGAATTGATTAAACCATTGTTGGGAAAATCAGGTAGCAAGGACAATGGAGAAAAACTGACCACCCTGTCCTCATATGTTGATAATAAGAAAAACAAAATTGCTTACAAATCCTAACAAGACCGTCCCTTTGGGACTATTCTTCTCCTAAGAGGTTCATCAACAATATGTGAAGTCTTATTCACTTAGTTCAGAAGTTATCTATCCGCTTGATGCATAGGTTGTTTTTTGTTGGTAGGTTATCGATGAGGTGTCGAGTGACGAATGTCTGCTTTTAGTGCAGATGCTGAAAGTTCTGCCTAGCATGTTGGCACTCACTGGTCGCCAGTATTTGCTGGATGTCATCTCAAAACATGTCAATTTTGGTTTAGCTGTCAAGGTACGTAAGATAGGTATCATAATCAATTTCAGCTTGAATGATTTTGAAGGATGGCTCTATAGAATTGAGTTGTTCATTCAGCAGTTCAGTTTGGATATTACAACCTTCGATAAGATATGTAATTAGTGCATTTTTTTGGTCTAAAAGTCGTGCTTTTTTTGCAAAAGATTATGGGATGCACTTGTGTATAAAATGTGGCCCACCACAATCATTATGTGACCTGAAGAAGGGAATAAAAGGAGAAATATTAAAAGATCTGCCTCCTGCTTTGGAGAATTTTTTAAATTATTGACTGTTTAAAGTGAAACTAGTTGGCAGTAGTGATTAAAGGAATAGTTTATGATTTCTGTTAATGCTTAAATAAATTTGACTTGGAGGAAGTGTTCTTTAATTTGATTGTGCTGTGTGTTGAATTTCTTTTCATGAAGTCTGGCGATGCAGAACAATTATTTCAGGCAGTGCAATTCATGAAGGAAACAGCTGGGCTGTTCTCGGTAAGAAAATGCTGTTTTCTTCATTTCAGTCAGTCTGCTTATCGTTTACATAATCCATAGACATTGTCATCTCCAGTCTGTAGTTACGATAATGTTGTTCTTATTAGCTTTCTTGGTGTTAATTCTGTTTATATTTATGTCTGATCGATCATGACATTCTTGTGTTAAGGCTATCAATTTGGAGTCATCACACATTCCTGTTCCTTTTACCTGACATTCTACCTATTCATCAATCTGTGCACATTGCCTTAGCTTTAGTTTATTCACCTTCCTTTCATACCTGTGATAAAAGAATTAAGTTCTCTGTTCTCTTCCATTTCACCTGTGTGTCTGCATATAGCCTGTACTGCATTTAGTGTCTTGCCTTACCTTAGTGTCTTCAGCTTCAAAATTCAAAACTGTCTTCAAATTGACACTGATTACTGCAGCCACCTTGTTGGCTTGTATACACACATGTATTCCACTCGTGCTTCATGCTGCTAGAAAAACCATAGATCAGCTTTCGCAATTGCTGTTTTGCCCATCCTCCGATCAAAATAATTATATCATCCATGTCTTTTTGCACTTCTATTACGTTCAATATCATCACCTATGTTTTTGTTTGTCTTGCCATTATCTTATTTTGCAAAAGACAGATGACTTAATCTGTTTCTGTAAATGTATAAATTAGCAACCCTTGAAATATATCTCTGGTGAATGTATTTAATAATAATATTGTGGTGTTTTAATTGCTGTTTTATCTTAGAGTCTTGAGCTCATAGATGAGATAAAGACCAAATAAACCATGATCGTATTGTTTTTTATTTTAATGTTTTGTTGCCTATACAGAAAAATGTGCCGTCAACCAATTTCGTTGAGTACTTTTGTCTGCATATATTGCCCAATGTCAATACAGAAGATGATGGGAAAGATGTTGATGAGTTGCTGCAGCTGCTTGCAGAGATGGTCTGCTACTGTGCAGATCAAGGCAGCTACAACAAGTGCATGGCTAATGTTTATGCTGCTCTGAGCGTAAGTAACCATATTAGCCATTTTAAGCTCATCTGCTGTTGTGTAGTATCTTAAGGGATTCACAGACTATTATTCTTATAATATATTCTGGTGCCTTTAACCCTTTAACGACCAGCGTGTACTAAAGTGTAAGGCATAATCAATAATGCTGGTTGCAGAATTCAATGATTGGTTTCCATTCCAAGTTTTTCAGATATGTTTTCAATTGGCACTTCAGTTTATGATTATTTTAAAGTTTTAGGTTTTACTGATAGGCATTCTATATTTAAGTTGTAAGTTATTATAATTTTTATAAAGGGCATGCTTGACTGCTTCTTTTGACTGGAACATAAAGATTTGTTCAGAATTGTTCTTGTATGTAGAGAACTTGGCAAATGCTACACTGGTTATGCTTGATTGAACATGAGAAGCAACATGGAATGGCTGTAGATCCATATGTTCTTGGTCAGAGAAAATGAGGTTACCTGCTTTTGAACAGCTGTTTGGTGCATGGAAGCTTTTCATAATCTTAACTTTAAACTATTTTGCACAGGCTGTTAAATGAACCTGCAGTTACATCCAATGATATCACATTATATCAAACTTGCAAGCGTTGCTTATTGTATGATTTAAGAAACCTTCGTTACATCCATTTGCTTCTCTTTTTCTAGCATATCATTCAGCTACCATTATCTGATACCGAAGAAGGTTTTACTGAAACTGTTAACTTCTCAGTTCAGCAACTAGCACGCGTCGAGTGTGTTTTATTCACATTTCACCAATTGGGTCGACGTTGTCCACGGTTTTTGGCATCCACAGCAACTTTGAAAAACCTTCGAATCAGGTCTGTTGCTTTCTCTGATATAATGCGAAAGATGCTGACATTGATGATAATTAATTATTTAGTGAATGTATCCACCTGCATTTTAGCATGATTTTACAGTTGTGTGCTGATTTGGTTTTTAATGTTTCAGCAATGGATTCTGTAACTTTTAGATACTGTTGTTAAATATAATTGATTTCTGTACATTTATTTTTTATATTGGATATAAAGTGAAGCGAGGATCATCATAATACTAGTAGCAGTTTCAGTTCAATGGCACTGTGTGATGTTTTCAGCATTAGCAACACCCTCCTCCTTTATCCAGACTTTGGACTGACACTGCCAAAGTGCAATCAGTTGCAAAGTTTCCAGAATCATAGGGAGTATAATTATGACAGCTGTATGAGTTGTCTTTCAGAAGAGGGTAAATGAACTTAGATGCTTATTTTGTTGTTCTTGTGTACTTCAGGTTGCAGTATGTGTCGCGTGCTGTTCAAATGCACACAAAGCACTTGCTTTCAAAGGTTGGCGAGGAAAAACTCGACTCCCATCAGCATTCCCAGCAGGTTTGTGCCAAGGGGATTGAAGGGATTGTCCATACAGTGATATTTTATTATTTCTTTGTCCAAGATAAGTGTAACATCAGGACTTGTCTTCCACTTTATTGCTATGTGAAGATGTTCATACGGCTAACATATCGCCAATGCACTGGCTTATTTTTAGTATTGCTATTATTAAAAATATTTGTGATGCATGTACTGTTACACTGTAGTGCAGTCGGTTAAGATGAAAGACAAGGAACCAGTGTGAAAACAGCCAGAAAGTGTTTCTTTGTAACTGCTTTAATTTTAACTGATTTGTCTGCATGTCTTCTAGCAGTAAATGATGTATGCATATAAAAGTATTGTGACTGATGGGTTGCTTACTGGAATTAATATGTGAATTTTTTTATTATAGCAGAGAATAGTTCAGACTTAAACTGAATCTAGCATTTCACTGCTTGCTTGAGTTCTTGATTATTTAGCACATACTCAGAAATGGATGTTTATAATGACTTAACAACTACAAATTAATGACTGGTTTCAGCTTGTGTTATTTACTTTTACACTGCACCAGAGATTTTTCTGTTTATAGCAGTTCGAGTTCATCTATGGTGTCGTGTCGGCCTAAAGTTTAAAGAATTTTTACAAAGATTCATGTGTTTTGTTATTGTTGTAGCCTACATGTAATTTAAATGTTCAAAAACTATTTGCTTAGAATTGGTATTTGACATAAACCAAAGATTTGATAACTTTTCTATAGTCCATTAAAAAAAATTTGAACCACATTTGATCACGACTGATCATAACCAAGTATTTTTGCAGAAAAATCAACACAAGCAGAGTAGACATAATTATGACAATAGGTTTTGTCAGACTGGAACAATGTAGAACGTTCTCCAACATGCCTACTGGATGTAGGATGCTTGGATGGCAAAGGTGTGGGCAGATTGTAGTTAAGCAGATGTGTGTTGTAGAGGGATATGGTGGATTATTGACTTGTTAGACTAGGCTGGTCCCAATACTGATGTGCCGAGTGTTTCAAGTTTTTTATTAAAGAGATTAAAGTCTGACATTTGTATGAAAACCATTATGTGTCATGATGCTAATTTTTAGATATTTTTATTTATTTAACAGAATAAATCTTTTGAGTTAATGATGAGTAACATAACAGCACTGACTAAAGATCTCTTTCACAATCCACCTTCATTCAAATCTACAATAACGCTGTCATTCAAGAACCCTGTGACTGTGGTAAGTCAACCATTCAAAATTTTTAAGGTCTTCCTTCCCAGCCACTTTCTAAATTCTGTTCGTTTGAAGTGTTTATTTGGTATGTTTGGGTCTGTGTTTATTTGGTATGTTTAGGTATGTGTTTATTTGGTGTGTTTGGGTCTGTGTTTATTTGGTATGTTTAGGTATGTGTTTATTTGGTGTGTTTGGGTCTGGTCCATGTCTGCTAGATTTGAGACACTGCACAATCTAACGATCAGGTAATGATTATGTGATGCAAATCACATAATCATTTCAGGAAATACTGCTATTGTTTGTGATGATGATATGTAACTGTGTGGCATCCACAAGTGGCCACTCCTTCTGGTGCACAATACCTTACCAATGATGACAGACATTTTGTCTCTAATTTGTAATGGAGTTTCCAAGCTTTCACATAATATCTTGTGTCCAGATATTTGTTTATTTGGTTTCTGCCTGATCAATGCAACATTTAACCCTTTCTCTGCTGCACTTGTACCATTGAATCAGATTGGAAAGTCTAAAAATAGTGCAACATAGAGATAAATGAGTGTGATTTTTATGAATATTAAATTTTTAACAGAGTGCGTAACCTGATGTTATGGTAATTCTTGCTTGTTTAATGGCACCAACATATATTAGGACAATAATAGTCCGTTATAAGGGGATGCAAATATTGTAGTTGCTCAGGACAGAAAATTGTTTTATATATCATATATATATATATCATATTTATTTTGAGTCTAATTGTTAGTATGGAACAATTACTAGTGAAATTCAAATGAATAGCCTTGACACAATATGATTATTTTGTACTTGCTAATTAGTAATTAGTAAAAATTAACCTTTGTCATTAATTATCATTGCAGTCTTTATCTTAGCAGATTTAAATAATGCTTACATTTACCACATTTTTATGGAACCAATTGTTTTTATTTATTGACAGGACAAGACTGAGTCATCCAAGCCAAGGTAAAATTTTCTATTGTGACCCATATCTTGATCACTCTTGCAAAATCCTACTGTGGTTTGTTCTCCACTGCATGGATTGGTCTGACAAGTGGATAGAGGAAAGTTGAATCATTGGTTCTCTGAGCTCACCTTTTTTGATTTTTTTAAAGATTATTGAATCAAAGATCATAAGATGATGTTGCTTTAGTAAATTGTTGGGAATATCTATATGTTGCTAATGGACAACTGGTGATGAACAAAATGCTTTGATTGATGCTAGTAGAAGTAGTATCCAGATGATGATGACACATTGTGATTAAGAGAGTGTAAAGAAGTGATGAGCAAAGCTGTTTGAGCTTAATTCTTTGCTGGTCTTTTCCCAAGGTTGTAAGAGCTATGTTTTTTTATCTGCAGTGAGAAACGAAAATTTATTCCAATTACATTTGAAAGTGACTTCGAAACAAAAAAGCCTAAAGTTGTTCGCACAGCTCAACAACAGATTAAGCCAGAAGCTTCCAAAGTTTCATGGAAAACAGGAAATCAGCGAGGTATGCTATAACTGATTTTAGACTAATGAACATATTTTAATGTTGGTGCTGGTGAACGTCGTGACCTTTGGATACTAAGAGACATAGCGCTCTCACAAGCTAATGAACTAATGTGAAACATAGAGGTATAAACAGTCTGTCAAAATAAAGAATATACTTACATGCTTATTCAAAAGTTCACAGCTGTCTTGTGTGAGATTAGTTGAGCATACCGTTTATCCTTGCGTACAGGTCTCCTTCGTCTATAAGTCACCCCATAAATTTTGGGCTGGGAAAGTGAGAAATTTTATTGATCTGTATATAAGTCGTGGCCGCAAGTCGGCCATCATCTGATAAATTATTTGGCCAGTGCTTGAATTCGCACCAACTCGTTTAGTTGTAACGCTTGCATAAATCTTTTAGCCACTTAAAAATCCATCACAATTATTGAATTGATGACTGAAGTATTGATTTCTGCGCAATTCTGTGCATTAAAAAGTTTGATTTTATAATGTGGATTTTGTACCTTTTTAGCAGTTCGTAAGTAAATTATAGATTGTAAACAAAATCATAGAAGAGGACAGCATCGAGTATAAATGGCGTGTATTCAACATTACTGCTTTTTATAAAGCATTTGTCCTGTTGCATGCTTCTTGTTTCGCCAGTCTCTGTCTAGTTTTTCAGAAACTCAAAACAGACGTTCTGCTTCATAATTATTTGTATTTTCCGTGTGAGCTACTAATTTTAATTTGAAACCAGTTTCGTGTGAATGTCTCTTACATTACATGTCTGCCATGCTCGAATACAATAGGCATCAAACTAGCTCAAAAATACGTTCACTTCTAACAACGCAGTCAAATCAAATAACTAATTACATATTGTCCTTACAAAGATAATATCTTACTGCAGGAAATATACCTGTATGGATTTGCAGCCTTTTAACGACAATGTTGCGCTATAATTCTTTGATATGTATTAATAGTTGTATTAATACATCTCAATGCTATAATTGTTCAATGTGGCGCTATAATTTTTTTTTACATGACTAACCTTATGTGTGAAAGATGGGAGTAAAGAAGTGAGAACAGGGTTAGTTTTGCCCCAAGACTAATCTTGGTTAAACCCATATTAATGAAATGCTGCGTTGTGCAAGAATTTGTGTATGAAAATTTTATTTCATCAAATAGTTTAAAAACTATTTGATGAAATAAAAGTCAAATATAATACAAGAGTTATGACAGTACCTAATTTTAACAAATTATATATTTGCTAGCTAATATTCTTAGATAATGTGCATGTTTGCTAACAGGTTCTGCTCTACTACCACGTTAGACATTTGCATATTCACCCCACCCCCACTTCGCGTTTTAAAAACTGTCCAACACTTTTCGGTTATATGCGAGGATATATGGTCATTTTAATAGGCGCACAACTGTACTGTATAATAAATGGAAGTTTATTGCTGTCCATATTTCATCGCTTTATTCGTCCTTTGGTTATTTGTTCCAGTTTGAATCCCCAACATTTAATTATTTTGACCGTGGCTCAAAATTGACAGTTATGTAAATGCTATTTGCTAATAAAAATGTAAGTAATTAGTGTGTTTGATTAATCGGAAGTGCGATTACTTTAACGTTGATATGCCTTGGTTCCCAAATCACTTTTAGTACATATTAGTCGTTAAAGATGTATGAAACTTTTTAACGGCTTGCCCATACATCAGAATGGGACAAGTGGCATTGGTATATTTACAATTTACTGCATTTAAACCAACAAAGGATCATTCAAATGAAAGAAATATTTTCCTAGTACTATGTATTGCCTAATGCCTGATATGAAATTTTTTCGAGGTTTATTTCTCATGTCTGATGACTGTTGTGAGTAAGAACATAAAATGTTTCTTGATTCGTGGAAAATTTTGTTAGTGTGTGCTTCATGGCCATGTGGCCTTAGGTTTGCAAACTGCAGAAGTTCCCAGTGATACATGGTTTTATGTTCACAGGATATCGAGGTGTTAATGGATATGGTCAGACTGTTCGAGGCTGCCTTTCCATCAATCAAAGACAAGGACAGGGCTTTAGCCAAAACCGTTATTCGTTGCAGTCCAGTGCCGTGCAAGGACAGCGACTTTACACTAGAGGACGGCAAAGTCAGACCAGAGGGACTAGGGTCAATGCCACTCGAACATTTCGTGGTCAGTTCAATGGTAGGAAAGCTACCGCGGTTGACCGTATTTATGCAGGTGGTCAACCTCCGTTGCTCCTGAACCTTTTGCTACCCAGAGGAGCCAGAGGCAGAACACAGAGAGGACGAGGTAGAGTTCAAGTTTCCAATGGGAGACGAAGGGTTGTGCTAGGGGAATAATGTTGCCCTTTGGCAAAGTTCTCCAAACTATAGACTGAGCTGGTGAAGATAAGATTGTACAAAGATGATCTGTTGGAGTGCAATAGGTTTCGCGTTGATTGCCTCTGGAGTTGCTCCGCTCTTTAATAACAAGGCAGCCATTCAGTATTCTGAACAAAGACTCAGTTTTGAACAACTTTTGAATGTGACTATGTAATTTTTTGTGATTTATGAGTACTTCCATGCAATATATCTTCATAGTTACTTGGCCAGGCGTAACATTGTAACTTTAACGCAGTGGTGGCGTATCCAATTACAATATCATTCATACCACATTAGTTGCTTGGTAACCGTATAGGATTTTGCTGCCACATCATCTTCACATTTTACATATTGAAAGCTCACAGCTACTGCATACTTCAAAATTTTATTTAAGCAACTTGGTGCGCTATTGAATGGTTAGGGTCTGAGTTAAGAATAAGATTGGATAAGAATTCTTGAGAATTTTTATATGATTTTATCCGTTTTAATTTAAGCAAGTGGAATTCAGGAGGTCCAAGATACAAAATGCCACTCTTTATCATTATCACTAGGTATTATTACTATTATTATTATTATTATTAACAGTTTAGCAAAGAGTTTCTATGGTTTCCCAGTTACTTACTTGTGGTACATGCTTGTTCTTAAAGTGTAATCAGAATCTTGTTTGAGAAATTTACCAGTTTTAGGTTATAGATTTATATGATAATAGCTTCTCCGTCACGGAAGCCAGGTTTTGCCGTAGTGGTTTGTGCAAGCACAGTTTGTTTCTACTTAGATTTTTGAATTAAAAGTTTTTCTTGCTGTTATTGAGGTAATTTTATGAATGTGATTAACATTTAAAATCAGAATTAGCATAGAAAAATGTACTGGTACTTGTGAACTTCATGTTGATCAAACTGACCAGATCAAATTGACAGTTTAAATTTTTTGAAAATTTCTGCTTTTGGCGTTGTAATTGAGACCGAAATGATGTGTCTGGTTCTGGACTAGATCAAGATTTGTGTGCAGAAAATCATGCATGCATGCATCCATCGTAAATGCAGGCATGCATGGATTTATATGACATCAGAAACTGTTGCCAACCTTACATTTCCTTTGAAGTTAAAAGATTCTTAAACTCTGCCTGTGTTGTTGACGTTCGGGCACATACCAAAATACAATTGAACATTTTATAGGTGTTGGTGTTATATATTTTGTAAATGACATTTTGTACTGCGCTTACTAAACTTCTTTTTTAAAATATGTCAAAAGTATAGCTTTTGTTGTGTTTGTTTAATGATCTCTTCGTATTCTGGACAAGAGGCTATACATGGAACTACATGCACTGTTTTGGCTTGTTTTAGAATAAGTATATGTATTGCTGTAATATTTGGACCTTCTTGATCTGGAAAATTAAATTAAGTGTTATTTTCAATGTAATTAAATTAATATCTTTGTTCGAAATGACAAGTTTTGCACCAGGTTTGAATCTTTAACACGAAGTAGCATTTCGATAAATACTGTAGATCCAGACGTTTTACCAACAATGCAGCAGCCTTCTTCAGTTCACAGCTGAATTAATTTATAGGAAAATTCAATTTTGTTCTGACAAAAGTTTACATTGCATCAAATTTGGTTTCACTAGAAGATGTGTCTATAGACAGGCACAAGACAGTAGGTAAGAAACCTATTATATGCCTTAAGAATTTAAAAAAAGGAATTAAATGCCTTCTGTAACATACTTGATATCTATTGAATAGTAGATGTAATACAGAATAGCTATGTGTTTTGTATCAGTAGACTGATGGTAGAAATAACAGATAATTTATCAATGAGACACAAAGCCTGATCTCTGAGTTTCTTTGGCACCCAAAATTAAAGTTGTGTGAGCCAGCATAGGGAAGACCAATTTCCATTAGACCTACACAGAAAGATATTAAGAATAGGATGGACACAGAAAGTGAGCAACGCAGAACTGTACAGACGAATCCATATAAAAGAAACCTTAATGCAAAAAAAATAGTACAAAGAAAGCTAGGGTTATTCGGATACATTTGCAGAATGAGCGATGAAAGGAAGACTAAGACTAATGTTTGTCAGAGTGTAGGGAACAAACAAAAGAGGACGGCCGCATAGAGAGTGGATGTATGACATCATGGACTGGACAAAAAAGCCACTACAAGAACTTACACACGCTGCGGTGGACCGACAGCAGTGGAAAAGCCTGGTGAAAATGGCATCTGACATCTACGGGCAATGTGCCCATGATGCATGATGATGATACACAGGTGTGGTCAGGTTACTCAAGTTTGAGTCATAGTTCAGGTACAAATGTTAGGCTGAGGGCTGTGGCGTATGGTGTTTCGACTTACAGCGGAAAGACAGATGGATCATGATTAGGTTTCATGAAAAATGCTGTTGTTATATATTAGAAGAGCAACAATGTCTGTGATCTCGATGCATGGGTCTTGTTATCATTCGATACGATAGAGTGTTGGTGAATTAGTTAGTCAGTCTCCCTGGTACACACTTTTGCTGTGGAGCTGAGATATTTCATAGATTTACATTTTAATGGCAAGGTTATGCAATATGCATGCTCACTAGGATGTGGTATATTCATATGCAATGGTGTTGCCAGTGGTAGCTAGGGGTTGCTCTTCTAGGTTCTAGGACAGTGGTCATCAAAGGTGCAAAGCCTAATGACCGTGGGCATTGTAATTATTTTCCCCCCAAGCCCATTCACACGGTGGCATAGCAGTATGTTCAGTGTCTTACAAACGAAGGGTCGCAGGTTCGAACCCACTTCAAGTCACTGCATAGCAACCTTGGACAAGTTGGTCACCCTTAGCTGTCTGTATGGAAAGCTGAAACCTCCTCATTCATCTCATCCAAGTGGTGTACGGGCCAATGAACCTGCCTTCGGGCAGAGAACATCATCATCATCGTCAATCCCTTCACCTAGGCATTAGGGTGGAGTCATGGAATGAAATCAGCAGTGTGAAGCATTTGATATTTTGTTGCGCACAACATTAGTTCGTCATACAAATCCCCTTTAATGTTAAACATAGCTATGTGTCCCACTGTGTCACCTTCATTATTCAAATCAAAATTAAAAACTTTTCTATTCAGATTGCGTATGGCTAGGAATGTAGCTAAATGCTCTCTCGTGCAAATCTATTGGAGCTCGACATAAATTTTCAATTATGTTGAATTTTGGGTCTGTACCTTGTGCTCTTTTTTTGTAACAAGCTACATTTAACAAGTCTCAAGATACTTAAGCTAATGGAATTACCTAAGTGAGCAGAATTCAATTATAGATAGTTTCAGTAATATGAAGTTAACTTAGCTAAGTGAATCCAATCCAGGAACTTCTGGAAGTACCAATATTATATTAATGCTCTATGCATCACTAAAATAAATAATTTTCAAAGCCAAATTCCTGGGCAAGTCCAGATGCTTGCTAAATGCTTTGCATTAAATGCACTATGGATGGTCAACAAGCTACAAGGACTCTCTATCGCCATGCAGGAGGTAATTGTTTTCGTACCTCAGTTATGGTGGTACTACAATGTCTACTTAAAGACCAGCTACTAGCTGTGTGGCATGGTGGCCGATTGGTTAGAGCCCATAACGTTCAGTGTGTGCTGAGCAAGCAGGTTCGACCCTCATCTGGGGAGTCACTGTATAGGGACCTTAAGCAAGTCCTTTGCACACAATTACTCTGCAGTACAACTGCCATTGTGCCGTCGAGGCTGTCTGGGCAAAAAATGTTGGAAGTATGGTGGTATCAAATTTCGGTAAAAAATAAATAAAAAATTAAATAAATTGATCTTTAGCATAATTTCTTAACTTTTGAATTAAAACTTGCCAATAGCAGCCTCTAAGGCAAATTATTATTTTAAATGTCCAATCATTCTCATACACACCCTCATGCTAAGCATTCCTAATTCCCGACTACCTGTTATAACAAAGATCATTAAGAGCCTCATCCCAGGGTTGAACAGGCTAAGCATCATCTGCAAGGAGTAATAGGCGACCATTCTGGGTAATTGTCGACCACCGTGTATTGGCCGGCTACAAAGTCTCTCTTTCCCTAACTCCCATCCTCCCCTCTCTCTGTTTATTCCATCATTGCATGTCGGCAAACACGCATTCAAGACCAAGCTCAATAGCTCGAGACCAAGACTGGGGTATACAGACCAAGATCGTATTTTCCAGTCTCAAGACTGTTATTACCAAGAACACGGTCTCGAGAGTTCATCACTAAAGGAAGATTGTCTTGACTGAGCTCTTTTTTGCTAAAAAAATTCGAATTGGTGGCACACATGCATGCCAAGCACTAGTAGAAATTAGAAATTCAGCTTTTAGAAATTTGGTTATTACGATCACGATTAGTAAAGATGATAGAATCGCAGATCCTTGTGCATACTGGCTTGTAATAAATATATGCTCTACAAAAATGACATCTTACCGCATCCATCCGATCAAATACTTCGAAACACGGATGAACATTCAATAAAAGTAATTATTACTTTCTATAATGTTTATGTATAAATGTGTAACCAATTATAATAACAATTAAAACAACGATAAAATTTGAAATCAAATTTTATATGAGCACAGTTTCAAACTTATTTCTGCGGAGCAGTTCTGTTGCAAATATGTCGCTCCGTTTATGAGCGAAAGGATATTTACATAGACGAATTCAGTTTTGACTTGTGATGGATTTAATTTTACTATTGTAGAACTGAAAACATTATTACATTTTAAAGTATTCTGGTTAATTATTACAAAGGTAATCCTTATATTGTATTCTGTTATTAATTAAGCATACTGGTTGGCGCTACCTTTTCAGGTGAGACGTGTTTTGTAGGTGATAATATGTAGGGTTAATCTAAACCCAAGAAGATCCAGCAAAATATTTTAAATGATTTATTTCTGAGAACATGTGTATAGAGCTTCTCCGAAAACAACCTTCATCAATGAAGTCATAGAAATTTTCGAGGATTTACATTACATTAGTGTGAAGTTGGCTTTGTTGTTTTCAAGAAAAACCGTACTGTTAGGCTGACGGTTTTGACAGGTCGAGTTCGACTTCGTGTCAATAATTTAGTCGCCCGAGACTGCAAGAGAAATAGAGAGCTGCATAGCAGTGCATATGCACCGCCAATAATTGTACAGTAAGAGCTAACTATGAGAAAACACAATAATTACTATTTGAGTGATCTTTAAATTTTGGTCGCCAACGACTGATCACCATATAGACCATGTGTGGTGCTTGTCGGCTGTGCAACACACAGTGAAATTACTTCTGCGGCCAAAGAGTTTCACATATGTTGAAAAGCGACACTAACCTGATCATATCTGACCATCACGATGCATATATTAAAGGAATTCGTGTAGAAGGTTGTGAATGTACAAAGGTCTTCATCCGCAAAGTTTGTATGTGTTTGACCGTCGAAGAAGCTTTTGTTTATATTGCAGCAGAACTTTTGGCAGCAGAAATTTATTCATATGCAATATGGCAGCCCAGACTCCAATAGAATCAAATGCTGGACAGAAACTATTTGTGAGTAAGATAGTAATGAGTAAAGAATACATTTTTTGCAAGGTAATTTTTATTTGGAGTAGTTTGAACTTTATTTTGTTGAAGGCTTCTAAATGGTTTATGCTTCAGGATTACAGATGTAAATTCTAGTTGACCTAAACATCTCCACACTGAAATGCGCAGCATACTTGTAGTATTTAGGACTGCCAGTTTACGTGGCATTTTTACATAGCATGTGTGGTGTATTGGGATTTGCAAAGGAATAAATCTTCTGTGACCAGAACACGTACAACATTTCACAGTTAAAGACATTTGCACACATTCAACCATAGGTGCTTGTGCAATGTTAAGATGGTTATTAATATTTATTTTTTTACTAGAGAATTTTTTAGCACCCTTCAAAGAAAACTACTCGGAGGGCACCCAGCCAAGTTGTGGCCATAGAGATAGAACTTGAGCATAAGATAGAAAGCAGACAAATTATTCAAAGGGAGGAAACATAGCATGAGTGGGAACCCATTCCAAATGGAGGCCCTACAGCCGAGAAGGCTAGGCGCTGTTTGATCAAAGATCAGGCTAGAGAAACCAAGATCTCCCCATTATCCAAAGAACGAAGAGCCCTGCATGAGGCTGTGTCAGAAACCAGGTGACATACATCACCTTGATTGGACAGAGCACTGCCAGTAAGGCACCACCAGACAACCCTGCTATCAATGCTAAGTACCTCCATGATAACTCTTATGCCCTAGTTTCAATACTGAATCAGAAACAGATAAAAAAAATTAAAAAATACTGAAACACTAAATTAAAAGGATTCTGCCTTAGCCTCATATGCTAAATCAAATACTGATACACCAAAATACTGTTGTTTCTGATTAATCAGAATATGTTCGTGTCATGCATGAAGACAGTTTGTGAAGTTATATTCTTGACAATATTCATTACACCAGACAGGGGGCTATAGATAGATAGATTAATAGATAGCATACCATGTGGCCAGAATAGCAGTAGGAAGTGAGGTCAATTCCAGCTACCCCTATGAGGTTGACTATTCTTTCTATGCATTAGGCGCCGGCATTTGTGGAATTACATGTAGGAAGTGATTGGTACCTTGCATGGCTGACATACAGTTAAATTGGACTCTTGTAATAACTTGTGATCTTCCATTCATACTAAACTTGTTTTCATATCGTGGTCGGCTGGTTTGAATTTTTAATATAACGAACAAAGATTATTATTTTATATTTGTTCAAATACTTGAGAAACTAATCCTGACTTGTGCCAAATTGTCTTTTGGATTTGCATTTGACACTTGTCGTCCAAAGCCGATGTATGTTGTCCAACAATTGTCATATCCATGAAATTGTGCGTATGTACACAACAGGATGCATAACAACACTAGGCATTAAAATGCCATTTTGTGAGGTTTCCGCTTTTGAAAACTAACGGGAATCTAGTTATGCTATGCTGTGCATTTGTTTGACATTGTGCACACCATTAGAACTGGTTAATGATTGACCTACTTAAGTTATTTCATGGATTAACTGGCCTAAAGTGTTGTATTCCCTCTCATTCAGGTGTGTCCACATGGTGTTGTAGGTACTGAGCCAGACATGGCGGGTGAAATGTGCCAAATTGTTGTGCTACCTTTTTCCTTAACAATTATGTGTGCTGTGATTTTTGTGCATGTGTGTGCATATAGTGTTCGTATATACTGTATTGTCTACGTATAGCATTTAAAAATTCACATCCAAAATTGTCTATTGTGAGCATTAGTATGGAGTTGTTGTTTTTCAGGGTATCCACAATGGTCTAGTGTTTAGTGCACACGTCCATTCAGCTAAAAGGTTAGGGTTCAAATTCCACCAGAGTAGATAGTATTTTCAAAATTTTCTCTCCATTGGTTCCTTTAATCAAATCAGCTATATCTGCACTATATCAAGCACGCTAGGTTTGATACTGATATTCCCACCTCTGTATACTGTGTGTGAGAATATCAGTCAGCAAAGGAGAAAATTGTCCACTCACCCTCAATACTCAATAGTATCAGTTTCACTTTGTAGTCATGGCTTCCTATTTTACTAGCTTCAGGAACTTCTCTCAGGACTTGCTTCTCATCATTGTTGCACTATCAACAAGGGCATAACCGGAAATTGCCTCGTACATTCGCCTCGGCCGAATATTGGACTATTCTGAAGTATTCGCATCGGCAAATATTACACCCACAAATAGCTAAAAATAACTTTTTTGATCAAATATTTTTTCAGTAAAAAAGTTTAAGGCCAACGGACTTACTTATAAGTTATTGATTAATTAAACAAGAATTTAACATTCCATTGAATTTTCTTTAAATAATGATGGTAATTTGTATATTTTAATTTCTTTTGGTTGCATTCCTCAGGTGGCAACAAAATCAGTAATTTTCCCACATGAATTGGCTCCACCCACTTTCTGGTAAACATTTGAGAGTAAAGACGTTGGTAACTTCATATTTCAAATTTTATAATAAGGTTTTACATTTTTTCACAAGTAAAGTTATTAAATAATAAATATATTGTTATAGCCTAGAGTGTGATGATATACTATATGAAGGATATTGTTATAGACTCTGCATTGACTATAGATAGTTCTCCACAGATCTGCACATAGCAGGTTAACTACGCTTTGCCTACGAATGGTACTCACTGCCAGTCGCTGGCCAGATTTGCCGTTACTATCCGGTTCATACCCGGATCTGGCAAATAGTTCATCGAAATACTTGGATTCGGTACTCAGTGGAAATTGTCAACTCGGTTATGCCCTACTATCAACCTGTCATAGCTTACTGGTATATAATGCAAATTAAGCTGTAGCACAATCATGATCATGGCACCCAAATTTTTCCAGGAGAAGCATTAGTATCTGCCACTGTTTTTTCTATACCGTTCAGTTGTTTTCGTCATATAACGATGCATTAATAGATGATGTTTTCTAGTCTTTGGCAACATATACATTTGTTTCTACCAAGTTTCGTTATGTTCTCTTTGCATTTTTTGACTCTGGTGGTGTCTTGTATTTTCATGGGATATTTGCATTAGTCTGCTTTGACACAAGTATGGGATGCTGGATATGTTTTAAGGGTTTTGGGAAAATAAACTTTTTATTTGATTTTCTTGCCAAGTCCGAGTACCGAGTTTCATGAGCTGAATTTTGTCGAGTCCGAGTTTCTAATATTTGTAAAGGATCTCATTCTCTTGATTTTTAGATTGACAGTTTGCACAACTTTTATGAATTTTTAGCTTTTGCTTTAGGTTTCTGTAGGAGTAGTAACTTGCATGCACTAATAATAATAGTATTTTGTGTTTTTACTTATGTTGATTATTGTTTTAAAAATTTAGAAATCCCATTTTCATTTCAAAACAGAAAATCGGAAAGCGTAAAACTCGGACCCATTGTTTTATCGAGTCCGAGTTTTTGCTGATTATTACAAGTCGAGTTTCCGAACCGAATTTCGGTTCATCCCTAATATATGGTTAAGCTTTGCTCTGGTTTCTATATATATGGGCCTAGAACTTTGAAATGACTCTCTTTATTCTGTCAAAAAGGTGTCCATTCTAACAATTGTCCAGCTGAGGAAACTCAAATATAGAACTATATGACTAGAAATTCTGCATAATGCTTATGCTACTTTACTGTACCCATGATTATGATCTTGTGCTATGCGTGCATTGTGTAGTTGTAAATGAATAATATTGCAAATTTAAGTGATAAATTATCTTTTCATGGTATGTCTGAAACATAAGATTTGTTAATGAAATTGATAATGAGAGCTCTTTTATTTATCTTCATATTTATTGAACTGACAGCTCAGACATGCTTATGATGCATAGCTGCGAGCAGATTAAAGTGCCTCTTTGTAGGTGCTCTGTTGTGGGCAAGCAGTTATCCCATTCAGCTTTAGTATGCGTAACCTCTGTTTGACATTTTACCTGAAAAATTTCACCTTTTAGATACCAACTTGTAAATTCGGATGATATTATTTTTAGTGGCTGGCCCCTCCCCTGGGAGGGATTAATTCATGCCTGAAGGAGAGAGAGATATGCAGTAAACACTTCACTCTTATCCTTGGACTGTGCTTCTTTATCCATAGAAGTTGCATAATTTGTTGTGTCATTCATTTTAATACAGATCAATTCATGATTTCTCAAACACCTAAGCCTAAGAATGATGACTAAAATCTATGGAAGTTGGTTTGCAGGAGGCTTTATAATTGCTGACAGTCAGAGAATTAAGTTGCATTATTCTTCAGTGATTCAGTTGGAATTAAGAGTGAATGGGTTGATGTTTTCAGACTGTGTTTTCATTATGTAGAAGTTTTTCACTAAGTTGCTGTTGCCAAGATTGCCTCTGGCTGGTTTTTTAGTGAGGGGAGTTAAACATTTTATTAGGTGCTGTTACATCTAACTATTCAATGTTACATATTTGCATTGATACATTTTAGATTGAAATTATGGCTACTGCTGGAAAACGAGCCATCAAGCTTCGTGAGTAGTTCTATATCTTCCTTTATAAAGGTCATGAACTCGATTTTAATATGATTCTCAAATACTGTCAATGGGAGGCTCAGGTGGCAGGTGTCAATGTGCCAAGGCAGAGCAAATATATAGGTTAATGGTTCCTGTCAGAGATGACTGAAGAAACTGCTTTTATCCGTGGTGTTGTAAAAACATAGAAAAGTTTTGATATAAATGAATTTATTCAGACATGTGTTGGTAATTTTAGTTTTACCTTATTTTCCTTGTTTTACCTGTTTTCCACATGTGATCAAATGTGGTTACACCTGGATTTAGTCTGTTATCTGAGCTTTTGGTTCATTAGTTCTATGGAACATCTGAGATGTTGTTCATTAGTTCTATTATCTGTGCTGTTACTTCCTTAGTTGTATTATCTGAATTGTTGGTTTAACTCCTGTGCAGAAACAGACAACCCTAGCAAAACACGAAGGACAACATCCAACCACAGTCACTTTGCAACTTTGCTTGGTCTTCATTCCAATTTTAAAATAATAATTTTTGCTGTCTGAATCTATTTTTTGTTATTTTGTGTTGATATCTAGAACTATTTATGATGTTTTTTTCATGATTTCTTATTGGAGATGGAGCTGCTAGAAATATTGTTTGTTTGGCTGAGCTTATATTGAGTAGATATTGGGAAGTAGCATATATAAAATTATATATTGAACACAGTATACCTTTGCTGACATTTTAAAATTTTATTTTGTGTTTTATTTTAATTTGTAGAAGAGTTTGTTGCACATGGTGGCAATGTTAATTGTGCAGCGATGGGTCACGACTCAGGTCGTGTACTTGCCTCAGGTGGTGAAGATCGAAAGGTTAATCTGTGGGCAGTTGGAAAAACCAGCTGCATCCTGGTTAGTACTGTCATTTATTTGATTATCTGCCTTATCTCTCTTCAACCAAATGAATAAATGATGATTTGCTTCCAAATGGTGAATTATTGAATGGATAAACTATTAAACATGGTAAGAAACATAGAAAGTCGTATGTAATACTTTTGAAGCACTAGGTTTTAACCCCCTTGGCCTGGGAAACCCGTATTAACTTGCAGGGCTGTTAACAATACTTGAAAAAGTACTACAATAACAATACCTATACTTTTTAAGTAGTGTCACTGCATAGCTAAGTGTGTTGTGGTTAATATCTTTAAACATACATGGTTCAAAACTGTAGCATTTAAATTATTTAGCTGATCGATGGAATGTTGTAGTGAAAGACATTAATTACATAAGAAGTAAAAAGATTTTGTGCCACTAGTTAGAACTGTTTCCTTTCTCTTCAGAGTCTTTCTGGCCACACGAGTCCTGTTGAAGCAGTGCGGTTTAGGCCAGATGAGAAGGCAGTGGTTGCGGGATCACTGTCTGGAGCCGTCAAAATCTGGGATCTTGAGGCTGTTAAAAGTAAGAATATGACTCTGTTGCAATATCAATCTTGTGTATATTGACTCATGTTTCTCCTGCTCCTTTCATTCATTCGGTGGCTAGAGGAAGACGTTCAATTTTAGCCATGTACGTTTCAGGTGAGCGGCGAGCGGTGATCTATTATTTTGCAGAACATGCAATGTGCCCATCGAATTTAATCGGAGGGACAGTATCACTAAGCACCTGAATAAACGCCGAATGCCATCGATCACAAACGCAAAACACAGAAGGTCGAGAGTGGAAAGATGAAAAGGGAGATATGACTTATTTATTGTGTTACACATTTAACTGTGAATACGCCGCGAATTCTGTGTTTTTGTCCGCGAATTCTTCAATTTTTGACCGCAAAAATTTACAGCCCTAGCTATACATGTCGCTATTTTAACAATATGTTCATCTTACAGAATTTTATTATTTCCTTTGTAACAAGTTACTTACATATCTATCTGTTTTATAGATTATCGTTTCAACGACGAACTGCATTGGTTTTACAGTCGATTTTATTATTCTCTTGTCAAAGTTTTAATACTCTTAGCTTAAAGGACATCAGTTGAGTGTGTGTTTGAGAGCTGCATTCTAAAGTGTTTAGTATACTTTTTTAGTCTTGAGAACATTGTCTGGCCACAAGTCAGCTATTCGTTGCCTTGATTATCACCCATTCAATGATTTTCTCATCACTGGATCGATGGACACAAATATCAAGGTGAGGATAGCATTAAATTGTTGACATTCCTGAAAGTTTGTTTTTGAAGATATTTAGCACTTCTATTGTTTTGTTTTCTGTTACACGTCACTCCTGTTGTTTTGTTTTCTGTTATATGTCACTCCTGTTGCTTCTGAATTTTATGATTTTGGGATTAGAGTAGAATCATCACCGATCACAAGTAGAGCAGTGTTATTTAGGGCAATGCTTTGTCTAAATGTGCGTTGACCAGATGATGTTTTCAAATGTCAGGTTTTGTCTTTGTATTTCATTGTAATAATAGTAATAATATTCGTTTAATTTCAAAATGACAAGCCACAGTATGATAACTAGCACAGTATGAACGAATGAAGACAGGTTATTACAGGAGTCGAATATAACCTTCGGTAGCCGTGCCACGTGCCCATTACGTTATGACAAGCTTGTCCACTCTTCATGGTACAATGTCTGTGCCTTTGTATATTGTACCACCATTTCAGAACCTTACTTTCATTCGTCTTTCTTTAAGTCAATGAGTTTAGTCTAGTCTGTTTACTGTACGTTTCTGGCCATTGAGTAATGGATAATACTTGGACGCAGAGCTGAGAAACCGAGTTCGATACCCATGGTATCCCTGAACGGTTGACTGGTCCTTCTTTCTTTAGGCGGCGTCATTGGTTAAACTAGATATATAATGTAATGGGCGCCTTGCATAGCTGCCGACAGTTAAATGGCCAGGTGATGTCTTCGCCAATTTGGTGTTTTATGACAGCAATGTACCGCAAAACTTCTAAATGATCTTTTGCGCAATCAATGTCTGTTTTTGTTTTTATTACCAGTGACACGGCTGGTAAACCTGCAACAAACTTAAAGTTTTATGAACCATGCAGAAGGACTCATTTAAGATCCATGAATTTCAGCAAAATGATGATTCATTTTTACTTGTGATATTTCTGTTGTTTTTAGTTTTGGGATATGCAATTGGAATATTTAATTGTGATGTTTCTATTGTGTTAAGGTCTGGGATATGCGCCGTAAAAGTTGTCTCTTTACATATTCTGTGAGTATTATTTATTTACTGAAGTGCTTAGTTATTCAATCATTCTGGGAATTTATATAGCACCTCTTCTAAAGGTGCTCTTTATGTAAGCCTTTAGGTTATTAAGTGTCTTCAAGAACAAAAATATTACTTCAGTTAGCAAAACAATGCACAATAAGCTGGTAGAGTCACCAGTGGTGTGCCCACACACACGCGTGGAACCAGCCAGCGGATTCCAATCTTCAGCTGACAGTTATATCATGGAATATATGGATGAATTTGCTACAGATTCTTCAGCATATTCCATGAGATAATTAATTTCTCATATCAGCTTTGATTTCTGTAAAGAATGCTTTTGCTTGTGATTTCCTGTAAATTATTTGCTCCCAGAACACCTAACCATTGCCTTGTATAGATCTCACGATAGTCTTTTGATGCCTATACATTCCTCTCTGTCTTTGTGTAATTTAAATTAAGAATGTATGCATCTAACTGTAGAAAGGTGTAACGGCAATTGAAACATTTATTCCATGATATAAACATTTCTTGAATCAGTCATGGCCTATTATTTGACCTGTTGCTCTCAGTTTGCTTATTTGTGTTTCTCCTTTGTGTTTTTTAGTAAATTCTTCTGTAGCATTAGTATTAGAGGATTTAAATTTTTGCCCTTTTATCTGTAGTGGCAGTATAGTCTTTTCTTACTTGCATTGATCATAAATTTGTGTTATGTCATAGATGCTTTGATTGTTCTCAACTGAAGTTGTGCTTTTAGGGACATAGCAATTGTGTCAACTGTATTCGATTCAGTCCAGATGCTCAGTGGATGGCATCTGGTGGAGAAGATGGTGTCATCAAGGTATCATCAAAACCAAATTTCAATTTATATTTAAAAATATGACATTTTCTTTTCCATATATTATATGTTTCTTAGGAATGTTCATCTTTTAACCTTTCCATCTGTTTTTGATATCATATAATGATAACAAGACATGTAGTAAATACGTTTGCCTCTCTAAGGTATCTGTATTATGTGCCAGTTTCTCTGATGTGGCAGTTCTCTTTGTTACTCTTTCTTCTCTGTTTTATTTTTTCTCTGTTTTCATTGCTATGACAACAGTGCTGTAGGAGTCACAGTGTGGTAGCACAACGGTTTCTGCTCGTTCTCTTAAGACTTTTCTTGTCTCTAGGGATCTTTTGCACTGGATGCGCCTCTGATTAGGTTGTACTGTGAGAGGTGCTTTATAAATCCGAAAAATAGAATAGAATAGAGTAATTAGGCTAGATAAGTATGTCATGTCATTATGCTATTTAGATACAGCCAACTTATTTCTTTGTAAATTCTTATTTCAGTCTTGTTCAATGTTGATATTGTTTAGCTGTGGGACATGTCTGCTGGTAAACAGTTGGCTGCGTTTCGTCAACACACAGGTCCCGTTAATACAATTCAGTTCCATCCAAACGATTTGCTGCTGGCTTCAGGGAGTTCGGACAGGTAATGAGTCAAGCTTTGTCAAGAAATGTGGTGCACCAGCTCACCTATGATTTTGTTGTACTGTGTTGGCATGGGCTTACTGATCTGTGCAGTGACTGCCATCAAGAGGTGAATGCAACTGTGTTTAAAGCATCTGAACACTGGTCTTGCTGCTGTTAACATGTTCTGTCAGAGGACAGATTCTAAAGTGTCATGCAAGCATCATGAACCCAACACTGCATGTTCTCCTCAATATAGCACTTACTTTGGTGCCATCTGAGCACTTATGTTGCATCTTTACTGAGGTCGCATTCTAAAGCTGTTTTGAAATTGGGGTGTAAGTGTTTAATTAAATTTTTTACTACAAGATATGTTATTATTGAGGCTGCATTCTACTTACTTATACATACATACACTTGTATAATAATAATGTATATTTGAGAAGTACAATAATATTCTTTTAGTTTTTTCAGTACTATTGTCTTTTACTGATTTGTTATTCATTTATGCTACAGAACCGTCAAGTTTTGGGATTTAGAAGTAATGCAAATGGTTGGTACAACGGACGGCGACAGCACACCAGTGCGGTGAGTTAGCAGTTCATTCTAAGCTTCTCGTTTCCAATAAGTGATTTCTTAATTCTGGCAGTCAGTTTGCATGCTCTGTTTGATCAGAACAATGCCATCCTTTCTCGTTTTTATTTCCATCCTTTTCATGCGGTCTTATTCTATCAGTTTAATTTGCCCTGTTGTATCGTAACGATCCTCTTGCTTCTTGATGTCGTAGGATATGAAGGCGTTTAGCTGTTTCACCGTGTCTTTCATATTTGTTCTGTCTTACCTGTCTGTTGTACTTTGCTTCTGTACCATTATAGGACAGACTCGTAAATTGTCAGGATGCAATATGTCTAATCTGTTTATATAATGATCAAGTATGCTGGGTGAATTTGATTTGATATCTTTGAAAGCCTTGTGTTTTGTAACTTGTCCGAAGAATTCAATCAATCAATTAATTAAATATGTTTTTATTGATCTTGTTAGTGTTGTACACTGTTATTACATAACAAGTAGAAAAACGAAAAAAGCTGTACAAAAGAACATGTTAGCAATAACATAATATTCTAAGGGACAGGACAATAGGGAAAAAGAGGGACTCATTAGGTTAAATAAATTGTTTGACTACTTGTCTGAGGGGTTTTTACGATGTATCTGTCCTGAACATTTTTGCAGAAGTCTTCTGTTTCATTCAAAAGAGAACTGTCTCTACAGTGCTGGAGTAGATTTCCTCAAGGTCTATGGCTGGGAGCCATCCAGGTGCTTTGACTCGGTAGCCGTCGGGTGGGGTCGACCCGCAGACATTGCCGCTGTTGACACTCAGCTCGTGAGTAAAATCTCTGACCAATGCTTATATACGATTACTCTTAAAAGTGTTGATATTGCTCATTCTGTCTGGTGGTTGCATCTCTTGAACAGATGTCCATGTCATCGCCTTTCTTTTGCAGATGAGCTCAGGCAGTGACGTTGTGTTAGATTTGGTTAACAGATAGTGGCAGAAAGAAGTAATATGATTTGTTTGACGCATTTCCCGTTTTATTTTTTGCATGTTGATCATGCAAATACGATTATTGTGGTCTCTTCCTCTGAATGTGCTCTAGTGCCTGACTTCTGAAATGTCTGGACTGTCAGCCACTCAGATGCATGGGTTGTTCTTGTCATTTGAGGCAACAGCTGAGGTTCATGGATACATTTCTGTGCAGATATTAGGATATTTATCAAGAAGAGCGTCTGCTCCATTACCCTTACCTCTGTAAAGTAACTTTGATTAAAGTGGCTGTATACATTTGTATTCTGCTTTAGGTTGGAGTGTCTTTTTCACAGTCATCCTTATCTACGTTCGTTGTTGACATTCAGGTGAGGCACTCTGCATAATTATGTTCAGCTTCTTTAACATATGAATTTCTTCATGACTGTGTACTAAGTTTAGATTAATTAAGCATTATGGTTACGGTTATAAAGGTGACTGTGAAACTAATGCCGCTCATTGTTTAAGTTTTATGAGGCACTATTGATCTGTAGATGTACCGCATTAATTATTATTGATGGATTGTTCCTTATTGTTTCTTTTCTTATTGTTTGATGTCCTTTTGTTGCTTATCCACAGCTCAGAGTTGCACTGGCAGGTGCGGTGAGGCAGGCAATGCAGACTCCATATATTACTTTGGACGTGTGACTGTCCTTGTAATAATAACCATAACCAAAAATAAATGATATCAAGCTAACATATTGATGCATGTGTAAATGTAATTATACAACTTGACGTGTTAATTCGAGTCACGCAACATGGGTCGGTTAGGCTGGGGGGGGGTTATTTAGGTGTCTAGTTGTGCTTGCATGTGTGTCTCAGGCAGAGGATCTTTTGACCCTGGGGCCTCACTTCTAAGGAGTCAATGAGAAAGTCTCTTGTCTCTTGCTGTACTTTAATGGAATTGCTGCAAGAACGTCATTTGCGTTTATGCAGTGCTTGGTCTTGCACGCACACGTGTGACATTGTTTTCTTGAACTGCACTGCAAGCATATTTCTTTGGCTTTCAGAATGTGCAACCATTAGGAGGGCCACCTTACCAGCAGGCCACGACCATTCCACCACAGTCTACAACCAGGTACAGCAAATGATATGCTAGGCTTGTGACAGGCATGCTTTGTTTTATATGATTCAGATGTATCACTACCACCTTGATCTCTATTATCATTAATATTGTTTTTAAATGGATGATATTATTTTTAAAATTGTGATGAACCTAAATAAAGCAAAGGAAGCCATCTGAGAATAAACTGAAGATTGACTTAATTTGACTGAAAACAATTATTTGTTCTTTTAAGTGATTGCTTCTGTTGCCAGTAGCATTTTTATATTGTATATGTTTAAAAAGGGCACCTGTAGTATATTTGTTATGATGCCAGCAATTTCAGGTCTAGCTAAATGATGATTGGATGAATTAAATACATGCATTTGTGAATTTCGTTTAGTGTTCATCGTCGTCGAAGCTTCATGGCTGATCGTCCTCAGACACAATGTGGCCCATTGAAAATTAGGTCAGTTCTTTTGGAGGAAAAGTGGGTCAGTTCAGTTTGAAAATTAGGTCAGTTGATCTCGATGCCTGACTGTTCAAACAGAACAGGAAGATCAGTTCCTTTGTCTTTTAATGACTTGTTGTATGGTGTACCCAGTAGCTTTTAGTGCACCCTTGTGTGTGAAGGGTTATGCTATTAGCCCTAGCAACTTAAATCGCTGAACATCGGCATATGTTTGCAAGTGCCCAGTTCTGTCCCATGCCATCTGATTTTTGCACCAACAGTGTATGGTTGATGTACTCTTTTTATAGCTAAGTTTTATGGGGGTATCTTTCTGCCCTGATACAGATTTTAACTCCAACCTCTGGATTGATAATCCTGCATGCTAACCACAAGCCTATTTAACAGATGCAGATTTATAATACGAATGTTCGAACAGTTCTGTAATCTGAGTGAATCTGTGGCTGGTATTTTAGTCTAGGGCATTGTGTATTTTCTCAAATGGTTCAGATTAAGAGTTATAATGCAGTTAGACTCAATGATCATTTGAAAACTTTTTTGTTTTAGTAAGTTGCTACAGAAGATTTGAGATTATATTAGAAGTTCATAGATTAAGTAAGATAGCTAAATTTGGGGGAAAATGTAGTGGTTTCTGGTCAAAGTGAATAAATTTATTTATAAATTGGAGACAAAATCTATAATAAATAAAAATTTATCATCATCTGGTGTGTTTGTTGGTGCAGTGATGATGAGCCAACGCAGGGTTTGGCGCCAGATGATGAGGCCGAAGACAACGCATCGGGTGTTGAAATCAGTGACATGTTAGAATACAAACAAGCCTTTCAACCACGTCGTGAACTGCGTAAGATCTATTTCTTTTCTAGTCATTTAGTTTTACTGTATGGGTCTGCATTCTAAACAACCATCACAGTTGTTGATGAAAAAGACTGATTTTTCTTACAGCTTGCTTTAATTTCATGGATTGCGCTTTGTTTTTCTGTATTATTATATCTCATATTTTTTTCAACCATGAAGATTGTTATTTGTTTATATTGAGTTAAATTTACTGAGTTGACCTTTCTGAACCAAAGCCAGTTTTGTAATATTCAGTCAACAACTTGAGTTGCATGCTGGTATTGGCCTGTTAATATAGAATGTATTGACTAGCGTTAAGTCGTGAGCGCCTCTGATTCGAGTGGTGCCATATAAGTGTTTCATTACATTACATTACACTGTTTTCTACAGAAATGTGTTTGATCAAGAGTTATGTCAATTCAAAGATTTAAAAAGAATATTTAGTTTTTAGCACAAATAAAATTGAAAATAAATTGCTATTAAGAAAGCATGTAAAACTGGGGTTGTTTAACTTGTTTTCCAATTGAGGCTTTCATTTTGACTACTGCACTTTGTAGTATTCAGTTTATTAGATGCTTGCGTTAGGATTTGATTAACTGCTTGCGTTTGAATTGTTAATGTTTACAGATTAACTGCTTGTGTTTGAATTGTTAATGTTTAGAAGATTAACTGCTTGTGCTTGGACTGTTAATGCTTAATTGATTAATTTAGCTCGTGGCCCAGTGTATGATCTTTCGAGCTTCTCGTCTTCAAATGATGACAGTAAGTTTGCATTGAAGTATGCTAACTTAAGCTTCTATAAGTTGACAAAGTAATGTAAGTATATGTATATATTCTGTAATTTACATTTTACAAATGTACAATTGTACATACAGTTTTTGTTATCTTGAAGTGATCCTAATTAGTACCTTTTTGTTTGCCAATATCTGTCACTTTATGAGTTTAACTAATCTAGCAAAGAAGAGCAATCCCTTAACCCTTTAACGACCAGCAGTCCAGCATGTGCTATAAAATGTATGGGAAAACATATACAGCTGGTCGTTAAAGGGTTAAGCCAGCACGAGGTGTTAATGCCTTTATATACCTTAGCCTTATCATATGGGATGGGTGACCAAGTCATCTCTGTCTCACTGATTGATCTGCTCACTTGTAGTGTATAGCCAGTGTACTCAGTATGTTGGCATTCACTTGGGGTGCTGGTTTATAAAATCATTTGACTTTGATTTAAAATATGTCTTTGCAGAAGTTAGGAGTGCTGCCAAGCCATATGCCAATATAAGCAAAAGTGTTAATTTGGAGTCTTTACTGCCATAAATTTCAGAAAAGTCAACACCTTCAAATGTACATAAACAACATCACATTCGTCACACGTCACATGGTTCAAGCCCCGCTCGTCTGGACGAATCTCCCTCAGACTTCCAACCAGTGATGACTGGCACTTCCTCCCGACAGCAGCCTCCGGCTCCACCGTCACACCCTTATCTACCACCCGAGGCACGATCGAAGCGACCTCCTACAAGTTGTTCAAAATCCTCACGAAATAACGGTGATGCCGCAAAGGAAAATCCTCGCATGAAGAATAGACGAATGACCCCAGACGACAGCTCGGAATCGAAATCGAGGTTCCAGCAACAGAGCACTGAGGACCGCGTTGGCCTCACCAGAGAGAGGGCCTCGACACGCCCTTCGGCCGAAGACCTAAGCGACCCGAGGCAGAGGCAGCCTCTGCAACACGAGAACGTCGATATTCTTCCAGATCGATTTGATCGGTTGCGGATTTCAGATGAGTGTGGGTCGAACGTGAGTCGGCCGGGAGTTGTCCCTACTCGCAAGCCAAGTCCAGAGCAGACGACCTCTGAAAAACAACTCATATCAAGTCGCCTTGTTGACGATTTTCTTCCGGTGAGATCATTTTGACAAATATATGAATGTTTGTTTATGTGTTCAATATTTATTTGAACATGACTTTAAACAGTTTTCCATTGCATTTAGACGCTGTTGCACTTGGTCTTGTGCAGCAAACATTCACAAACGTCTTAAAATCACTTGTTTGGATCTTAGCAGTGCTTTTGTGAGGCAGTTAAAAGGTGCTATATAAAGTCAATAAAATTAAATCAAAAACTTCTGTTTGCTTCCAGTATGTACAGTAGATTACAGACATCATTAAATACTAGTGAAAACAAAAAGGAGGCCCAGAAGGATCAAATGACCCACCTAATAGGACCACCCACATGAAATCATAGTCTAACGGCAGCGGTGAGACATATCAATTGGAGGCAAATTATACTCTTAGATATAGAACTAATCATTGAGAATACTTGACTAAGAATTTAAGAACTAAAGAAGTCGACAGATAGTAGCTGGCTGATTTGGGAGCAGACCAATGAGTATTATTATTAAAATTACCAAGTCTTGGTAATTTTATAATTTCTAAATTAATTTAAGTATCTAGATACATACATTCATACATATAAAATCTTGGCTATCATTCATTTTTTCCCCTAATTTTTAAACTCTTGATGAATATTGTACAAAGGAAGACATTCTACTAGTTTTATTTAATTGTAGCAAAGAATATAAGGTTAATAAGAAAATCCTCATTGTGTGATGCATCAACAGAGTATACTTAATTCATGCCTACTCTATGTTATTTACACTACATGCATATTTGGATGATAAGTTAGATAGATTTTTTTATTGTGCTTGAATCATAAACAATTCTGACATAATTGATTCAACAGAAGCATGGACAGTGTCTAACAGAATGCGAAACTTAAACGAAGCTCAGCCCCAATTTCCATTTTGAGATAAGTTTCATAGTAAGCATATATTATCTTAATGATTACAAAGTCTATGTTAGTAATATCCACAGTTATTAGTGCAAATGCTATAAAATAAATCTGTCAGTTTGGAAGAGAGGTAATGTAAAAATATTGCCTGAAGAGCTTTTAAAGCAGACATTTTATGTTAAGAATCTGTTATAACTCTGTCCTGTACATGAGAACAGCCCTCGATGAAGTTTACTGTAGAATAAGTCAGTTGCAGGTGAGACGTGCATTCAAGTTCATGGCACTTTCAAGATCTTTTGGCCTACATTTTGTATCTGTAAGAAGTTCAGTTTAGGGCATAACTGAGTAGAAAATTTCCACCAAGTACCGAATCCGAGTATTTGGGTGAACTATTTTCCGGATACGAATCGAATAGTAGCGGCAAATCTGGCCAGCGGGCAGCGAGTACCATCCGTAGGCAAAGCATAGTTAACCTGCCACTTGCACAGCTACGGAGAACTATCTATGGTCAATGCAGAGCCTATGGCAATATCCTTCATGTAGCATATTGTCACACTCTAAGCTATAACAATATATTTATTATTTAATAAGTTTATTTGTGAAAAAAATGTAAAACCTTGTTATAAAATTTGAAATATGTAGTTATCAACGACGTCTTTACTCTCTAAAGTTTACCGGAAAGTGGGTGGATCCAATTCAAGCGGGAAAATTACTGATTTGGTTGCCACGTAGGGAATGCAACCAAAAAAAATTAAATATATATAAATTAACATTTTATTTTAAAGAAAATTCAATGGAATGTTAAGTTCTTCTTTAATTGATCAATAACTTAGAAGTAAGTCCGTTAGTCGTAAATTTATTTGATGAAAAAATATTATTTTATCCCAAGAAAATTATTTTATCAAAAAATTTATATTTAGCTATTTGCGGGTGTAATATTTGCCGAGGCAAATACTTCCGAATAGTGCAATATTCAGCCAAGGCGAATATCCGAGGCGATTTCCGGTCATGCTGTAGTTCAGTTATGTATTTATTCTTTTCTGCTGTTTTTTTCTGTTCTCGTGACATCTAAAATGCATAGTTTTTTAACCGTCTTCATGACACTTGTTTTGCAGAAACAAATAAAAGTTCCTGGTGATATAGACATGAGTACGGCTGTTGATTCGATCCTAAGTGGCCATGATGCACTCGTTGCGGTCCTATCGGCACGCCATAGGAATCTACTTGTCATAAAGGCAATGTGGACAACAGGAAATATTAAGGTATGGGATCTTTGTGTTATTTTGACAGTAAATTTGATTAAAAAATTATGCCTTTTCTTGTTCTGTACCTTTTTTCTCTTTATTCCATTCTCCATTCTATCATTTGCTAAACATTCTTGAACTAAGTGATTTTTTAAGACATAATAGAAAAGTGTAATTTCCTTGCTCTCTTTTTTATATTCGGCCATTGCTTTGCCAAAAACTTTTTCAAGTGTTCGTTGTTCTCAATTTATGCTTTATAGGTTTTGCTTAGTGGATACATGTTGTTTGTGCAAATACATGTGCTTCATTATTTTTTTTTATTGTGTAGACGGCCATAGATGCAGCTGTGGGCATGAATGATCCAGCTGTTCTACAAGATGTCGTTAACATGATGCTCCAAAAAGTGTACGTCTCTTTTGTTTTTGCTCCTTTGACACAGTTTTTTACTGTACGATATTTTTCTATTATTTCTTGAAATTAAAATTTTGTGAGAGAAAATGCGCTTTTCTGTATAATACTGTGGTGCCTAAATTTTTTAAGTTATGGACGAACTATGGTTTTGTGTTGTTGTTTGCGGACTATGAATCGAAACGGTAGAATTACGAGCTTGGGGAACCATGCTTAGAGTTTGTCTTTAGCAGTGGCTATACATTTCTGTACTTTAAATTATAGGATTCACTCTGTTTATATACTACTTTTGGAATTTATCTGCATATTAAGTTTATAGGCATACAAACAAATCTTATTGAAAAAGTTGACGAGCTCTTTGTGTTGTGGCAAATATCCACAGTGCATTGCTTAAGAGCCACTGGAATAATAGTGTACGACTGTAATTGGTTTATTACATGATGGCGCTTTGAAATTTTCTCATATAGAATGGTCAGCAAGTGAATGGTCTCTTGAAAAAGGAGGAACATGACAACTTCATGATAACATGTATCATTTTAACATGAATCTCGTTTTAATACAGTGATGGATAAGGATCCCTGATTGGCAATTTGATTTCTCAATACAGTATGTGTCTCAACATTTATATAGCGCCCTACAAGAACCTCACGAGGGCGCTTACCGAAGCTACCTAACAGTTCTGAAATAAATGCGTCTTCAATAGTCCAGAAAATGTCTCCTGTGCTACACACAGTGGGAGAATCCGAATTGGTATCGGTAAGGAGTTCCAACGCAACGGTCCGACGCACGAAAAGGCGCGGCCTGCCCGCATGGAGGTACGAGAGAGCGGAACCACTAGGTCCCATGAGATTCAGAACGCAGGGACTGACACCCCGCCCTGACTGGCTGGCAACTGAAATACACAGGTCGCACATGTAACCCAGGGCGGCACCAGCCAGTGCTTAGTATGGCTACCAGAGTAATTGCAGATGACAATATATTGAAAGCATTGGTATTGTTTGTATGAAGTTTGTTCTTTTGTGACACAGGTCAAGCTGGAGTCTCGATCATTGTACATGCCTTCTTCCCATACTAGGCAACCTTGTTTCAAGCAAATATGACAAGTACATACAAATTCTTATCTGGTCTAATCTTGCTGAAGTTTAAGTAAGTATAATTATGAAAATGGTAATCGTGATATAATGCAGACTTGGAGACTGTGGAAAGAACAGCCTGAGGAGCTCGAGCCACAGCTCTCAAGAAAGGCAAGTCTAACTGGTGGGCCCAACACAGGCAAAGCATCAGGACTGAGTTGTAGCAGCATTTATATGAGTGGTAGTCATGAGTCCATGGGCAACCGACCATAGGGTGCCATGATCAGGGACCAAGGACACTGAAATGCAGATGTCACTAAACAATAGAGGAGAATAGCCAACTAGACAATTGGGCATTAGGGTCTGTATCTTACAGTGAATATTGCTGCTGGATGGACAGCCAATATAAAGTATATTGCATAGAGGAAACTAAATGACATACCTGGGGACACCTGCAATTACTGGCAGTGGCATTAGCGTCAAGCTGAAGCTTTGGAGTATTAGCCAGTGCAAGTCCAACAAGGATGACATTACTAAGTCCTCCTTGGGGCAGATAAGGAATTGATGTAGTGATGACATTAAATGAGCTGATGGAGGTGGTAAAAACATGAGTGACAGATACTGTTAACATGATTTGTCAAGGAGAGAACCTGGTCTAAGACAATTCCAAGATCTCAGACTTTATTGGGATTTCTTCAATGACTCGCATAGGATAGAGTGCATAAATTATTCCTCATTAATACTTTTTTTTAGGCAAAGCTTCTTCTTTAGTTTTCTGCCTTTTTGGCAGGTTCGTATGTCCTATGTCACCACTTCAAAACTTATGACTGTTATTCTGTTGTTGCTGTTTTAGTTATGTCGATACGGGCCTAAATGGAATTAAGCAGATCCTGCGAAGTTTTGGTCCAATAATTAAAGCCAACATAACAGCCCCGCCTTCGGTTGGTGTCGACATATCTCGAGAAGAAAGGTATTTTTCTCAAACACTTTTTAAGCTCTGTCTCATTTTTGCATCGGTTGCTGCGGTCGTTACCCATAAAAATCATGGGAGCTTGATCCTGTGTTGGGACGTAATTCTGGAGTGAACTTGATGCTGATGCACAGTGCGAAATATAATCTAAATAAACATTTAATGGCTCAATATAATTATTTAGTATGGTTGAATATGAGGTTGACTTATGCTGCATATATTTGTTGTTTGTGTTTTAGGGCAAATAAGTGCCTCTTTTGTCACAAAGAACTCATGAAGATCCGCTCTGAACTTGATCGGCGAACGGGTTTGTGCAGTGGCCAGAAGGCAGCACACTATAAGGAAATCCAGCTTCTAATGAATCAGCTCGATTAGCTGTAGAATCTTGCTTTGCTTCTCTGTCCATGCCACTTCTCGATCCGTCATCGTCGTTCCTCGTGCTGTCTGCATCATATCGTGATAGAATCTGGAAGAAATACTGCCAACAATCACAAACTAATATACATCTAGGATTTTCTCAGAGGCTAGTGTAATTTCGTTGCATTTTTATTTGACTGCAAACCTGGTGATGTTGCTCTGTGTTTATGGAGTGTTTTGCTTACCGTAGTTTGACTTTAGTCTAGACTAGACAGATTCTCTTGCCGCTGATGTACCTGCTCTGTGAGCTGGGGCAGATTCTTGGACTCATCAAGAATTCATATATTCGTCAAGAATTCAAATATTTGTGCAGTTCAATTCGGGACCGTCCGGGTAGACAATTTCTACCGGGTACCGAATCCGAGTATTTGAATGTACTATTTGCCGGATCCGAGTACGAACTGAGTAGTAGTGGGTCGCTAACAAAGCGGCCACTCCAGTAAGTAACATTTCCTGGTTAATCGTCATCATGTAGGGCTAAGCATAAAATTAAGAATTTTCCTATAGTGGGATTTAACTTAAATAATATTGTACCTGTGATAAATTAATAATATAAATAAAATTTTACCCTTTTATACTGCACACATAAATCTAGAAACTATGTGACTATAGGTACTAAATAACATCGATCGAATTATTCATTGAATTTTTTAATTATAGTTACGATTTTCTTTTGACTATCTATTTGCGTGTGTACTATTTTCCAAGGCGAATACTTCCGAATAGTTTTTAAAAGTGGGATATTTGGCCGAGGAGAATGTCCGATTCGATTTCCAGTCGGTCCCTAATTTCAATTTAGGACGTGCTTGTTGCTATAATTACGGACAGACTCTTGTGTCTTGGACTCTAGAGGTGCTTTGGTTGTGTGCATTAGATTTCAGAGAGGCATACAGCTCAAGAAGTTCTGTTGCTTCTATGAGTCTTGAGTTGTTGTTGCTTCTGCTTTGTGCCTTTGTCTTATAACGTTGTATGAACGCAAGAGTTATTATCTCTGTAATTCTACACATCTTAGAACATTCTGCCATGATGTAATTTTTCTCATAGACCAAGATGTTTAAAACTAAATCTATGACATAGATCTGTACTCAGATATGCATGCTCGCAACATGTTGACATGCCTTAACCCTTTAACGACCAACTGCATATGTTTTCCCATACATTTTAGTACACATTGGTCATTAAAAGGTTAAAGAGGTTAGAAATTTAGCCTTGGAAGTATGGATATAAAATTTTCATCAAAAGCTGCTGTCTCAAGTGTGTGTCATTTACAGAAGTGGACAGTGGTATGATTATTTGACTAACTTGAATTGTCCTTCCTGTGATGTGTTTGTTGTCAAATGTTTAAGTCAAAAAGTATCTAAAAATAGTGCTTCTCAAACAGTCTGCGAGCCCTCAGTTGCCAGTTTGCAGAGTGAATCAAGAAACAGAAATGTTTTAAAGTTATAACTTGAATACTTACAAGACTATCATTTTTTACACCAATGTAGTCATGGATCTGTCTTAGCATGCATTTAAATCACTTTTAATGGATATTTAAGGTTATTTAAAAAGATAAATTATTAATAAATTGGGAACTGGAAAAATCCTCTTGTCACACTGGTTATTTGGGAAGTGCTGGTCTAGAAACCTCTGTTGATGTCATAGCAAATTCTTGACATCATTTGAAATTTATTTCAGTTAAAAGATCTAAAACCACTTTGAAGTATGTCTTATCTTTTGTGTAATTGCTGAAGATTTATATTTACACAATCTGAGGTATTTTATACACCACTTGCATTTGCATATTATGTAATCTAAACAGCCATTCAAGTGAAACTTTTAATCCTTTATTGATGAGAAGAAGCATTGATTTTGCAGTGGCTCTTAATGCCTCTACATCATCTCCAAAGGTTAAGGTCCTTTTGATTGACTGAAAAACATGATTTTTGTATAAAAAAAACGTGTTCTGGGTTTTATCAAGTGGAACAACATACCAGAAGATTGTTTTAGAAAGGCATGCTTATGCAGGAATGTCACGGTTTATTAATTGGATAGCTGTCTAGAAGCTGCAGAATGCAGGTAAGGAGTGCCAATAAGAAGTCTGTGGTTCATACAGTGATGCACATGTTCCATCTCACAATTCCACTAAAGGAAGATGATTTTGAGCATTACATTCACGTCTAGAAGTTTGATTGACGGTCTTTTGCCTCTTGCTATGTGTTTGCTACTTGCAGTCTTTATAATATGGCTGATAATGGGTCAGATACGTAGTCTATGTGATTGGTTTCATTTGAAATTCTACTATAAATTTAGTTGAGTTTCTTAGATTCCTCTAGATTAAAGTCCAAAGTCGTTAAGTTGCTAAATATTGTTTGGTTTTGAACTAATTGCTGCTTTTCTATTTAACTGTTTTTAATTTTGATAAATTGTCTTTTGAACATACAGTGTATTATTGCCTGCTTCCAGTTATGTTGGTTTTTGCCTCTGCTGAAACGCTTAGTTCCAGCTTACAAATTCTCTTCATCACCATAGAATTGTTTAGCTAGATGTCCACTATAGCACCCTAGCTTTCTCTGCTTGAGAGCCCAATAAGCTGCTGATTCTGTCCTTTTCTTCGCTAAGTTCTTCTTGCATGGTTGAAGCCAATCAGAAAGTTCTCTATAATTGTCTCCTTTGAGCACAAAGCTTGACCAAAGTTTCTCTGTATGTGAGTGTGACTGTTTTTCAGTTTTTCCTGATGTTTAATTTAAAGCAGAGAAAGTCATTTGTTCTGGCTTACAGCACAAGTTTGCCTTTACTGGTAGGTTCTTCCTATCTTTGTTAGTTCCCAGCATGAGAGATTTGTTATTCACTTTGAATGCAGTGTATTTCATCCAATTCCCAGTTCAATGAGTTCACTTCTCCTCTTCTGACAGGAGATGCAGAGTAAATCCAGTCTTAGCCACAATTTATATTTACTTAATGTTTATTCATCACCCACTGAATGCCTGCCTTGTCTCTTAAAATATTTTATGGCTAATTACAAACCTTTTTGAAGCGTCTCATGTTTCTACCCTCTGAACTTATTCCAACAGGAAATATCAGTGCTTTATTTATAATAAATAATAATAAATGCTCAGCCGCATTTGTTGACGTATCAAATTACATTGACGGTAAGCAGTGTTGTCTTTAACAGGTCATGCTCGGACCTTTTAATACAAAGTCTCATTCTTATGTCCTACCTATTTTGTCCCATTTGAAACATACCTGTTGGATTATGCAAATTATCATTTGTTTGCATTTAGCCTGCACTATTAACACTTTAATGAGCATGTGCAGAAACCAATGGAGCTCGTCATTAAGGTGTTTAGATGTCTCCAAAGTGGACAACAATTACATTCCATCCCTTAACACACACTGAATCTGGCAGATTTTGAAAATTAAGCTTTACGTTTCTCATTATGATTGTCTACTGCATGGATGGTCACCAAATTAATGGAGCAGTTTCAGTTGACACTGACAGAGCTGCTTGTCCTCTGAAATTATGAAGGTGACAGTTCATATACTTAGGCAGTGGTTCTGGCCTCTGCTGAGATGAGACGTTGTGTGACCTCACTGAAATATTGGTGGTACAGTCTAACCTGCCACCTGATCTGGCATGTTTCAAGAGGAACTGGAAAATTCAGAGCTCTTCCTGCTGCTAAGTGTGAAGCAGAGGGCTGTCTAAAATCATTTCACTGGGGCTCTAAATTAATGATTGCATCACAGAAAGATTAATAATACCCATGATATATTGTTATCTATGGGTTTGAAGACAGAAAGGTGTTTTAATTCAACTGTTATTGCGATGCCTTGATTAATCCATTTATGAAGAAACCTTTGGAATTGAATTGGTAATCTTTAAATGTTATCAACTCATGTTTGATGTGAATTTTTTAAAATAAAATTGTAGCGAGTTTAGTGCTAGGCTTCATGCTTATCCGCTTCCTTCCTTTATCAGCTTTCTCCACTGCTCTCTTCCCATCGTGAGAGTTTAAGAAGTTCTGTTATCACACATGACAACTGTTTCACTTTATGTCTCAACTGTAATGAACTCTGATCGCAACTGTACTGAAGCGTTGTGCAATAGTTCGATTGAAATGAGTCCAAAGCTTAATCTGTGGTTTGCCAACAGTGCTTTTGTTAACAATACTATTAAACCAATTGTTAACGTGTAGTCGGTCAACACTGTCCACTTCTTTTACCACAAGTCTCACTTGTGTAGTAAGGGTCAAGCTGCCGATGTTTATAGGTACTGTACAGTTTGTTATTCCATTATTTATTAAAATTAAATCTTGAAGTATGAAAACATTGGAGCTGAACTGAGAAATTACATTCATATCATTGCAACATAGTATGTACTCAGCAGAATGAACATATATGTGCATAAGTTGGAACATATGCCATATCCCTATAACTCAGCAATGATTATTACATGTATAAAATGTGTTTGAAGTAAGTTTCACTATTGCCAAGTTGAGTTCAAGTTGGTGCAAATAGACAGGTAAATTTTAAATGGTTTCTCGAAAGCTTATCAGTGTTGAAGTCGCCTATGACTTGTTGCAAGAGAGGATCGTGGAAAGTCATTACATGCACAGAAAGTCATGAAGAAGTCGTGTTCGACCATTTTATTGTAAAAGTGGTATGCTCTGCTCATATAAGATTTCATGTGGGTGGCTTTGAACTATCCTCTCAGTCAACTTCTGCTTTCTATGAGTTTAGATGTTTGCATAAGTATTCCTGTTGCTGCTAATAAAATAAATGCTAACATTGCACAGCAAAATTTGTTACAGAATCAATCCATTGCGTTTTATACTGAGCAATTTATGGTTGTGCATTAAATGGCATTTATTTTTAGTGCCCCACCAGAAAGTTAATCTCCAGATTGTTCTTACCAGACAAGTCTTAGAGCTTGTGGAAAAGCTAGGACAACAAAACATAAGCTATTCTGATGCTGTCTTTTTGTGAGTCGACTGCAGAGTAAAGTAAAGAATGTCTGCAGATAATAATTGTTTTCCAAACCCCTCCCCTTTTCCACTTGTGTTAGTGTGCCGCGTACTCTCTGTCCTCCCTTTCCCCCTCCCCACCTGTGATGTCCTCTTCCAGCATTATACACTGCTTTGTGGTCTGTCATCGTAACTGCTCATCACAACAATGGTGTAGCTCGAGACGAATAAAAATAAAAGGAAGTGCTTTCTTGACTTTGCACAGGACATAGAACTAAAAAACTATGAAAATCATCATCTCACCAGAAGCTTAAAATGTGATAGAATGTCACTGTTTTTAATTAACTCTATTTCAACAATCGCAGACTAGTGTTGCCAGTCAAATAAGTTGCAAGCAACTGACAGACCACCACTTCTGCTTAAATCATTTGCAAAAGTTGATGATGCAGTTGAGGGAATTAGCACTGGTGACCAAGTGTGGGCACATTGAAAGTGCCTTCAGAGGTTGATTTATCATTCACTAGTGTCCTGGATATCTAGGAACTTGCAATCTGTGTTTTAGATGTCTGCTCAGTGCTTGTTTATCTTTCACGTGATCGGACACTGTTGTGATCCGTATATTCATGATGTTCTGTTCAGTCTTTAACTCAATCACATGTTGCTGCTATACGTTCAGCTAAGCAGACGTGTATCGAATCAACGGAATAGAATGCCACTGACAATATAAAAACCTAAATATGCTGATATCAACTATGTAAAATAAAGTATTTTGTCATTGTTTGATTAGGAATATGGGCCAGTCCAGTTTATGGAGTTGGAGTTACAAGGATTTCATTATGTGCTTGTATTATCAATGTAAAGATGATAAAATTATTTTTTCCAGACTTATAATTCTTTCAGCTCAAAATTATTTCTTTTCTTTTGGTCCATTTATGCTTACTACTTACCAGTCATAAAAATTATTTAATATCATAAAAATTATTTAATAGCATGTTGTTAAGAGACAGTTTTTCAACGTTTGTATGATAAAACATGTAAAAGCAGTGACAAAATACATTTAACTCAGTCTCAGAAAACAGCAAGGCACACAATCAGCAGTACTTTTAGATATAGGATTGTTCAGTTGTAAGTATCATGGTTTTGGTCATAATAGCTAGCTAGGTCAACACTGTTGTCCTCCACACAATGTCAGAAGTTCAAACAGCTTTTATTTGACATTACTTGCTAGCAACTTTCCAGCTAGACATAGCTACAATTGACAAACTGAGCAAAACTCGTAGTCATGGCAACACTGATATTGATATTTGAGCTTGAACAATGACTAGGTCATATTACACAGCGGCTGTGAATAAGCTGGTTCCTACAATCTCAAATTGTGGGCGCTGTAGATATGAGTTTACGATTACGACTACTGGTCCTCTATAGTCTACAGTTTATGCAACTGCATTCAAGTTGTAAGAAAAGTCATTGTTACGTCTTAAGTTGTGACTAAAGACGACTCAAATGAAGAGTCAGTCATACTACATCATTCATGCAATACAAAAGACAGCTGAGAAAATACATTTCATGTTACACAGACATGTGGCAAAATCAACATCACATTTTATGTTAAAAATTGATGCTGTGTAAGGAAAGTTGTAAAAGGGTCAAAGTTTTGGGGCTTTTAGCCCAACCCTTTGTGGTAAGTTCACTGTTTATGTTAAGCAATCAAAAATATGATATAAAATCTCTTAGAAGATGGATAGGCACTAGAGCCTTTATAAAAATTTCACTACAACTATTATTATATAAATATATTATATATTTATAACAATGCCCAAACCATTCTTAGACAAAAACTCCAGCACACAACACTTCATAACATTGAGAGGCCAAGGACAGTGAAAATGGGAGAGTCACGTGTAGCATGGGGCCCATTGTTTAGAGCGGTCAGCCTGTAACAGAGTGTGCAGGTTTGACCCTTGTCCGAGAAGTCACTGTGTAAGGGACCTTGAGCAAGTCCTTCATGCACAATTGCTCTGCATTACAACTTCAATTGTGCCATCGAGGCATGTGTGCACTGATTGTAGGAGGTCAATATCAAATAACAGTTGTATTGTATTGCTCTACTGAGCGAGGCCTGCTCATTGTCCCATTTGCCCATACAACTACTAAATAGAATTGTGCCTTCTCAGTGACTGGCCCCTCGCTCTGGAACACGCTCCCATTGGCGTTGCAGTTGTCGCCAAGGTGCGTTGTTGCAGTTTAACAACACTGTGATAAGAAAGATCATTAGCGTTACCCTCCTCCTTTATCCAGGCTTGGGACTGGCACTGCCCGAGTTCTAGCAGCGGCGGAGTTTTGTCACCACTTCGACTCCTTAAACTTGCCTTAAAACTGTTCTTTTTAGCTGTGCCGGGGTCGGGAGCGCTCCTGAGTAGTAGCCTTGAAGGGGCGCTACATAAATCTTCGTAATGAATGAATGAAGATACAAGTGTCTGCACTGACTGTTCCTGTGTAGTGCAACTCTGCTCTGTTTAGTATCCAGAACCAGAAACATCTTTGATTTTCAGGCCATTCATTATGTCGCTGATTGAAAAGAATGTATTTTAAAACGTGTCTTTTCTGTTTTCTCAGGTTAACAGAACTGCCATCATCTTTAAAGGTGATGCTCATAGTTAAACGTGCAATAATTACCAAAACAACTTGAGGAAGTCATCCTGCTTCATTAGCACAGCAGTATCATATAAACGAACCAATCATGACATTGGTACATATTTACTTATTAACCACAGAGTTCAAAAGCCTAGATGTTCCCATTTTCACTGTCTCACTTGACCTCTACAAAATCTTGACAAAAAAATTCAGACAAATTAGGATTGCTCCAACCAATACAAAGAAACTATTCTGAAAAAAAATGCCATGAACTCAAAACAGACACAACCAGAACAACTCTAGTAATGGAAGACTATATCAGAGTGAATGCTGCAGCTGCTATGAGCGCATTCAGCAAGGCCGATCTCTCCATTATAGATCAACTCCACAACCTTCTTTATTGAGGTACAGAGATAGCATGATGGATTAACGTGACCTTCCAGCAACAGAAAAGATCGTCAGTCAGTCCGTTGTCATTATGTGTGCCAGTTTGCAGTTAAGAGGTCTTTGCAATATCATTTGTACCATTTAGCAGCTCTGGCTCTGAGTCATCGTCGTTGTTGGGATTCACGGCTCCGTTTTCTGGAAAGGGCAATTCATTCTTTCGAAAAGTAGGCAGATGAAGAAGACAGCAGAGAAGTCCGCCCATCAGCAACATGGAACCGCCAACGTGGAACGAGGCATTGTAGTCTTGTGTGGCATCAAAAACCAGACCTAGAGGAAAGTCATTTAAGAACACACCGTTAATACTGTAATCAATTTCAATATAGTCAATTTAGCTATAACATGATTGACGGTTAAAACTGGCCTTCCCGCATCTGTTGCCACGATGTATGCTAAATTGCCATTAAAAGGTCTTTCATAATGTTGAGTAAATAATAATAAAAATAATAACAAAACGTCTATCTATTTGTACACGTTTTAATGCAATGGCATTCAGGAGCTCTTTCGTTCAGCCCGATGGGGACGAAAACCTTTAACGCACTTCTGTATTCTTATTGAACCTGAGAAACCTTTTTATAATTATAATAATAATAATAAAGACAATACTGCTACAAGGGCGCTACGGCTACAAAGTGTCAATAAAGTTGACTGAACTATGGAACAATATGGCAAATACTCTGTGCTATTGTGACCTATTTTTTAAACAATCATATGAATGCCAATGAAATTTTTTATCACTAGTAAAATAGGTTTGAACTCTCTTGAGGTTTCAGTGGGTTTGATTTATTGATACCAGTAAGAAGCAAACTACAATAATCAGACAACTGGAAATTTAAAAATTTTGGCTCAGCATTTTACAAGAGCAATACTGTGGAACATTTATCTATCTATATATCTGTCTGTCTGACTGTCTGTCTGTCTGTCTATCTATCTAATCTAATCTATCTATCTAATCTATCTATCTATATAATCTATCTATCTATCTATGTAATTTGTATATTGCCTTTTTAAGAAAACTGCTCAGAGGCATAATAAAAAAATAGCAAGGTCCTACTTCAAAACAGACAACTGATGTTCCCAGTAGTTTACCTGCGACAGGTGAACCAACTAACGTGGCAATTCCCCTCGTCATCGTCAGCAGACCAAAGGCATTTGTTAGATGTTCCAGTCCGAGAAGATTACACAGAACAATTGATGTCAAGGAAATCCATGTGGCTACACATGGCAACAGGTAAAGTTAAAGTAATCTAACATAATTTATTTGATTATGCAGTGCCACTAATAACAAAGAATAAAAGGATAATTAATTCATATTACCCATGCAAATACTTACAAAATGGCCATATTAAGAAAGACATCATACATATGCATAACAAATTAACATTTGAGGTCTTAACACCAGTCCCAAAGAACAACATATAAAATAATGACACCAAATAATTATGGTTAATGTTCTCGTCAAGTAATGAGGAAAAGAGACAGCTACAAGAAAGTATAACCTTGGAAAGAGGTAAGACCAGACAATAAAATATTGAAAATATAAATATCCTGCTAATATGAGCTTAATAAAAGTACTAAATAAAAGATATCCTGCTAAAATGAACCTAATCTGATAAATTAACACCAAGTGAAAGAAGCAATAACCATCGAAAGCAGTGTTAAATCATAATGTAGCAAAAATCCCAAGAGTTAAATGAGCTCCACCTATTGCTAAATAGACAATTTCTAATCCTAGAATGCAGAAATTAACTATGCATTAATTTTCACTGATTAAATTATTCTCATTATTATTTTAAGAATTTCATCACTCACTACTTTAATAGAGCATTTTTTACTAATTATGACATATAGCACCAGTGTCCAATGAATGCACAAGGCATCAATCTGTGTCACACTAAACATAGCCACAATTAGGTCAACCCCAGAAAGTAGTCCACAGAGATCCAATGGGAAAAGTCAGAAAAATAAAGAAAGAAAAAGAAAGAGAATAAAGAATGAATAAAGAGAATGAATTATATACATCAGCAAGAACTGATAAGAGAATGAATAAGAGACTGATATAACCCTTTAACGACCAGCGTGTACTAAAGTGTAAGGCATAATCAATAACGCTGGTTGTTAAAGGGTTAAGGCATGAAAGAAATGGTACATCATAATTGCAACAGACTGAATGAAGGAGACTCACCTACACACAACCCAAAGAAAGCAGCAAAACAACACATCAGAACATAGTTAACACAGAACATGTTCAAGATGCACGCAGCTCCACCAGCCAACAGTGCAACGTTGTGAAGCAAAAGCGGGTTAACGTGCTTGAGATCCGCAAGAAATCCCGCAAGAATTCGACCAAATGTGTTCGTAATACCTGAAGTATAAAGAAAATATTATTTACAAATAATGATATAGTCACTTTTTGTCCAGCAATGACTGTTTGACTGCTTTGCAAAAACCTACTATGGAAATTAAAAAAATTATCTGCTGGCTGCAAAGTATAGTGAAATCGCTGATCAGTTCTGGGCCTCACAGCAGTCAATTTCATTCATTCATTCACAAGACTTATTTAGCACCTCTCTAAGACAACTTGCTCAGAGGCGTTCCCAGTGTAAAACAGCTGCTAAAAAACGGTTTTCAGATGCTTGTAAGAGGTATATGCAGTCTCTGGCTAAAAGAACATGCAAAGCTAAAAGAAGGTTTTTCCTTAGGTCGGCTCAACCAACGATGAGGCACCATGCTGTGTTTATGAAGTGTGCACAAAGGGAAACAATAGGTTCACCTTGAGATGCAGAACGAATATTTTTGCAGACAGTCAAACCCAAGGTGGGGCTATAAAACTCCTACAAGTAGGCTGGGGTGTACACTTACTGGCATGGCAAGAACCAGACCAAGATCTTAAAATTCACTGTGCTGGGAAACAGGAGGCCAGTGGAACCAGTTACGCAAATAATGCGATACAGAGTCAAATTTACAATAACACCATCCTCCAATAACACCATCATAAAATAACACCATCTTACAATAACACAATCTTAAAATAATATATCATACAATAACACCATCCTCCAAATAACACCATCTTACAATAACATACCACACAATAATACCATCCTCCAATAACACCATCTTACAATAACACAATTTTACAATAATACATCATACAATAACACCATCCTACAATGACAACATCTTAAAGTAACACCATCTTACAAAACTCGTGTATTAACTTTGTTGTTTATCATTGTTATTATTAGTGTTCAATGTAAAGTGATGGAACATTGCCAAAGATGACCTTGCAAGGTTGAAACTTAGTTTGCAGCAACTATACCTATGACTGAGAGTAAGAATGCTGCCTTCTGTGGATCGACTCCAAGAGAGATTGCACGATCTGTACTGTAGACAAATGGAATAAAGAGTCCAATGGCGCCAAATAAATTGGCCAGGCATGGAATCAAGAAAATTGGATTACGCAGCAGTGATATATCTGTCATCTGTACAACAACAACAAAATAAGAAACCTTTGTAATAAAAACATTGAAGAACCTGTAAAATGTAAATACAAACATTAAAACTACATATCTTAAAGCTTAATTCAATAACAATAAATGACAGGTAACATTAAATAATAGGAAAGTTCTTGTTTATTTTCACAAAACCTAGCACACATAGGCAGGGCATTACACACACGCATAGGCACAGGCAAGGGCCCATCGATTTTTGGGAAGCCAGCCCCTGCATAAATAAAGTTTATTAAATACATTTTGACAATGCAGTAAAGTAACAGCTAAACTTGGTGTCTAGTAATGCTAAACCGTATTGGTTCAGGTACTGATAAGCAATTGAAATAACACATTTTTTACAAGTTTATTATCATCCTGTTTACATACATAATTAGTTGGAGAATTCTTCAGGAGAAATTTAAAACTATTAGATGATCAATTCGTTATTCACATTTAACATGTGCAGCATTCCTCCATGAATTAACCATTAACTAATTTCCATCTATTTGAGCTCCCCATTAATAGCCTACCAGAATTGTCTGTGCGACCCTGCTTACCTTACCATGTCTAGATAATTACCAAGTTTACCATGCTAGGTTTTGTGAAAATAAACAAGAATTTTCCAATTATTTAATGTTACCAGTCATTTATTGTTATTAAATTAAGCTTTAAGACAACATATCACACGAGCAATTATGGCTCTCAATGATTGAAATGGGATATCCTATACAAATCATCAACTTGTTGACAAAGTTATATGGCAAACAAAAAGCAAAAGTGAGAGTAGCAGGAGGGATGTCAAATGAGTTCAGAGTACGAAAAGCGGTTACACAGGGGTGTGTAATGTCACCGTATTTATTTAGCATCATGACAGAAATGGTGATGAGAGAGGTACTGGATGGCTGGGAAGGAAGGGTACAAATAGGAGGAAGAAAATTAACGAACTTGAGATATGCGGATGATATTGTACTGTTAGCAGAATCTAAAAAAGAGCTACAAGAAATAATCAATCATCTGGATAAGATCGGAAGTGAGAAAGGTTTAATGATTAACACGGATAAAACCAAGATCATGGCATTAAATGGTAAAACAAGTAACATCGTTTTGAAAGAGAGCAGACTGGAGCAGGTGGATACGTTTCAATATTTGGGATCATTGATAACAGAAGATGCAGAGTGTAGCAGAGAGATAAGAGGAAGGATGGCAAAAGGACAAAGTGTTCAGATAGGGATGAAGAAAATATGGAGGAGCCGCAGCATAAAGTTAACCACCAAAGTGAGACTAATGAAAGCATTGGTATGGCCGGTGGTTACATATGGCTGCGAAAGTTGGACCATCAAGAAAAGAGATAAGGAAAGAATTGAAGCTTTTGATATGAAACGCATAAGACAGATTCTAAGGGTATCATGGACTCAAAAAAAACAAACGAGTGGGTATTGGAGAAAGCAGACATGGAACGAGAGCTACTTAATCTGATCAAAAGGAGGAAATTAACATACTTTGGACATGTGATGAGAAAAGAGGGAAACTGTCTAGAAAAGAAATCATGCAAGGCACTACACCGGGAGCAAGAAAACGAGGAAGACCAAAGACATGATGGATAGACAATGTGGAAAAATGGACCAGTAGACCACTTGACAACTTACTAAAGAAGACGAAAGACAGGAAAAGATGGAGTAGACTTGTCCCTGAAGCGACCAACCCTCGGATCGAGGATGGATAAAACAAGAGAAGACAAGACCATGCAGTTATCCAGTTCTCTCATAACCATCTTTTTTATGTGTGAATACAAATCATCACTCTGCAGATGAGCATGTTAACAAATGTGTTACTAACTTCTGAGCATCCCAGAGTAATTTATTCTACACGATGAGCTATATAAATCAGCAGATATAATACATTACTGTACATGACAGTTTATGCAACACTGTGCACCTGTTTCAGCGTGTCGTTGGCAGCCTTTGAAATCGGGATGCAGTGGCAGATGATCGATTCTTCTGGTTCCGGTTCACCGGGAATTGTCGTCAGGCTCTTAATGTGGCTGCTGACGTTCGGCTGTGAACGAAACTGAGGGATGCGAAGGAAACTTCCGCTGTAGAAGATGTCACTTCGATACAGAGGTCTTGCTAAGTCAGCGCGATGAACCCCTTGGGGAAGTTTACTGCCGGAGGATCTATGCATGAAAAAATATTGTGAAATTAGATAAAATAATTTATATCTTAAATGCTTTTTGAAATTGCAGATTTGAAGAAGATGAGAAAGAAGAAGAAAAGAGTGCTAGCCACAAGAGGAATATTTGAATGCACATGAAGCAAATTTTGTGATTTTCTTGGCATATCATGGTAAGTGTTAATCATAGCAAATAACAGGCAAACTATTATATGAAGTTAAGAATTTTAAATAAAATTAGATTAAATTGTGTGTGCATATTTATTTTCAAAGCACATAGGTAAAGAAAAGGCAAAAAATTACATATGTCATTAGAATATCAGTTTAGTTCACACATAATAAGTTTTAATAGTGATTTAAACAGCCTTTATATTACATTTCCAAGATTAGTATCCACCAGGCTCACACGGAACCTACAGCTGCCCATCTGTGGTACACAGTTATAGGTAAATTCTTCGTAGACAGTAAAACAATGATTCTTAGGCATTTCTTCATGACATTAGTGCTTCGTAACACAATTCTTCATCAAGCATTTCTTCGTATAGAACAATTCTTCCGGCTGTTGTAACGAAAGAATTAGAGGATTTTAAACAAATTTATTGTCTAACTTTGTTTAAAGACTGGTATAAAACAAGCCATAGTTTTGATTCTTAGTATTAGCGCCTGTCAATAAGCTGGTTCCCACGACTTCGCTTTTGTGGGCACTGTAGAAATGTTGAGATTACGATTAAAACTTAAAACTTACGATTACGATTAGGAGAGCATTTTCTGTTAGATTATGTTATGCTAAAATTACCAATGCAATAGGGTTAGGGTTAACTTCAATGCACACTCAGAATATCTACCCATATCTGTAATTTGCACTCGCTAATGGGAATAGTTTATACAGTACATCCACCGCATATGCTGATGAAGAATTGTGTTATGGTCAATTGCATGTTTTATGAAGAATTGTGCTTTGCAAAGAATTGTTCACATAGAACTGCTTACAAAGCATTGTTTTATGAACAACTATTTACAAAGAAAATGTCGGATCCCATGGTACACAACGGGTTCAGTGAATGTGGCTGTTCTCGCTTCATAAGATAAGTTTAAGCATAAAGTCAAACAGTACCGGTAGCTGTGGTTCATGTTTGTGCTCAAGTAATTGTCGCTGACACATTTGTTTCCAAATCCTGTAAACATGACGTGAGTTCCAGGCGACAGGAGTCCATCGTTCTTTGTCTTCTTGTTTCCACTACAACTATTTCCATTGGTAGTCAGACCACTGCCAACCTTTAAACACATCAATGTTCAGACATCAGCTCTTCGATACTGCTGGCAGATTGAAGCACCTGTCTATGGTAAAATGATTGTCTAAGGTAACATCCATATAAAGCAGACAAGAAAAATATGAAGTATGGATACACTCCGGTTATCTGAGAATGATTTGCTGACTGACGAATGTGCTTTCTTACAGATGTTAGCGTCAAAAGGTCAGCAGGTTATCCCAATCTAAGTCCATTTATATCGCTGTAGTGCGGACACCCATAATGGGGATGGGAGGGGGATGCAAATTGTGGACAAGTGATAACAAGGGGAAGGAGATGTCCAACACATGCATTCTTTTGCACACACCCTTTATGAGTGACCCCACATAGTAATTCCACACAAGTCAAGACAAAGCCCTCACAATAACAGAGACATATCAGCCAATAGAAACAATACATAATAAAATTGTTATTGTTAAAATTAGAATTGCCTCAACAATCTTTTCACTGACATCTGGTTTCCTGTTGGCACTCAGCACTGAGCAATCATTTTCTGATGATATTGTCATAGCAGTGCAGTTCTTCTGGCCACCCTCTGGGCTCTCAACGACCACATCCGGTATAATCAATGACACAGGTAATCCACTGTCGCTACCCACAGACTTTGACTGGAATTGACAAAAACACAGACTGCAATAATAATTCAGATAAGGCAACTTTTTTGATTTTAGAGCATGCACTAATAACTCCGGTGATCATTAACATCCACCAACATTTCAGAACTATATATGATCCAGAGTCGATCAGATTCACATGTACTAAAACCTAGGTACTTTCATTAAAAAGGTGAAGAGCATTCATATTTACCATTACTACTATTTGCAGGGGTTTCTATGCCATATAAACCTTGCTCCATCAGAGAAATAAATTTGAAGATTCAAAAATTATCGTTTGAAAGTTTAGAACGAGGAGGGAAGACAGGACAGGAGAGGTTGCTCCAACGACTTTGGGGGTTAGAAGCCCATGATTATTATTGGTAGTAGAGGTGGAAGTGACAGTGGCAATAAAACTAAATGTGGTGGTGGCAGGGCCGCATCAAGCTATAATTGCGCCCTGTGTCAGTGCGCCTAGCATCAATCTGGCACCCCCACATTTTGAAAATAGTATTTGCGCCCTGTGCCTAGTATCAATCTGGCGCCTCCACATTTTAAAAATAGTGCATTTTATGGAATAATAAGTTATTCTATCCTGAAACTTGCGCCCTTCCCACATTTGCACCCTGGGCCACAGCCCCGCTGACCTCCCCCCTCGGAACGGCCCTGGGTGGTGGCAGTAGTGGGGGCAGTAGCAAAAGTTGTAACGTTAATGATGTACAGAAATACGATTATAATTTGAAATTCATGCAATTGTACATAAGAGTTAAAACCTTAAAGAGAGTTTTATGCTGCAGAGTATCTCTCATAAAAAAAGCTACATGGACAAACCATTAAGACGAGCCAAGGCATTAGTGAAAGTCTAGCAAAAAAGATTTATCAGAGTCCATCTTGGTGCAGATGAAGACATGAGTAAAAAAATACCAAAAGCATGAAATGAGAAGCAATGGCAGATAGTAAGGAGCCGCCACAGGTGGTAAGAACTTAAAGAGCCGGAGTGGTAAACAATGCTGACACAGTTGGCAAGGAGAGATCCAGATTCAGGACAACAAAGACACAGTAATGTGCCATCGTTGTACAAAGGTCTTTCGAAGAATAAAAATACCAAAAGCATGAAATGAGAAGCAATGGCAGATAGTATGGAGCCGCCACAGGTGGTAAGAGCTTAAAGAGCCGGAGTGGTAAACAATGTTGACACGGTTGGCAAGGAGAGATCCAGATTCAGGATAACAAAGACACAGTAATGTGCCATCGTTGTACAAAGGTCTTTCGAAGAATTTTTCTCAAAGTAATTTTTAAGCATTTTTGCAGTCATATTGAAGGCCGCATATTATTGCAGAATTGTGATCACCAAAAGGAATAACGCGAAGTCTCTTTGACGAACCTCTTTCGTTGAGTTCTGGCTAGTCTGTCGTTCAAGAAGCTCGATAGAGTTAAGAAGAGACGCAGGTCCCGCTGACTCCATCTCCTCCTCATGTAAAGCCTTCTCCCTTGCCTCCTTAATCACTTGGACCTTCTGCAAGTTTATCAGATGAGGTTTAAAGTAACTCTGTCATAAACATCCAAACTACATATGAGGACATAAATAAATGGGTTTATATCAACGGTGTTAAGGAGCTGGTCATAATCAGGAACACCCGTGATGTTCTATGACCCGCAGAGTCTTGCCTAAAGACTACACAATTTGAGAATAAAAGTTCCGATATGTCATTTTCCACTGTGCGTGATGAGAAATGAAATTTATGTGCGAGCGAATAGTCAATCAATTTTAATATGCAGTGTGCTATAGAGGTTTTTTGCGCAAAAGATTAAAATTAGAACTATATGATAAAAATGAACTATTTAAACAATCTGGGGATAGCAGACTCCTCCCAGACCCCTACTACTGCTATGTTCAGGCACCGTTGGCATCCTGGCCAGCCACTTACTTGTAAAATATTTCCACTGGCAGGCTATTAAAAGAGCTTTGACACTCCTGGTTTACATGTATATGTGTACACTTATGCATGCATGCATGTATGTATGATTGTATGTATGTATGCATGTATGTATATAAGTTTACATGGCATGTGTTTATGTATGTATATACGCCTGTTTGTAAGTGCATAATTAAGTCAGATGTAGTGTACATGTAATTACAACAACTACCCACTACACCCTTGACTTGGTCTCTTTCATCTGCTGTATTTGCTTGAGGTGACAATCAACCTGTGCCATGTGCATTATTATAATGGCGCTACAGAAGTCATTAGATTATTTTGATTACTATACATTTAGCCAGTTGACAAAAGCAGCCTCTCGTGACCTCAATAATTTCTTTTCTGGCGGGAACATAGTCGGATGTCTTTCTCGTACGAGTCTTCTTCTCGATGTCTTCTTTGAGTCGATCGAACACGTTCTTCTCTCTGGGTTTCTTCACGTGATAATCAGGTTCTAGGGTCCGGAGAAGCGCACCAAAGACGCACCCATGCAACGTTACGCCAGCTACGATAAGCATTGCATTTTTCCAGTCGTAGATTTCAAGCAGCCACTGCCCAACAGGGGCAAAGACGAAGCACCCCACGCCGGCTCCACAGACGGCAATCCCAGTGGCAAGCGCTCGACGCTGGTGGAAGTAGTAACTGACAGCAACGATGTTTGGCAGATAAAGCAAACCGAGACCAAATCCTAAAGACAAAAGCAGAATGAAGAATTCTGTTAATCTCTCATTAGTAATCAATTAATTAAAGTAATCAATTCATAAAGTAATCAATTAATTAATCAGTGTGGCAGTGATTCAATAGTTTTTTAACTCAGTCAGCCATCATTACCGGGTATATAGACAGTGATTTATTTGGACACCTGATATTTGCTGGAAAACAGCAACATAAAGAGACCAAGACCCACATTATTGAGGCCATAGCCTTATAATAATAAGGTACATGTATGTATGGCCATGACCCACAAAGCTGAGGCTATATGAAGGAATGCCACAGTCAGGATCCATATTGGCCAAGGTCAGGACTTCCAAGGTCAGGACCTAAAAGATTTCAATTTGATAAATTTTATTGGTAAAGGCAATCAAGTAATCACTATGATAAATACCATAATCAAAGAAATATAACAGCAATATTAATCATCATAATTATTCCAAAATGTTTAGGCCACAAATCACCAGGCTGGTGCCATGAAACTGTTAAAAGTACTGACAACAACTAAGTGCTGACAAGACAGACTGAGTACAAACAGAGAAACTGAATAGGTACTTAGGTCAGTCTTATTCACCAGGCGACCAGCAGAAAAGACCAACGACTCAATCACTGTGTAATGAGAACTACTGTCTGTCTGGCAAAGCAATTCCTAGATGCTTACCTCCAATGACTCCATATGTGAGGGACAACAACTTGATGTTCGTCGATAGAGTTGATAGCGTAAATCCGAGGAAAGCAATCAGAGCCCCAGCTATCGCCACTGATCTACAGCTAAACTTGTTCACCAGTGAACCAGCCACTGGAGCTAAAAAAATTAAAACAGAACCAAATGGCATTAGCATGAACATACATATACCTTATTATTCATTGCTCAAGGTCAACTGATTGTCTTTCTCTGGTGGCACCAAAGACAGTTGAACTTTCTGTTTGGGTTAGGAACACTACTGTCACTACACCCGTCTGTTCTGCTCAGAAGCTTACGTCATTTCGTTCCCAACTTCATTGCTTGGACATCTTAGGCCCCTTTGGGCCTCAGTGGACTCACCTCCTGGATATAATTACGGTTTGGCATCGTGTGTTAAGTGAATAGCCTCGGAGGACATTACATCACTTTGTGTTAAGCAGAATGTGGCATGCAAACCGGAAGCACATAAACAAGTCCACATTGTAATAATAATAACGTTAACAAGGTCACATGATCTGAAGCTGAAGGTAAGGACAGAATGTGAAGGCCAAAGTCAGGAAAAGCAGCTCACAGTCTGGGTTTACTTTCTCAGCCAAAATAGCTCCCATGCTCCTATTCTCATTCAAATTATTGATAATAATAAGAGTTGTATGTATGTATGTATGTATGTATGTATGTATGTATGTATGCATGCATGCATGCACGCATGCATGCATGCATAGCTAAATTATGTGTGACTGGTCATCATGTGAACTGGGTGTGTCAACGGACAGTCGCATTTGACAGTGCGTGTGACCAGCATTCTAAAAGTAGCTTTACAGCTTTACATAATTTCAGACTTTGAAGTGAACTATTATTGCACCTTTCAAGGATGGCAGGTGTACGACAACATTGGATTAGCATTATTCAGTCTGACTTTCCATGGAAATTTTAAATTTTATAATAAAGATGTTATAAATTAAAAACTGGAAAGTAATACATTGAGGTCTTGGTAAAATACTATATTTGTAAACTGGAAACTGTTTATGTGTCATAGGTCTACACCTCTGGTCAACTTTACCCCTAATAAAGTCAACCGGTAGTAACTTGTATCAAGCACTGTAAACACATGATGGAGATTAGGGTCAAAAAGTCTACCCATCCATGTACTGTACCACGTAGACCTTCTTGACATATTATTGCTACATTTGTAGACCAGTTCAAAGTTTCCTCTGACACTGTGTCTTGAATTAGCAACTACAGACTCCAGACTCATCATTCCTACAGTCGTGGACTTCTTCACAGCAGTAACAGATACAAAAACCAAACCACATAGTCCAGTTGGTCAGAACCAGTGATGTATGCAAGACTTGAAACTTCAACACCAAGACGAGACCGAGACAGTGAGGTGCCGAGACCGACGAGTGAGGTACCAAGACCGAGACCGAGACACTAGGTTCAAGACAGTACGAGACAGTAAAAGTCAAGTGATCCCATATAAAATGCTGTAAAATTCTAATGTGTCAGTTTTCTGGAATAAGGTTCATTTGCAATTTCAATTTGAAACTTATAATGTATTTAGTACCTATTCCCGAGGACAGTTTTTATATTGTCATATATATATTGTCATATATCTTTTTTTGATATCTCTTTTTTGACCTATCTTCTGAATAGTATAAAGAAAGCCTTTTTAGACATGTCTGAAATATTCAGACGATTTTGAACAAGCAAATTCGATACCAAATACCAAACGAAATTATTAATTTGCGCATATCCTTACATACCCTGAGAAACTCGAAGTTGTTCCGATCATTTCGGTTATGGTGGTTTTTACATCAATGACAAACGGCACGTCATAGCTATTGTTTTATCAATAACTTCAAATTGTGTAAACGCAAACTTCACAATTTTAGGTTCTCTCTCAGATATCTTTCCACTTTAAGATAATTGAATTAATTTCAGTATAATGTACCTCGCGCGTTAACCAGAATTACCGTTTCTCATAGATTCCAGTTTCAGTTTCTAGCGCTAGACCGAGACAGCAGGCTTCAGAGACCGAGACACTAAAAAATGTCTCGAGATCCAACAAGTCTGGTCAGAACCAGGAAAGGTGAAGAAAGGTCAAAGTCAGCAGCCCCAGCAGTGCCAGGACATTGTTAAATGGTGAATATACATGTCAAGCCACCAGTACACCTAAATGGAAGTATTGTGCTGTTCAGCCATAAGTTACAAGTCTATTCAAAGAGTTTCATAGGCATACTAATTTCAAGCAGTCCATTTGAAAGACTAAGAAGTCCATACATCAAATAGCTGACCCATATTAGGAATCAGTGGCAAATACCGTGCACAATCAAATACCACAAAGGTCTCTGACAAATGACAAAAAAGTGAACAACAGAATTATCGTCTGTTAATTAACCCTTTCACTGCATCAAGATTCTCGTAGCATCATGTGTCGCTCAAAAATGCAGTTTTTACCCCAAACAATTTTTTATGCAGAAGAAACGATCAGCTGTTCATGGCCAGTCATTGTTCCTCACAGTAACTAGTCCTCCTAATTTTCTGCAGTATAAAATTCTTTTAAACATCCATTTTCGAGTCACGGTCCAGGTTTTGTAGGACACTGATCGCAATAAAACTCACTCTCTCAACAAATTCCATTAACAGGACATAACACAACGCCTTTTGTTTGATTCTTTATTCAGTCCTAGCAACATTTGCATGATAAAATGCCATTCAAGAAGGCAAACCCTCTCATCATCTACTTCATCTTGTGCTTCATTAACGAGTCCATGAGAAATTATTGATTTCATGACGTCATGTTGAAACTGCAGATATGTTATTTCACCTCCTTGAGCCGATTTGTATAGAACTAATGCATTCAACATTGAATGAGGTGCATTGCAAATTTACGATACCATTCCATGCAGAATATGGTTGCAGAAACTGATCCATTTCATCAACTGCTCCCATGTTTAGGTAAGAGTCCAGCACAGTCCACAATATAAAGGATAATTCTGCCATCTACCAGATGATATGTTATTTTCAGTTATACCATTCATTATATCATCGCAATACTCAATAACGTTGTATTCCAATAGCATAACATTTTAATATCATGTGAGCTTCAACTTGTCATCGGTTGAATGAGATTAAATTTATCATGATGCAGCGAATGGGTTAAGTTTCATTCCATAATTATTATGCAGGAGCTTTGCGCTGTCAAACTGATCAGTATAATATGCCAGGCACTTAAGTAAGCATCCAGGTTCTGTTTATGCTAACAGCTACTACACCTTCTCAGATCCTCTGGAAAACGGACTCCGAGCTCCCTCCGACTACCCTTCGGACAACCCCACTGATTCGCTTGTGACCTGCTGCTTTAGAAATTCTGAGATTACTATTACGATTATCGTAGCCTTTTAAATAACCATCAGTGCTGTAAGAAAGTAAACTGATTGATAGAAATAAAATTTTACAGACATTTCAGTGAGCAAGTTAGAAAAAACAGAGACAACACAAAGATTAGAAAAGAGAGGCACAGAAAAGAAAAAAACAGTATTAAAAATTTAGATTTAGTAGCTTCATCTGCCAACTATGAGATAAAATCTATGAAAACATAACCAGCAGCTCAGACATTTCACAAAGACTTCCATGAGCAAATTCAAAATTTTACACACAGCTGGATATAACCACCATTACTGCTAACTTTCCACTCTTTATATTTTCCTCTGTTGTCCGGAACCTTGGAATCACGTTGGACCAAGAGCTTACCTTTGTTTCTCATATTCACCTCCACTGTCTCTGCTGTGATTCATACCACCATTTGTGTCAGCTCCGCACTGTTCCTCGCTCGCTAACTCAAGACGCCACCACTAACTTTGTTCACGCCTTCATCATAGCCCGACAAGATTACTATTACTCACTCTATGTAGGCCTTCCAGCTGGGCGTCTGCGTGCAGTTCCTGGACCGGGTCATGCGCTCAGTGGCACATCTTGTCAGGAGCATTCTGAAATTTGGCCATGTCTCCGGCTATATGCTGGATGTGCTCCACTGGCTCCCCCTTAAAGTCGAATCTCGTACTGTATCATCTCATTGATTTGGGGTCCTTGCTGGGTCATGCCCCGCCTATCTTCACAATCTCTGCTACTCCACTTTGATTGCACAGAGTCGTCGCTCTATCTGCTCTACTGAGCGAGGCCTACTCATCATCCCGTTTTCCGGTACAAACTATGCCTTCTCAGTGGTTGGCCCTCGCTATGAAACACGCTCCCATTGACGTTGCAGTTGTCGCCAAGGGTTCACTCAGACACTTTTCATACTCACCTTAAAACCGTTATTTTTGGCTGTGCCAGGGTCGGGAGCGCTCCTGAGTAGCAGCCTTGAAGGGCGCTATACAACTTTTTGTAATGAATAAATGAATCTTAGTACATTTTATCATTTGGCATCAAGTTATACTAATCAGACATACCAGTTAGGAGGTAAAATCCCGACAGGAGTGCACCAACAAGTGCCGTCTCCCCCTTTCCACCTCCAAAATAGTCTAGAAACTCTCCATAGAATATTCCAAATGTAAAAGCAATTCCATCGACGATGACATGGTTCATGAACGACGCAAACACAATCACCCAACCGTAGCCCCCGTCCAGGGGAGTCGGAATGTAGCGACTGACGCTGTCTGTCGATAACGTAGACTCGCCAGATGCATGACGCTGTTTCTTGCGTTCAAACTCTGTTAAGCCCTCGAGATTGCGATCACCGGAAGCATTGCGCTGACGTCTCGACTTCTCATATTCCGGCATTCTGCAACTGAATTTAATAAGCATTTATATACAGAGACATTTCAATCCATTGAAAATTAAACCTACCTGTAGGTAGATGAAAATAATTAGATAAATAATCATGCAGCATAGCACACCCAAGTAAAATTATTCTGTCATTAGAGGTGTAAAATTCAGATTCAAACATGAAATAATGTGTACAAATCCATCAATGCAAAATGTGAATGCTCACATCTTTCAATAGCGGCCGTAAATGGCCGCGACCCTGCTCATTTTTAAATGGGTGTTTGATTGGGTGAAATCGTCCACCACCCTACCCATTTGAATGGACACCACGAATAGGATAGGTAGGTAGGGATCCAGTTCAAGGACTGTATTTGAATCTCTGAAATATGCCAGCATCAAGAATTGAACCCCAATTCGCACTCTCTCTTGCACAGAAGCGCATGAGATGCAGCCTATTTCTTATCAATGGCTGACTGGGTGAGCTCTATTCCGTGCTATTTTACAAAGATGAGTCTACAAGACAGTTTAGTGAGCAAGAATGTTACCTTACTTGAAGTCCTGCACATAAGCCTAATAAAACGCTAACATCCTAACAGCAAGACATCATGTTCTTTGCATTCAAACATGCAGTTAAGCCATTAGATTAAATACATCAGCTTTCTTCACCGTCTCTGATGTGTAATTCTGTGCAACTACAATCAAACTTCTCCTCACATCAATGATGTTAAAACTACGGACTCCTCAATAACTTTTCTCTCAACTTCTTCAAGGCTTCAAGTAAATCCTTTCTTATGAGTGTAACTAACTAACTAATCGGATGAAGCACGTATGACTTGGCCCACAATCCTATGCTAGAGAGAAACAGCCGAGCACAAAGATACACACGAACAGATGGTAATGATGGCACGCATACATGACAAGCCCAGTCTTTCTTTCCATAGAGAAAACGCACAAGCTTAATGCTAAGGATATTTTTGTACCAGATAATTTACAGTTCAACTTCGTCAGCCTGCCTCCAACGGAGTGCCTGGTATACCAAGGATGATGCAACTTTGCAACATGTATACTCTACCCTGCACTCAAGATGTTTAACTCTGATACCAGATATACCTTATCTGTATGTAATTATAAAACTGCATTTTCCTGTGTGAAAAAGGAAAATCTGTAAATTTACACTGGCAGTAATTCCCAATCAAGTTTTGCTAATAGACTTTTTTGCTTGTTCAATAAGACATCTAACATCATTAAGGCAAATGCTGAGAGTGCCTCTGAGTAGATATCTGAAGAGGTGCTATATAAATCTTTGAAGACATTACATTATAGTGATTACAGTAGTCAAGTTTTTAAAAGTCCAATAAGCATCACACTTGTATCAGTTATGGAGGCTAGACTCCACCTCCCTCACTCAACTTCCCCCGCTCTCTTCCCAACACTCATTGTCACATATTCTGTTTTAAATTCCATGCTTTAACCACAGCTTGTAATATTCCATTTGCTTTGCAGTTTGATGGTATCATATTTTACATTCATGGCTACAGAATAAGACTGTTCTGAGTAACTTTTGGAAGAATCAAATTAAAATTGTATCCTGCCTCAGCAGAGCATGGACTATGTCCTCACCTTATCTGAAGGCACAGTCTATGAGGATCATATTGCTTTATGGCCTTGAATTAGGACAGTATTTTAAACTATAAAGGTACAAGTCCACATCCAATTGTATCTGTACAGTTCTGCATCCAATGCATAGTCAATGTAACTAACTGCTTTCAGTCTTATCAACTGACACAGCATTAGGCCTCTACCATAACCAGGAGACACTGAAACAGCCTGGTCTAAATCAGAAAGAGGCGTCGAAGAGCTGACAAAGGCCGACTATGATTTTCTGGCCTTGCTTAAAGACTTCACAATTTTAGTAAACAAGCCCAATTTTTAAAATGATAGTTTAAAATATGCATCACTTTAGATTCAGATTTGCAGTTCACCAACCCATTTCCAGCTCCCTAACTATAAATTATTCTGTGGAGGAGGAGGTGGAGAAGAGGAGGATGTGGAGGTGAAGGAAGAGGGGAAGAGGGAGACAAGATGGGTGGGAGGTGGCGCAGGTGGAGAAAGAGGAGGGGAAGAAGCGAAAACAGGTGGTGGGAGGTGGAAGAGGAGGTGCTAAAGGAGTAGGAGGTTAAGGAGGAGAAGGGAGGACAGCGACGAGGAGGTGGTGGAGAAAGAGGCAAAGGAGGTAGTGGTGGATGAAGTGTAGGAGGCGGGTGGGAATGATGAGATGGAACAAGATGTTGAGGAAGACTTGGAGGAAGAGGTGGAGGAAGAAATCGGAGGTACAGAAGGAGGTGAAGGACATTTAAAATTGTTTGTAACCAACTTAGGACAGGTAAACATCTAATAAACTATGTTTGTGATAATACTGTCGTTGTTTACCTCAGTGCACAGCAGCAAGCAACCCATGAAAAATAATAATTTAGAAAATTGACATGAGTTTAAATAGAAAGGCAGATCACTACATCCGTTTTAATTCATCCCTATGAAAGGACACATCAAATTGTGCTGTGACAACTGGCATCACTTCCAACTGCTCTGTTTGACGTTCTGGACACAATGTAATATAATTTTGACACATCATTGTAAATGCTGCTGAATATTGCAAGAGCATGGACATTCAAACGATGTTTTAATGTCGTCAAGCATTCGCTGACGAGAGGGCCACAACGGGCTATGTGGGTTAGGTAGACATACTGATAATCGGGTAGTAAGGAGGATAGAATTTGCAACAGGACCTCATACGAAAGGGCTAGGAAAAAAGAGTGGCTATAAGTGAACCAACCCATGGCTGACTTTTGGATTGAGTTTAAAGGTACTGCCCTTCTTCCTAAAAGTATCATAAACACCGTTAGTGTGGGTTAGCACAAGGTAATTACCGATTAAACTTTGAAAATGCCTAGCTTAACATGTTTTCAGCCCTTTGTAAATGTAGTACCAATAAAAATCCAGCAAGGCCAACTGTTTAAAAGTATCCCACCAAACAACATCAGAGTTTGTTGTCTGGCACTGCATAATCAGAACTACTATTAGCCTAAATTTACTATGTCCAAACAACCCTCGCTAAAAAAACGGGGCAGTGAAACATGTAACGCTGGAGGGAACTGTTTGTAAAAACAACCAGAGAAAACAACACTGATTCAGAAGTCTAACTTTATTAGCCAATGCTCCACGGTCCCAAAGCATATACCTCTACACTTGGCCCACAGGGTGGCTACCATGCAGATGGCTCAGAAAAGCACACCCACTCCACATGCACTCCGTAACCCTTGCCAGAGTTTGCTCAAATTACTACCAAGATGCCAGAAGAAGTGGGGGAATAAGGCAAGGGATGCCAGTGGAGGGTGAGACCGTCAGAGTGCAAATAAAGCTGACCTATATAAACAATCTAGAGTCTGAACAAAGCAAAGCAATAATTACGAAAATTATTTAATCAATCTGTTTAATGGCAGTGATGTGAACTTGATAATGGTGATTGCCTGCAGGAGGTAAAGAGTTGATACTTCTACAAACAATAGTCATAAAAGCATCATAGAAAACCAACACCGTCTTTGACCCTCTTCCAAGTAATCAGGGACAATCAATTTTTAAGAATATCATGAAACATCACCAAATTAAGATGAAAGATTAATGCATGAAAGCAGCAACAGCAGCTGCAGCAGCAGCTCGAGTACTCCTTGATTACTGAAAAGCTAAAGAAATTAATTTTTTATAAGATGGCAATAAAACCTTTCTTCCTTCCTTTCTTTCTCCATCCAGTTTTCTTGGAGAAGAAAGTTGAAACTTCAAAACAATGAACCATATTAAATCCCTCCAACTGATGATGCTTTTCTTTCTTATAACTGCTCCAAACCCATCTACCTTGGGCTGAAGATAACCCTCCATTATGAACTCCTCTGAGTAAACTGGATATTAATGATTCTCGATCTCAATGAAGTTCTGAACACGAATATCTTACATTACAGACTACATATACATACTTGCTTTTATCATTGATTCAAACTGACACACTCAATAATTTTATGATCACAAGTTATATAAACAGAAGATTATATTACAACTAGTATAGCTAGAGTCAAATTTAACTGCAATGCAGCCATGCAAGGCACCTATCTGTCCTGTTGCTAATTTAACCAAAGCCACTTAGCGAATGGAAGGCTGAATGGACCTTTGGGAGGGTAGTGGAAATCAATAACTGTATTCATGCTGATCTTCTGCTCCTCATGCCAGAGTGTTACTTACTTACCATTCACCTAAAGATGAGCCATAAGTTTAAATAGCCATATGCATAATTGGACAATTATTCGAACAATCAACCAATTGTTCTAATTATCCCTATCAGTAACAGCAATCTGTAGAAAACAATGTTGAAAAACTTGTTCCTAGTTCTTGCCAGATGATTTAGCAACACTCGTTTGTCCACATAGAGGAAATGCTGAAATAAATTTATTTTTTGCATAATAATCATCACAAAAAAGCAAAAATAACAATTTTAAAATAATCAACTACATTATTGGTATCAACTGATTTTAATACCCGGTATCGACATAATCGGCAAAAATTATACCGCTACAGGTGACAGGTCTAACCTAAACCCTACTTGTAAGCCACATGGGTTAAAGAACCTGTAAAAAGTATGAATACGTGTGAGGATGCCCGTTCGTTTCCTGATGGTCGGTTATTTCAAAAATTTCAATCTCAGGCTAGCAAGGTCCTTAAATGGCATTGGAATTCATTTGCACGGACAGTGGTGAAAGATTTCAGCTCAGGAAATCAACTAATAATGAACAGTCAAGACCATTTGGTCTCTTTGAAAAACCGCATTTACATTTACATTCTATTTAAATTTCAAGCACTGAATTCCACCCGATTTCTATCATTTCCTGGTCCATCCTCCACTCTCTACGACCAAGCACTGCATTCTCTCGCTGAGCACCGACTCTTTTCACAACATTGTTGCTGTGGTCTTCATGTCTGACTTGCCAGTTAATTAGCATTTAAATCACTTACTACGACTCATATCTTACATGTTGGGCCTTTGCATAAATCAGATGATGGCCAACATCCACTTGCAATTTGCATAACTAAGCTCGGAAAGCAGGAATCTCATATTCAGATTTAATGACTTTAAATGCATAATAAGTAGCTAAATTAAATAAATAGATACTGACAACATGTTTATGATGGACCTAAAATACCTCAACTTAACTTACGGTGGACAGGAATATATGTAAGTAGGCAAATAATATTATATAGATATATATATTATCTCCATAATATACAAGCCTGCATGTGTACAGCAATTGCCTTCATAAATCAACATGCATCATAATCATTCATATAAGAGTAAAGTGTATAACACATCTGTCATTTCCTAACCAGAACCATATGCTTAGCCGCTGAATCTCAGAGAAGAAACTCTGTCACCATGCGCCCATGGACCACGGTCACAAGATCCTGCTGAATGACAATATAAATGTTATGCCTGACCTCCTTTACAAGAACATGTACTTGATCTGGGGTGTAAACTTTTCCAGCAAGTGGCGTGCCAGGGGTGCCAAAGACACATGAGCAAAATGAGTGTGGGGTGAGGGAAGGCTCAGTGAGTCGTCCCTAGAAAACTGCAAAACTAACTTCTAAATTGTGCATTTTTAGCATAAAAATTGTTAAACAAGGCTCTGAAATCGTGATTTTGAACCCTAACATCAGTGAGAAAGATCACATAAAACTCAATAGGCCTTAAAAATGACCATAATGAACTTTTATTCTCATATTGTATAGTTTTTGGCCCCATGGGTCAGCAAAAAACCATTGGTGGGCCAGCCCTCTCACACCTCTACCTCTGTACTAGATGAAATAATAAATGACCCCTAAATGACCCCCTAGGAATTATGGGTCAGTGACATCCTCCCCTCACCAACGAAATTATTAAACTGAGGGAGCTAGTGTCATTATTTAAGTTGGAACAATGTCAGCTAAAAAGCCTTTTGGTGAATTAAACAAGTATTGTATTGTATGCACGAACGCACATGCTTGTATATATGTATTTGTATGCATAAGTATATGAAAGCAACAGTGTTAGGAAGCTATGACTGGAGACCTACTGACCCACTTAGTGTGGGCCAGAGGGATCAAGGGTCAGAAGTATTCAAGATGAGGCAGAAGTATGACAGCTCTCATAGCAAACTCCCACTGTTGAAAGTCAAGTAATAACCATTTTTGCATCTCCAGAAACCAGTGAGGTCAACACTCAACAAATATCAATTTTTTAACGACATGTACCGGATTCAGAGCAGAAAAACACTAATTTATACACAGATACCTTTTGCGAGTAGACCCTAATGGTACACACTTAATGCAAATCATAATTTGCAACTATTTCCATGTCAAAAAGCAGCATAAATAGAATTATATTCATCTCACAGACCTAAGAATACAACTGTTGTTCACAGACTCATCTGGACCAGATACAAACTGACCTGGTAAGGGGTAACATTCATTTTTAGCCCATTATTAGGTTTAGAGCTCAATGCATTGCATAATTTTATTCAAAATCTGTCGATATCTTAGGGAATTGTGCATGAATGCCACATGATTGTTTGCTTGCTAATTCATTATCACATGAAACCTGGCATTGTTTTTCTATTTCTACATGCTTCTCCATTCTCAATATATCTCTGTCTGTTCTGTCTGGATCATTTGTTCTCAGTTTGCAGATGTGCTACCAAAACATACACAACAGTATGCATGTCTTATGATGCACTTAAGCAGTCAACATACAGGCTCACTGGCCACAGTCTCAATCTGTGTCTAGTATCGTGCATTTGCAGACGCAATGGAAAACACACTGGAGAGAAGAGCAGTACTTAGGAAGTGAGGTCCAGTCCAACTAATCTACTGAGGTTTACTAGGCAACGCCTTAATTAGATATATGCGTGAATGACGCCTTGCATCGCTGCCCAACAGTTAAACACGACTCCTAACTGCAACAACTTGTGATTATCCATTCAATCTGTACTTGTAATCATACTGCAGTGTGTCAGAATAAACTGAAAACAGGGCCTGCTTTAGAATGCTGGTGGCATATATACTGGTGGGTGGTGGCATATGTCAGTCAGAGGTCTAGCTATCAGGTTAGCACGGTCTGTACACGAGGACATTACGTGGTGTGGCACCAAATCAAACGGGTAGTGTATAGGTGAAGGACCTCACCCCATTGATTCATTGGAAAATGACCAGGGTCGAGGCTGTATGGTCGATCGTCTACATATTTTACCTACTGACTGAGTCGGTGGCCTATACTTAGCTGCCCCAATAAGCATGCCCTGCTTACAGTTTCTTCTAATACAGTTTAACGCAGCGATTTATTCGCTGTCACCATCAACAATCAACCACTGGAAGCTCTTAGCAAACCATTTCGATTCTCGAATCTTTTGGTATCCCATTAGTAAATCCACCAGTCTGCCCCCCACCCCTTCCCAACGGTCCATTCAAACTCTCCATAAATAAGTTGCTAACCTCGTGTTTGTGTGCCTATATATTACACATACACACACACATATATATATATATCCACACAATATACACATACCATATTATATATATATATATATTATGGCTGCTGTCCTAGATCTTAGCCAACCAAGTCACTATTAAATCGACCTAACCTCCGCAGCAGATCAACAACTTCCTCCGCTTCCCCATAAAACCTTCCCAAAAGCATTTTTCGCATTACATTGCCCCCAAAACTAAATAGAGACCTAGTGACTTACTAAAACCTGCCTGTGTGTTTCTCTAAATCATCAGATGCTTTTCCGCTTGATATCCTCAGCCTCCTCCTCCTCCGCCACTCACGCTTCAAACGTTCCCAAGACGCATGATTTCGCGCACTTCGTTATTCTGCTACTTAACTCAAGCTACTCTTTGTTAGCTCCTATTTAACGTCTCCTTAAAATAGCTGATGCCAGGGCACAGCAGCCTGATGCTGCCGCCTCAATCAGCTGATCACTGGGGTCCGTCTGGCGCCTAGAGGTCCAAACTCCGAAACGGAAAGGCAGCGGTCAACTTCAAACAACAGAGCCAGAGCAATGCGCTCAGAAGTCTTCCAAATCAATACCTAATTTCTAAAAATATTAACAAATGAGGTAACTTGAGGTCCAACCGACAATTCTGACACGGGATCTTTTCTGACAAATGCACGAAAGGCTCACCCACGTGTCTGTCAGCTGCTTCGCTGACTTGTGAGTCATGCCAAGGCATAGCTGACGTCGGGTGCTTTGTTAGTGCATTACTCAACAGGTGTCGCTGGTGTTGATTGTAACCTGGATCTTGTGCCTCGATCCAAAAGCTAAAGACAAACTTGAGTCAATACAAAAACATGAGGTTCGGTTAACTTGTGTTTATTTCAAGAAGTTCAAACCAGTGCTGTCGTTTTATATTTCGTGACAGTGTGCCCCAGTTAGACTTTTTTTCTTCATACTCTTCCCAAGGTAAAGGCTCGTGCCTCTGTGAACAGCATAGTAGGGTCTATACGTTTTAAATTTGTGAGGAATGACAAAAGCATTACTACGATACTGCTCTCAGAGGCCCAATGCGATGCTAAGTTCATACGAGCAAATTTCTTCATTATAATAAATCACAACAGTGCCGACACCACAGGGACAACAGAGACATTCGCCCCAGTACTCATCAAGGTTTTGGGAGAGAGTATAGTTTCGCCCCAGTACTATTTGGGATTCAAATCTTCTCTGGTGTTGATGACGATAACGCCGTCATGACGACAATGATAAAAACCATTTATGTCAAGTTATGAAATTGTGGAGTCGTCAGCTGAGATACAGTTTAATAGCGTGTAGCAGCTGCATACACGCGGTATTTTGAACACAACAGTACTTGTAAGACGCACATTCACCAACCAGCGTGGTTTCTACCATAATAGTAATGGCAACAGTTAGTGTCGCGATGCTGCGCTTTGGATACCCAGGTCTGCACTTCTTAACCCTATAGGTCATGAACTTTAGAGGCGTGATTTACGAAAGACGCCGCTTTTAGGCCTGAATAACGCTTCGGGGAGAAGTATGCAAGACAAAAGAGGAAGGGCGCTGCGTATGCAGGGGTATTCGTGTGTGTATGTGTAGGTGTGTTACTGGGTATGTGTGCGTGGATGTGTGTATGCCTATGTGTATGAGCTGCACCCATCAGCGGATGCGAATGCCTGCTTGCCGGATCTCAAACTCCGCCTCGAAACTAACCCAGTTTTTCAATAATGTGGTTTACCTTAGAGCCTTTAATATTAAGACCTGACCACTTTTGGTTTGTCAACCCCATGACATATGGTGCACCGCATAATGACTTAACATCCCCAATGGTTGGACTTTTCCAACACAAGGATACTTCGGCTACAGAGAACCTGACAGAGGGTCAGTTGGATGTCGGCTAGGTGGCGTCCAGATATGGGGTCCGGAGGCAAATGCCTCCAATTTCAGGCAGAGGGGGGATTTTCTTTTGTCTTAGGGGGGAATATCTTGCCTTCCTTACACTGGGGGCAAGGATTAGCCTCCATCACTCAGAGCGGATTGACGTCCCTGTGTCAGCTGGTTTCATCGAAACTTAAAGTGGACTAAAATTTTGAGATGCTAATGACCCAGTTGGTTGGGAACTTGAACATCCTGCCCTCTCCTTCCCTCTGTAGGACCGTCACTTCTCATCCCCATTCTCTGTCCACCCATATCAACTCAATCATCCTTCTACACAGCCACACGCTCATCGTAATCGTAAGCCAGAAGTTCTTCGTTATACAGCGCCAACAAAATGAAGTGGGGGATTTAGCTTATTCACAGGCAGAGGACAAGATCCAGAAAGTCTGGCAGTCAGATAACCAAGATGGATCGCATTAAAAGAGTCGAATCGACGAGTAAGGTTGGGAGAGGATGAATCAGGATAGGATTTGTGAAAAAGTGATTTAAGTTGTGAGCGAAAGACCTGCGGGGAGATAGCACGAGGTGAAGTTTTTCCGAGTTAGTATGATGAATAAGATATTTGTCGTGATACTGGCAGGAATCTGTTCCAAATGTACGAGACAGCGCTATGGCCATGAGTGACGAGGTGATGAAGGGCTGAGCAGTGTCAGGGTGTAAGAGGCACGGGTTGAATGAAGTGGTTGGACCGCAAACAACTGACCGAGGTAGGAGAGCTGGGAGCATTGAAGCCTGCTATAGGTAAGTTCATCCATACAGATAAATGATATCCAAGGAACCACTGTTCCATCAACCAAACAAATAATATAAGCCAGGAACTCTTATATAGCCCTCGAAACTATTATAATAAATGACGTCAACTTCCCTGGAAGCATTGAGAGCTCGTGAAACACTGTAAGGATTACTCTGCCGATCCTTCTGTTGACCAACCCACTAATCCATGATGTGTATCTATCCATTCAATTAATCGGTGTGTTTCTCAAACTCATCCATCCATCCATTCATCCACACAGTCTATGCATGCACACACAAGACATCCACACAGAGACGTCATAAAAAATCTTTTCATCCATTGTTATGCATTTATTCCCACATTTTAAACAACGAAAGATTGTAATGTATAGTTTTTCAATAGTTTTTATTTTTTGCATAAAGGTTTGTACGCTAATAATTAAAAACGTTCATGTAAGTCTGCTACGTCAAGTGCATGAATCAGTTCCACTATTCCACGATAAATCGGATAATACGTGATTTACAAAAAACACAAAATCAATCCATTATGCAAAACAATGATGTCTCAAGCTGTAAAAACCCATTAAACAAAAACTAAGATATCATAGAACACAGTACAAACATAAGTAAGTAGTCGTTACTTGAATCTGATAGGTGTTAAAAGTTAGGTGGTGCATCAATAAGACTTTCCCAGAGGAAAGACAGCAGCACTCTAATGGTTGGAATGTCCAGTTCATGTCTGGGAAGTGCTGCTTCAGCGATGCTGAAATGTCAAGCCAGATGGCGCTTGTCACATAGTCAGCTGCTACAGTAGTTCTTATCACAGACTATAAATGACACTGAATCAGTGATAATGATTGAATCCATGTTACAATTTGCTCCAATTTATGTAATTGTTAAGTACGAAAATGGAAGAATACTTAAAACTGACACTTTAAACTATACAATTATTTATTAAAACTTGACACAAGTCACTTGACAACCCATCAGATATTATAAGGAAAAGCCTACTTACTATTTGTGATAGGTAGATCTAGCTACAGCAAATGTACAAAAATAGATACAAATATTATCTATTGAGCCCAATCTTCACATTTTTCTAATGTCGTTATTGTTTCGACTTTCAACAACAATCACTCTGCTGTATTTACTCTGCTGTAATTATAACAAATGTGATTATAAGTTGCATTACAATAAATGGCACACGGAATTAATACGACAATGGTGGCAGAAACCTGACATAGTTAATTCTGCAGAATTATAAAGCAATCAGACATTTATGCATACAAGGAAACTCCCAATTTATGCAATGTTTAGTGCATAATTTTTTTTGTTAATACTAATTCAAATTGACTACATAAATAAAATACTACTGGCATAATCAATATAAGCAAAATATTAGTAACAATTTTTTTTTATTAATACTAATTCAAATTGACTACATAAATAAAATACTACTGGCATAATCAATATAAGCAGAATATTAGTAATGCCAGCAATCTGTACTATTAATATTTTATCTATTAATAATGATATTTGACTTAATATTGCTTCCAATTGCAACACCCATGCAACAAATGTAAGCTAGACATGCTAAATGATTTCATGTGCACTAGATGTCTCAGTCACTTAATTTCACATAACTTGAACACATAGCAGCACATCATGTGAAAGCACTGAATGATAGCAACAGTGAGGTATAGGTCTACTAAACATTAATCACACTTTCTACCAGTTTTGATGCGAGTTATGGCTTTTAATACAATTGATCATGACATCTTATGGAACGCCTTGAAAGGTCATTTGGTGTTGTGGGTCACACACTGTCAATGGCCGCATTCAGTCCTCTCTGGGCTAAATCACAGGTAGTTCTATTTGTCCCACATGGTTTACTGCTAGTCCATGGTCACACTCAGCACACAGTTCTGAATGCTTCCGTTCGGGTGATCGACGACATTCCTGCATACGGTCATATCTATCCAGGTTCTAATACAAGGATCTGCACTAGCTTCCCTCACAAAGTGTAGAGTTCAAGATCTTAATGCTCATGCGTAATTGTCTAGAGGGCTCTGCTCCATCACATCTCATATGTCTTATTATCTTCCATACCTGGTCAAATATTTCTCTGCAATGCAAGGTGGCTAGGTTGTTCCACTGCCCAAATGTCCATCACAGCAGTTTTCATGTGGTTCATCCATCCTCTTCAGCAATTGCAATTTAAAAAAATACAACTTCACCTCCTTTGTCTAAATGCATGATTGTTCTCTAACAACTCCTTTAATCTCATCCTGTCTGTCTACTTGCTTCCCGAAAAGCCTGGTCTGTCTGCTATATTTCCACTGCAAATTCACTTCATTCCTCCTCTTACCTATACTAAATTGGAAACACGTTTCTTTAGTTTAATCTCCTTTGTGATGATGCAAACATGACTGTATAACACACACACACACACACACACACACACACACACACACACACACACACACACACACACACACACACACACACACACACACACACACACACACACACACACACACACACACACACACACACACACACACACACACACACACACACACACACACACACACACACACACACACACACACACACACACACACACACACACACACACACACACACACACACACACACACACACACACACACACACACACACACACACACACACACACACACACACACACACACACACACACACACACACACACACACACACACACACACACACACACACACACACACACACACACACACACACACACACACACACACACACACACACACACACACACACACACACACACACACACACACACACACACACACACACACACACACACACACACACACACACACACACACACACACACACACACACACACACACACACACACACACACACACACACACACACACACACACACACACACACACACACACACACACACACACACACACACACACACACACACACACACACACACACACACACACACACACACACACACACACACACACACACACACACACACACACACACACACACACACACACACACACACACACACACACACACACACACACACACAATTAAGTTTCCTATCAATGACTGAAATGTGATTCTATCTAGGTAATCATTAAAGCTGTCCATAATATATATAGGAGCATAAAGATGTACAATTTGTACATACATCGATACATACATCTATGTAAGTGCACAAACTTAAATACATGTGCATACATACGTAATGTAATTTAACATTTGTACAGCACCCCTTCAAGATATCTACTCAGAGGCACTCTCTGCATCAGCCTATATGATGTTAAATGTCATCACGAACAACTATATCGCATAAGTTAGCAAAACAATTTATAGCAAGCTGACCAAGTCACCAGTGGCAGACCCATGCATAGACATTCCCATTGATAGCTGACATGGATCTACATTGTACAAAGTAATAAGTTTATAAACCCAGATGAATCTTACTTATTGAGGTGATGTATACATCTGTAATTGCATATACACACATGCATAACAACTCAAACAGATACATACTAGTGCATACATCTGATCCCGATCAGTACATGTCAATAAATGCCCCAACAATTAAAATCAAAGCAACTAATATCAACAGGCATAGAAGCCACAAGATGATTCAAAACTGATTGTCTGTTGTTGGAATTTTGCTTTATCACACATTACAACTTTTTCTTTATTTTGCAGTGAAAGATATAGGTACCATATTCAGGGCATTTTCAACTAAAACAGCAAAAAATAAACCTTTTGAATCTATTAAGAAAAGTCGTGGTAGTTCACATTCGCAAAACAGTATCTGGCGAGATACATTTCTAGGCATATAACGCGTATATATACAAACACACATAAGACGATATACAATATGCAGATAATCTAACCTATCACTTTCTTTGGCATGTGTGCACTGCAAATGTCCACAACTGATGGTGCACCAAAAGCAAACAGAAAAACTATTTCAAATAAGACAATAGTAATAAGACATTAAACAATATGCAGATAACCTAACTTATTTTCCTTGGCATGGGCGCATTGCATATGTCCACAACTCATGGCACATCAAAAGGAAACCGAAAAACTATTTCAAATAAGACCATTGCACTTACAGTAGTTTCTTAGCTTTACAAAAGTCAGCACTACTGAACTTAAACTCTTTGGAAAGTCAGACATACTGCAGTTTTAAGACATCATTTGGCACCACAATAACTTTAACTCTACACAGCTTTAAGGCTTCTCATCAGCTAGCACCAGGGAAACTTAAACTTCAGAAAAATGAGACACACTACAGCTTTGATACTGTAATCTTTAAGCCAACAAACCAACAACATGAATGAATTTAATACTCTAATTTTTTGTAGTATTCAGCCAGCACCAAAAGAACTGAAGCAGTGTATTTGAGGCCTTTCATCAGCCTGCCCCATTGAACATAAAATCAAAGAAACTTGAGAGAAACTAATATTGCAGCTTTAAATTTTCTAATTTCCGAGCACCAAATGAACTTAAATCTAAGCAACTTGAGAAATACTGATAATGCATTGCTGAAGCTTCTTATAGCACCAAACAAGAAAGAAAGTTTCAAATTCTACACGAATTAATTACTCAACCATAATTTTATTTACATAATCCCAAAATGTAAATTAGATAAAAATAAAGCCACAGAAAGAGCAGTATAAAAATGAATCACATACTCTTATTGTTTTTTTTAATTTCAGCTTAAAATTACATAATTATGTTAATGGCGTAACAGTTCATTGCGAGTTTCTAGTACACAGCCCAATGATTCACAAAGCTTGTAAGTATACGTGATGCAAGTTAAGTGTAGAAAATCAATCAATGGAATGAAACACCAATCAGGCAAAGCACAGACAAACACAAATCATTTCTTCACCTTTGGACAGGTTGCGAAATAACACACAGTTGTATAAGACGTAGTACCACGATTGGAATCACTACCAGAAAAGCCACAGCAGAAAAGCCAATGTCTTCACAGCATTCACATATCACATACAAAATTGAAAGTATCATTGAAACTATATCAGTTTATAAAAAAATGCACTACATAATTTAGACCAAAAGCAGATGCCAGTAGTAGAGCATAAATATACAGTTTAAGATAAAAATAGATTCATAAAAAATAGGTCACTGCTATAAACTGAGAAAATCTATAAAATCACCTCAATACAATTACTCTTTACTGTAGGGTGGGCTTCAATTCTTCCTCTAAATGTGACTCAGACATATAAAACAAAATAACTGTTCTTGAATTACAGTCACATGAAACTTTGGAATAAATCTGAGTTCACAAATTCGAATAAAATAAGATGTTGAGATATTGCTTTGGTAAAGTGGAATGTTGATGTTGAAATGTTGATCTTTGATTTGCGTCAACTGCTTGAATGTTGTTCATCAGTTCTGCTACCATTAGCTTCCTTCAAAAACATTAAACAATTGGGGTTAACTGTCTGAACTTCAATTGTAAACTCTGGATTTTTCAAAATGCTGTGATGAGAATCAATTTACTAAAATCACTCAATAAAACCAACAGAGCTATGGATATGTTAAAATTATATAGAATAACTTTGGTACATCAGGATAAAGATTTTCAAGTCATATTGAAACTAGATTCCATCATCCAGCAAATCCACACAAATGGTAAATACCCAAAGCAGGTGACTTTGGGAATGACATTGATGTTAAAGGCAAAATAAGGAAAAGGAATGTTTACAATTTCTAAAAGAATTGTTACCAGTTTTTAATGTATGCCAAATATTTTGTTAAATCTCCTAAAAGAATTGTAACCAGTTTTAATGTATGCAAAGTATTTTGTTAAATCTTCTAAAAGAATTATTACCAGTTTTTAATGTATGCCAAGTATTTTGCTAAATCTCCTAAAAGAACTGTTACCAGTTTTTAATGCATAGCAAATATTTTGTTAAATAGAATGCATGTTACACATTCTGTACCTCCACCAGTTTGTCACCAACTGTTCTAATTACAAATATTTGTCAGTGTCATCACATTTTATTCATTGTTGTCATCATTGTGATCATCCAAATCATCATTAACTGCCTAAACAGAAATGAAGTAATAATCTGCATTCAAGCACCTTGAGATATAGACTACAAAGATGCCATGTCGTTGGTCAAAACATACAATACATTGAAATTCATGCAATTGAAGTCAGAGTTAAGGCAGCCATTTCAGAAGACTGTTCTCCATATGAAAATAAATAATGCCAAGGCTTAACAGAGAAGAACATGTGTCTGAAAGAGACAAATACATAAGGCCCATGGTGTATCCAATTATGCGATTTTGCAATTTTTCACACAAATTGGCGGTTTTAGCATATATTCCTAAATGGAAAGTTTTCGCAAAATATTGCAAACAGTTCGAAAACTTCGGTCAGTGTCAACTATAATTGGCTTAACTAGTATATTATCAGCCTATAGAGGCTCTTGTTTTATTGACCCGACGACGTAATTGTTGATGACTAGGACCCGCGGTTCATGTGATTATGCAACTTTTCGCATAATTTATAAACAATTTTCGCATAATCCACAGAGGCCTACAAATACCCACCGGTTTACGCAAAGATTCTTCTTCTCTGTCACTATTTTCACCAGTATTTTGTACAACTGAATGTTTCCTCCTCTTCCTAGAATAACAACACCAGCACAACCAATAATGACTTATTTTGACAGTGCCTACTTGCATAGACATGTACTAAATTGAATTGGAATTGAATCCTCCCCTTGAACATTAGATAAAATTCAATTAAACAGTCACTTAAAGCACAACAGAGGATATGACTAAAATAGCCAGTGCAAATAACAGGGTCAGTCACCCAACTTCTTATAACATATTTCAAGATGACATTTTTAACTACTACATGTCGATCAGTCTATGTAGACTGAGTAAGCTCAGTTTTATTTCTGTATGCATGTTATTTCACCAAAACGATAAAAACTATTTTCAGTATATTATATTGGGCAAGTGCCAACATAACACATCTTTATAAAATATAGACCTTTACAGAAACCCTTCACAGATAGTGTGGTTTTCTTAACTTAATTGCTGGTACTAAAAACAAAGACACAAAAGGGTGGAAGGCCAGTCTCCAAAAACATTTACGTATCGAAGAACTAACTGGTCTGTGCTCTCCTCCACAGCAACAAAACTCATCAAGGAAACAGCAATTGAAAACCCACTGGGATCAGGACCCGAATCATCTTTACAGATACAATATTATTACTGATTTTGGACAAAAAAGATAGACAGACACAGACAAATGAATAGAATAGAGAGCAAGCAACAGGTTCGTCACTCTAATGTCTCCTGCTTGCATTATTGGGTGCTTTCTAAGTGCACTCTTGCCTTGGACAATATGCATGATTCTTTGCACTTGCATCCTATCTCACAATGCATCAGCAATAGAATAGTTGCTCTGGTCTGGCGATGCATTCTTGGCTCTGCTAGGACCTATCTGCAGGAGCTTTGTTGCCCTTTGTTTCACCTGGACGTCGAGCTCTCATTCTTCCTCTGGTGCTTTAGGTGACCCGTGCAGGCATTTCGACCAAGTAGCACCACGCCTTCTCAGATGTTTGGCTCTTCCACCTGGAACACACTCTCCTTTGAGATGCGACTGTTGCCAAGAAATAAAGCACCTTTGTTTACAAGTTGCTTACAAATGATTTGTATCGCCGTGGTTGGGCTGGGAGCGACTCAGTTTAGACTTCTTGAGGGGTGCCATATTAATGTCAAACTGAATTAATGCAATGGATTTATTAATTGCATTCCAGACTTGAACTAGCTGACTATGTGACATTCCTTGAGCTTCAACTGCAATGGGAGGGGTTTGGGGTAATGGTCCCACTCTGGCATGAAGAGCAGACGATCAGCATGGATGGACTGTAGATCGATTTCTGCTACCCTCCCAAAGGCTCACTCAGCCTTTCATTTGACATTGGAAAGGTGAGCAGTATGATGGGTGATGCCTTGCATTGCTGCCATACAGTTAAATTCGACTCCTGCAACAACTAACAATCATCCGCTCATACTACGATCTGTAATCATACCAAGGCGTGTAATAATAATAAACGCAAATATGTGTAAGGCATCTTCAGAATCAGTTTGAGAAGAGTCAAAGAAAGAAAATGAAAGTAGTTAATACAAACCAGATGAAGAAAATGAGAAAGCCAAAGGCAACAACTACTGCACAAGCGACAAGTCCAACAACGAATCCAACGAGTCCAACAAGGCTCGAAGCCTCCCCTAAAAACAAAAATGCCAGCTCAACTTCAGAGTTTCAAAGCATACATTCTAAATAAAACACTTACGTGCCTGATTTCACTGAGCTGAGCAGTACGCCACTCAAAAGATCTCACGAAACTTTAGGCTATGTTACTAATTTTGCATGTAATAATTCAATTTCATTTAAGCCAGACATCCATTTCTGCTAAGATTCAACTCCTGATTCTTCAAAACTGTTTGCATACAGATGCATACATGACATAGTAGCAAAATTATACCAAAAATATGCAATAATCCCCAATATATTCACCATCTTTAGCCAAACCAGATGCAGTAACAAACCAGCTTTCAATTTTTTCCAATTAAATTAAACTTTTATCTCAACCAGGGTCAAGATTTATAACAAGTCAATAAATAAATCTGCAGATGCAAGTGTACATGCATTAGAAATTAAAAAGTTATCATCCTAAGATCAAAAATTATCATTTCTAGATGACCATAGTCATATTGCACGGGGCATTAACGAAAATTGCTTCAATAGATCTTAGTCACAAATTAAATCCAATGTCTGACAGGTCAGGGAAACCAGAAATAAAACTGTGTGCACAGAGGCCAAACCTTCCTATTCATCAACAGTGCAGCCTGTAATCATTTTACATCAAAGATTTAAGAAGGCATTGGTGGAATAAAAACTGTAAAGTAATTGCCAATCCTGTCAAAAAATTGAATGTCTAACCAATCTGTCGACAGGCCACTTAAAACAATCAAACCAATTGCAGATATAATTAAAATTCAATGAAATCAAATCCAGACATAATTAAATCTCAATGAAATCAAACCAATTGCAGATATAATTAAATCTCAATGAACACTAACAAATCTCAGGCGGTATTTCCATCAGCTGACACCGATCTCCATCCCAACCAGAATGACATCTAAAGTAAAGCAATGAATTTAGGAATATAATGAATCAATATACATGTACTTGAAAGAGGAATTGAATGGACGAAAACTAAAACCATGCATACAGAAGAGACTACAATACTTAAGGGTGACACAAGGACCACAACCTAAATCATTGCACACAACATGGAAGCTCAAATATTTATGCAAAAAGGATGGGTGCACTTTATAGCAAGGTAATTGAGTCAGCTACATTTTCAGAGACAACTGAAGACAGAGGTGACCAAATAACATATGGAAATGCACAACTGACAACAAATACAAGAAAGTCAGAGCAGGAAATATCTATGAATTACACAGCATTTACTATATTTTAACTACACTAACAGTTTATAATATATTTTGAATTATTTTCACAAATATATGTGCAAGAAATTAAACATATGGTAAACAATAAAGTTTATTATTTTCACAAATATATGTACGAGAAATTAAACATACAAGCAACAATAAAATTTATGCTAACAAACAGCATAAGATACGCATTACACAACCATGAAATCAAATCTCTCAGCACAAAGACGACAAAAATATTAAATATCATAGAGATAGTTGACCAAATAATATTAGCAACCATGGGAGGCAATTTGAGAATTAGAACAGAATAGCCTTTAAGGATCACAATGTTTATACAATCGGTGAACAGCAAACAAAGACAAACAGTTGACATCAAATGCAAACCAAACTAAACTGTTCTTCTGATGTCTCTTCCATTTTTAATAAAGTTTTGTAAAGTTGGTGAAAATCAGTCATACATTTTTTCAAAGAACCATGCAAGTAAATTTATAGCAGTGCACATGTATGCAGTAGCTAAATAACATAGTTTGCATAACTTTCAACCAATTAACTAGCCTCAGCTAGTGGCTTAAATAAACTTACGCACAGCCTGCGACGCGTGGCGGTAAGTCAATAGCAAAGCAGTCGCCATTCAAGCAACCAACTCTCATACGTTCTTCTTCCGTGCATTGTAACTTATGGCCGGCGTAAGTTGTGTAATCCGTAGACATCATGCTGGCATCGGATGGTGGACCTTCTGTCATAAGAGTTGATGGACTGCTGCTGGCATTGTTTGATTGATTTGCTGTCAACAAAAGAATTCAAGACCAGTATATAGCCTATTACACAGCATATATTGATTAGTAGATACATTATGCAAAATAGCCTGTTTGAAATAGCATATAACCCACACAGACGGAAACAATAAGCTTTGTTGATTATCTACAAATAAGACATTTATTATTGCTATCATCATCATTATTGTTATAATTAATTATCAGCAACAGAGCTCTCAACTGCCTGACCAGTTTTTGAGCTGTAGCAACCATTGGAAATTCTTAGCTGCTTTTATTTGACTCATGGCCTAGCAGGAGGTGAAATATACCCTTTCCATTCCACAGGCAGAAAACTGTGACATCAGAAACTTTCCACACAACCAACCTTATACATGTGTTTACGAGAGCAATTGAAATCAGGGAACCAGTGATCTTCATATGTAAATAAGTGTATCCTTAATTAAACGGATAAATTAGCAATGGATTTTGCAATCATTGATATTAGTTTGCACAATGACTGTTGCAGATAAATTAAGAACATAAGCTCAAAATTCAGTGATCTGCAAATTGTTGACTACAATGAAAAAGAAAGAAAAAAACTAGGTGTATGATTTTCTCAAATTCAGAATCAGATGAAAAGCAATTTCATTTAGAATTGCAAGCACTAAGGGGCAGCAGGCACAACAGGATGGCAAGTAGGGCCATGCTAATGATATTTAGAACATTCAAAATGATAATGAAAGGGATGCCAGTAGTAATGTTGGGTCGACATCTCTGTCAACCTCTGCTAGAGGCTGGTTAAAGAGTCCCCTAAAATTAAATATATTTATTTAAAACATTAGCAGTATGCATAGAGAACAGGTTATGAAACATGTATGCCACACCATCACATTTTCCTATGATTTCTTAATAATACATGTACCTACAAAGAATTAAATGACATAAGCCTCTTTCTAAATTCATTTCCAAATAAATTTCATGTTTACTCTTGAACTTGCTAGGTTATGAAACATGTATGCCACACCATCACATTTTCCTATGATTTCTTAATAATACATGTACCTACAAAGAATTAAATGACATAAGCCTCTTTCTAAATTCATTTCCAAATAAATTTCATGTTTACTCTTGAACTTGCTATGCAGTGTATGGTTTGATAAAACGAATTAACCCTTAAGGAGATAAATCAGCCAAACCCAAAAATATATGGCTAGGAGAGAACAGGAGCTAAAATTATCTTGCAAGCAAATGATTAAGAAACAGAAAGGAAGTACGCTTCTTCTTATTAAATGCATTGAAACACAAGTTTTAAGAGTATCCAAAATGTTGCTACATCACTGTAGTGATACAAGAGAAATTGACAAATGATAAAATCCAAAGCTTGATATATTTAAACAGGAAAGTTGAAATCCAAATTCAAAAATCAGTAAACAAAAAACAAATGGAAAACAACATCTCAAGATAAAGTCACTTGAAAATTAACAGAGAGTTTAGGAATTCTCAGCAAAAAGTTACCGAGAAAAGAAAATCACGATCAAACCAAACTTACACAATGCCACAAAAGAAAAGTGTATCACGAAGACAAGCCAATACTTGATGGCACAGTTCCTTTTTCGTGAGTAAAGAAACTCGAACATCCCCAAACATCTGAGACTTGGCTTCACAGTAATCCGGTGGTATGTCTACAAGCTATGTAGAAACAAGACAAGAGATGAGCGAAGATCCTCTTACTCAAAGGTTACACACATACACAAATTAGCGCTAACTCATACCTCAAAGTGAAAATTCCACTAGGAGACAACTTTCAGTTCAACATCACCATAAAACTGATAAATATGGAGAGTTCTATGTAAACAATTAGTGTACTGAATGACACGTGCATCCTTTCTGGAATTCATCAGATCTACACACAAAGCTTCATTGGAAATAATTAACCTAATCACAACACAAGTCATCCTGGCCAACGTATTATATCAAATAGAGATCATCAGCCTGTATATTCAAGAGTTCATATTTAGACTACGGTAGCAAAGACTGGTTACAGCAGAGAATGCTTTTGGAGGTTTTGAGGAATTCTTAAAATGTGCAAAGTCAGTAACACATAAATATACAGATTATATTTGTGTTTATTATTGAATTCAAATAGACACATTGCAATATGATTACATGTCATAGTATGAAAGGACAATAACAAGTGTTACAGGATTCGAAGGTATTGAGGAACTATGTGGCAGCAATGCAAGGCACACATCTGTCCTACTTCTCATTTTTTACAAACATTACCTAGCGAATAGATAGGCTCTGGAAGGGTCACGGGAATCGATCTTGTGCCTTGGCTGATCTTTGTGCCGCATTCATCTATACCCTCCTACATACCCCTACAAATACATACAAGCATACCTACAAATATACATGCCATGGATGAACTTACATAAAATCAGTTATTGAAGCAATAATAATTTTAAAAGTTTTCTGACATATCAAAGATAACTACTTGCAAGGCATAAGTAACAAAATAATTAAAATGGGTAAGTGACACTGGAGATTGTTATGGATTATGAGCAGCAATGAATTACTAGAAAGAGTACTGCAGAATGTAAAAGAGGTGGCATATACAACTTACACACCTTGTGTGTCTAAGCCAGTAAGCTCTGGTGATATGTTTCAGTGCCTATAGGAATATAAAAAAATTCCTATAGGCACTGAAACATTCTCTGAAACATATATGCCTATAGGAATATAAAAAAATTCCTAATGCTTGTGCATTACAGAATGGCTGTGTCACTTCCAAAAATCCCAAAATTGATGGCGAGCGTAAAGCAGACAGTCCAAAAATTAAGAATACACTAATCATAATTAGTTAGGCTGAATTGTGATAACAATTGCTGCTAATTAAGTGGAACTTGTTTAATTGAGTGTAAGTTTTTAAGAAAATCACGCATATTGATGTTTGCTGCTTGATGCAATGTCACGTTTCGTCAAACCCCTCCCCCTCGTCACACATCATCACAAATTTTTGACCCCCCTCCCCTAGGCACGTGACGCCATTTCTTATGGACGGCCCCTAATGGCAGCTCCTGTAAATGAGTTTTGAATAAGTTGCAGACACTTGAGTTGTGTGGATTCAGGGTTGCGGAAAAGAGAACTGCAGTAATCGAGTTGTGAGTGGACAATGGAGGCTAGCAGTGATGTAGGCGTAATATCCAAACTTCTAAAGCGCCACTTTAAAGAAAAGCGCAGGGCACCAGCTTATTCACGTGTGCTGGAATACAGGTAGGACTACAGAGAGGTGTCAGATACACCAAACCACTTAGTACTATTGAAACGTGAAAAGGCTTCACGTTGAACTGCATACCTTGTGAAATACTGCACCTGTCAAATATCGTCAATCCGGCAATCCAACAAGTCTACCTACATAAAACTCTTTTCTCTTATATTATTGTAAATAAAGATCGAGTGCAATATTTATAGACTGAGGCTTGTGCAGAGGTCAATGTATCTATATGTTATAAAAATAAAAACTCGAGAAAGAGCCGTGTACATCCGGCGAAATTGTACCAGCGCGTAGCGACATCTGGCGTTGCGAAAGTAAAGGATCGTAGCCATGAAAGTCAACAAGCATTCTCAGAGATTAATTGCACGAAAATTATCTTTCTTACAGTTTCTAAAGTCATAGTCATTATCATCAAGCATCATGGGCACAGTGCCCATAGATGTCCGATGCCATTTCAGGTTCTTACTGTCTGTCTGAACCTCTGAAGTCAAGTGCGTCAGTTCCTTAACTCGTCTTTTGCCCTAGTCAACGATATCATCCAATCACTCTCTGTATGGACGACCTCTTTTGTTTGGACCCTACGTCCTGATGAACATCACTATCTTGATCTTTCTGTTGTCATTCATTCTACAATATCCTGTGTTGTGGTATGGTGACCGATTGGTTTGAGCAGTCGGCCCGTAACGCTCAGTGTGCGGGTTCGACTCATCCAAGGCGTCACTGTGTAAAGACCTTGAGCAAGCACTATAGGCTTGAAACTATGCACATTGCGCATTATAAGTCATACGGGTCGAACTTCTAAAACCAGTGCTAACGGTTAATTGTACATATTAAAGACTTATGGAAAACATAGATGATGTTGGACTTGAACTGGGACTTGGAACATACCTGCTGTGAGCAATTCTTTCTACCCCTTTCGTGCAACATAAGCAAAATGGTTTGAACACATATGCACAGATAGGCTACACACATGCAATAACACATAAACATTTACACATTAAATAAATATATTTAATTTTAGGGAACTCTTTAACCAGCCTCTAGCAGAAGTTGACAGAGATGTTGACCCAAAATTACTACTGGCATCCATTTCATCAGCATTTTAAATGTTCTACATATCATTAGCATGGCTCCTTGACAGTAATGTGAAACACTGTAGGATAAGTATAGGCTCTTTCAAAGTTTTATGTTAGGTGCTGTATTTGGTTTTTCAGGACATGCCGTTGTTCTGGCAAGAAACAGCAACTGCAGTCCAGATGAAACGTGTTGCCATTGCATGCAATAGGTCCATTAGGTTCATGTGAAGAAGGCAAACTTCATGTCAGTGAAAGAAATTGTCAAGACTGCATTTGATTAGCCTAGTGAAGCAGCATTACAATTTTCAAGATGTCAGCTAAGGTGTTCTGGTTAAGAAGGCAAGGCATAGACACTGGATGGATGGAGAAAGGCTTCTGGCGCCATCTATCCACCACACATCACTTGCTGCATATCATATATAGATTTATGTCAATATTTTTATTTATCAAATGAATAATCATTTGAGAAATGAATATGTTTTTGACAATCATTCAGCAGGTCCCTTTTGCAATATAGCAATTTTGTAAACCAACATTCGGCAAAAGACCAAAAATTGAAGACCGAGACCAAGACCAATTGATCCAAGACCGAGACATCCAAACCAAAACTGTTTTTATAAACACTTCAATTTATCAAGATGCTAATCCTAATTTATTTAAAATAAAATTGCGAAATCATTTGATAGATCAATAAATTGTCTCATTGTGCGTTTATCGCTTTCATCATGATTGTATATAATAGCTAACTAGTTAAGTTTCGTACTAAATGCTAATGTATTTTTATACCTAACCAGCTGCAACTATCAATCTAATGTAAGGGTGACCCTGATTACACGATTTTTTGTCCATTAAGGGTTTCTGTAAGTCCCTATTGGCTCCCAGCTTATTGTCATCATTTTGTACTTGTGTTTGTTATTTGGAGACAATAAAAACACTTGGTTATGGTTATTATGGTCAAAACGGAATAACATGCTTCAAGCATTTATTTAGGAAGCTAACATGGATATTTAGCATGTGCAAGTCCGTGCAGGTGTGGATGTATGTGCATGCTGTGGTCTATGCACCTCTGCATCTTATTTTCTCATAGCTCCGATTCAAATTTACTTATGCCACACATGTGCTATGTGGCTGAAAAAATTGTCCAAACAAATAACAACAAATTGTAATCATTTTAACACTAATTTAATGATTTACCGTTTAAAACCAAGGCACAGAAATAACGCAATGAACACAACAAATATTACACCAAAGCAATATCAGATCTGTCGAGATAAATGAATATGCCTACTTAATATTATAGGATTATATTCTTCAGTTAGTTATTTGATTACTAAAGTAACAGAAATCCAGACTCTTGGAAAGAGAGACTGGTAAAAATTCTTTTGCATCCAAACTCCGCCTCCAGCAATGAATATCTTGATGTCACTTGTCCAACACTATTCAATCTATATCCTGTTCTTGCATTACAGAACTTTGTAAATTATTTCATATCTACATTGCACATACTTGCATAAAACTTCCTATGTTACCTAAGAGTATCTACACTGCTCTACTTAGACTAATTTGTGTAACATTTTGCAAGATTAGTTACAAACCTACGCAATTTGTCACGGTCATTACTAAGACCCATCTTGAAATCTTTCTTCGTTTTCTCACTCTCTGCTAAATCAGCCATTCCAAATTCACTCATCTTTCTTCCATCAGCCATACTCTCAAATATCACAAGAATTCGCTTACAAGCAAATTTCCCAATATGAAGTCTTAAATACCTATATTCTTAAATATTAACACAAATCCTCTAAATTCATTACATTAAGGGGTGGAACTGAATGAAAGCAAGTTACTGTTCATATTATAACCATACCAGTATTACTAATAATTATTACTAATAAAACTACTGTAGCATTTTAATGCAGTTTAAAATTACAGTTTATGGAGCAAACTACTGCACTTCTAGCATGCTTCATATTGCAAAAGTCAGCACAAGTAACAAAAGTTAGCAATAAATGCAACTTTATTGTAATTACATGCTACATGAGTGTGTTTTTTCATGCACCAACAATATTTAATGCACATCGATGATGGACTGGAGTAACCTAAGGCAAAGCGTCACACAGTGACAAGTATGCAAATCATTATTAATTTTAATTAAATCATTCGTACCAGGCATTGTATTATCTCTGGTATACAGTAATTAATTTTTTTTCACTGGTATCCTTAAAAGAAACCAATTAATATCACCAGATGGATGCATTAAAAGCCCTAATCCGTTCTTGTTGAACTATACTTTGAGACTAAATAAATTCTTCCTCAGAAGCACTGTATTCACATCCATTCCCAATTTTTCCTTTTTAAAAAAGGGTCTTCAGCTTGTCATTAAAGTGCTAAACAGTTTTTGCTAAACTTTTCTTACATTTAAATTTGTCATCATTTCAACTGGTACATAGTCTTAATATGTTTTAGTAGGGCATTCCACCAGTGATAACAGCTGAAATTCAACAAACCAATTAAAATCAAATCTGTCCATACATAGTTATGTCTATTGATCAACTATATCACTGAAGCTGCAAATAAAAATATGCATTTCCTCCGATATTCATTCAGATAGCCATTCTTCAAACTGTTCAACTGCTTAGCAGTTTCTGAAATGCTTTATCGATCAGGCATCAACAAATTAAAATTATCTGCACTTCGAATTTGGTTCTAATAGTCACCCACGCATGATCACTCAGGCAAACTAAGCCATAATGAGAAGTTACAAAATCAATTGAATTACACTTAAGAATGGTATAAAGTAGAAATACAAAATGGAACAATCTAAATGCATTAAAATATGCCTCCAGATGAAGTTTCTGTGTAATAATAAAAAAATCTGGTAAAATATGTATTGCCAAGTGCAATATTGAATAAGTAAAACCAACAAAATAAGACTAGCAATTCAAACTTTAATTCTAGAACATTTTCAAGACAATAATTAAAGCTGTAAGATGTCACTTTACACTCATCATCAATGCTAACTTTCAAGATATCAATCCAACCCTTTATTGTAACCCCAGTACAAACTAAGGTACAGAAACAGTGATTCGTTAACCTAAAAAAGATCAGGCATAGGGATAAAGTCCACTAAAAAGGAACACCCGTTTTCTGGATATTAACTTCAAATGGTACCGGCATGAATTGCACCATAATTGTATGTACTACTTGAGACCAATGGGGGCAAAGCTTGTGGTTTAATAAACTACAGTACATAACTGTGCTTTATGGTATTTTAAAATTACATATACCAGTATATGAAATTATACAACTTAAAACATGGCATTATCATTTCATGCTGACATTAAATTCAAGCCACAAACATAGTGGCTAAAAAACAAACACAATTCGAGAGGAAAACATTTAGATTTACTTTGGTTAACTGTTAAATTTTCCATATGCTAATTTAAACTTTTAACACAACTTTCTAGGCTTTAAGTATATTAGATACTAGTGAAATATCAATGCAAGCATTCTACATACCAACACAACTTTTAAAATGTAAAAAGTTTTACAACAGCAAACCTTTATAAATCGATTTAAGCTTCCATTATATTGATGTCAATACATCACAGATAACTTGCACAATATCAATGAAATTTATCTCTTTAATACCACACACACGAATTAAAATCAGTAAATTTCAGACCATACACACTACACCTGTGTATGATGGCAGTTTTTTAAATTGGTAAACACATAGCAAACTTAAATGAGTAAATACTGAATCACTGCAATAATAAAACTGCACATCTAGTTTGTAGGCTTGAAAATCTGTTATACACTAAAATATCTTGTGACCACTTAGGGTAAAATATTCTAGCCAATTACAGCTAAACATCAGATAACAGTTCAGACCTGCCCAGTTGGTGCCTAAAAATTAACATGATGTTTTTGTTTTAAGTTTTCAAATGCAATAATAACAAATAACACACAAACCATAATAAAAACACAAACAAATAGTGCAATGTATTATAAGCTTATTATAATATATAAGGTAAACAAAGGGAAATCTAACAAAACAGTATATTTATTTTCACCTGCAATCAACAGCTTTGAAGTTAAATATTTACAAACAGTTGATGTCAATGTAAGTGTTAGTTATATAATTTTCACTAATCAGTGGACTCATTGGTCAAAAATAATAAATAAAACTGATTCCTAAATAAACATTTAAAATTCAACAGTAAATATAAAAAATTGACAATAATGATCTATATTGACCTATAATTCCGGAAAATCAAAACTGAACACTTCAAAATTTCCGACTAGACTTAGACCACAAGGCAAATAAACTTGGACTATGCAAACAAACTTAGGACTAGACATAACCAAACAATTTGTTAAAAAAGCTGGTGTCAAAAAACAGAAAACTATCACAGACAAAAAGAACTACAGAACTGCATATGTTTTAAAAATATTTGAAGTAAAATGAACCACAAACTGAGCAGAACACAAAAGAATCAGTTTTTAAAGTAGCCTCATGACTGTAAGCAATAATACCCTAATGTAAGAATGACAGCCTCTGAATCCTTAAAAGTACTCTACAAATTGCACAGGTTTGGTTCTGTAATAAAAAGTAATTAAATCTTATAGTGTAAGCAATTACAGAGTATGACAGACATCAACATTGTACACGTTGGAGCACTGAAGTTGTAAATTTCTGCAAAATTATCAGTTAGAATTATACTAGCCAAACTTACAAAATGAATAATGCTATTACAAAAAAAACCTTGATAATTTTCATTCTAACAAGACTATTACAAACAGAGAGAATGAGACAATTTTCATTACTTTCTGCTAATAGGAGAATCTGGGACTGAGTGAATATGTCCAGTCTATGATGAGGCATGAAATGATTATGACATACATTGAAGAAGACAGAATCAATTGAGAAATCTGTCTGTAACATGTCCAGCTCTGCAGCATTGACTTTTCGGTATAGGACCCAATAACAGGAATATATATATATATATATAATATATATATCTTCCATATTTTTCAAAAGTTACAATGACTATTGATAACACAAAAATATTTAAGCAGGACTATGAAACGGAGCTGGGGTTTTACTGGTCTCATCCCTTAACATGATCTTAAAAAACCAAGTGAATATACAAAGTTCTCAGTGAGGTGAATATGTCAGTGGTGATGTGTGATTGGTGCTATATAAATCTGTGATTACAATACAAAAGGAGGTGGCTAGAATTCTGTTCATCAGCTAATTTAAGCTATTTAGCACCAGTCGACTTGCAATGACATGCATTGTTAGTACAAAAATGCTTCCAGCATCACAGTCATGTAACACCTCATAGCAAGACTGCTATTATTGCAATTAATTAAGGGTCTTTGTGATGCCCAATTTGTACAGTAAATTTATATAGCGCCTGTTGAAGATTGTCTACGTATAAGCATTTCCATCCCAACCTCATCAAGGCACAACAGCTATCAATTCTTGACAAAAGAATACATATCATTTACCAGGAGATTTAGATCTACACAACAAGTTAAGTTTTCTTAGCGCTCAAGGATCTCGTTCGCTTCTTAGGATAACCACTTTAACGGAAGAGTGGACTCACTTTCATCATCGTATCAAAATATGAGACGAACACTTGTTTATCTCATCAAAGAACTTAAATTTTAAAAATTAACAAGAAAAACATTAAAATAACGACATTAATAATGTTGCACTAGTTGTTTGAGAGGCGACCTTGTAGCAGTATGGCCGTGTTACGGTGCCATATAAATGGTCTATATTATTATTATTATCACTACTCATAATGTCAACGTATTTTAATATGCACAAGTTAGCACAACATATTAGACTTCAAATTAAAATGTACCATCATCTCCCCAGTCCATAATTCAATCTGTATAATGTATATTCATTGGTCTTTACTAGTCGGTAAATGCTCATTTGGCACAAAGATACATTCAACTGCCATATGTTGTCATGATTAAAATGATTGTTTTGATCTTATCAACTGCTCAAATGCAAACATAGGGCACATTTAAAACAGACAAATAACCAACAAAACAAATGACCAGAAAGAAGAAGCTGCAACGAAATTCTTCTCTCAGACATGTAAACATCCAATTTTGAAAGCAAGCTGGAAAAGGAACTGTGGCAGGGCAGGGGAAATAGGATTGCTCTAGATGTTTACGTGTTGTACAGAACGACAAATAAAACATGCAGTAATGCACAAAACAAGACACTAAGTCATGAAGCAAAGCTTCTAAAAGCACCGAAAACGGCTGCAAAACAGTAGCAAAATATTAAAAAGGGGATGAGAGATAAAATACGTAAAAACAGTTTCATTTTGTAAGACACCATGCATAAAAGCAAGCATGTAAACAGCACATGTTTATTCATGCTAGTTTGCACTGTATAAACAATGAAAACATGACCAAAAAACACAGTGAAGATTCTGCTAGTAAGCAAAGCAGTGTAGTACCTTTCCCATTAACTAAAATAATCTTATGTCTTCTAGATTGTTAATAAAAAGCATGAGAAACTTTAAGAGAGTTCAATTTAATTTCCTAGCCTATGCCTTGCAGTGATTAAAGGTGTTCAACGCTTCTAGAAAATATGAATCACTGCTAAAAATGTGAATATTGGCTGTTAGATGCATAACAGTAGCACCAAATCAGTCCTTCCAGTTGCAATAATAAAAAGCAGCAAAAGCTACAGAAAAAGAAATATCATGTGCTTGAGCAAAAATATCTTGCAATGAGAATCAAATTGATTGCCAAGGCCCTACGTGACAGCTTGAAACAGCAGCAAAGAACCAAAGTCATACTAGATAAATTCAAGGAAGCAAAGTGAAATCAGATAACTTCAGTGGAGTCCTAATTAACTGTCATTCTCAAAGGAAGTTTCAACTGACACATAAACTACAGTAATTCATTAACTGAACTTTTGACTTTTTAACCTCATATCATACAGACAATTCTTGTGAGCTTCGTCTTACCTAAACGTGCTGATTAAACATGGTGCACTATCATCTGAACCCAGACAAATGGCTAGAGCATATCTAATTAGCCAGCCAGACATGACTTAAGACAAATGTCCTCTATCACAAAGAATCGTTTAAACGTCCCGTGCAATATGTAACTACCAGCCACAATAGATTTTTGTCATCTGACAGCAGAAGGGAATATATCAGGACAAGAACAGAGACCAATCACATTAAAGCATTCTCTTCAAATGTGCCCCAGTTCACAACAGTCATCTAACAAATGTCAACAGCAATAATAAAGATACAATTAATAATAAAACAATAAAAATTAGTACAATAATAATAATAACAATAATAACGCTACTTGTGACAAGTTAAGAAATAGTTGTAAAATTAAGAGACAAGTTAAAACATTACACATTCAAATAATTGAATAGTAATCAGTTGGGTCATAAATACTATTAAAATAGCTAAATAGCAACTCGATAAACTTATGCGATTACTAAGCATACGAATGATAGTGGGTTGAATCAGCACGATGATGATGATTATGATGATAGAGAAGATAATCAAGAAATTCTTAATACTATCAGCTCGATGTACAGTACTTGAAATGTTACAATTACATGTTGGAAAGATTAATTAGGAAGAAGAAGACCCTCAAGAATGCGGACACGCAAATTGGCACTGACACACAATCACACAAGCAGAATAGACATCACATTGAAAACACACACAACTCGTCCGTTACTTTCCTAACACGACCATAGCTTCATCGATAAAATTGCATATCTACAAATAAATCCATGTGTGATACCACACAGCAATCACACAACTTTATACACAGCATTACAGAGTATTCTTATTCTATGTCTTATTTCTCTACATCCTACTCGCATGACCATTAACAAGATTGTGATTTACAGTATGGAAACGCAGTTTACAGATTCAACCTTGATGCTTCCGATGAGATTCGCGATGCTCAACAATGTCTATAATTTCCTTTACAGTGACACTGGCAGGAAACATTTTCCGATTCATGCTTGACATCAACAGAGGGTATAAATGCTCTAGCAATGAGAGCACTCTAAAAGCAACTTTAAACCAATGTGGCCAGCCTGTCGTTAAAGTGAAACCAAAATAAAACGTTCCACAGCGTAGACTTTATACAAAAGAAATCAAATGAAGCTTCAGTACAGTACATAAATTACATTGCAGAATGGCAGAGGTCATCAAGTATCTAGCAGAAATACTGTAACAGGAGACAGTACCACTTGTAATACAAGCATGATGTATAAAATAATTTGTTGTTCTATACAGCAGATCCTATGAGAACATTCTGCTTTCGACGGTTCTGGAGTTTGATGTCAAGTTCCTAGCTCCATGTTAACCCTTGCAAGGCAAGATATCTTTTAGAAATTTGGGATGGGTTGGATGAACATTTCTTGGGCAAAGTCATTCATTTCCTATCTGGACATAAAAACTGCTTTTTCTTTAAAAATGTACAGCAAATGCTTAGCAGTGTCAGCAGACCGGACCAATCACATGAATCAGTTTCCGGTCAGTTGCCATACATCACACAGGTCTGCCTGTATTTCATATCCTTAGACGTGACTGGAAAATGATGTTTAGTTAATGTTTGTGTACATTGTTAAGAGACACAACACTATTACATCCTGACACTCTAATTAATGTCATCATATTATCAACTAGCAATGAATTGCCTCCATGCCTCAGTTATGGTTATCCGGCTTCAGTTGCTGTGTGTCAAACCCCAAGAATAAGGCGTTCAGTGCTGTCATCATTTGTTTGGTGGTCTTTTGTTGACACCTATACTGACTGCATCCCACTACCTCTCATCCCTAGATGTTGACATCTAACTGCCCTCAGCCCTTAATGCCAAATTGTTAAGACACAGCTGAGTACAGCAAATACTCAAATGGAAAATTCAGCTTGCAAAGAAGACAAAGTAACACAAAGAGTAGGGCTTGCACTCACGTGAGAAAAAGTATTATAATCATCAAGTGAAAGCTCTAAAGTACTTGTATCTTAAAAATTTCTTCAAATAAATAGATACAGAGTGCAAAGCTTTGATCAATGATGTGCAGAAGTACCTTTTTCCAGCTCAATGGTTTAAAACTTCACACCACAAATCAACTTATGAAGAAAAAGCAAAGCTTCATGGAATTAAGATTTCCTTCTTGGTCCTAGTCCTCAACATTGCACGCCATGAATGAAATTGCGCCTAAGCGCAATGCAAAACCCCACAGAGAAAAACATTGTACGACGATATACAGTGAAGCGATCACTAGAAACAGACATTTATATACAGCCACAGCAGACAGCATCGCCAATGACAAGCATATACACAACGGGAAAACGGGGCAGCATCATTGTTGCAAGACTAGAAACGACAGTCGCTCGCCTTTGGGTCAAAGCGATTCTCCACGCCATCATCACAGCTCTACGCACACGTCGTGTTGAGGCGACCTTCTTCACTCGGGACTTCGTCTGGGTTGCTCGTGCCGTCTGGATGGCCTCGGACGTCTCCAGATGGTTGGTCAGTGGCACCCTCCGTCTGTGGCTCACCGCTCAGAACCTTTGTCTTGGCCTTCCCAGCAAGTATCTGCTGCAGCAGAGGTGACTTGAACTTGGGCATTCCACTGTCAGGAACTGCCTTCTCGGCCTCCGAACCGACACCTTCGACAGATGAATTCAGCAGGGTGAGAAGTGAGGGTGGGCCCTCAGCCTTTGGTGGGGTGGTATCACTAGTGGTCATTGTGCCATTAGTTTTCGTCTCATCCTCCTGTGGCGATGAAGATTCCTGAAACATTCAAACTGAATCTGCAATGTCTTTTACACCATCAATAAAGACGAGTGCTATAGAAATCGCTTAGTGAGATCAAAATTAAATCTGTAGAAGTCATAGTATTCATACAAACAGCCACCTCATAACTGCAAATATGTTATCTTATCCAATAAGATCAGCCGCATCAGCAATTAGAATAAATACTCTTAATCACATAACAAGTTGGGAAACTGAAAACAACCTGAAGTTAACGGTAAACATTAGACGAAAACGAATTAATATTATTTGGAGATTTAGGTTTAAAGACATAAGAATTATCATGTTAAAAACAATTCACAATGAATAAATTAAAGAAATAACCTTTGCAGGTGCAGGAGCATCTTCTGTTTTCACTCGTTTCATTACACTTTCCAATCTCTAAAATGAGCAAACGACAGATTTCAACAGTTATGTTAAATCTCCAAATGCAGCCTCATCTCCATGTAACAAGCAGTCAGAGCTGACTTTCACCAGCACACCTTCGTTTCACTCTCAAGCATTCCAATTCCATTTCACACCAATTCTCAACTGTCCCATTATAAACAGTGAGGGTTACTGTGGCCAAAGAACAATAAGAAATTGCCTGAAAGTGAATCAGCATTTATACTGACATATGTACAATTAAAGCGAAGCCAACAACCCTACAACATCAATCTCACATAAGTGACTTATTTATCGTCAGATGAACAAGCCGTTTTGACCACAGACATGCAGGTCAAAAAGACACTACATAAGTCAAGACGATTGACTCTCACCTTAATGACATAACTACCATCTGCAACCTACTTCAACGTTTCGTTTCCTCTTAATCGTACTCTCTCTAGATCCTATCCAATAGACTTCATACCTACAGGACTTTCTCTTCTCTTTGGGATGTTTTTTCCACCATATTTTATTGCACAATGTTGGCCAACATGTCTTTTTCCATCATGTGCTAAAAAGCACTATACTGTGTCTTGATGCTTACATACATACAGCACTTCAGTTCTTTACATCACATGTTAATACAGCATGTTAAATTAATAGTCGTGGGGACAAGTGCCCCTTTGAGTCATGGGGAATCATGCATAGCCCAATCATGAGTGAATATCTTGTCACAGCGCTTAATCATCACAGGCGGAATCTTTACCCTTTTTCTGTCCATCTTCTCTTCTTCTTCTCTTTTTATACGAGCAACGCGTTCCAGATCCTGCTTCTCTGCGTCCTCTTTAGCACGACGTTGCTGTTCAAGCTTCTGCAGATTAAAATACACAAGACAGAAGCATGCATCAGTATTTATACTACCATACGTACAATTAAAGAGTTCTCAGGCACGTGCAACAACCCAGCAATAATGGCCATAAGGAAACATAGTGAAACAACGTTAACACACATCAGAACCTATGATGTGTGCATGTGGCTTAACATGTCCACCAGCAAGGTGTTGAAGTAATGTACAAGTATTGCCAATCTTTGCATCAATGTGTACTTGGCAAATCTCACACATCATTATCTCAAAACTTACCTTTGCTCTGCTAATTACAAATACAAATGCGTCTTGGTAAATGTGACGCACAAACTGAAACAACTAATTAAGACAGAGCGACAGTGAACTTAGTCAAGAATGTTTATAAATAACATACTGACCACAATTACAATAGGCAAAGCCCTCTTGAATGAATTCTCAAACAACTATTAGATGCCTACTCATTCAATAAGTAATCTTTTACACAGATTGAGTGCAGGAAAGAAATTCCAAGTTCAAATTTTGCAATTAAAATCCTGCTCTGAACTGCATAGCAAGAAAACTCTCACCCAAAAAAAGCTTAAATTCAGATTACAGACAAATATATGACATATAAGTATTGGGAAATTCCTCAATAATAAATCAACTAATAAATCAATTAATAAATCAATTAATAAATGACAGGAAGGTAATGAACTAACTGCTTGCAGGTCTGCCTCTATCTGCTCTGCCTCATCTCTCCTCCGCTTTTCTTCCATCTCAACCATTCTCTGGAATCGTTCCTCTTCCGCCTTCCTCAGCTCCTCAGCCAAACGAAGCTCCTCCTCCTCTCTCCTTTTCTGTTCCTCTTCCTCTCTGCGACGCCTTTCCTCTTCAGCAAGCCTGAAAAATAACAAGGGTCAAATGCGTTACTGAATCTAAAATGAACGCAGGGTTTGAGTTTCAAGGCATTTCTAGAAACACTTTACATAGTGAAATATCCCAGAGCATGACAGAATCGTGTTAAAGGCAAGACCTTTAGACATTAAACACAGTGTCCAGTCACCAAAACAAATGCCACTAACACAGCTCCATTTTGGATCCACGACATGGAAATGGTTGTGGGATAACATTCTGGTTCCTGAGATACACACATCTGAAAACTTGCTTGAAGTCTTGACTTCTGGAGTAAAATGAAACAAATATGTCTGAGCTTTACCTCATTTCCTCCTGTCGCTGTTTTTCCTCTTCCACCTCCCGCTCCGCCTTCTCCCGAGCAAGTCGCCGTTTTTCGGAAAGCCTTGCACGATACTCGTCAACAGCAGGATCCGCCTTTGAATCAGCCTTTGGATCAGCCTTTGGATCAGCCTTTGACTTGTTCTGATCATCTTTTGCACCTTCAGATGTGACCTTCTGACCTGCTGTTGTATCTATCACAGTCTCACTTGAGCTCTCTTTGGCATTCTTCAACAGCACAGAAACGTAACAAGACTCAACATTAGATTTACCTTTCACAGTATTTTAATTAAATGCATAAAATAAGTAAATACATAAAAGGTACAGAGACTGTTTCGCTTGCAGCAAGAACACATAACACTAAGTGCTATTACCTTGCCAGCATTGAGCACAAGTTATACAAGTCAGTGGAAGAACAGGATCTATAAATTTAACATATAATATTGTAGATCGAAGCACCATCGTAGAGACAAGTGCCAGAATAGCAAATGGACCTGTTTCTGCTCTCAGAGGCTACAAAGACTGGAGCAGTAGAAAACAATCTGGCACAACATGATTTTGGTAGGTAGGTAATTGCAGTTTAACGACACTGTGTGATAACAAATATCATTAGCGTCGCCCTCCTTCTTTATCCAGGCTTGGGACTGGCACTGCCTGAGTTCTTGCAGCGGTGGATTTACATGAATTTGGGTTCACCATTGCATGATCAACAATGGCATGAAGGGAACTTCTGATTGAGTGACAAGGAGACGTAAGAATTGACACACCAAAACAAACAGACATAAGGCTTAGTAATTCTCTGAATCTTTGGTGTACCATTCCTCCTTTCACTACCTTTACAAACTGTTTAATTAGGTTTTGCGTACCTAACAGTTTCAAACTCTCAAAAATGCCCTGTTTAGATAAATGTACAGCATATCTAAGGTACATTAAAGAGAAGTACAGCAGTCCCTTAAGCCACGGATATTAAATGTTAGCAACATAATTTTCTTAGCCTTTGTTTATGGGGAAGGGTGGCCAGTCCTCTCCCTTGTCCTATTATCTTCCCACCAACGAAGTACAGTCACCATACTTACAATAGTCGACTAATAGTCGGCTAAGAAGCACAGAAGGAACGTAAATTAAGCTCTGGTGGGGATTTCAACCCCCAACTTATAAGTTGACTGTCATGCATGGTAACCATTAGACTGTTGTGCATTGGTCTGAAGGACCAAATATTATTAGCCCTGACACTTGATACAAACCCCAAAGAGCTATCCGAGCAAGGCATACATACTTGTAAGTGTTAACCAATAACAGACAATCTCTCCTTCCCTTATAAATAGCCAGTTGCAGCATCAGTTGCTCCCTTGTGCAATAAACACTGTTGCTATAGAGTATAGATGTTACCAATTAAGAAAAATTAATTATTGCAAATATACTTGACTATAAGTCAATTAAAGTATAAGTCGAAGTGTAATAATACGACTACAATAGCAATTATTGATTCAAAATTCAAATTTAAAAAAAAAACACCTTCCGCTATGTAAATCAATAATTGGTTATACTCGGTACTGGCATAAAGTAATATCGGTACAGCTCTAATGTCAGTGTTGGTCATTTGGTCATTATTGTTGTTTGTACATCTGCCTATCAGAAGATATTGCAATAATAACATTCTTGTTCCTTTAGAAGAGCTGAATTTTGTTAGCAGCAGTCCTAAGAGGTTAATTAGAAAAGAGACAACAACAATCTGCAATGATAAATAAGAGTGTACGTTGATTCTACTTACTTCTGCATTCCTATTGGGTGGCACTTTGCCTGTTTGTATGTCACAGCCAGATGTTTCTGAATCAGCAGCAGGTGTCCTTTCCTTGTTTTTAGCCACTTTGCCATCTCTTTCAGGTCGTGGAGGTTTAGCTTCTTTATTGGTCACTGGTACAGGGCTTTTGCTTGTAGTCAGATGCTTCCTTTGCAAAGGTTTAACATCCAAATCCTTAGCCGACTCTTTCGATGGAGTCGTAACATTTCCCTGTTTGGATGAATCCTTGGATGTTGTATTTCCTTGCTTGCCTGACTCTTTAGGAGAAGTTGCAGTGTTTCCATCTTTGCTCGCCTCTCTCGGGGAAGACATGCCATTTCCTTCCTTGCTGGCCTCCTTAGGGGAAGCTATAATGTTTCCTTGTTTGGATGACTCTTTAGGAGTGGTGACACTGCCTTGTTTGGATGATTCTTTAGGAGTGGTGACACTGCCTTGCTTGGATGATTCTTTAGGAGTGGTGACACTGCCTTGCTTGGATAACTCCTTAGGTGTCGTGACAGTGCCTTGCTTGGATGACTCTCTAGAAGGAGTGGTGACACTGCTCTGCCTAGATGACTCTTTAGACGAAGTCATGACATTTCCTTGTTTGGCTACGTCCTTCGATGGGGTTGTAACACTTCCTTGCTTGCTCGACTCTTTAGACGAAGTCATGACATTTCCTTGCTTGTTTGACTCTCTACTCAAGCCACTTTGTAGAGCAGCAGAAATCTCTTCCTTGCTCGAATCCTTATTCAGTCGTCCAGGAGAAGTCGCATAATTTTTGTGTGAGGAGCATGTCTCTCGATTTCTGGCACACTTTCCATTTTCCTCTGTGAAACTGCTCGAAAGAGACGATGGCTTACAGCATGATTTCATCGGCGAACTCAACTGTGGAGGGGTCTGGATGCTGGCAGGTGTCGACGAGTTTGACTTTCCTCGGCTTGAGCTGCTCTCTTTGCGCCTCGGTGTGTTCAGCCTTTCGCTCACTTTCTGGATCTCGGTCTGGCACTTTCGGAGGCCATTGTCAACACTCCTCGATCGCTGGTCCTTCATTGAATGGCAGAGGGGGGAAGGTGCTCCTTGGATAGAACAGCACACACAAACTTATGAGGAGTCAACTCACACACAAAGACCTAGCTGATTCTGATAGTACATGGGGCATTCAAAAGTTACAGCAACTAGCGGCGATGCATTGACCTTCAAAATGAATCTCTACAGCCCTTCCTTTCTGTAGCCATGGCTCCTAGTTCAGCACAGAATGCTATCAATGCTCTACATAAGGAATAAATGTTGCAGTTCTTCGAAGTACTACCACGTGTATCCGCAATGAAAGACCTAGACTGGTATTTTTCTTCTTCAATGTACATTGTTATATTTTTTGAATTTTTACTAAAGCATGGTAACGTTATGTATTGTAAAAATCAAATCGATTCTTCCCTATCCCTCAGTCCCATTGTTGATTTCAATAAACCAATGCTACCACTCTGCTTTCTGACATTCCAATATTTTTCCACAAAAATCACAACATTGGCCAAGAGTGTACTAAAAACCCCAAGAAACTGAAAAGGAAAAGTTGTGAAGAAATATGAAATGTCTTTAAACAATCACAATAATTCACAAAAATGCAGAGCTGAACTGGAAAGAAAAAGCCGGAGCATAATACGGAATTAAAAAATTACAACGTTTATAAGCTACACTAATAAGAAATGTTTTTCAGACAGAGCAACTGAGCAAGTCTAGAAAGACATGATGCTCATTCACTGCCAATGTTGGAAAGTCTGTTCATACCTAGTCTGTAGACCTAAGAAAAATCCCCAGATTGCCAAGGACCAACCTAAGGTGCCATATAAATCTTTGCTAAGAATGAATAATGCATTTTATAGTGGTATGATGTAACAGCAGCTTATTTTGGTAATTAAGAGGTCCACTGTAATCACCTGGTGCCAATTAATTGACATTAACTGCTAACATTTCACTAATGCATGGTCCAAACTAACAATTCGACGAACATTGTGTCTGATTTAAGTGACAAATCTCCCATTGTTAGCCTGCTTTGCATCGAAACTTGCAAAATGGAAGTTAACGTCTGCAATGATAGTCGTATATTTAGCGATGAAAGAATGAAATTTAGCGAAGCTGCCCACTGATTGGAAACCTGTTACAACAATCTGTGCAGGAGGTGATGCCAATGAGGCCTACGAAACTATTCTTTAAGACTTTCAGCTAGACTCCAAATGCAATAATTTAGGAAACAAACTCAAGACAACCATGGGTGACTACAGGATTACTAAAATCTAGCACAAAAACTTCACTCAACCGAAAACACAGAAAAAACCAGACTAAAGAAAATAAACATAAGTTAACTGTGTACAGGAATAAGTTTAAAAACTATAAGTATTTAAAAAAATATTACACAGCAAATTCTGCAACTTCAATAACGACTTGAGTAAAATGTGGAAACTCATTCATGAAATTAGTTGAGGAAGAGGGACATGAGCATTTCTATAAACTAATGGTAAAAGTATCCAGGAAGCAAAAACAATGGCTAATATTATAATATTATAATTTTAATAGAAGATTCACTAGCATTGCACATGAGCTTCAGGAAAAATCATCAGATTCCCGGAAATCCTGAGGTAGCTTTCTACAATTACCCAGTGCTTTTTTTCTATAACAATGTGAAATTGTAAATTTTATATGAGTTTCCAGGAAGATCACATTACACACATTCATATCAAATAGCAAAGAACATTGGCATCTTAGCTATTGGCATTGCCATAGACTAGTTAAATATGGTTGTTACCTAATATGGTCAAGGTGTCTCTATCTTGAGGGATTCACTTTTTTTGGTCCCCTCAGTAGCCAATGTAATGCATACTATGTTGATTCTCTACTAATGTATTTTGTTCAATTGGTAACTATAAAAATATTACTATCTTGAACTATTGATTTGATATATCACTTTGGCAGAATGTATAAAGACAATGTGATGAAAGACATGTGTCACATAATCACATGCTGAATCAAAATGTTAGAAAAAAAATTTAGACAGTACATCATATGATATCGATATTGGCTTGTAAAAACTTCATTCCTGAATAAATTTCAGGTTTACTCATATGAAATATAATGTTTAAAGAGCAAAACAGAAAAAAACTGACAGAGAACAGAAGAAGAAGACTAGTCCCTCAAGCTATCCTTGTGGCAGCCAGGGTATGAAATGCTAGCAACTTCCATTTCTTAGCCTCAGCATATGAGGGTGGGCCATCATCCCACCAACAGTGTGTGGTCAGTGCACTCATTATAGCTGAGTTGGCTAAGGGAGGGGGACCAGGTGAAACATAAATCTCAAACCAAATTCCTGCCATGGACGGGATTTGAACCTCTCAACTGACAGCTCATTCGTCAAACCACTATACTATCGCACAGCCCGGCAGGGGTCAGCAAAAGCGCCAAAAATATATGACATGCAAAAGGTCATCGGACACTACACCGAAGCAGATATCATGATCACGATTGAACAGCAGAATGCTTTTACTGCTCACAAAATAAAGGTAAAGAAGGCGAAGAAGCTCTAACGCAGGATATACATTGGTCTGTGCTATACACATCAAACAGTCTTACTGTATCGGTGGCAAACTGGCAGTTCGTCCGTAGACAGCTTATCAGTGCTCATGCTCATTCGAATTCTGGAAGCAACTGTCGGCAGTGCATAGCTCGGAAGGGTCTCACCATCCAGATTCGTTCGTCGGAAAGGGTTCTCAACCACAAACGCCATGCCCCCTCGAGCATCAATCCGGCTACGACATTCTCTCCCAGATGTCGCTAAGGCAACAAATTCCAAATTCATTAGCGTTGATATTGTAACAGATGTTTACATCCTAACATACAACAAATACCTCAGAAAGCACAAACAAGTAGGCTTAATCTAGATTTAATTCTGCAATCGAGCAACTTACTCAAATTTTATTATTTCTTTAAAAATTTTAACTGAGAGACTAATTTTCCTCTTTTATGCTGCTTCTAGTCCTAACTGAATTATTCCATTTTCATTTTAACTAATTTAATTACCTTCTGCAATCAGATTATTATATTAGTAAGACAACATGTTTTCCATTCTTCAAGTATTTAAGCAATTTAGCTGTCTGATTACATTCACTTCTATGTATTTGAACTTTTTAATTAAAGTAATTAACATCTGTATATGTCTACTTAACTTCATACTAATACAAAGTTATTATTGTTATGCAAATGTAATAATATCAAAATTGTTCACAATAATCATTAGTAAACGAAACTACATAGGATGATCTATAGCTTAGATAAATCATGGTCATTGGTCATACTTAATTATCATCGAAATGAGTCATAAAAAATTCAGCAATAAGGAAGCTGCATACATTTCTTTCAGGCAAAGAACCAAAACTGGAGCACACGGCTACGAAGAATATCCTTACTAAAAAGAAATTTTGAATTTATTTATCATAAATAAGCCCTGAATGATGTCCTTCTATAAACAAGAATTTTCTTACTTAAAAAAAACTTTGAAGAATTTAATTACTAAAAACAAACTTTGAAGAATTTAATTACTAAAAACAAACTTTGAAGAATTTAATTACTAAAAACAAACTTTGAAGAATTTAATTACTAAAAACAAACTTTGAAGAATTTAATTACTAAAAACAAACTTTGAAGAATTTAATTACTAAAAACAAACTTCGAAGAATTTAATTACTAAAAACAGGCTCTGAAGAATGAAGTTACTATAGACACGCTTAGTAGAATTTCATGAATAAAAACTTGTTTTAAAGAAGTTTCTTACTCTAAGTTGATTATTAATAACAACACCTAAAGGTGGCTATGGCTGTAACGCACTTCTGCTGATTAAGCATTCTGTGCTGTAATTCATGATGATTATTATTACGATTTATAGAAAATATTTAAACACACAAAGTCACAGACAAATGTGAATCTGGGGTGTATTAAGTGTCACACCAGGTGAAAAGCAATTAGACAGCTAGACATTTGAAAGCCAATGACATATAATGGGTTTTGAGGGATCTCTTGACGGAAGAATGAGTTTGAAACATTCCAGAAATAATCAGTGTCGTCTTAATAACATTTTAGGCAGTTGGCAATGCACTGGGTGCATTGCCAACCCAACCCAACCCAAAAGCATATCAATTAAAATGGTCAATAAAATAAAATCTACTGATCAATTGGTACTTTCAACATTCACTCTTTAACAAAATAACAAACTGAATGCGTAAACATAAAGCTAAATATTGCAAAGAAAAGACTAATCAACAGAAACTTTCAACGATAATGAGTACAGAGAAACACAAATATTTCAACATAAAAAAATGATAATTAATTGGTGTTTTATGCAGACAGAGTCTCACAGAGAAGGTATCATATGAAAAAACATTTATTAATCAGCATTAACATTTACCAAATTTCTTCACAGAAAATTGATCTATAATTGATTCTAAGTCGGTGGTTTTCAGGATGTCACTTGGGGTCCCTAGAATCATGGGGACTCTGGCAACTGCCTAGCATGCTCAATACTCAATACAGCAAACGATGAATGCAAGACAGCTCATAACAGTGATGCACTGAGACTCAACCAAAGCCGATACCCGAAGATTGTAGAATGTAATGAGGGGTGTAAGAGGAAACACAAAGTAGTGGTTGAAAGTAGGTAGGAATGCTCATTGTAAAGAGAATGTTGGTCGGACAGATCATTTCAAATTTTATTCAAAATTTTATACGAAGTCAATTAACTGAACTGAGGGATGCAATGAGATGCAGTGCTTAGTATTCTCCTGAGTTTGTTCATTGTCTTAAATTTGAAGTCAACAACATCTGAACTTAATCGACCCAAACGTTTCCTACTGCAGAATCTTATCTGTAAATGATCCCATTAAGTTATAACGATAGTTTTACATTTACTTGTAGCAATAGACAAAATTAGTGCTTTTACCTTAACTTAATTGGTTTATCATTATTGTAATAATTAACTGGTATCTCTACTAAACAAATCGAGAAAGAACATCTTTTATTTTGCAATATATGACAAATATGTTCAATCAGTCACCTAGGATCATAATTTATTCAATGACTATACTATCGTGTAATTCACCGTATACCCAAATCTATTCCTTCTAAAAGTCAATTCAATTTTTTACGTAAAAATAATTGTGTAATTATATCACCCTCAACGTAGAAAATAGGTACTGGGATCTAAAACTTATTTATCCTTGTACTGAAAAAGTTGATAAGTCAAACGAATTCAGCTTCTGTCAAATTTTTACTAAAAACTGATTTCATTCCATATCATTCACTTCGCCTAATGATCGCGTAAAAATACCGAAATCTTTTGCGTACATTCCAATTTGCATTAAAAATTTGCTATAAAAAAATGCGCACCAAAACAATATCAAGCTTGGGAATTCTTTACCTTGTTTATTTAACACACCCATTGCGACGGCAACGCGCAAGGCAGAATAATCATAACCCAGTCATTTTGCCGCTTCGATAAGTAAGCTTTCGTTTTTACTGGTTTTCTGTAACAAAACAAATTGAACTACATGTTAGCGAGGCAGGTCCTTGCTTTTCTTACCGGTATGTTCGTCTTCTTTGGGCGCAGAATTCAGCGACGCATTGGGCTCCATCTCCTCCGCCATTTCTTTTCATCTCTCCGGCCTTCGGCTGCAGAGGAGACTCATCGCAACCAGCGATCTGTTATATGAACTAGAGCGAGCATGCTTTGTCTAGACGAAAAGAGGAGCTGAGGTCACCGGAAGTCGATCGAAGCCACGCCCACGGGAGAGAAATAGAGAGAGCTGGTGAATATAAATGTATGAATTAGATTTTACATAGCGATCACATAGCTTCGACCCTACTCATTTGTCAATAAATTGATCGGGTGAGGTCCTTCACCAGCGCTTGCCCGTTTGAATGGGCACCACACCATTTAAGTCTCATGCACGGCAGAGGCGTCACTAGAATGGTGCGGGTCACTGTGGGAGGTGCGGAGTGCACCGGGCGACACCATCAGAGGGGTGATTCAAAAATGACACGATGACTGTGAAAAAGCGTTTGTACACAATATCAGCAAAAATTCATTAATTTTATATTAACAAAAACAAGTAAAAATCATTTTTAAACCTTATCTTACGTGTATGTGATAATGTATCAGTTTATGTATTGCCTAATGCTCAAATTCTATGCTTATATAGACCAGCTTTTCAGCCTTCTAATGCGATGCTGTTACTGTCGTCATTATTACCCAGTTATGCGCCAGGGCCGTACCGATGGGGGGTGGGGGGGGGGTCAGCGGGTCCCAGGCCCAGGGCGCAAATGTAGAAAGAGCGCAAGTTTCAGCATGTAATAACTTATTATTCCATAAAATACACTATTTTCAAAACCCTGGGTGCCAAATTGTTGCTACGCACAGGGCGCAAATAGCTAGGCACAATGTGCAAATATAGCTAGGCAGGCCTATGGCTCTGCAGCATGGTTATGCGCCTATTTTTCACAAGTTGCTCAAGTGAAGACTGCGTGGTTTGTATCGCCGTAGTTGGGCTGGGGACGCCTAATCCAAATAGACTTCTTGAGGGGCGATGACTGTTAAAACGAATGAATAATTGAATTAATTATTATGTAGGAATTAACCTTAGGCCTACAGCCTATAGCTTCGCCTGCGATCGAAGTTTGGATTCTGCTGTTGCGCTCTTCGACCCTGAGATTCTCCCGATCGCGAATGTTTCAAATTGGGCGAGAGATCTGAGTGAGGCTTTGGCTATATAAAAAGCGCTCCTATTAGAATTTACACTACCTTCTTTGGACCGAAAGCAAGAAGTTAGTTTTTTTTATTGTAAATAACGTTTTACGTGTAACATTAGTACAAAAAGTAGGGCCTACTAAGGATTCTGCGTGTTCTGGCAACCATAATGTAGGAGTTCCATGTGGGGTGACACCATGAGTGACCGCTTCTGACGAAACCAGCCCTAGCGACGCCTCTGCTGCACGGACTGAGCTAGCCCGAGATTTAAATCTTTGAAATAAGCCAGCATCGAGAAGCGAACGCTATGCTCGGCATTGCTCGCTCTCTCTGTCACAGAGACCCGGCCATGAGATGCAGCCTACACTCTGATCAGTGGCCGTATTCGTGAGACATACTGAAGGTTCACCAGGCTTAGTGCAGTTCTCATTTAGCTAGGCCTATGCTTTGAATAAAATTGGACCGTGGTCGGTATTCATGGACGCACCCTAAAAGTCAACCGCACTAACAGCTACTCTGACGGTCTGACCTTCTGGAACCGGACCTTGACCTTCTCTGGACTACCCTTTTGACAACCTCTCGGATTTGACGCAGCGTTCGTGAATGAGCTGGTGTCCTGCGCTGGGCTTTCGAGTGGCACTTTAGAAGTTTGGAGATCACGATTAAGATCAGCACTATTTTGGTCACCTCTCTAACAATTAGGCTTACATGCATGAGAGCTCTATTTCGGTTGGCACATTCTACGTCTTCAATATAATGGCTATGACTAAAAATTCTATAGCGCCGCCATTATAACGCACAGGACATCAACCTACGGGGTACATAACCAATCCGAAATCAGATCAAATTTCAAGGTCAGTCCAAAGAGACAGAAAACAATGCACGAGCTTAATTTGTAGTGGACTCGTACGTACGGCATCAGTGGGTTGAATCAAAGCTGGTGCCCTGATATAGTGAAGAAAAGCTAAAGGGCGAAGAAAAGGATTCAGAGTAGGTGTAGCGAATAGGGTTTAATAATACATAAGCTGGGATAGCAAACGAGTCACGGCCGAGTGAACTCGCGGCGCGACGAAGGCACCTGCGTCGAGAAGAGATGGGATGAGTTAGGGGCGTTTACGCAGAGAAGCGACATTTGAAGAAATGATGGAAGAGTTAACTGGAAGAAGACTGGAAGACGGACGACACGCCTATGCTAAGGGAAGAGAGACCTTAGCGGTCGATAAGTGAGAGAGATAAGACAGCTTACAGAAAACGTATTGGTGGTGGTCTTTGGGTTGGGCAACCACGGGGAACGTTACAGTAGGATTTGTGAAAATTTGAAAAGCAATGTTTTAATGTTTTAAGTGGAAAATTTGTGGTGAAATAGCAAGAGATGAGGCTTTGGTGTGTGGCACAGTGGCCGATTGGCTACGCTCAGTATGCACTGAGTGTGTGGGTTCGATCCGCGTCCGAGGAGTCACTGTGCTGGGACCCCAAGCAAGTCCTTCACACACAATTGCTTTGCAGTACAACTGCAGTTGCGCAATGGAGGCGTGTGTGCACCTAAGAAGGGCGATATCAAATAACAGCTGTATTGTGTTGTATTGATGAGTTGGTAGGATATGGATCTGATATTTGTGTTAATGCTGGAGGGAGTTTGTTAGGCCTAGCAGGGCCTACCATCTATATAGTTAGTCGACATATCGAAGGTTTTGTCTCCGTCTGTAAACGTGTTAGTTTTCGAACCAGTCCCAGTTTCCATTGTCTTTCTTGCTGGTTCTGGTCACCGCGTTGGCTGACTTTTGAGTCTTGACGTCCTTGACGTATACTTTTAATGTAAATATCCCATTTGACTATTATTAAACAAAACCGATTAGTAGTCTTTCATGCCTTTTATTGCACTTAGTAGGGCTTAACTAAATTACGTAGACCTATCATTATGTCAATTTATTTGTGCATACCTTATGCATAATAGGCCTACATTATATACGGCCTATATTCAGCTCAGATGAAACTTTAAAATGTCTCCTTTGAAAAAATGCTGAGATAGTCCGGCAACTACAGATATTGTGCATTATGCAGGATATACAGGTAAGTGTTCGTCCAGAGGACCAGTTCAAATGATGCCTTTGGCCACAGATTCGGTGTTGTCTGTGCATGGTTCTAGATACACTGGAACATCGCTCGTACCCCGTCCAATCTCGAATCACTTGCAAATCTCAGATCGACCAGCCTCCTACTGTAGAAGACGGTGGATCCGAAAGGATTAGTCAGAGCGTGTCCTCCACAGTTATTGTACCAATAGCCACCTCCCCCTAGAGCGGCGCAGTTTTTAAAGCCCCCTCCCCTATCGTTGTCCGAATCCCACGTTGAGAAATTCATCCCGTTCTGGACACCTGCAGCATTCGGAAGTTCGAACATGATTCCGGCATCTCCGGCGTACCCGCTGGTGTGGATCGTGTACAATTTCGACTCTGGATCAATCTGGAAACTACTATATTCGACGGAGAACCAGGAACCGTTCTGAATAGATTTGAGCTCGAAGCGCACTCTACACTGCCCGCTGTTAGTCATCTGGTGAAGCTTTTCGAGGCCGAGCCAGAACTCCTCAGTCAGGTTACCAAAGCCATTCCGATAACTGACCCAGGTCTCATTGAAAAACAGGCTTCCATCGTAACGATAGAGAAAGACGATCCAACGATTGACGGAGATGACTGGAACTGGCTGAGCGAAGGTTGGAATGGAAATGGTAGTTTGAATAGACTTCACCACAAAGGCTGAAACCATCAACGAAAGCGCTAAAGTAGCCTAAATCAATACTATTCAGCTTAGAACTGCTCTCATCATCCAAGGCAATAATTTTGACAGTTATCGTAACATGGCATAAATTGTTTAAACTCTCATATGCTTCGTGTTTGGGTATGCAGTAATTTAAAGTTAGTTCACATGGTGTACATGTGTCATGAACTCTAGCATACAGACTGTGCCTAGGCCCTAAAGAGTATCCTCCGCCTCCTATATTGGTGTAGTAATTAATGACGTAATGTACCAGCGCATGTGGTATGATGTCACGCGAATATGATAGACGAAACTGAGCAAAACGACCATCTCTGCTTCGGCGATGCAGCTAGTAACATTCGTGTTAAAAATAGCAAAAAAATACGGGATTTAACCATGCAGAGATTTAATCAACGGTATGAGTTAATAAACCATCGACTCTTTATTTCAACATGAATAGGCCTACCGCCGAGAATAAAACAAACGTCCGGCGTTTATTTCCCGTGAGACAAAAAAGAAAGACATATTTTCATTCGAAAATATGGTCGCACGTAGTAAAACAATGTACACACCACAGGCACAGGGTAATGCAATGCAGGCATAAAATATATGTTTCACTTAAATAGCAAGCAATCATCGTTTGCAATTATTAATGTAATTGTAATCGCGACACTTTTAGTATCGTTCTTGTCCTTTGGGATAACCTCGGGGTGTCTTCTGCTGTTCTTTCCTCACTCAGGTGCCTCGAGGATCTCTTGTCAATGAACGCATGCACAGAATATGTAAACCGTAACGAATCATTATGAAATGCACAGAGTTGAAAGTTCAGCTATGCAAAAAATTGGTGGGTCGAAACTGATGCGACACACCAGGATCTCGACCCGACCCGCATAATTCGCTGATATTCGTGACCCAACCTGACCCAACCAAAACCGCGGGTCGACCAGTGGACAACTCTGGGTGCGGTGTATAGGGCTACTTAAAATGCTTTGTCGTGGTTTTTGGATCAATAAATCGAATTGAACTGAATATGACTCACCAGGTGACTCACAAGTAGCTAAACGTATATGATAACTACATGTATAAATATGCGTGAGTCACCTGCGATAGTGTAACACTTACTAGCTGGCTGTTGACATTTTACGAGTGTCCAGTTGTCATTCTGACAATACATGCATCCATCTCCCGTAAGGTTAGATCCGCATTCATTGTACAACTGCTTGGCGTACGTAAACGGAATATGACAGTCTTTAGCAACAATACCTGCAGTAATGTAATTGAACGTTTTATAGCGTATACCTTCGACAAGCTCTCGATCATATTGCATAGCCACTTCGCGTTCGCATACATATACTGGCTCTAGAGTCTAGACTATAATGCGACCTTGTAACACGTTGTATTCAGCTGTCTCTGTTCAACGCTGAATAATGCGAAATATCATGTAGTTAAATGTTGAGCAAAGCAAACTGTAAGATACGACTGTTTAGGCCTACATATCAAATTAGGGCATTTACATATAAAAAATAGAGCGTCGGGCAAAGCATGCTAATGTTCTTTATTAATTTGCCTCACCGTTGAATACTACTTTAATGTTAGATGAATGTTAAATTATGTAACCTTGAACAAAATGGTAATAATTATCAGGTTTCTATGAACAATTCTGCTCTTCTCTAATTAGCAATATTTTCACTGAATGCGCATTAACTATAGTAGTTTTAAATTAGGCCTATAGGCCTAGTTGTTATTATTGCAGCCGGCAGCATATAGGCCAATGTAACTTCACAACGTCACTACTTCATAACATCGTTTGCAGACACGCGACAGAGGAACAATGCTGTAAGAGACAATTATTGAGCGAACTAATTTCGACTTGGATTTAAAAGTGGGATGGAGATTGACAAATGAAGCGGCTGATTTAAATGAGAATAAAACGACTTCTTCCGGTATAATTGCTGTAATTAGACGTTCAAAGTTTCAAAGCCCCACATATTTGTATGACCTGTTTGACTCAACCGGGTCTTGAGATTTTCATTCCTTTCCTCCCACATCACACCATTTACTCCCCTCCTCTCTCAGACCTCCCAGCTCCTGTCTTTTTCGTAAGCCCATCCGAAAATGAAATCCAACAGATGTTCGAAAGACAGACAGAAGCACCTCGATTGATCTGCTACATTTTTTCAACGGGAACAAGCTTCCCGTGGTCGAATTGTGTCGATGCCAATCGTGACATTCAGCTATCAGGCATTTTCAGATGTCATTGAAGCCAGTGAATGGCTGCAGACACTGCAGAAGACGACTCTAAGACTCCCTGGAGAAGATCTTCGGCGCGCGCGCACGCACACACAAATCACGCAGACTAAGGCAAAGTTTAAACCGAGGAAATAATGTGTCATCGAGACAAATTATTGAGGAAACACGTATTCGTGCGCTTTCTGTCTGTCTGTCTGTCTGTCTGTCTGTCTGTCTGTCTGTCCTCACCAGCTACATATGCCGTCGTTGTCGCCGTCATCATCAATATATCTGTCTGTCTGTGGAACTCTCTTCTTCCATCCATCCTTCAATCTCGCATACATGGTCCAAGTGATCTTTGCTCTTACCTGTGTCCGGTTTACTCGAATAAGAATCCAGCTGTAAGAACACAAATTGACGCTCAAATAGTGACGTTGTCGACAAAATTGAACAGTCAGTTGTAAAGAGTTAACTTAACTAACTTAACTAAGCATAGGCCTATTCATGCGCTTCAACTGCAACTATGTACATCAGTGGTCGTTGTCATCATTGCCAAAACATCATCATCTATATAATATATAGATGATAAATATTACATGTATATATAGACCTATACCGTCATTGTCGCAGACATCATCATTATTGTAATCGTCACTTGACATAAGTCGCTGAGCGATCTATCTGTAGTTAGTCAGTTACCTCGTAATGGGTGCAAGATCCAGAAGTGTATCCGTAGCAACTTGGTCTCTTGGAGTAGAGAGTGCACAGTCCAGTGTCTCGGTCGAAGTTGAAGTTGCCGCAGGTGGTCGCTTTCTTGCAGACGTTGGAACAGTCAACGACGGTCTTTGCTGTGCTCGAGTCAGATGCATCACCCAGAGCACAGAGTTTCGTTCCGTTAGGCCACGTGACTGACCGGAAGTAGGTAGACTTCATCAGCTGACCATCGCAAATGACCAGAGGCACCACGAGGAAAATGGCATATCGAAGCAAGATGATGACGGACGATTTATCACGATGATGATGACGATGATGTTGATGATGAAGAGCGATGGCCATTGTGACTTCTCACGATCTGTCTTCTGGTCTGCCTTTCATGAGAAGTACAAAAAGTGTACTTACATGTACGTCTGCTAAGTCTATGAAATTCGAGTTGAAACTTCAGTTGTTTGATTATTATTATCTGTTGCATTTTGCGTGGTTTATTATTAGATAGAAAAAGAAGTAGAAACAATCGACAATATGTCACATTCGAGCAAGTTAGCAAAATATAACTACAATGAATTCATTTACCTTGTCTTCACTTGTAGGCCTACTAGCATTGCCAATGCCAAGCATTCTGACTTCCAGCAAGCGATCAAGAAGCTGCGTTCAATTTGCCCTTGACATTTTCATTTGATCAGCCAGGGATGTCATCGCAGTAGCTGTTTATTTGTTTAATTGTGATGAACCGTAATCGTGATCGTAATCTCAAGTTTCTAAAGCCCCTCACGAATGCAAGCGCAGGGCACCAACTCATTCACGAGCAATGAACAATGATGAACAATTGGACTAGACTTTATTAAAAGGTATATTATAAGGACGTTGCACTGTTCAAATGGCGTTGATCGTATTTCTGGGTCCGTACCCCAGCAAGATTCCAACAAGGAGCCCAGCAATTGACAATAATTGAGCTGCAAATCGGTTAGGATTGACTTAGAAACATATTAGGAGACATTGCTATTTCATACAGTCTTTGATAGCAAATATAGGGCTATCTGGTTGCAAGTGCTAGGCCTGAATAATAAAGTGTGATTGATTGAAGTTTCAAAGACAACTCATCTTAGGTGTTATTTAATAGTTTTCCAGCTTCAGAGCAGCTCTGACTGCTCTGACTTTAGATATGGACTTTGCCTTTGTGTCACGCTGGAGCCCTCTGCCCAGTTTATAGATAAAAACCATACGGCCAATAATCTTCATTGACAATGATCCCCGGAAAATGACAGCCTATGCAGTTTAAAAAACCTATGAAATAGCTTCCGAAAAACAATAATTTAATATATCATTATAACTCTGAGTGTCTCTGAGTAGACATCTTGAAGGGGCGATATATCAAGTAGGCCTTTTTGTGATTGATTGATTATCTGGCAGGCATAATGAATCTAAGACTGTTAAGTAGTTTTAATAATTAGGTCTATCTATACATTTTATACTGCTGGTGCTTAGTACATGATGCACCTAACGATTGTTGCAACAAAACTTCTTTCTACGCGAGTTTTTTTATGTGGCTACGGTTACTAGGGCGCCTAACTGACACGCAGAGTTACGTATGGTGCGAAGACAGTATGATAACGATTGGACCTCAATTCAGTCATTCTGCGTTCATACGGGAAACGCTGCGCTGGCGCTGTGATGATTGAGCCACGGACCGACATGAGCCAGTCTTATCTGGTCTGTTGTTTTAGCGGGAAATAACCCAAAAAGACAGTTCAATTCCAAAACTATGTTTTGTTAACAGAGCGCGAAAATATTGTATTAGTAGTTTGAGTTGCATGTGCTCTTGACGGATTCGTGCATACAGAGAGTTTTTGCCAAACTCTGAAATATTGATGAAATTGAGCTGTTTGTATTATTAATTGAACGTATCTGACCTTACTGACATGAATAGATAAATGCTGCCCTCTCTGGACTTAAAATACACCTACCTGACCTCTGTGATCTTCCGGCGGCTCTTTTTGTCTTTTATAATCACTTAGAAGTTGCAATACTTGTGCGAAGAATTCTATAGCACTAGTATTCTAAATACCATTAACCTATAAAAGCCAGTAGAAGATAAGTCAAAATAAAGACTGTTTGAATAGAATACAGAGATTGTCTGAACCTGGTCTTCTGTTTGCGAAATCCAACTGGTAACGCACTGGTAAGACTCAATTCACCAACTTAAATAGAACCTTCTTCAAACGATACAACTCGTGGATTCAACAGCTTCCAACGCGTCCGGCATATTATATACATCTACGAGTTCTCATTGAATGCCACTAATGACCGGAACACGTTTTTCGCTTGTTTCAATTGACATTTGATTTATTCTTATCCATTCAACAAGGCTCGCTCTTAATATACACTCTACGATGAATTGATGACTTCTGCAGTGATTATGCGACAGTCCACTCGCACTCGCACCTCTTATGGAAGTGTTTCAATAAACTTCTGCTACCGTTGCTAAGGGAGTTGTTTGTAATGCAAATAAATTCCTTCATTTGTGTCATAGGACAACCGCTCTATCTCCGCTGTTGAGCATAAAGACCACCTTATGCCACCGCGAGTAGCTAATTAATCGATTCATTAGCTATGCACGGGTAAAGCTGGGTGCTTCGGTCGTCACTTCAAAACAACGACGCTACCTTCCGAATAACGACGAACCAATGACGATGAATGAATACGGTGAAGAGACGTGTGTCTTTGTTCTGATCGGAAGCGTTGTTGATGTGACGCAGGCTCGCAATAAAACAAGATTCTACACAACGGATGTTTTCAAGAGTCCGAACAAAAATTGTCCCAGTTGTTACGAGTACAAGTTCGAATCGTTTGCGGTACATGGACTTCCATCAAATTAACGAAGTGACTTTTTAACGAACAGCAGGCCCAAACACGCAGTTGCTTGAGACTCTCTGAAAAGCAAATAACATCTTCACATGTCCTGATCCATCTTAAATTAATTACTTGGCCTCTTACTAGCAAAGAAACATTGAAAGCACAACGACAATAAAATTAAAAATCAAATAATATACAATACAACATATTTAGCTTATAGATATATAGTAGGAAGGAATGAATCGAGTTACAGGCCGAGTTTCGGTTCATCCCTATTATAAATTATACGCAATATTCTATATGAGTTAGACATGCTACAGAAGTCATATTTCCAGGCTAAACGAATGAATTCGCTCAAATTCAATAGCTATAGATGCCATACAGGAAGCATCTATAGCGATGAGTGCTCTGCGATGTGCATCCGGGATAGCCCTACAATAGCGCGCAGGAAAAAACGAGCGTATAAAAGCAACGATAAGCGAGCAACAACAAAAAATGCGGAGGACAAATTCGCGCCGACTAAATTGTTTATTTAAATAACTTTAAAACTAGTTGTCTTCAAAACGGTACACAATATATTTGATAAAACTCCATTTTAGTGGAGGTAATTAGACCCCTATTTCAGGAAACCTGGTATTTCATTTTATCGTCGTAAATTGTGTTAAGGCAGATAAATCATCTCAGTTTAACTAGCAGTTGGATGAGCGATGAAAACATTTTGACAGTAAAAGTAGAAGCAGGATGAGCGATAAAAATATTTGATAGTAGTAGGATGAACGATAGTGATAGTCAACAGTATGAAAGTAGGCTAGACGTTGAATGAACGAAAAAAATATTTGATAGCAGAAGTAGGCTAGAAGCTGGACGGGCGATAAATTTTATGGTTGAGGTATGGAAGTTGGATTTGTGATAAAAATAGTTTTATACGAGAAGTAGCAGCTGGATGAGGCTGAGGATTGAAAAATATTTCGCAGTAGAAGCATAATATCAATAAAGATATTTTATGAGGAAGTAGTAAACTTATCAAGCTAACGGCATGTTATATCTTTTAGCGTGTACACTTGTTTATTTCCGAGCATTTATCTACACGTCTTGATCTTCGCGCTTTTGTCCCTTGCCCTTTTATTACAGCGCTCGCACTAGGATTGAAAACTGTATTCAACTCGAGTCTATGATGACTGTCTATCGCACCTCATTCTGTGCTGTCGTCTCTTATTGGAACAGCATGCCGTTGCTAATATGTACATGAGTATAGATTTTGACACTATATATACCTAGAAAGTAAATTTTTAAAGCAGTTACATAGCAACTTGCGCAATTTAAAGGCACCGTTGTATCACCATTGTTGTCGTCACCATCAGAAATGAGGCATTGCTAAAATAAGGAAGTAGATTTGAAAGGAAGGTGATGGAAGAAAAAAACTTGAGATAATAAAAGCGGAAATAGAGAGAAAAATCCTTCAGTGAGTCAGTCACATGGTAAGACGTTTTAAATGTTGCACGCACGCTTTCATTCTATATAATAACCACATTTAGTCTTTGTAAATGCATAATCCGAGATGTTCATTCCCAAACGCGATTAGACCGATGTCCTTATGACTATCTTACTAGCACAGAGGACGAACGGTTTCCTTAAATTGCATTCTTCTCATTATAAATAGCCGTATAATTGAAGAGAGTATAATTTTTTTACTTTTACTCACTGCTCCAAGCAATCTGCAAATGAAAACACATCGACTACGTGGCACGTGCAAAAGGACCCTTCACTGAATATGCATTGCCCCACGGTGCATTTAATTTTTGTCAATTCTTCTCTCCAAATTTCCGTCAACCACAATCGTAGGCCTATTTGCAGAAAGATCACCAACGACCTCCACGGAAAACAATCAGAACCACATAAAAGTTTCGCTGTAACCAGTGGCGCCGGCAGCAATTTGAAAGTGGAGGGGCACAAAAAAGCAACAAAAAATGACTCTATTGGACGAATTTTGACCTCCCCATCGTCACAGAAGTCATGCTACTTCAATATGGCATCCCAAGGCTCTACACCCTCCCCTCGAAAGTAACAGATGTCCAAGATGTTTTATGGGAATATTCTTATAATTATCAAAAAAGTAATTATTACTATAAACAACTTGAAATTGCATAGTAGAACAAAGAAAGATGGAGAAAGTATAATTACTACAATCATTATGCATTCCACAAAACGAAGAGCTATGGTAGCATTGTTCCATTTATAAAAAATGTTTAATAACAATAACTCGATACAAGCCAAACTTTACGCTTCTCCATTCTCTAACGGAGAAGCAAAATGCTCCTTGATGGAATAAATAGGGAGGGTTGGATCTCAATGATCCAGCTCTTCTTCGTCTATCCAACCGACACACTCTCCTTTTCGTCGTGTGCTATTAGTTGACGTTGCCTATGTGCAGCGACTCTCTGATATCTCCCAAAAAAGACATGCAAATTGTGACGAGAATGTTTTTGGCCCACCTCCTTTTCCGAGAGCACGTCCATATGCTCCAACAGCTCTTTTGATACATTCAGTTGACAGCATTTTAATAATCATTTCATTAAAACGTCACACGATCATTCAGTAGACAATTAATGCGTCATACGTAGATGTTCGTACAGGTCGTATCGTTGTAAGTTAATGAGGTTGACAGCAGTTGACAGCGTGAGCATTGTACTAATCATACTAACCGTTTCGCTATGAATAGGACTGCGATGAATCGGTTCGCGTTGAATGGGGGCTGCGGTAAATTCGCACTGCGATTAATAGGACTACGATTAATAGAGCGCGTTGAACGGGACGCGATGAATTGGACCGCGATGAAACATCCTAGAACCACCTTATTCGTAAAAAAGCTGTAAGTGCTGTAATATGCCTAGCAAATTTCTGTCGACGGCAATTAACGGCCTCTGTTGTCATAAGCTGTCGTTAAACCCTGGATCCATCCTAGAACCCACAGAAATGCACTGTGTAACAAACCATATTGGATGCCTTATTATAACGTACAAAAACAGGCACCAGTTAATTAAGGTACACTTACTTATTAAGAATATTTTCTATCATGATCAGTTCAGAAGGTTATGTTTATTATCTTAGCATATAATTTATAATGCTGTCTAAGTCTAATAGTAAAATTAAAGTACACCTACAAAATTGAACATATTTGAAATAATATATTTGATTTATCATTTTGATAGGCCTATGAGTTTTAATTTAAAGAATTAGGTTTAAATTTAAACAGCCTTGAATTATTAAAAACAAATTGCCATACAAAGTGTACCTATATTGTAAGAACATTGTACTGACAGTTATTCAGTTATTCAGAGTTTAGAAGTTCCCAACAACTGTGAACGCCTCTGATTTGCGCAAATAAACTCTTGTGCTATATATTGTCTCTTAAGTCTGGGTATGTCTTTCCTGACAGTGGATCGTGAGCCGTGTTGCTTAATTGTCTCATCTTCAGTCCATTCTACAGATCTGCTATTTGAGGCTTCGGCTACTCTTTTAATCTTAGGCCTGAAGGATGTGGCGATTTCTTGTTCGCCGCCACGTTTTCCAGGCATCATGAGGCATGGTTGCTAACTTTCCGTAGGGTCCTATCTCTGAGATTTGATGTAAGCTACTAATGATTGGAAAGGCATTACCGATTAAAAATACTAATCCCATAATTCATTGCAATAATTAAATTATGTTGACGACTGCCGTAGCCCTACAGTAACTGTCACTTGAGTGCATAGGCTTAGAGCTATAGCGGTTACAACACACATCACAACTTCTTCGCTTAAGTCAATGTGAATGAGTAAAAGTATACAGATCTAGAATGGCAACTGAAGTCTCTGAGTCGTCTGATATCAGCTGATAAGTAAACTTTAAATTTATGAAAATACTCATGTAATTATGTCAGTTTTGAAAGCATGTGTGCCCCCTCGTGCTCTTACGTTTTAGAAAGTGCAGAGGCACGTGCCCATGCAAGATACATGGTGCCGGCGCCTAAGGCTGTAGCTATAGACTGGATGCTTGATTCTACCTTGTTCCACGCTCTAGCACGTAAAACGCATTTTCTTTGATTTCGGTGCTAAAGCAGTCAACGTGACACCGTGATTATCGTCTTTTCAAGTCAATTCATACATAAATGCCTACATGCATACAGGGTTCGCCTCGCGTGAATGAAAACTAAACATGACCGTTTAATCATAGCTCGTCGAGCACATGCAGGCAGCATTGTTAATCCGATTTTGTAAGCTGTCTCATGGATGGAACAACATTTGCTGTATTATGAGATATATAAATTAACAGCCCCTTCAATAATATTACGTTTACACATGTAGAGCCTGCATGTAGATGTAGATCGACCAACTACTAAATCTATCTAGAGTGCAAAGTCTTTTCATTTGAAATACCGCTGAGCTTCAAGTGATGCGCATCGATTTGTTTAACCGAACTGTTTAACTGACGACTGACGACCATCGTTCAGCCAAAGAGAGATGGGCCTACATTGTTTGTAGCTTTGCTGTGATTTCAGAGACTCATACTATTTGGCCACATGCGTTGCTACGCAGCAATAGGTAAACCACGTCAAAAGGTCCTTCAGCAGACTTGGAGCTAAATAAATTGCCCTGATTATTTGACCGGATTGTTAGATCGATGCCAGGCGCTGGTAAAACTTGTCATCGCAAGCATCTTCAATTATCTTAGATGGAAAATAATGCTCAGATCTGTCAACGAGGTCATATATATATACATGTATATATATACATGTATATATATACATGTATATATATATCGGTTTACTCGACGAGATGACCGTTGGCGGAGGAACTAAGTAAGTAAGTAAGTGATGCGGTGATCGACGATTTGCATGTTTTGTCTGAACCAGAGGTGACAACGTGGGCGTCTGCACATATAAGTAAGAGGGGCACTTGTCTTCTGTAAAAAGTACTAGTACCAATCTCACTTTTTCACACATAAAATCCATAGAATGTATTGTTACGTCAAGCAATAAAGGCAAAGGGCTGTCACCTCAGAATCAAGAATCAGAGAAGGCCTAATTTCCGTATGGTTTGGTTTGACTTTTGGTCTTTGTCACAAGTGACGGTCACTGATCGATACTTGAAGGAGCTGCTGCAACATTCTCACAATGTCGCACGGAAGATACCTCATACATAACTTAACATAAGACTCCAAGCTACCTTAAGGGCCACGCAGCTGTACAAGCGGCGAATTGTAAAAGGTCAAAATACGAGGAGCCATTTCCATCCTATGGCATCTGACTTCAAAAGCGAAATTGGTCACCTGACCTCGATTATTATTGGGAATAAATTAATGTGTGAAACGTCTTCCCTCTTCCAGCGCCTCTCCATTTGCTCACACCTCGCTGCTTTCAACCGCACTTTCTCTCTTATCACCGAAGACGAGGCCTGACCATCCGGACATTTTACCTTTATCATCATTGGTAATTTGTGACTTCTCTGGCGGAACGAAGTACCTCAAGACACATTTTTGGCTAGGTATACTAGGTAGACTAGGCAGATGCAGGCTAGGTAGGTTTAGGCTAAGTACATGTACATAATAAGCAAAGATAGACTAGATAGTCTGGGTAGGCGTAGGATAGAGTGCGCTAGGTAGGCTAGGCATCCTAGTTAGACACAGGCAAGAGTAGATATGGGCTAATGAGACGTAAAATTAATAGGCGAGGATAGACGTAGGCTGGAGTAGATATATAGGCTAGAGTAGACTAGATGTAGACTATAGTTATGTGCGCATGATGTCGGTCGATTGGTCGACTGCTGCGTCACTTTGAGGGACATTTTCATCTAGCCTATAGGACGTATACGCAGAATTTGCCTGATAACCTCGAACATATTGGAATTTTCTAGGGCTCAGTTTTCGTACCGGACTAATTCGTAGGCTTTGCCAAGGATTTTGTACGTATAAGAGGTATTCTGTTTGCAAGTTGACTAGGCCATTTGATTGCATCAGACCTATCCGTCTAGTGTATACGGTCGAGTATCAGCCACGTGGATTTTTCTCCATGCCTCCTGTATCGGAGTGTTTCATCTCAGTGGAGGCCTGGAAGGCGAATGCCACGGCCATTGGAGTGACCTCGACCGATAGTCACAGATGGTTGTTCAATCTACCGACCTGTCTGACCAACACACGACGAAAGCTTTCTCGACGAATATCCGGACGCGCGTCATCTTCCACCAGCGAGGGACTACGCGTCGGCAACGCCAGTGATTGCGAACGCTGTCACCAGTAGGCCTAGTCACTCTACCCTAGTCACTCTACCCTAGTCACTCTACCCTATCGACCGAACTTGGTTCAGAGAATTTATACAATGAACATCCATGCCATCGACGGGATTCCGTTGATTAGTAAACCCGCTTGTGCGTATGCCCGCATGTAGTGACTCTTTATACACACGTTTTAAACATAGTCTGTTATTTAAATAATTAATTTTAATGGCCAATATAATGAACTTTCTCATGTATGTATACTGAGCAATTGGTCAAGCCGGAGGCATGCCCCAGAAAAATGTTCTCCGGGGGGAAAGTTCCTGAGAATGTCGGGGGAAATGATCCGAGGGGATTGTCCGGCGGGAAATGTCCTAGACCCTATAAACTCATAGCACTCACCAGGCTCACCTGCAACACACTCCAATCTTCCAAGCCCTCATACCATACCTCTGTCAGTTGTCCACGGTCTTCGTTCAACCCATTTTTCTTCCACCCTCACACGTACTGCTTCGCCCTTTCGTCACCTCATTAATAAAATTTGTAAAATGCTCCAGTCCATTGTGTCTTTCTAAAATCCTCCCTCCAGTATTGAGGCAACTATCTGATATCTACTAATAACTCACCAAAGCTTCACCTCCTTGATGCAATTTCCCCACAGGTCTATCACTCCAAACTGAAAATAGTGCTTTTTCACAAATACTATCCTGATTTCTCCTCTTCCTGTCTCTCTAGTGGTTTCAACTCTAAACACCATCCACTTTAGCCGTCATATTAGGTATAAATGAGTGATTAACACCACAGATTTCAAAACATCGTAAGTAAAAAAGCTCCGGTCAGCCTGACTCTTTGGAGCTTGACCTACCTATTGATTTGTTTTGTTTAAGCGCCTGTGAATAAGCTGGTTCCCGCGACATCGCTTTTTGTGCGCTTTTGTTTACGATTACCTTTTATCCGGGCAGCAACCAAAGCCCGAGTGGCGCGACGTCGTCTTCCTTCTCACTACGTCATTCACTTCGGCGCATGCGTGCCTTCACCGATGGGGCCACGTCAGTCTTCGTAGAGAGAATAGCGTTCTGTCCAAAGCGAGACACACACAACGACGTATTTGTTCTATTATACTGTTATTAATGTAACCAAAACGCATATTGACATAAATCTGTCCTATTTGCCATGTGGCCCAGGCAGTAGCTATGTGTATTGCAGCCATGAAAGTAATTCATTTAGTACGATGGATAATAGGCCTACTTTCATGGTTGCAATGAAAAGGGCTGCTGCATGGCTGCAGGGCAAATATGACTAGTTTAAATACCAGTTTTCGAATCTTTAGGTATAGGCCAATTTACGTAAACACAGTTTTTAGTCGCAGTTCTGTGCAACGATTGGCAATGTAGCGTATTGTTGTAGAATTCTCATGCTCATTTTAAAGCTGTCATATATATATATTGACAGTTGAGGAATATGTTTCTGAGTTTCTCTTTACCTCTGTTACGTTAGCAGTTGGATGTCAAACATTTCGATTGTTGCATTTTGTTTTTAGGTCAAGTAAACTTTTCAAAGTTGCGCATTATGAGAGGAATTTTGAATGCAAAAAATCTTGATATGATCAAACATTACTTTTAGAAATGCTCTTTTACTATCACAATAAATTGACATGCGAATACACTTTTAATTAAACCTACGTGAATATCTAATCAATATGGGCCTATTTCACGTGCTCTAAATACCTATCAAACCGCTAAATACCTATCAAACCGCTGTCAAGCCTAATCTTCTGTTTATCCTCAGAGTCAATCCTTTAGTTGCTCGACTTCTGTGAAGAAGTCGAGCGACTTGCTCATATGATTATGTGAAGGTCAAAACAGGTTATCTATGGAATACACGATTGTTGACTGAGATGTACATACATGTATTTGCCCTATGCCAGTCTAAACATTATGCGAGACCCATTTAACATCGGAACCGATGCATATCCGAGTTGTATAAGGGACTTCCAGTAGTAATTAATCGATCCAAAGTCAGCGTTGAGGTCACAGAATCCACAGGAAGCGAACCACCATCCAGCTCCTCCATGCTGCTGCGAGCAACTAGCTGGACCAGACATGTCGTTGTCGCTATCGTATGTGGAAAAGTTCTTGTGGTTATTCCATGCGATCGGAGGGGTGAGCTTGTTCATGGCATCTCCTGCGTCTCCGACGTATCCGTCCACATGAATGGTATACCAGTTGGACTCCGGATCGATTCGGATCGAGTCGTACTCAGCTGAGAACCAGGATCCGTTCTCAACGGACAAGAACTCAAAACGCATGCGGTAGTTGCCACTGTAGGTCAGTTGGTGCATCTTCTCCAGGCCGATCCAGTAGTCAAGTGTTGGGTCGCCAAACCCTGCGCGGTACTGTGCCCATGGTCGGCTGAAGGTGGTGGAATTGTGGATACGATTGGAAACAACGATCCAACGATTGACGGTCATCAACGGAACAGAAGGAGAAATGGTTGGAACTGTGATGGTGGTAAGAGTCAGCGTCGGCTGGAAATCTAAAATGTCAGGAGACGATGTGAAACTCTGACACGCGGATCTTGCAATAGAATAAGCTAAAAAACTGACAAGCATGTTCTAACTTAGTCCTAACATATTGAAAGCCAGATTGCTAGACGCAAACGGACTCAAACATTCAATACAAATATTCAACATTCAATACAACATTCAATACAAACATTCGATATAAACATTCTGAAAACGCAGAAAAACTAAATCTGTTTATTGTAAAACAATTTGTCTATACAGTATCTCGACATCGTGGTCATTATCATTGTCTCATAGCATACTGAAATGGAAAAGAAAAATAGCCAGCGCACGATCAATTGGCTGGTTTTGCGAATAAGTGCTAAGCCAGTCAGCCAGCCAATCAGTAAGTCAGTCGGTAGATAAGTCATTCAGTCAGGTGATTGAATCCTTATAAGATGGTACTGTGTTATGGTGGCCGATTGATTAGAGCGGTCAGCCCATAACGTTCAGCGTGTGCTGAGAGAACGCGTTCGACTCTCGTACGAGGCGACCTTGAGCGAGTCCTTCGCACACAATTGCTCTGCATTACAACTGCAGTTGCGTTGTCGAGACGCGTGCGCACTTTCGAGGACGACTTGTCGTGATAGAGCGTGTTATAAATGCCGAGTTGTATTGTATTGTATACTGACAAGATGGTTGTTGGCATTTGACGATGGTCCTGTTGTGCACGAGACAGTTGAGGCATCCATCACCCGTTAGGTTAGATCCACACTCGTAATACAATACCCTGTTGAAAGTGAACGGAATGTAGCATTCGTCGGCCACGATTCCTTGAAAATAATAACAGAATCAAATCCCGTTAGGCGGTAAGTGACACTGAGAGCTTCACGTATACTAGACATTCCCCATACAGCTATCTTTGCTTATTCGCTAGCCTGACATCAGAGGGCCTACGTCTACAAGTGTGGGGACATTTGATCAGCAGTTTTTTCTCTATAGGTCCCAATAATAAATTTGCGCTGCTAGGCCTTATATATATATATATATATATATGTGTGTGTGTGTGTGTTTGTGTGTTTGTGTGTGTGTGTGTGTGTGTGTGTGTGTGGCTGCGTGCTAACTGTGTCAACAGTGTTAATTTAATTGACCTGCTTTAGGTCTACTCTATAATCAGATGAACCGTCACCGGGGGATATATCTGAACTCCATTGTCTTTAGATACATGAGACAACCGATCAACTCTGTCGCCTTTTCCTCTGCATCCACACTTCTAAGCACGCCAAGAATTAATCAACGAGACCCAGAAAACTAAGGCCTACTTCATCAGACCTACCTGTGTCAGGCTTTACAGAATAAGAGTCCAGCTGAAAAATGGAGACAAAGGCCTTTTATAGTTTTGCAATTCATTCTGAAAAATGCAATTATACATTGCTAGATTAAGAAGAAGTCAGGTTACGTAAACTACGAAAAATGATACATAAAAGTTTGGTACACATAATAATAGGACCTACAGCAATGTGATCGCTAGACCCTAATCGAGTTTGAACACACATACCTACTACAGGGTGCGCCATTTAAAATGAGAGTATCGCGTTCAATCTGAATTATGTACTAAATTAGTTGATGTTCTTGTCAAAATACAAATAGCATGATATGCCAAGGGTTAAATTCTAAGCTTATTTGCTCACCTCAATCCTCAATTTTTTTCTAAACGTATAGTCGTAGGCCTACCCATACCCACTCGAAAATGCTTCTGTCTTGAAAAATGTTGTGTCGTTATTGTCACACCTTTTTTATGTCTCCGGGTCAGTCGCCGTTCTTATCCGCCCCCACCTTCACTACTTTAGTTCATGTCTTCATTTGTCCTAGAATTGACTACTGCTATTCCTTTTCCCCTTTGGCCTTCCTGTATATAGTATAAGGCTCGTCTCTCTCCTCTTCAGTCAGTAGGCTACTCAAGGCAGCTGCTAGACTGATAGCCCGCTTTCCTCGGTATTCTCGCATCCCTACCTTTGTGTGTTGATTAACTTCATTGGCTCCCTCTCCATGCTTGCATACAATCTCAAATTAACATTCCGCTTTACAAGGCTCAGCGGGGTCTTGTCCCGAAATATATGTTTGACGTAATAGCTATAGGCCTACTTCGGCCTCATTCGTCTTACTCACAACGTCCATTTCGTTCGTCCCATAGACATGACCTCGTGGTTCCTCGTATAAGAACTGCTATGGCTCAGTCTCGATCATTTTCTTCAACGAACCCCTCTATCTGAAACATGCTTTCTCCTTCTGTTCGCTAAACTTCTATAGGCCTATAATTGCAATCTAGCTCTCATCCTCATTCTCATTCGCTTTAGGCTCAAAACCTGCTTCTTCTGGCGTGGCCCGGCGCACTGGAAGAGCATCTGAATGGTTGTAACGCTACTTGAGGTGCTTATCAAATGTTTATTCTATATAACACAATGCAATGGTCAATTTAAGTCATTCTAGTAATGTAAATTTATGACGAATGTAGTTTTTGGAGGGCGCCCCAAGTAGCACTGTCCACAGAATTCATAGGCTATGTCAGCGATATTTGATGACCAAATTCCGCAGCAGATGATTTATCTATTTGGAAATAATAGTATACAATATATATATATATAATATTGATATATAAGTGAAACTTCACAATATACTTGAGGAATTTGCTGTTCAAATTCAACCTACGTCTAATTGCCTGTCTACTGTGCATTTAATACATAATGACAACGTCGTAAAGACCGAGACAATCCAATTTAAGAATCTTCATGGATGGCCCCTATTTATTTTACAGGTATCTATTTATTGTTGTCCTTTAACATCATCAGCATAATATTGCAACAGAGGAAGTCGTGAGTGATCTGCCTCTGAGTCTGAGCCAACCCTTGGGTGTACTAGGAATCATTTATTGACTTGTTGGGGGGTTGGGGTTGGGAGAGTTCAGCCCCCAGTTCATTTTTCAACCCCATCAGTTAATTCTCAAAAACTACCTTGGGATCAAGCAACTCCCTCAGAGCAGCTTTCAGTGGCTTAATGCGTCTTAACACAGCTATAGGAATCAAGAACGGGCACTGAAAAACCACGTCAGTTACCCTCTACAATAAGCCTATAGCCCATATGCCGGTTTCAGGTCAGTAGTAGAAGATGTACCATACGGGGTCATTCAACCTAATCCTTGGTCTAAACCACTCCCCTAATAGGTTAATGACTTTTTTATCCTATAGCCTAGGTTAAAAAATCACCAAAATCAACATCAACCTAACCATAGGTTAAAACCAACATCAACCAAAAGCCAAGAAAAAACGCCAGGAACTTTCCAATAGTTTCGACCTGGCGTGCACAAACCTATAGGCATGGTCAAAAACTCCACCTATACTTCCTATAAGTCAAAAGCCAAGGGAATTTCCAAAGTTTTCGATAATGGGAAATTTCCAAAAGTTTCAACGAGTCAGCAGTTTCGACGATGAGTCTTCACGTGATTACCAAGTCTTCAGTATCAATCCAAGAATTAAAGGACTCAGGATAACCAAGTCATTTCACTACAGATTTCTTCCCTCATTTTCTGATTACCTTTTCAATTCTAAATATCTCTTGAGTTGTCTTTTGAAGCTCCTGTTCATAAAACAAACCCTGTATTTCCTCACCATTATAATCGGCAATCTTATAAGTTGGTGGATCTGTGTATTGAATTTGAGTAATAGTAAAAATTTCTAAAGTCCATCGAGCTGTAACTCCTTTTTAAATATATTCTTCGTCTTAGTTATCCTAACCTTATCTCCAATGGAGAATCTAGGCTTAATGGGTTCCGAGATCTCATCACTGTACAAATTCATCCATACAGTCTTTTCATTATTTTTAAAACTAGCCTTAGATGGTGTCATTTTAATAGAAGAATGCCTAGTCTCATTATAATTACTAACCATTTCACCCAACACGTCTACATATCTTCTTGTTGAATTAGCTGTAAAGTACTTAAACATTTTATCTCGCATCGTTCTGTTCCAGCGCTCAGATTTTTCTTCATTCTCAGTAGAGTACAACTCAACCAAATTCTTTACGTCTTTATTATAAAATTCTTTACCTTTATCTACCCATACTTTAATAGGCCATCTACCGCTCTCGAGTATCTTCACGAAACCATTAGCGGTAGATTTTCCACTCTTATCATTTAATGGCACGATCCAACCATATTTTGAAAACACATCTATCACGGTTAACAGGTATATCACACCATCGTTGTCTTTAGCGAAAGCCTGCATATCGACTAAATCAGCGGCCCATATTTCATCTATCCCACTAACGTACACTTTCCTTTTTTAAAAACATCTTACTAGTGGTTTATGTAATTCATCTCCGAGTTGGTCGGTCCATTTCAGATCGGGTTGCAATTTTAAGCTTTTTTTAAACCTAACCCGAGACTAGCTTTAGTAGATAATATAGGTTTGACTATAGCTCTCTCTATTCTCTCCCGTAATCTAGGATTAGGTATACTATTCAATTCATTAATCATTGCTCTATCGGCGACATTCCTAGAAGCCGTATCTGTGTGCTGGTTGTAAGCTAAATCATGATAATATGCAGCGTTATCGACTCTATCAACGGGTTTAGACCAATCTTTAGGAGTTCCATCAGGATTCAATCTCAAATCTAGTCTAGTTCCTGGTCCTGTAAACTGATGTCCCGGCAAGTGCATCTCACCTGGAAATTTAGCCCACGGTAATTTAATACCGCTAGTTACTGAATTTAGAGACCCAACTAGATCCCCACCTTCTACAGCCATCACGAATTGTGTCTTTGTGTTTCCACAAACATCACACGTGTCTCTAAGCATTGACCTTCCATTCTCCGTTACAACATTTTGAATATTTTTTGTTTCAGTGTGAGTTTTACACTTTACGCAATACATTTTAAATACAATTAGATATATTTAATAAAAAAATTTTTATTGTAGAACAACATATTATCTAATAGATTCAATAACCCCCTTTTACCTAGAAGTATAAGAGGGTTAATCGTAGGAAAGTCTGGATGCGGTAAGACGACGCTACTGTTGAACTTACTTCTACAACCCGGATGGTTAGATTATGACAATCTGCAAATATTCGGAAGGTCTCTCTTTCAACCAGAGTATAAAATTCTGAAAAAAGCATTGGAAGAAAAACTACCTAAAGAATCCATCCTTGGGTTATTTTATATTCAAGACGAGATCATGAGACAAAATTATGCACCAGAGGTTGTAATTGAGGAAATGGCTAAACACTTGTATAAAAAATCTGATATTTCTTCCCAGTTCTTTGAATCAGCAGAAGACGTGCCAGACCCGAGTGACTTGACCTGTGACAAGAAGAACTTGATGATTTTCGACGATTTACAGTTAGAAAAGCAGAATAAATGCGAGACTTATTACATCCGAGGAAGACACAGTAACGTCGACAGTTTCTATCTAGCACAGAATTATTTCAAACTATCGAGACAGACAATTAGAGAGAATGCAAACTTTATATGCTTGTTTCCCCAAGACCTGAAAAATATCGATCACATCTACAACGACTACGTGAGTACAGACATGCCTAAGGAGGAGTTTAGAAAACTATGCAAAACAGCGTGGAAGCAACCTCACGGATTTGTAGTAATAGACCAGACTAGTAATAAGAATAACGGAAAGTATCGATGCGGTTTCGATGAATTCTACATTCCATTATAAAAATATCTTTTGCTAATTTAAAAATGGAATCGATTCTACAAAAGATTGCAGACAATACCGAAAGAATTGCTCGTTACAGGGAGCCAAAGTCATAGTTTCACATATTATTAAGTGACAAGACTTCAATCCGTTGATACAGTTTGATAAATATAAAAAGTATGAAATGGCTCTTGTCAATCTGGAAACATATTATTCATTCCCAAACATCGACGCGACTAACAACGACTTTTCATATTCGACGATGACTCATATGAACGGTGAACTGACGTGGGAAACTATAACCATCCCCGAAGGCTGCTATGAAATTACAGATATTAACGAATACGTGCAGAGAATAACGAGAGAAAGGGGGCATTATGATGTGGCTAACGGAGAATATAATATTAAGATAGAAGCTAACAGCAATACGTTAAAGACGGTTGTGTACATAGCGAAGAAATACGGGAATAATTTTCAGGTGGGTAACTCTATCGGAAGAGTCCTAGGTTTCACGAACCGACGATTTTTCGAGGGATACAACGAATCGAGAAATATAGTGGACATAATGAGTGTTAGCCATCAGAGGGTTACGAGCGATATCATCGGAGCATCCTATAGCAACGGAAATACAGATAACATTATCTATTCCTTTTTCCCGAACGTAGGGCCCGGTACAAGATTATTGAAACGCCGAGAAATTTGATCTATCTTCCAATCACCATATCCACGATTTCAACAATGGAAACGACTCTTACCAATCAGAATGGTAAGCTAATTAAACTACGAGGCGAGGAATTATCGATGCGGTTTCATATCAGAAAAGCTTAAAAGTTTTTGTAGTTCTATATAAAATGAGTCGATACACAAACGTCAAAGTCAATATTTCAGAAGGACAAAAAGATAAAATTAAAAGATCGCAACAAGCGGGAACAGGTGTTAGTATTGGATGAAAGCACAGCGATTTAAACGGAGAGCACGTGTTAGTTCTCACCCAAGCACAACTCAATAAACTAGCTAAAGCGTATCAGGATGGGAAAGGCGTGACTATAAAAATGAGTAAAACACAATTGATACATAACGCTAAAGTCGAAGGCGGCTTTATCGGCGCAATTTCACCTTTTCTTGCAACTGCGGGTAAATTCCTACCATCTAGCGTATTACCGAGCTTAGCAACGGGTGCATTAACTGAAATAGGTGCAGCGGCTGGTTCTAAAGTAATTGATAAAGTCACCGGAACGGGTGGGGCTATATATCTCAATACTAGAGGTAAAAACTTCAAGATAGTGCAACAGGGTCAGGGCTTATATATGAAGCCATACCAAGGATCTGGATTAAACGGTGTAGGAGAATGCCTGTATCTGAAAAGAGGTAATGGGTTCGTAAATGGGGAAGGACTTATACTAGGACCAGATTCGCCATTTAAAAACATTCCGCTTCTCGGATTGTTGCTATAAAAAATATTGTGCATATATAAAATGTCTCTATTTCCAATTCATAAAATGGGGTGGACGAAACCCAAATTTGTTCCAGAAGTAAGAACTCAACCGAGATCCGTCAGGTGGAATACGTGTGAAGGCATGTGGGATGTATAGACCGCAAAGACAAATGGGCGGTCTAAGGTGGGAGTTTTTTGCTCAAGAAGCGATAACTATTCATTCCCAAGAGACGGTTGTTTTACCGTTAGGCTTAGGTGTCCGAATGACGAAAGGATCGTGTAAAGTTTCTCTCCATCCAGAATTTATAGAAGCGGGTTGTCGCCTGCTAAGCGATACCGTTACTGGGTTCGCGGAAGAAATTTTACTCGATATTAAGAATTTTAGAGACCTTGAGACAGTCACCATAAGCGAAGGAGACTCGTGATGTTATGCGAATTACGAGCAAACTTCCATTCCATTTTAAGAAATATTCTTCGATATTATAAAATGGAATTGAACAAAGCAGACACCTATCGCCTTCAGAAAATATCTGAAATTCAACAGGAAATCTTACGAGAATGTGAGAAGAGAGACGTAATCTGAAAAAAATATCAAAAGAGTGTTAAAGTAGTTGAAGCGTTGGGAGGTTTATTAACCCTTACATCTTCGGGACTTCGTATTTGGTGTAACTTTTCTAAGTCCAGTCGTAGCCGCACCCGCCGCAACCATCGTGGTATCTTTATCCGCTGGAGCTGGAGCATTATCTCTGATATCTACCCAAGTCCGCCGAATATTATCGCTGCGGCAAATAAAACATGCAAAACTCAGGACTACAGCCGAAGGGAAACTCAATTCGAGCAGCGACCTTGTTCTAAAAGCCCTAGATGATAATTATATCTCAGACTCGGAATATTCTGTTATTCTAAGTGAATTCGAGAAATTTAATCAGATGGAGGAACAGGTTAGGAGTAAAACCAATATCAACATAGATGAAGCGACGAAACGCTTAGGCAAAACGGATTGAATACAAAACGAACGTTTATTTACGTTTTACGTTTTTACGTTTAAATATTATGTTTCCAACTTAAAAATGTCGTTTCTAAAAATTCAGGACCCAGCCAAACGAGACTTTATGGTTGAGAATTTTCTCAAGATGAAGCAAAATATTAGATAAGACTCACTATCTGAGAAAATACGAGACATATCTCTCCAGCGGGAATTGATAAAGGCGTACAAACCAATCATCGACTCGCAGTCTGGACTATCTAAAAAATTAGGCGCGTTTGAGGAAAGCACTACGGCGACTTCTACAGCTTTTCGAGCATTGCCGGCATCGCTATCGACATCGTTGAAAGCGATTCAAGTCCCACAGTGTGTTTGCGGTCGATCCCGTTTCAGATATTAGAACCTTGGAATTAGATGATATTGCCACAAAATATTTAAAAGAATACGCTGCGAATAAAAAGTTGACGGACACGACCTTCGGAATACACTCTAGAGATGGGGGTTTTTCATCGGAAACTATCCAATTTCAATCGAAGGAGACGATATATCTATTGGTAATAACACCTACAAGGGAACTCCAGGGCTATGGGAATTGATGACGATGAAGGAACCAAACGAGTCGATATACAGTCAAAACGATCTGGACGTGTATTTGAAAATTCTTGAATCGACGGGCGCCTTGCATGTACCTAATAATCCGAATAAGCCCAAATCGTCTAGAGGCCTAAAATATAATAAAATCATTAAGCCATTGCTCTCGATGCGGAAAGGGAGGTTCTCGACGGGTGAGGGAGTCGTAGTTCTCCCACAAGACCCTAATGCGTTAGTGGATATGTTAATTCTACGAATGGCTAGCTTCAGAGCGGGAAATACAGGATTAAGAAACGAGATAGTAGGTATCTGCAATGAGTTACTTAGACAAAATAAGATAAATGTGTTAGACTATAAAAATTTAATGATGCAATTATAAAATGATTGTCATAACTAAGAGAAGATTTGCCAAAATATGCGTCGTAGGAGGCGCTGGGATATTTGACACGAAATCAGGATTTTTCAAAAGAATGTTATCCTCGAATGCTGCACGACAGATAGCAACAACTGCATTAAGTGCTGGGAAAGACGCTGCGACGGAGATTGGGAAAAAGGCCATAGATGTTGGAAAGACTGTTGCTATTAATGCTGGAAAGCGATTGGTTGATAAAGCAGCGGCAAAAATGTTTACACCACTTAGCCAACGGAGCGAGGATTTGTTAAAGGGGTTAAATACTCCCCATGGAAATACGACACCTAGTCAAAAGAGTAAGGAAACGTTACAGAATTTAATATATCCCCAAGGAAACACCAATATAAATAATTTACTGTCTGGTAACGGCGGCGCCATATCGATCTGAGATTTAGTACGTGGATCTGGAATGAAGTTTGCTTAAAATAAAATCTTGTTATATTAAAAAATGCAGTCAGATATTGTAAGATTTACTGAAAATACTATTATAGACGAGGGAATTGAAAGATATGAATTTCATGAATACGAACCAGTGGCGGGGGCGAATCTTAACACTGGGGAAATTCGCATAAATATCGAACTTCAAGATATTTTCAGCCATCCCTCCGAGTCATACCTGCTTTTCGAAGGCAGACTGACTAAAGCGGATGGAACCTTTTACGTTGCAGCTTTGGTCAACAACGGGTTGATGCCTCTCTTCAGCCAAATGTCGTATTCCTTGTCTCATCAAGAAATAGAAAGCGTGTTTCATCCCGGACAAGGCACAACTATGCTGGGCTTGCTGAAATATCCTAACGACTTTGCTCTTGCTCAAGGACTTAACCAATTATGGACTAAAGATACAGCCGTGACTGCTGTTATAAACGATAACACGGGATTCGCGATAAGACAAGCGTATCTCATTCGGAAACCAACTGCAAAGGGTACATTCAGCTTCATCGTGCCTCTGAAGCACATTTTTTGGATTCTGTGAGGATTGTGATAAGATAGTCTACGGTATGAAGCAGACTTTAACTCTCATTCGCAAACCTGACAGCGATGCTATTTTTAGGGCTAATGCGGTAGCGGCTGGTAAAGTCAACTTCAGTAAAATTTCATGGTTTATGCCGAACGTGATTGCGTCTGGCATGGAAAGAGTGCAGCTGTATAAAACGATCGAAGCAAAGGCAACGTTACCAGTAGCCTATCGAGCCCATCTTAGCGATACTATAACGGTTCCTGTATCTACTACGTTTAGTTGGCGACTTAGCGTAAAGACAGCGCCGGAAAAACCCAGGTACATCATAGTTGGATTTCAACGAATCGAAGCGGCAATCAAGAAGCTAATCCATTAATTTTCGATCATTGCGATATCAAGAACATGTTTGTGATGATGAACCAGGACAGATATCCAGCGGTCGACGACAACCTCTCATTCCAGAATCAGCAATTTTCTAGAGCTTACAGAGACGCGGCGACCTTTAGCGAAAAATTCTACGGAATGGACCAGTTGGTAACTCAGAGCAACATCACTCCGGCTGACTACAAAGACTTATACTCGCTTTTCGTTTTTGATGTAAGTAAGCAATCTGAACGGTTAAAGTCGTCTGTCGTAGACATCCAGATCAAGGCTACTTTCATTTCAGCGATCCCTGCTGGAACGGAAGCTTACGCAGTCGTTATTTTGGATAAATTGTTAAATTTCCAATTATACGGTCAGAAGATGAACGTAGTATATAAAGGAAAATATTTTCTATTATAAAAAGAGCATGAAACTCTCACAACTGAAATCGTTAATGAAGGAACGTTGAATAAAGTCTAGTTATACGAACAAACCAGAAATGTTAAGAATACTCGTTGAGAAGGGTGTTTTACCGGAATCAGAATTGCCTGAACCAGTGAAGGAGAAAAGGCAAGCATTACCCAAGTACGAGTATTTAAAAACTATTAGAAATAATCCTATGAGCGTTGAAATCCTAGACAAAGACACTAACGAAGCCGTCACGTACTCATCGTTGTATAAGGCGAGTATGACTTTAAAAACCAGTATGAACACGCTGAAGGCTTATAATGATAAAGTCTGGAGAAATCGATATGAGATTAACATACTAACAGAAAGCTTTATCCAGATTCTTAAAATGGAAACTCGTAAATTTTTAGATTTTGAAACTTTGGAAGAAGACGTAGTTTTTATTGTTAAAACGAAGCAATATTTGTACGGCACAGAAGGATATTTTTACCTGATAACGGTAGTGGCGCCGGATGAGACAGAGCACTACATGAGCGTATACGGGGAGCCCCTGCTCAGCAAGTTGCAAACGAACAGGACATTTACTTTTACAAAAACAAAGATAGAAACGGAGCCGGGATTGATCCAGTCGTTGATCGTAGTATCTGGATATAACGATGTTGTTGAACTTGAGATTTAAATTTTCAATGATTATTACTATTGAAAATTAAAAAAATGTGAAAATAATTTTTTATTTAATCATCGTACACGAATAACTGCATCATGCTTAATCCAAGCTTGCCCGGTTCAGTCTGGAAGTAGATTAGCCTATAGGTCATATATATTACTACGGAATCGACTACAAATTCTTGGTAAGTATTTCCTAAAGAAATGTCCATAGGCGCGGTGTAAATAGTAACCCTTTGTTCTTCAAAATTGTATGCGATTATACTCCAACGGGATATCCTTCCCTGGTTATTTTTCCTTCCTTTCAAACCGATCTTCCAGATTCTCACTGCGGTTTGGCATGTGATAGATATCCACGATTCAGTGTGGACGTTACCAACCAGACACCCATTCCCCGTCGTCTTTGAATGCCCAAAAGGCTTTGTTAGTTAGAAGTGCTGAACTGGCATTCGCTTGAAAACCATAATCACTAGTATCGAAAGATAGTCTGGGTACGTAACCGATTTGACATTTTCTTCCAAGCGTGTAATCAGGTAGCGTTGGAATCCATTGTAGTATGGAGACGGTAACTGTTTCAGCAATAGGACTCATAGATGTAATATGAAATCTCCAATATCTGTAATTAGACGAAGCGGGAAATGTAATCTTCTTCAAAAATCCAAAATCGAGGAATTCCCATGAAACTAAAATTTCAGTAAAGGCGGTTCCATTCGTTACTAGCTCGAACCACCCAACCAGTAATACGATCGCTCTGCTCATGGCCGGCGACGATGTAAAATCCCGACATTGACAGAGGAACGGGGTACTTCATATGTATCCAAACATTACTTGACCTTTCAGTGACCCACATGCGGGGGTAGTGATAAGCATTTTTAAAAGCCCTCCATGGGTTGGATTCATGACCAGGCACACTGCGATAATCGCTAGCACTAGCTTCATAAGTTAAACCGTTTATTATCGTTGTATCAGAAGTCATGGTAGGTGCTGCAGTCATGTATAGTCTCGAGTTATCAGTGGTAGTATTATTCGATATCGCTTGGTTGACTAAGGTTTCGACTTGGCCAAAACTCGCGGCCTGGCTAGCCAAGACTGGTGGATGAATGTCCGTCGGTAGACCTTTTATCATATTACCATTCATATTCAAATCACCATCCATTTCGTTCGTTCCATATCTTTTTAAAAATGTTATTACTCGCTTGAGATAAAGTAACACCTCCCGAAAAACTATTCTTTGAGTTGATCCAGTATCAGTTCGTCCAAATTTATTGACAGGCATGTTTTTAAATAGGTTATATTATTTAATGTAATTCGTTTACGACTTCTTGAAATTTACAACCATCGTTGCACGTTTTTTCAGTACATACAGACATAAATGACCACAATATACTTGGCCATCTGGGTGTATTCGTTCACTGTTGTAAAACAGCGGTCTTTGTGGATATTTTATCAATTCCATACGAGGAGGCAGTCCATAGCTGTCGAAATAAACGTTATCATTAGCGCGCTTGATCCAGCATGTTCAATGCGTTCCTTTACCATCAGAATCGTCCAGATTAAGGATACCACACTCGTTCGCTCTTGGTTTCTTCGGCAGCTCGTCTCTTAGAAATACTCCTCTGAAATTATTAATAATTAGTTTCCTCGCTGCTTCGATTAGATCCACATTCGACAAAGCAATATTAGGTAGCGTTACACCTTCGACATCGATTTGTTTAACACTCATTTTATATTAGAGAATAATGTCCATATGTTAAAGTGTGGATACCATCTTGCTGAATCACTCGTTTGTCATCTTCCGCTGAAAGAGCCACCTTGTTGACTTCTTCGGTGTAGATATCGTGTAGGTGGGATCGAATGACATTCATCTTTCTCGATTGTTCTCTCTTGGTGAATAGGCAGTCCTTGTAGTCTTCGTGAGTGATAGATTTCTTGACGACATTCTTCTTCACGCCTTTACATTTCTTGTGGTCTACTCCAGCCATCTTGTACGAATATAGTTTCGATCTTAAACCTACAAACTCTTCGATCTGTTTACCAGCTGCTTCATCTTTGAACATGCCAATGACCTTTTTATTGATGACTGTTTCTATACCAGAGGGATGGTCTTTAGGATAGTCGCTAGTGTCGAACCTACTTCTAATGTCGGGAGCTATATCGGCGTAGAAGTCTTCGGTCGTAATTTCATAAGCCAGAGAATCTGTATCAGTAAAAAGTAACATTGCTCTATCATCAAACTTTTTCTTGATGTAATTATAATGAAAATCATACATTATAGTTTTACTTAAGTCTAAAATACACATACCGAGATATATAGGCTTATTGTAAAATAGCTTTGTACGTTTCATGTGAATGGCAATTAGGTTTTCATCAAAAATAGTTCGAGTGTCGTAACTCGTTCTCGCTGCTAGTGTTATGGCTTGCTTCTCGCTAGAAACCAGTTTTATATCTACCCGAGCCTCTATATTCAGTCACGTCTTACCAAAGACACTATTTTTCATTAGTTTAAAAAAGTCTTTCTCGAAATCTTTGGTGGCTTTCGTCCTTAGGTTGGTATTTAGATCGATATACTTTTTCAGCCAGGCACTTTCTTCAAATTTAATTCCGCGATGAATTTTGGTTATCTTCAAGCCTAGGCTTTCATACAGCTTTAAATTTTCGTAATGGACTATGTATTTTACTTTATCGTTCAAGTTCGTTATGAGTTTAGATACAGTTGAAGATTCAGGTGTAATATTCTAAGGGGCAAGAGGATAGTCGTTGGGGAGATCGTGCAAATCTTTCGGATATTCCAAGTCGACTTCTAATATACACGGTATTGATCTCCAATCGTTTAGCTCATCATTACCCATCCACTGGAACCCGTGAGTTGGTAGATTTTTACACATCGCCCACCCGTACAAATTGTTGGCGTCTAAATAGGTTAGGAACGATGAAGGTTTGCTGCTGCCAAACATAGACATGTACTTATTGTTTGCCTGTCCATAAAGGTGCGAAATGGTGCTAACACCACCTCTTATTCCACGCTTGACCATTAGTATCATATCATAATCACTCAACAACTCCAACTCTACTCCCGTCAACTTTAATGCGGCGTCCCAAGCAAGACCTGGAGAAGTATAATACCAGGCGGGATCTAGACCATAGTTCTCACAGCACACATCTCTAAAATTTTCAAACACGTCAGCGAGCAGGAAAACATCACTTACGTTATATAAATCGGGGTATTCTCTGAGCGTTTTAAATCCGAATTCATTCCATACCATCTGTGAGTCGTTAAGTCTCGAATAGAATGCTGACTTTGGTGGTAGTTCTGTTTCATTCAATCGATCGATGGAATTAATAAAATCGTAATGGTTAAACCTTTTATAAGCAAGAGATCGAGCTGATTTCCAGAGTAATGCTTGCTTATATTTTTACACTGGTCTTTGCTCAGGTTCCTCCATAGAGCGTCAAGACTCGATACCATGAATCTAAAACTATCGATGAAACGTAATTCTCGTTTAACCGCTACTTCCTTATTTTCTTTATTTACAAACTTATCAACCACAATCTCTCTGCTAAATGATATATATTTTTCTTCGTTGGTAGGAATACAATTAATCTTTTCGTTATCATCACCTCGTAATTTCTTTACGAATAGATGACTGTCATAACGGGATAGATTATGAAACAATACTGGGAAAAACTTGGGGACTTTATAATTTAGATTACAAATTTTATGAGCGCGCCTCTGTATCTTCCAGTTAAATGGCAATGATCTCTAACTCGATCTTTATCAAGTTCGCCTTCGCATATGTGACAAACTGTAGCCGAGTTGTACAGAGCCTGATCTTTCTTTCCGAATATCATTTTCTTTGGATATTTAAATCGATTATAAATATTTTTTATATTATCTATAAGAATGTCTATAAATGTCTGTGCTACATCATCGTCTTCGTTCTCTGCTGTGAACGTTGTGGGGGCTTGTGAATATAGATCATCATCAAAACATTTGATATAATAACAGAAAGAACTTGGAACGTGTTTTTGATATTTGCTGGGATCTGGTTGACAAGTGTCTATAGGTTTAATAAAACTTTCAAAGTCTGCACACACTAGAAACAGAAACGGAACTCTCGTCTTTCTAAAATAATTTTTAAACTTTATCATAGTCCCTGGTTCTGGGAGTTCTATCTTTTGTGCCTCGTCCTGGGAACAGTACTCGGCGTGTTTTTTTAATGAATCGATTCTACTGAATCCTATTAAGCATCTTTTACACTAGTGCCTGGAATTAAGAGATTTTTTCGTTCGGGCAACCATCAGTCTGTTAAAATTCTTTATCCAACAATAGTGTTTCTTTTCTCCATCAGAAATGAGTAATAGATCTACACACCTATCGTTCTCATGCTTTGATAAATATAGTGGGAATAGGTTAACATCTTTCTCATGACCAAAAACATTAATATTAATATTATTATTTCTCTCAAACTTACTTATCACATTAGCATCCGCTGCTACTGGGAATTCGATACCGGACCAATTAAGTTCCTCAGAGTGTCTAATTAATTCTTTCGTAATTCTTTCTGGATGGTTTTCAACTGGGTTTAAGGCTTTCGCTACACATCACTTGAAGCATTCTTCATCTTTGTTCTTCATATTGATTATAGCCTCTTTTCTCGCTAACTCCTTCGGTAGTGGGATGTTCGAACTACCTTTCAACGGTTTATAAACAACGGTGTTGATATCTAATTTTTGAACCGCTCTGAGTCTCCAGTTACTACCACGCATCTGGAAGGCAGCCATCGACTCAATAATTTTATCTTTCGCGCTGCTATAAATTTCACTTACATCGGTGGAGTCTAGAATCACCTCGGTCCTTGAAACGAATGGAAAATCTGTGGAATCTACTTCTCCAGACTTCATGTCAACGCGCTCCATTGTGCAGGTAAGGACAAAGTTGACCTTAGGCTGTCGATTTTTAGTCAACAAGTCTGCAGCCTGTGTTTGAACGGCGTCAAGAAAAGATGTGGCATCGATAGCGTTAGCCCCCTCTACCGTGTATTGTTTCGTGAAGCCCTTGATAGCTGAAGCCGTCTCTGTAATTTTATGTGTCTTCATAGGAATTTTACCGAATATAGAATTCACTTTGGCTTTCAGTGCTTCTAACTTCTCGTTCACCTTTCTTTTTGGCTCATCAGGTTTGTATCCTTCGATCCACTTTGCGAATATATTAGTCGCTGATTTAGTTTTATCGTATACTTTTCGCACTGTCGTGGCTGGTATAGGAACTAGTGTTGGGATACTAATGTCAGGAACGGGGGCGTCAAGCAAACTGACATTAGGTGAGGGGGCGCTGTAGGCTTCAATTTTAGCAATCAACTCTGCTTTCTGCAGTCTCGTATACCCAACCAAGCCACTCTGCTTGGCGATTTTTCTTAATTCAATAGCAGTTTTCTTTGAGTATTGCATTTTATATTGAATTAGCAATTCTTTAAGCTGTGTTGAGAAAATATTTTCATTCATTTTATATATACAAGAATATTTTTATAATCAACTAACCTGTTGGAATTAATCCATGCAGCTTCTTTCACGCCATCGTGTGAAAGCGCTTCACCAGATCCGTGATAGTGTGTTGTATCGCCCATCGTCGCCTGCGCATCTAACTTTTTTCACTAGAATATATAGGCCTACATGCGAAACTATAGTAAATTTACGTTATAATTAGGTCTATAACAGGCCTTCTACTGAGGATGTGAGTATAGGCTAATATCATAATGTGTTGGTGTGTAATGGATCATCGAAACTGTTGTGAAATTCCCGGACCTTTATCGAGTTGGAGCACGGTTTTAACCTAATTCCAAGAGGTCTTACATTAACGCGGTTTTGTCGATGGTTTTAACCAAATTTCCCGGCGTTTTACCTAGAGCTTAGCTTTCGTTGAAACTGCTGACTCGTTGAAACTTTTGGAAATTTCCCATTATCGAAAACTTTGGAAATTCCCTTTGCCTTAGACTTATAGGGAGTATAGGTGGAGTTTTTAACCATGCCTATAGGTTTGTGCACGCCAGGTCGAAACTATTGGAAAGTTCCTGGCGTTTTTTCCTGGTTATTGGTTGATGTTGGTTTTAACCTATGGTTAGGTTGATGTTGTTTTTGGTGACTTTTTAACCTAGGCTATAGGATAAAAAGAAGTTTTTAACGTATTAGGGGAGTGGTTTTAACCTATGGTTAGGTTGAATGGCCCCGTATGGTACATCTTCTACTACTCAGGTCTGTAAAAATTCTGCTTATGACATCTGAAATTTTTAAACCCCTCCCCGTTAAACTTTGACAGCTACAAACATTATTTGGGAATAAACCTGACGATTTTTATGACAGATTGCATAACTGTAGAAATTATAGCTGTTTAGGTTATAAAAAGAAATGAATTGTGTGGAATCTTAGTCTTACCTCGTAATGAGAACACGACTGAGTTACGAGCCCGTAGCACTTCGGTCTGCTGGTGAAAACGCTACAGGTCTTCGTTGTTGTGTCGTAGTTGAAGTTGCCACATCCAGGGAAGTTCTTGCAGGCATCAGAGCATGACACAACCGATGTGGTTGTGTATGTTACCGATTCATGGTCCATTGCGCAGACACGAGATCCATTCGACCAGGACACGGATCGAAAGTATGTGGACTTCATCATCAGCTGACCATCGCTGTTGACCGCCATTGACACCAGTTGGAAGTAGAAACAGCGAAGAATTGCTGTTAATGATAATTTGATGATCATTTTCCTTGGGCGTCTAATTTTCTTCAAAGTAATTGTTGTATCCCTCAATTCTTCAACCACAAGTCAAACACTAACGTAATGTAAATGTAAATGCAAATCTTCGAAAATTTCTCAGCGCCCACAGAAGCTACGTCAGGGAGACCAGCTTATTCACCGGCGCTAGAAGGTAGAGATGCGAGAGTAGGCTATCGAGGAAAGCAGGCTATCAGCCTCACTACAATTTAAGCAACTAAATACAGTATTAATCTACCAGAGTTTGGTATAAGCCTATCCGCAGATCTACTTGCACTGGCTGAGAAAAGGCAATCGACAGTCAATGATAGTCGAGGCGGCCTGAAATATATAGGGCCTAATCTGCTGGCTCTAACAGAAATTAGCGTAATGGCGTTTGTGTGAGACTGGTGATTTCTGAGTGTTCGTTGCTCTTACGTATTATATTAAAATTGTTATTCGGCCTACTGAAATTATAGGCCCACTGACACTGTTCGTTTATAGGGCTATTAAAGTGCAACATGTTTATAAGAAGTGCATAATCATTCAGGTGTAGGCCTACACAGGCCCACCTCGCTCCATTATCATTCTTGACATGAACAGACAGGGAAAATGGATATTAAATTTTAGAGGCTGTTTTGCACGTTGGCATTTTTATTAACAGATATCAAGGATGCCATCGAGAAACAAACAAACCAGCTGAAGTTTTCTGAGCATAGTTCGTCAAGATCGAAAAATGGTCGGTCACTTGAACTCACTTCACGGTTTGCACGGTTTCTCAAAAGAATTGCCCCTAGAAAAAGTCGAAAGACCCAAATAATCTGGCCAACTCAAGAATTAATCGATCGCTTTTTGCAAATGAACTTCTTCGTATCATCAGTCAAAAGATGTGAGTGCGAACATCGCGAAACGGTCTGCTTTGGTCCTAATGAGCATTGTGAAGCGACGGGATAGCAGATTGAAAATATTCAGTGTATAATTGCGTGCAATCTGTGAGAATTGGCAGCGTCGACGGTATCTTTGTAAAATTCAAATGAGGGCTGTCAGTGCTTTTTGTTTGTTGGCATCCGTTGACTTCTGAGCAGATCGCTCAGAAGACAACGGATGCTTGGATGGCATTTCGCAGTGATTAAGCGCAGAGAGTAATTTTTTTATCGTCTGAGAATTCGACTGTTATTCCGTGGGAGTCGGTGATCGATAGCGACGATAGGCCCCTATTAAGTGACTGTTGAGGGAACGGGTCTACAGTTCTACGCATGTTGCCATCAGAATTGGGCTTACTTAGTTTTGGCTAGTTGTGGCCATACACTGCCTGCCTACAAACGTGACAGAGGTAATTAATCACACGCACTGTCGTTCAATGTATCAAATAATCAGCATCAAGGACGTTGGCCTAGCCTCCTGTAGGCCTATGATGTATGTTCATCTGCTGCAGCATATGTCTCTGGCAATTCGATTGAACATATCCTAACAAGACGACACACAATAATAACCCGGATGTCAGAATTTGTTAGCCAATCAGTTATCGTCTTGATCACTAAAAGTCGGCGCCTATGGTTGCAGTCGCTTAATGTTGGTCGATTCTATAGGTTGAGAAAGAGGGAATAGCACAGCAGTAGTCGAGCTTTGAGTGGACAATGGATCATGGATGTAGAAATTGTACAGACGTCATATTTAAAGTTGAGTATAAGACGAAGTGGTGGAGCTGACAACTGTTCGTGAAGCAGAGGCGCCTTATGAAGATATGGTTAGCGAAGGAGAGATGTTTGACAAAAATTGTACAAAGACTTTGGACATGGTGGTCAGAGGTGAAGGTAGGGTCGACATGAATGGTTATTGGATATGTGTATGGGGGTCCAGTAAGGGTCAATGCTGTGACTAAGGTGGAAAAAGACATTGACATTGGGAAAAGGATATGTAGAGTAGGAAGTCAAGATCTGCGTAGATATGGTTTAATGGTGTACAGGACAAAGAGGAGTGGAGCCTAGAAGATTGTTTAATATAATTATAATCAAATTATAATTAGCAAAATAATAATTGTATTAACCAACCTTCCAGACCAACACTCCCCAGGATTTTTTTACTTATTAAATGAGTATCAATTCCACTTTATAAAAAAATGTAAAAAAAATAAACACTGAATAATAGTCATAGAAATACTATTTGCATCGGTATTATAACTGGTTAGTAGTAGAGGCAACAGCAGCAGAACCGGAATGGGATTGGCCAACAGTTGACTGACACTAGAGATAGGCCACACCCCATAAATGAATATATAATCATTTGTAGTACTGCATTAGAGCAGTCTGGTGTGTTCTACAGAATACTGTAAGCCAATCTGATACAAAAACAGACAGAGTTGAATAATCTATCTCAACGAAAAGTTGGTTTGTTCCGTAGTCCATATAATTGTTAAATACATTTCAGCTAGGCCACCCGGTAGCTGCAAGCACAAAATTATGATCAATGCATGTAAAGAGAAGTAAACAACCAATAATTACATAATGCCTTGGAAGATTGTTTCTTCGTAGTTCGCAAAACAGTCGGCGAATCACAAACGAATCTCCAACAATACACTATGGAAAGATTATAATGTCATTATGCAAAACAGGCCCACCTACAGAAATTCCGTGCCCCTATGTACAGCAGTGTCAGAAATCTGGGCCCCTATGTAGGGCAGTCACATGCCTCTGAACTATCCTTAGGTTCAATTAGAAAATTGAGTGCAGGCCTGGACCCATAAAAAGTTGCCGGGCCCTGGGCATTTCACCCCCTCTGCCCTCCCCTTGGCAGGCCTGTATGAAAACACATGTTCTGAATAAACAAACAAAAACAATAAACAAACAATAACTCTAATTAATTGCCTTCATTAACATAAACAGATCAAAACTAAAAGTATTAAGGTATCTCTGAAACAAAAATTAACAACACGACAGTGTACTTACTACATGTGACGTCAAAGTGCTAATATTACTCTTGAATATGCAAAGAATATGTACAAGTTAATTACATTTTCAGCCATGCCTTTACACAATTCACTTTCCAACAGAGAGTGCACATGCACACTTTCAGATATTTGGCATATCTGAAAAATATACATACTTACTACAACAATACTAAAGAGTAAGTAGCACCATAAAATGTCTCAACACTGAAGCGATAATACAACTGTACAGTTCACACAAAACCATACATAGATACGCTTCACATAAATGAAACAAGCCTATAGTCATCCCTTAGCAACAACATTACGGTAACAGTAACTGCTCTCAATTAAAGCATAAAATGAAATGCTGTGAAATGTAGCAATGCCTTGCAATACAATCAAACAGAAAATAGCTTAGAAAACATATTGTGAATTTCTAAATAAAAGCAAACATATTAAGCACATTGTTAATCACATTAATAAAGCAGGTGCACTAATCTGTTGGAAAGTGAAACACAGAAGTCTGGACTAGCATTGCTTATATACAACCTGCATCCTAACTGCCTCCGAACTATGCAAATGCATAATAGGTTTGAATTAAACTAGAACCTGAGATCAGAAATTTTGTATATTTAACCCTTTAACGACCAGCATTATTGATTATGCCTTATGCTTTACTATGTGCTGGTCATTAAAGGGTTAAAAAGGCACCAGAAGAATAAAGCTGAAGCATTACATAACATTTAATCAACTCCTAAAGTCAGACTTAGTAGCATGCAATCATATCAGACATTTTCAAAATCCTTAAATGTGCAACTAATATAATATGTATCAGAAATCAAATAAGTTCCACAGCCCAAATAACATTATGCTCTTTACTCAAATACTAACTTGTATGAATAGCAAATGAATCAACTCTCCAAAATACAAGTAAGAATAGTATTTCCTGTATTGTTAGATTCCCTATTTTGTGGTCGTATTTAAGCAATCTTGACCAATATACATTTGTACTTAAGATGTTAACCTGATGATTAAGACAAAGCTCTTTCATAATAATTTTAGCACCAATAAATTAAATTAAGTATCATAGTCAGAATTTTTCCTTAGAGAAATTAAACATAAAAATCAAGCAAATGCTTTGGAATACGTCTTGGTGAAATGTTAAAACAATCAGTTCAGAACTGTCAGTTTCAAACACTATATTCCTATCATTAAGATGTGCAACTTTTACCACTTTGCTGCACTATTGCAGCAGCTTTCAAAATCATATATATATAAATTCATTAATATTATTTATTTATTTAAATTTATTATTTATCTGGAGGATTTATATAGTGCCCCTTCAAAAGATATCTACTCAGAAGCGCTCGCAACACAACCCAAATATATATATATATATTTGGGTTGGGTTGCGAGCACAATATATATATACATATATATATATGTATATATATATATATATATATATATATATATATCTACATATATATATCTACACTGATGCAGGCTGCATATAAGAAAATATCAGTCTTGACACAAGCTGAGCACCCTAAAGGCCATTCCTGGTTTGTAAAATAGCGCACCACAACACATCTTCCTAAACTGCCTGGTAAGCCTTATTTAGGCATTACTGTTAGCCAGTGCAATAAAAAAAATTCCAATGAAAGGCATATGGCTATAGACAACACATATGAGTTTGAAATAAAAACCAGCAGCCAGTGGAGGATCATTATGAAGCCAGCAATGTTTGCAACGTAAAAGCTAATTTAGATTTTTTTGCAATTCAAAAACCTTAAAGGGCTGGCAGAAAGGAGTACCAGACTGAATGAATGTGAGAATAGGGTTCTCAGCTGTGTCTTCTGTGCTTAGAAATGGCTGAAACTTTAGGCAAGAAAAGTCTTAACAGTTCCTCTTATGAGTGCTCTGCAGATGGCGCAGATTCGAAGTTCTGGTGCGCAGTCTTGACAGCAGACCAGGTGACCACATGGCAGAAAAACAATGTTCACCTCTTTTTCCATGCAAACCTTGCAGGTTCGAGCATCCTTTAGAAGCCGATTTTCTGCCAACAGACTTTGCTCTGCAAGAAACAATCATAGTACTGTGAAAGTTTTGACAACTACCATTGCGTGCAGCATTTCTGTTTTAAAAGAAAGAGGATACACACATAATGTTGTATATGCCGTATAAAGTAACACTCAACTAGAAGCACAAGAACTGGAGACAGTGCAAAGCTGGTCAAGAAGAAGATGTGGCACACAGAGCATACGACAAGTGAAGGTCAGTCTTAGTCAAGAATGACCATATTGTCAAGAAGGTCATGTAGTTTATTCTGACCACAGGAGCATTCCTGTCATAGTTACACAGCTGATCGTAACAGCATATCAGTGGAAAGCCCAAGGGGTGATGGATGGAGAAGCCTGATGCAGATAAAGGAGGAATTTTAAAAATTTTATTTTGAAGGAAGATCGTTACAGAGGTGTAGTGCTGTGTTGGATAAGGCTCGGTTGAAGAACTTGAGAAACGTGCATATATATGTTAAAGGCAATGTGTACAACATGGATTTTGTAAAATGCCTGATTTTTTATATTTTAAGCAATCTGTAAAATCACCCATTTAGGGTTACAATCAGGGTTAGGGTCAGGGTTAGTGCAGGGTTATGGTTAGTGTTTTACAGATTGCCATGGCAGTTTCCAAAATCCCTGGTTTCACACATTGCCTGTAACATATATCTAGATGCCACAATGTGAATCTTTAGTTGTCAAAATGCAGAACCAGATGTCTCACTAGTTCGTAACCATCACATAAAGACGAATAAAGGGATAAGTCTAAGAATTTCCTGATCAAATATACGTTTTGATTATTGCTGAATTTTCTATTTTCTTAGACATTAAATATATTATGATTAAAACTAGAGGCTAATGATGTTGTTGCCATGGTAATGAATAGCATAATTAGCTGAATAACTGCATTTCTTTTACTCATAAAACCACATCAGCTCCAAAAGTTGCTAAACTTGGCAATGCGGTCCTCACCGAAAAAGTTTGGTGACAACTGGCATACGTGTATATGAAACTGGCCTGCACAGTCTTTTAATGTATTAGCATGATGATGGTATAAAGAATGACCAATTTATGACAGACAACTTGCAGACAGTGTGCTGTAATTCTTACCCATATCGTCGAGCAACTCTCCTGACTCGTCTTGATTTGCCTCATGCTCCTCATCAGCTTCTACAGTTTCTGTTTCTTCTAGAGCCATCGTCTGTTTTTCAGAGCCAGACTGGTTCCCAGGTTTACTCTGTACAGCCTTCCTCTTCTTCTTTTTGTTCTTGCCTATAAATTAAAAAGTGGTTATCAAAATTGTCAGTCTTGACTACAAACACGATAAAAACAAACTCAATGTTCATTTACTATGTCATTATCTGGAACAAATACGACAGTGAATGTGTGCCATGAATTGGCTGAACCAGCACAAACCGAGCAAAAATCTTAATTTTATTTTGGGTTCTAAAACGTAGTTAACGGACTTCTCTTTCTTTCTAGATAGATGAAAGAAAACATCTAACCTCTTGCGTTTCTCCTAGTACAAATTTTCCAGCACACCACATTAAATAGAGGTAATTCAGACTGAGCACGCAATCCTTCAACTTCAGTTTCTACACAAGCGCATAGAAACATGTGCTATCCTTACCTTACTTCACACTTTAGACATGTTAACAGAGTACAAAATGAAGGCTACTGCATTATATAATTCTATAAAACACTATTGACTCATGTAACTCACAAAGTATTCCTGTCCTGCCGTTGGATTATCTGAATTGCGTTTGCACTTTAGACAAAAAAATAGAAAATCTCCAGACTATGACTGTCAGCATGTACTACAAGTGGAAATTGTTCAGTTTACCTTACTCAAGGCAAGATCTATAATACATTGATCTAAAACAACAGTTTCCACATACTTCTAAGACAATATACTTCCGTAAAGTTTGAAATTGAAAACAGAAATACACAGAAAGACTGCCAAAGGACCGAACATAACACAAAATTTGATAAACAATTCCTAGCCAAGAAAAATATCATCAGCATCTCCGTTTCTACACCCAAGTGATAAACTTGCTACATTTTGTGAAAATGAATGTGAAAAAAGAGAAGCAAAGAAAATTTAATAAACAGATTAATACTTTTGCTCTTAGAAGCCAACTTTTGTAGCGGGGCAGATGAGGCTTCAGCTCTGAGACCGACTTGATCACTGATGCCAGAATTTGGAACTTGGATATTTGCTCCCTGCTTAGGAACAGTGTTATCATTTTCAGATGATGACAATGAAGGTGATGCTGTCAATTGACTTCCTGAAATGCAAATCATATAAGCTCATAAATATATATTTAAGTTCATATAAGTAAAACAAATAAGTATATTCTTTATTGCACTTCTGCCAGAACTCACTCTGGTTTAATTACATTGCAAAATAGCAATAAATATCAATAAGAACAGTCATTTTAACCATGAGTGTTTTTCTCATACCATTGTCAGCTTGAGGTATGACATGGTCGTGGAAATGATGCAATCAGAGGGTATTGCCATTGGCATGATCACATGCTTCAATGCTAAGAGCAGGCACTTATCATAGACAAACTCCATACACTCTGAGAAGAATATGAGCTGTTGCCTAATACTAGAAATTACTGTATAATTACAAAAAACCCACAGCTTTGCCTAGCAATAGTCCACACTGATTGTCAGATCAGTGATATCTAAGAACATTCCACCTACAAGAGGTGCTATATAAAAAATCCAGATCCAAACAATGACACTGGCTGCGTCCTCTTCAAGTGGTCGCACTTTTGTAGTTGAGCTGCCAACCTGTATCACGTCTCACACCTTTTTTTTCTCTAAGCCTTGACATGAACACTGAACAGCTATGCCAGACCAGACTTCAAATTCCATCTCTTTCACACAATAATTAATAGCACAAACTCATAGTGATATCTTTCCTCAACGGCTCCGTTCAGCTAATGATAATTGACCTGTACAATTAATTTAAGCAAAAGTGAACAACCAATCCTTGCTAATGCAAACAAGGCAGTAAAAGAAACTACAGGCAAAACATCCCAATCTACAGAAAATTGATCATTATAGACATCTCGTGAAGCTTCATTTTAGCAGTTGCATCAAGCACAACTTCGGATTGTTAGTGTACTAAGTCATTTAATTCAATCAGAAGACTGGGTCGTTCCATTGTATATTTCACTTAATTTGACATTAGTGCTGAATATTGTAAACCTACCTTTGGATTTCTCCTGTTCAATCAATAATGCCTCAACTAGACTCTCAGCATTTGGAAAATCATCTCCTACAGAAAATGAAAAGAAAGATGTATCCAGAGATTAAAAATGCACTGCAAAGTTAACTGCTAACAATGCTTTCAAATGAGGGTTAAAATGTCTGCATTATTTGGGGCATACAAATTCTACACCACAGCATAGCATGAAACTTAGTTTAGACCAAATAAAGATAACCCTTAACATACAAGTTAGCAAGTGAGGAGTGCCTTCAAGAGATTCTTACCCGTTAACGACCAGCATGTATTAAAGTGTAAGGCATAATCAATGGTCGTAAAAGGGTTAAAAGGCTCTAAATGAGAGCCTAGATGCATATATACACTAAATCATAAACACTAGCTCATCAGCAACCTTCACGCTTGTCACTTTTCAAGCTGGTGGCTTAGTTTTTCCAACATGCTTATATTACTGCACTATTGCATATTTATATAAATTATTTTGACCAATGTTCCCTCTAATTTTTGGAAGGCTGTGTGTGCAAAAATGTTGTGTGTGCAACATTTTATGAATGGTTCACACTCTTGGAACTCAATGAGATTATAGTCAATTATTTAAGACCAAAATCTAAAAGTCTATGGCGATAAGTTATGATAACCTAAGAAGAGTCCCTTGTTAGTTATGTGCTCTAGAGCAGATGACGCATACACAGTATACTACGTAATTGTAATTAGCTTTCAATTTATTTGCAATTTTCTATTCTGCCAAGCTATATATCGGTCTACAGTTCCTAATAATCTTTGCTATTTCGTGAAAAAAATTGTGCACACTACAAATTCTAACGCGCGCTGACTCCACGACCCGTGTGCACGCCCACATGTGCACAGCTTAGAGGGAACACTGATTTGGATCTGTTTAAATATCGTGAAGCAGAAACATAGAAGAAATCACTTGAAATCAACTGAAGGAAGCAATTGAATGAATGAGTAAACACCTTTTGTTTCCAGTCTTGAACGAATAACGCACTGGACAAGATCCTGGGAGTATCCCATTGCAATGATTCTCTTCACAATATCACTGTCAAGACGAGCTTTGATCTCCCTTGGATCTACCAAAGAACCTGAGACACACCAATTTCCACCTTGAAGCCTCATAATAAACTTACCAAAATTATACAAAAAGCTGGATTGGCCAAATAAAGTAAGTGAGCTCTGCTAAATTTAACCCAGGCACAGGAAATAATTATTGGCTAAACTTTGGCAACAGTTGCAAACATCACAGAAATAGTTACAAAACCATAAGAAAACACTTGCAAAATCACTACTCAATCAAAATCACTATTCAATCACAATCACTACTCAAACAAAATCACTACTCAATCAAAATCACTACTCAATAAAAATCACTACTCAATTAAAGTCTAGATCATCACAGAAGATTAGCTACATATATGCAAATCTCCTCAACAAAAACATATTTATTTAAAATGACACCACCAAAAATGCACAACATTACTGTATATAACAAACAATAAATACTGAGATATTAAAAGCTTACCTAACGTCAGGACTGTCGCTCCAGCAAACCTTGGTTGCACTTCCTGAAGACGCTAAAATTAAAACAAAATAGTAAGCAAAGGTTTATTAAACAAAGGATTGAATGGACATACTCTTGCCCATCTTCTTCGGTTGCCCTGGTAATCGCCAAATAGAGTCGCAATTACAGTTTATGTAAATTTGCAAATAGTATTTATTTAACTTTTGAACTACATGACTCGTAATAACTCGTTTTCCTAGTGGCCTGCCCGCATTGCATGTTGCTGATGAGCTTGCTGTTAAATGGCTTGGTGTGTTGCGCATAATTCAATAAATAATAACTACATGAATTAGCCTGACCAGCACCACTCTGTGAAGCTAACAACCTCAATCAACTCAGAGTAATTAACCTTAAATAGGAGCTAAACACATCATCATGTTTAACTATAATTACAGTTACATGGATCAATGCAACTTATACCATCTTATAAGACATGAAGCAAAGCTTATCGAAATCTGCTTAATTCACCATGGCTCCCTGGATAAACTTGTACACGATGTGTCCTCGCATGGGTCCATTCTTACGGTTTTTAGTGCACACCATCTTACTTATTCGGCACAAGTTGAATTGTCTCCGACCTTAATAGTCCCCTAAACAATGTTAAAATGCGAGGATACATCGTGCACAAGTTTTCTGTCACCTATCCTACTAGATGGTCCTAACTTGTGGGACCTTTGGTTCCTACTTGGGTCTCTTTGGCTCATCTCAGCTTCCTTACTCACTCAGATGACTACTTCTTTCCGTCTCAAATAGACTTAGACTCGTCACTATTATGTTATGGAATTGTTGATTATAAAATTATGCTGATTTGAGAAATAAACTTACTTGATTTGATTAGAAAAAATGTAAATGTACTCAATTTATATAGCGACTGTAAGGCTTCGACCCTGATCATTCTAAATGTGCATTGTTCAGATGAGATCTATGCCAATTTTCAGAATATATACAATACATACATGAATGTATACATGTGTACATTCAGATATATTCACAATACCCACACACAAATATATACATATATATATTACACACATATATAATATACATAAATGTAACTGCAAACAAGTAAGTAAAATAGACTTAAATGTAGAATGAGTTGTTTGAAGTTCTCTTACAGCACTCTTAGCATTCTGTGTCGTAAGGATGAAGTCAGGTCCTTTTTTGCTCTTAATGTATTCACAGCGCGGATACCATCTTGCATGTTCAGACCACGGTTCATCGTCTTCTTGCCAGTTCTTTAGGCCACCATCACAGAAAAAGCATTTACAGTAGTCTGATGGACCTGAAGTTAAAATGACCATTTCTAAGTAAAGACGCATCAGAGCAAAGCAATCATGTACTTAATAAGCTAATTAATTAATAAGCTAACTTGCTTTACAAAGCGCAAACAACAACCTAACCTGGCAATCATTCCCAAACAATTGCACAATAAAGCAACATATTATTGTCTATTTCTGCACTTGTTCATAAAGAGTACTGCACAGCAAGACTGGCCACCATCGATGCAATGTATAACCATCTCATCTGCTTTCTGTGGGTGTTGAAAAGGGGTAGCAAATGCCTCAAAAAGTCTCTAGGGCCGCGTGTATGAAGCAGGCTAAGTGCTAGTCTAGACTAGATTTACCCAGAATTTTACCTAGACAGTTTTAGTTTGACCATGCTATTTTGGTCTCGGACTCGCTAGACCATCACTTACATCTGCTCCATGCACATGTTTTCCAACAGCCTCTAGTCTCAGTCCACCAAGGGCATCTAAGAGCACTAGTCTGGACTAGATTTATGGCTGCTTCAAACACATGGCCCCAGCTGCTCAATTGCCCACCATGCCACCTTCTTATGGCACCTCTGTTGGGAACAAAGTGCTAGATGAACAACCAAGCCCTCGAAGGGATATGCGAGTCCACAGAAGAGATGATCAAGAAGAACAGATGATGGAACTCATCAAAACAAGAAAAACACAGAGAGGAAGGACTTGAGAGATCACCTCTCTATATATTCAGAAGACATGAATGATGAAAGGCTTCATAAAGTACTACACCAAGAAAATTTACATGGCACAATTGTCACAAATTAGCTTCAGCATTTTTAGAAAAACTGATCCATACACCAGAAGCAGACAGATGACAGATGTGTTGAGATCACTAACCATAGTAGTAGAAGCCAGCTTCTGCAAGCACTGTGGGATCTTGTCCTTTTGGTATGATGGCCCTGGACTTGTAGAAAGTGTCCTTTCTCAAGTCGACATCTACCATATCTGGATGCTTTGGTCTCAGTGCACACTCTGACAGTGTTCCACTGCGATACGTCTGCACTTCTAAAGCTCTACCAGAACTAGGCTGCAATCAAAACATTTCATAGCAGTGATGACAACAGACCAGATCAAATGCATGACACTTAATGTGCTCACTTGAGTAGCCACGTTTCCTTCCCATGGAGTATTAAAAAAATACACATTCTGTAATATGCTCAAACTCTTTTATGATTTCAAACATGCTCATCCCTTGAAGTCCAGCACATATAGAGTGGAGTCCCATTCATGTAGGTACGTATGTATGTATGTATCTGGCTATTTATATAGCGCCTCATAAGAACCTCTCGAAGGCGCTATGATGCACGTGACAGTTAGGTGGATTACGCTTAAGGAGCGTTTTGTCATGACTCCTATGATACATATTTAACATGATAGATGTGTCAACACATGATAAAAAACTTTTAATGTAGCAATCTGTATCAGCTGTGGACAGCTACCTATATTATACATGAAAACAGTTACAACAGTTAGTAGCTGGATCTGGCTTTAAACTCTGCAGAAGACAGCACAATTTCAGAGTGAGGGAACACAAAAAAGCACATATCTCCCCAACTCTCACAGCAATTGAGACAAATTATGTTGCTTATGCTGCCACTGCCAGCATCTGAAACACTTGCAGGAACCTAACTGTCCAAATCATACACCTTGCAGTTAAATCCAGGCATTTTCACGGTTACCTTAAATATCAGAGAAAAGCAGATATTAAAATGTCTTGAAATATAAATTCTCTTGTATCAAATCAAACCAACCTTGCCTAAATAACCAGACAGCCTTTCAAATTGATTAGGCAAAATCATCTGACAATAGTGCAAATTTCTTCAGCTCTCTAGCCACACTAGAACTTACATACTCATACACAACGGCATTTCAACACTGTCCTCTTTTAAAACTCATTGTTCCTTAATACATGGTCATGGTGACTGACTACCAAAGAACATGCACAAATGGGTCTGCACTGTACCACAACCTATATAGCATTGCTCAAACCATAATTATTAGATATCAAAGGAACCACCAAAATAGTACAAACCTCTTCAGTCGTATGTCCATCACTCTGATACGCAACGGCACTGACCCCAATCAGCTGAACCTCTTGGTCTAAAATGTCATCTTCTTGTGGGACATTAGCACATATGGCAAGGTCATGCCTCACAAATGCACAGTCTGGAGAGAGTCTTTTATGTGTAGCCATTGGAATGTCTTCCCTTTTCCACTGGTCACATGATTTGCGACAGAATGCACAGCGTACAGTATCTGTCTTTCCAGTGTAGAAGAATCCAGCATGTGCCAGCGCATTAGGGTCGGCACAGTTTGTTTTAGGCCAGTCACGGAAACTTGCCAGGCGCACGATTTCTCGTCGAAACACATCAAAATCAGGTTCTAAACGATGTAGCTTTAAGACGTGTCTTTCAAAAATGCCATGACTCGATGCTCTTTGGCAAATTATCTTGTACATGCTCTCCAGATCCGAGCACTTTATACCATGATCTGTTTCAGTTGCATTTCTCAGCTGTATATTAAAATCAGTTGGTAATTCAAGAGGAACATCTTCTGAATCGGCATTCGTTAAGCGAGGGCAGTTTGGAGCAATCACTGTATGCCAGTGCCTCACGTTATTGCCAGACACATCAGCATCAATTTCCTGTTCACAGCACCAGCAGAAGACAACATAGTTTGATCCGCTGTAGCAGAAACCTGTCCTTGCCAGAGTCAAAGGACAGACTCCTGTTTTGCCAGGCCAGGTGCTGAAGCTCGCCAACCTGTGCGTCTCCTCTCGATATCTTGAAGTTTCCTTCAAGTTAGCCATTATATTTCTGTAAAAGCCTAAATATTTCCTGCCACAATCAATCCATTCTTTACTGCAGTTGGTCTGTGGGTCTCAGTTTCTGAAAGAGCAAATGAACCATTAAATTCACCATGTCATACAATTCAGCAATGGTTTAACTAAACAAACATCTCATCCAAATGCTGACAAAAGGTGTAAAGGCATCAAAGTCTACAATGGAACACTCTAAGGACCCATGTTGTAACTGGCTACTTCAGCAGTCGGACCTCTACAAGGCAGATTCGAGCCTTCCTGCGGCATTTCACCTAGTGGCAAAGGCAAAAGAAGTAATGGGAGGACAAATACCCTTTGAAATAGCAAGCAAGCAGGCACAAGTCCACATTAAATGTTCTAAATTATGAGTGTACACGTCGATTAAATGATGGATGGATGTCCCCAATGCGCCATTAATTATTTAATTTTTTAACATGCCCAATCCATCAAAATGACATTGTTGTCAGTGATAGCTTTTAATGCCTGTGAGTCATGGACAATCAAAAATATTTACAAATATGGACAAACCTTCTGCAGCTGCAGATTCAGCTGCAGAAGTAATTATTATATTCGACACAATTCTTCAGCCAAAATCCTTTGTGCATGTGCAACTAAGCTATGTGAATTGTTAAAGCTCTATTAAACTTTCTGAGGGTCGGTTAGTATGGAGTCCCTAAAGGGACATGGAAGGAGAATATGTTAATTCGTGCGCACAAGTTATTAACTCGCTCCCTCGACTTAATAAGTCGTGCGCACGAGTTATTAACTCATTCCCTCAACTTAATAAGTCGTGCGCACGAGATAATAACTCGTTCCCTCGACTTACTAACTCGTGCGCACGAGATAATAACTCGTTCCCTCGACTTAATAAGTCGTGCGCACGACTTATTTGACCAATAGCAGGCCGACTTTCTGTGACGTAAGCAAACTTCTATTTTGGGGATATAATGGCGTCGCTGCAACAATTGGCAACGAGGTTGAAATGGGACAACGGCAATTTGTCGTTTTACCGTCCCAAATTCCACAACACAACTCATACGATAAATCGCGGGGATAACTCTATCTGATATTGTCAGCATTTTAGCTCTGTCAGTCTGATCATCATTTTCATTTTCGCTTTCATATTCGCCTGCAGAGTGATATCCCCAGTCTGGCACACACTCAGCATACAAATGGCATCACAAATAACAGTGTAGCTTTACATGCCTTCCTTATAGGCCAAAGCCTTTCACACCACATATTATACATCCTATAGTAATCGAAATCTCCAGACTTCTAAAGCGTCACTTGAAAGCTATGCGCAGGGCACCAGCTTATTCAGAAGCGCTGTGTCAAATCGAAAGGGTTGTCCAATTGATAGTCCGTGGGAGGTCAGAGGTCAGTTTCCAGAAGGTCAGCATGGAGGCAGAGTAGCTGTTAAGGAGGGCATCGCTTTCGTCGAGGAGTGACAGATGTCAAGTATTGTGTCTGGGAAAGAGTTATTGAAAAGGTGAGATTTAAGTTAGACATTGTTTCGTTTATAGAACTATGTGTTTCCCCCATAAAAACTAAAATAGAAGTGTGTTTACGTCACAGAAAAGTCGGCCTGTTATTGGTCAAAAAAGTTGTGCGCACGACTTATTAAGTCGAGGGAACGAGTTGTTATCTCGTGTGCACGAGATAAAATATTCTTCTTTCATGTCCCTTTACAGGCTTTGTAGTTAGGCATTAAGAGTAAGGCTGTCCAAAAATTTTGAAATCACGGCCTAGGTACCCGTCGATAAAATGAGGGAATGCACCATTTAATATTTAGTTTTTCGACATGCCCAGTCAGTCAAAATGGACCATTGGCGCATGCGCACTGCTAAAAACACCTCAAATTTGTAATCATGCGTCGAGAGGGTCGTTTAGGGTTAGATCAGGCATCGTGAGGGTCGGTTAAAGTATCGTGAGGGTCGATTAGGATCACGGTTAGTGTCGTTTTTAGACACACACAAATAACTTTCGGCAGTTTTAGGCCGAATTTTCGACCGCAGAAGCTACACGCATTTTGTATATGGAATTGCCAAGTGGATTTTCCTCAAAAACTTTTTTATTCCCAACAAAACGCAAAATTTTTACATCTCAACACAAAATTTTGATAAAATAATTCAGCGCTGAAACGGAATCCAAACCTGTTCTAAAAAACCCAATGTAATCCCTCGGTATGGAAGTATTTTAACCTGGTGGTTGTTGAAATAAGCAGATTTTCAGCATACGTTGAGTCAAAAAACCCATGCAATAGCTATAAATTTAGACGCTGCTTATAAATCAATGAGGTTATAAATAGCATATATATAATAGATCTCATTGTTTATAATCAAAGACCAATATATGCAAGACAGTAACGTCCCTATGCAAGACAGTAACGTCCCTATGTAATGTCGTCTCACTAGTCTTTGTCTATTTGAGCGATAATCAGAAGAAAGAATTTTCACATATTGTTGACATAACAAGTTGATTCGTTAACTATTAGCTATGAAAGAAAACTGGCGAATAACTATGCTAGCAAAATTAAAAAATGCTTCTGGAGTTCTAAAACATTATATTTGTAAATAAAAGCAAATTTTAAGGTGCAGCGACATCTGTGTTTAAAAGTGAAACGAAAATTTGATATGTATAGTATAAGGACCAACGATATAGTATATCGAGTTTTATACAAGGACCATGTACCTAAGAATTGGACTGCGATTGTTGCATTCTTGATTTTGGATTGTTTACTTTTACAGTTTTTACGCTCGGTGTCAATTTGGGCTTTGGGAAGTGAGGCAGTCATTCTGTAACACCCAAGCAGGAATAAATTGAACCTCCTAAAGGCGCGGACCACAGAGAGTCGATGCACGTCAGCAACGTGAACAAATGCTAATAATCGCGAACGAAGTAAATGGAGAGAGTGTGAATTGGATAAATGAATACGAGCTCAATATGAATGAAAAAATATCAATTGACCAAGGTGATAAGATCCAACTTCTCCATATTCATCCCATGAGGGAGCATTTTGTTCGCCGTTGGAGAATGGAGAGGCATGAAGTTTGGATTGCTTCAAATATTCGTATAATATTCAGGACATCAGTAATTTTCGGCAGAGGTGCAGAGTTTGTGGTCATATTTGGTTACTTTTGTAACGACGTGTGACGAAAGGGGGAGGGGTCACAAATCTTCTTAAATTGTCTTACATCATGCCAAAATTAACATGCTTAGTAAGAGGTATTTGGCCTAATTAAGAGACAACTGCTGGCAACTTGCTATAATTTAAGCAATAAAATAATTTTTCGATGCGCTCTACTATGAATATAGAGCGATATCCAAATGAGACGTGGACAGAAGAGACATTAGGGGCCAGAACAGTGCTTCTGTCATAATTATCTCTCTTGCCCCGTTCCAGGTGTCCATTTGTTTATCTCCGTGACCATTTCAATAATTGAACCTAGATTAACCCTATAAAAACCAGACCTGGCCACACGTCATTGATTGATAAACGCAGGGATATCATGGAATTGATAAAATCAATTATGGGTGGGATGATTGCTGGTTTCTGCTCCGACACCGTAGCACCATGCTGTCTTTTCGGTTGGACTCCCGGATTTCGGCCCGGGCCCAAAGAAAACGAGAGGATTGGCTATTGTGGACTTGATTTGGTATATAGCGCCGGTGAATAAGCTGGTCTCCCTGACGTGGCTTTTGTAGGCGCTGAGAAATTTTCGAGGATTTACATTACATTATACGTTTATTCACATGTTGTGGTTGCAGTCGCCAGTCGGCGAGTCGCCGGTTAAATTAGCCAATCACAAGGCTTGTTACATTTTAAACGAGCGCAATTTTTAAGACATTATTTTGCACGAGATGTGATTATTTTTGAAAAGTTTTAGATAAATTTCTTATTTGATTTACACTAAAATAGATTTATTCCTTTAGTTCTCAATTACTTATTTTTGTGGTGTTATTAATGGGAATAACATCGCCTCTAACTGCGGCCGCCTGTTAAGGCCTTATTCAATCACCTGTTGATAACTCAGAGGTGATATACCCTGTAGATATTTAAGGCACTTGATCTTAGTCGGCATTGAATTTGGCTACGACTAGGCCTTAGATGGCTCATAACAGAGATCCCTCTGTTAGTTCTGTCAAGGATTTTTCGTCGGATTCAGGTTAGAATACGAGAATGTTTTCGACCCTATCGAATTCCAAAATACTTGAAAATCTTGCTTATGGCAAGACTGTTCATTCATTCGCTGACGCGTTAAATAATTTCGGTGATCGCGAAAAATACATGGTTTATTTATAATTTCTGGGACTTCAACTTACGCATATTTTAGTTGTGGCTTGTGGGGAGACCTCTGCGCAACCTTTAGCGCATGCGCACTCTAAAAAACCTATAATTTCTTATAGTTATGCGTCGTTAGGGATGGTGAGGATCGTTTAGGACTCAACAATCATCTCTTTCAGATCGATCCACTTGTAACCCGGCCGCCGATTTGTGGTCATTCAGCCGCATGCTGGCTGTTTTCCTCATTCCTTAATCCAGGATTATAAACCCCCAACCCCTCTAAGACCCCTTTGCTCTAGTTCTTATCGCTCAACGATCTCCAGGTATGCCATTAAACAGGCATAATGCCTTAGGCTTTCTCTATAGTTCTGAGAGGAACCCACTTCCTCAAAATAATATGCACAAATTTTAATAAAACAATTACATGGCGAATTTATGAGATTATTATGGGCAACGTCCATGTTTGTTGTGAAATAACAGAAATTCCTGTAAGACGAAATTAGTAAATAGGATAAAATGTGGTTAATGTGAAATATTGTAGTTAACTTAAAACTACTTAATAAAAGTAGTTATAACTATATTTTTAACTACTCCTTAAAAACTAGTTATAACTACTAGGCAACTACTTCCATAGTAGTTATAACTACTAGTTAACAACTACAGTAGTTAAAAGTGTCCATCACTGTATATTATATCTTCGTTTATTAAAGAAGCTGACAATCCGCAGCAAATAACATTCATGTACAAAGAACAGAAGAAATACTCCTAAAGTTTGGTATGAAGTATTGAAGTATCAAGTCATGACATATTCCTTTAACTATATATATTTTATAAAAAGGATTCTTGCAATTAGTTAATTTTTCATGAAATTTACACTTGGAGGGTCAGGTTAGGTATTGTGAATTTTCAAACTGATTGATTTTCGTTTTTGTTCTTTGATAGCTATACTGTAGCTATTGTTGCAAGTGTTTATGTTTTCAAAATGGATGCTGATGAAATGCTGTAGTAGCCAATATATTTTCAGTTTGCTCCTGCTTTTACTTTTGAGAGGTCTTAAAAATAGTTCTTATGTACATTCCCTGGCTCTGAATGCTGTATGCAAGGATTTCTCCTCTAATGATATTGATTATAAAGGAAATTTGCTACATCCTCTGAACATTTAACTGCTGTTGGTAGGCAGAGAGCTTCTCTAGCACCTTTGTGGACATCTACTTCTTAGCATCATAATGGAGAATCAACAGGATTTTGAATCTGTACACACTGATCATTCTGGTTATCCGTCCAGCTATGAATACTTGTATGGTTATGGGTGTGTGAACTTATTATGGGTTATGTATAGTTATGGGTGTGTGAATAGTTAATTACTTGTATGGTTATGGGTGTGCGAATAGAGTAATTTAATATACACATCCGTTATTTTACCAATTGGTTTACATGCTACGATGGTTATTGTCTCTAGTGAATCATTCTACTAATTTCTATTGTTCAAGTTGTGTTACGTTTGGTGTTTGAGTCAAGAGTAAATCATGCTAATAACAAATTTGTTATGGGCAAAACTGTCAGCATTGGGTATAATTCTGTTGTGGGCATGAGGTCACATCGAGTGTGAGGCTAGTTTTATGGGGATAAACACCCCAGTAGTACATGAGCAGGTTCATTGATAATGGCCCGAGAAGAGATGAGTGCACTGGCATAGTTATTCAAAGTTTTGATTGGAATCTGGGAGACAATGCGCCAAAACCAGTTACAAGAATGGTTCAGGCTGTTGTCTGAAGTTTTGTCTTGACCAGGTAGGATAGTTTTTGAATACAGTAGACTATGATATGTTTTTTTTCAGAGGACATTCGATTTGTTTTGGTGGGCCAGAAATTGGCCAACAGCAAACCCTTACAAAATGCTCTCAAGGTGGGTAGCATTTATAGGGAACTATGGTGATCTTTGTTTTGACTGATTACATTTGATGCCCTGGTAAAGTATTGTTTTGGCATTGAATTCTGATGATTAAATAGGCTTTTAACACATTTTAAAAATTGTATTTAAATGCACAAAATATTAGATATTTATTTTATTTTAGCATGAAATGATAAATTTCTGCTACCTTAACATCCATTCTTTCTGGAATAAGTTTCTTGCTCTGCAAAATTGCATCTTGGATCATCAGGTGGACATTCTTATACTATGTGCAACTTGACTTAAAATCTCAAATCATCTGACACACTTAGCTTCATTTTGGACATGCCATCACTCTCCTTTTCTCCTAACCAACCTTGATTGTCTGGTGCAGTTGACTTCCTGCTTAAGCCATACATATAACTTGGTCACTTCTCTTCAGCCCTTGAATTATTTGAAATTGTTATCTTTACCATGGAAAATCCCTTCCCTTCAATGTTTATTGTCGTCACTCTTTTTCACTTTTGGACTATTAACATGGACTGTAATTTCACTTTGATTTAAGTTTAGTTGTGTATATATTAAACGAAGATCGGCAATTGTCTGTGGTTGCCACTAACAAATTTAACAAGCATTTGAGCACTGTTACATAAAATTTAGAACCCCAAATTATCAAGGCTGTTATCGTTGAATAGTGGCGTGTTTATTTTGCTCCTAAGTGTTTGGATGAAGTGGTGCTTAATTTATCAGGATTGTGTAGTAAGTTTTGTTCAGTATTAGTAAATATATTAAGATTTATATATTACTGGACTTTGTGACTTTTCATATGCACTGCCATCAAAACTGCTAAAGGACATTAGTGTCTGCTTACGGTAGATTGAGTGATGTTTGGCCATGCTTGTGATAACCTGAATACATCCAGGATGCTGTTCATGACAACTGAGATTGAGAGCAGGTGTTCTAAAGTGCAGATAAAATGTAAAATATACGCGATTGTGTATTGTGGCTATATGACCTTGACCCTGCTCAATTTTCAATAATAGTTGTGTTATTAATAACTTGGGGTTGCCCTCGACAGCAAGCTCACATTTCGACCTCACATAACAAGCCTTTGTAAATCTTGTTTTTACCATGTCAGGGCAATATGTCACATAAGGTTGGCTCTAACTCAAAATGTGTCTGAAACTATAGCCTGCTCACTTGTCTCCTCTCGCCTTGATTATGCTAATTCACTTTTTGTCGGTCTCTGAGACCTTGAACTCATAAGGCTTCAACGTATCCAAAATACGTTAGCTCGAGTAGTGCTACGTGTCCCACTACGAACTTGCTCCTCTGCCCTGCTCCACCAGCTGCATTGGCGCCCTGTTGAATTCAGGATCAAATTTAAGTTAGCTTGTTTGACCTACAAAGCCATCATCACCAGTACACCTAACTATATTCATGCTCTACTAACTCCTTACATTCTTCCTCGTTGCTTACGATCATCAAGTACAGGTCTTTTAGTTGAACCACGATGCAGAACAGTTATGGGCTCTCGTGCATTTCATGTCTCTTCTCCTAGAGAATGGAATCGACTGCCACTCTCTCTTCGTAGCTCAAATTCACTTCCTTCCTTTAAAAAGCGACTCAAAACTCACTATTTCTCTTTGGCTTTCAAGGATTTGGAAATCTAATTGCATCTTCTCCTGGCGACTGACTATCCGCGCCTAAGATTCACATTTAGGTGTGACCTTGTGTGCGTTACAAATTTAATAAATAATAATAATAAATAATAATAATTATTAGTTGCGCTTTACTTTCTGTAGATCTTTTCTGCTCCAGTTGTCTATTCAAACACTGGGTTTGAGTTCATGAAAGATGCAGATGAAGATACTGTCTTTGTTGTGGAGAACTTTGAGGGTAGCATCTTCCAGCAGCTCTACAAGGAGGGATGTCGCATTGTGGCACCGCCTGCTGTCATAAAAAGTGCCAAGATGAAACAGGTTGTTGTGCTTTGCACTGTTCAACTGAATTGAAAGTCCGCTCGAACTAAGGATTTTGAATTCTAAACACAGGAGTGGTTAGGCACACTATGAGCGAATTAGAAGAATTTTCATTATGGAGGGAAATCTCTACCGTTTCAGTTACTAATAATAACAATGGTAACGATTATGTAATTGGTTATAATTAGAGTGATCTGTTGCCAATAATAAGATGCAATCGAGCAAAACACAATCAAAACACAAGGAGAAAGCTTGTGATGAGGTTGTGACTTTAAACAGCATTTGTCCATTTTTGATTAAATTACTAGAATTTGAACTTGAGAATGACATGGGAAGACAATCTCGTCCTTAAGCGAGTCTTTCCCATCCATGCAGGTTTTCAACATCACTTAACCTGCAAAATGTTAACCAATTGAAATTAAAAAAATTTGTTAGTTTGCAAAGCTTGTTGTATTGATGATTATTATCTTATCAATAGTGTGCAATATAGTTTATACAGTGTGTAGACTATAAAGCTACGAGAGTTACCATTGCCACAGTTTTATTGCCGACTCATTCTCCATTACTATGGTATTACAGTGACCTCTTGCCATGGTTAACCCAAAATTGTTGTCCCTATTGTGTTTTGTCATGTGTTTTACCGTGGTTTCACCGCAGGAAAAATTACCACATCACTGAATAATTCAAACTGGGAGTAACCTTCCAATACTTTATGTTTAATGTCTTTTCAGAAAGTTTTATAATTTTAAGCTAAGATTTTTTGGCTGTTTTTGAATTTGTATTGTTAGTACTTTAATTGTTGGAACTTAACAGTATTTTATATATTGTTGCAACTGTGGCATGCATCTGAGGAAAATAAATTAGTGTTAAGTTGGATTATGTTTTGTTTTGTTTGTCCTCAAGGGATTGCCATACAGACAACGTCCACTTTACTGCACATCCATGGACAAGATGATCCTCTGTTTCAGTGGTTTTAAGACAAAAGAAGAGCTGGTCTGTATTGTTATTTATTAATTACCATCTTAAATCTATTGATTAGATATTGTATTCTTTGCGAATAGCAAGGAATGACTGTGTGTTAATCTTGGACTTGGTGTCTATTTTTATTATTTATTTTGTCACAGTTTCTACAACTTGTGTTCATACTATTGAAAATATCTTTTTTTCTGCATCTGCTTGTTGCAAGTGGTGCATTGGAAATGTGACATCTTCATCAATAAGATTTGACTGTGTTTCATTCACGGTTTTGTGTATTCTAGTCAGCTTTGGTTTTTATCTGTCTCATTGTAGAATGGAATTATATCGAAGCTATATGTCTCTTGTAAAAACTTCTGTCTAGTCAAAATAGTAGATATCTTGAAGGGGTGCTATATCAAGTATTTATGATCGATTGAATATAGAGGTCCCATTAGGGTATGCATAAATCTGTAACTTGCCCGTAAATAGGAGGAGGCTTTTTACATGATTTGAACACTTGGCACAGATTGTTAAAGACTGTCACACCATCTGTTGTTGGGCTTATGACTGGCAGGTCTTTTCATAAGTGTGTTGTAATGGACTTTGTAGGTTCAACTGATGTGTTGTTTAGCTAATTTTTCCTTGCTTATGCGGATCAATGATCTTCTGTTTTCAGACTATGATGGCAGACCTCGTGCATTATATGGGTGGTGGAATTCGAAAGGATTTCAGTGCCAAGGTTTCACACTTGGTGGCTATGAGATCTGGAGGGGAAAAGTATCGGGTCAGTTCTTGTCTTATTTTTCTCTCTTTTTATGCTGCTTTGTTGTTGTTCTGTTTTAAATCAATAAAGAATTTCCTAACAGCTACTGATGCTCAGTTGAGGAGCCTGTTGAAATAACAGCTCACTATAAAATTGATATGTCATTGTCGGTAGGTATTATCACATACTATGGTTTTTGCTGGTTTTTTCTTGTCATCATTATTTAGTAATATTGTTGTAGGTCTATTACATGAAGCACTTTTTAGGTTTAGACGTAGTATATTATCTTTCATGTTAAACACGCTGTTATTGATTTAGTTGCTGCTTTAAGTGTGACAGTTGGACCCTTCTGAGGCTTCTGTAATGTTTATAGTTTCTGAACGTTGCATGGTTTGCTGTGCAGGCTGCTGTGAGCCTTGGAAAACACATTATGTCAGAGGAGTGGGTTCACCGGTGTTGGGAATCACGAGATGAAATCGATATTTCTCCCATGGACGAACATATGGTAATGTTCTGCTGATTATCATCCATCACAGATATTCTATTAACATAATTTTATGTCACCTTTACAGTAGTGTCATGTTAGAGGAGTTATATGAGATGATGTTTTTATTTTTTTTATGACTTATTTAGTGATCGTAAACAATCATTATCTATAGTTCTTACAAGATTTGATATTGATGCTTTGCTTTGAGTAGGATGATCAGTTGGACAGGTAAATGTATATGATGTATGGTGTTGATTCTAATGGCTGAGAAAGATGAAGAGAATTTCAACAGTCATTGTACGGTTTAAGTAACCTCGCAACGCTAATATGTGCTTTTAATTTGGTTTTGTTTGACTGAGCATAGGGGGCAAGTTATTGAAGCTTGGTTGCCCTTTGTGGAAATTTATTGGCCCATCTTTGTTTGCCATCTGAGCACTGAAGCATATCATGTGCCTCAACTCTACAAAGAAAATTAGTAATCAAAGTTAATTTAAAATAAATTTATAAAGTACTTATGATGTTCTGCTGTTCCTCATTGGTTTTGTTTGTGACTATGTGTTTTTAGATGCAGCTCAAACTCAATCCATTTTCATTCAGCATACTTAGCTTTTTAGGCTTTGCCAAAGAAGAGATGCAGCACATGGAGGAGGTTGCAGTAGTCAATGGCAAGTACCTTATCTGCCTCTTCATACTGGCTTCATGAAATGAGAACGATGTTTGATGGATTTGCAGAATGTTCATAAATTCCTCCTCTGTTTATGGATATTATTAGTAGTCTATGACACCACGCCTGCTTATTTCATTACACAATGATGTCTCATTTATTGAGGCTCCTCAAAACTCATCTTTCTAAACAGTGCGTGACTGCACATGATATTTATACAAATTCAGGTTAACGTGTTAATAGATGAGCTTATAGTGCAGAGACTGCCCAGTGTTTGCTTGCCATGGTAACTTAGAAATATAAATTGCATTTGATAGTTTGACATTTGTGTCTAATTATTTTATTGCGAATCATTAAAAAATCTTTGGTTTCTGGCCAACGCAGCATGCACCGCATATTCATTTACACGAAATGGTGTGGCACCTATTCGGATGGGAGGCAGTGGTGAAGGGTCATGATCTTACCATTATCATTGATCTTACACGATCAATTCTCTAAAATGAGCAGGATTGAGGCCATAATATGGTCGCTCTAGAATAACATTCACTTATACATTTACATGTCGTATCTAAGCTTTAAAACTTCATTTATTTATAGCGTTTCATTACAATTTAGTTCATTAAGTGTTATTTTTGTAATAGGGGGCACCATTGCTGAAGCAGGTTCCCCTACGTGCACCCATCTGGTTGTCAACGAGTGTGAGGTAAAGAATCTGCCATTTAGCCTTCATGGGAAGGTTCATGTTGTGAAGTCTGAGGTGAGCAATATATGGTCGTTTTGAATCATTGTGTGATTTCTTGAAACCATAAAATGAGAGTGTGCAGCAGTTTTGATATTTCCTGGCATGACATGTATGCTAAGCTTTTGATATTAAAGGTCATTGGCAAAGGCATGATGATGCTATTGCAGGATAATGCAAACTGAGTTATGTTGGTCACATTAAAGGTTCGTACTCTCATTGTGGCCACCGTGATATCTGATATTAGGTTTAAAGAAATATATTGTGACAAGAAAACTGACTTATTAATTAGCAGTGATGATGCAGAGAAAAATGTGTTTACTGTTACAAATATGTTTTCTGATGTCCATTTCCTCATACTTCAGCACCACATCACATTTCCAACACAATTTATAAAATGACTGATACATTATTATTAAATTGTGTGTCTACGGCTGCCAATTCTCCCTCTCACAAGCGATCATACAGCTGCAGTTTGCACAATGCTGTGTCATATCTAATGGCTTCTGCAGCTATCTTCTTGTTAACTGTTGATCAGCGAGAGAGCTCAGAAAAATGGAAATGTAAGATGTTCAACGACGATTAAGAATTTTGAAACATTAAAACATCTTTACCTTCTAACCTTGACAGTTTGTTTCAAGCCATATAACTCGTAAGGAAATGTTGTCTGATTGTTTGATTTATATTATCATGTTTCAACTTTAGCCTAAGGAATTATCATCAACTTCTCCAAGCCCTGCCACCAATTGTACTTTGGCAGTGCCAGTCCCAAGCCTGGATAAAGGAGGAGGTTGTGTTAATGATCTTTTCATCACACATTGACGTTAAACTGAAACTGCTTGCTTCCCCATGCCTGTCTGACGTTACATTACCTATTCTTGCATTACTTTATCTCATTTCTTCTCTAACATTGCCAATATTTGACTCTGACCATAGATAATTAATTGTTTAGTTGTTTTATCTGATCTCAATAGTGGTTCTGGGCCAGCATCCAAATGGAGGCATGTGCTGTCGAGTCAATGTACGCATTTGAAGGTTCTGATGACGCACCAACAGCAATCGAGAACATTAAAAATACGCCGAACACGCCGCTGTCTGGGTCGAAGTCTTATAAACGCAAGCGTGTCAAAGAGAACATTGCTCAGTTGGCTCAAGAGGGAGAGGGGGATGTCGCTTTCAAACGGAAATCTCTAGATCCAGCTCGTCGATCGTTAAATGCCTCATTCCTAGACACAACCAGTGATAATGCTACTATTCTGTGTGGTGAGATGATTGAATCTAATAACTTCTTGATGACTCTTATCACAATGCATACTCATTGCACTGTAGGGCACTCATTGAATTAGTTGATGGTCATTTCAAATGAAACCATACGTAAGATGAATTGGTCGTAGGTTGCTGGCTATGTGGCAGTTTAACAAACTGTAATAATATTTGAAAATTTTCCTTCCTTTGAAACTTGAGGTTGTGTGCAAAGTGTGCCTGGTTGATCATTAATAATATTGATGTGATTTAATAATATTAGCTAATGGTAATCATATGTACAGCTGTTTAGATGATGTTTGTATCATATCTGAGAATGTATAAGGCGCTTCTTACAGTACTAGCTATTCAGAAGTGCTCTCAACGTGAGTCTTGAGGCAATGAAGGGATGATGATGGGATCCCAACTAACATCTTACTATGAATTGTGGGTTAAGTCATTCAACATAGAAGGCTAAGGTTAAGTCATTCAACGCAAAATGGCAAAGGCACGGTGTTGGGTAGTCCTTGCCAAGGGAGCATGGAGATCAAGTCGATCAGCAGACTGGAAAGGGCAGAAGGAGACGGCAGACAGAGCTTTGTGCATTTCTTTGCCAAGATATTTGGGTGCCTTTGTGAAATACTTGAAACACTAAGTGTCTCTATGCATTTTATTATTATTATTACAGCAGTTTTATATAGTGCCCCTTCTAGGCCTTCTACTAAGAAGCGCTTCCAGCCCAACCACGGTCAAACAGGACAGTCTTATGGCCAGAGAAGAACGGAGCAGATTGACCTATAGATGTGAGACGCAATGCTACTGGAAGGCCATTCAAGGTCACCGGACTAGCCATTGAAAAAGCGTGGCGCTGTCGGATAGCACTCCTTGCACGGGGGACAAGCAACTCCGCTTGCACAGTAGAGCGCAAAAAACCACGGCGTCCAACAGTGGCAATGTGGCGGCAGAGTTCAATCAGGTAGAGGGGCGCCAGGCCCTCCATGCAGCACCGTACTAGTGCAGAGACATGGTAGGCAATGCGCTGTGGGTAAGGGAGCCAATGCAGGACATCACACATATACCCAGAGACTCGGTCAAACCTAGGGATGCATATAAGATGATTCTTTTATTTTTCATAATCTACATGTATGATTTACGAAGCTCCTTGTCACATGCAAGATTTGCTATTAATTTGAATTTAGACGTAACGATTCGTGAATCAGAGAACCATTCTCCTCAGCAGCCTACAGGTCATGTGAGGAAGGAACCAGTGAAGCTCAACTCTCGACAGCAAACGATTGTTGAACTTTTCCAGACAGAATCCAACTATGTTGGAATACTTCATACTATTCTCAAGGTTAGAATTCACATTGGGATAATTCTGATTTCCTTGTGGCATTCAGAGCTCAGACATATTCTTTTACAATCTTATCTAGTAGTCAATTTGCTCAAAAGTAATACAAATCTGCTTGATTTAAAAATTGGTATTTAGTAAGCTTGTTGGATAGTTCCAAACTTGTTAGATGCTCTTGGAAACATTGATTATTTAGTTTGTTAGTTTTCAAATTTGTGATTAGAATTTATAGCTACCACAAGACATCAGTTGACTCTTTTATGGCAATTGTGGTTCAGGAAACAAAAATGCACAATTCTGGCCTATAAATAGCTGTTTAAATGTTTCTTTTTATATTCATTATGATTATTCATTTTAATAGGAGAAGCATTGAACATTCCGAAAATCTCTTAAATTTATGGGTGTTTCTATTTGTTTGATAAAATTGGAATGCAATTTATGGTGACTATGTTCATCAAAATTAACATCCTACCATTTAAATTGAAATACTCAAGCCCATTCTAGGATCATTGGCAATATCTATATTGTCTAATGTTTTTTATTATTCCTCAGACAAGTCCAAACAGGTGAATCATGGTGTCCTGCTCTCAAACAAATATTATTTATTAGGCAGAAGTTTCTGGGATTTAGGACAATGATACTGATGAACAAACCATTAGAGAGCTAATCACATCATTTATTAAAAACAAGATAGGCTTGAATTTGAGTTTAATTTAGAGACTTTTAAGTGCTCTGCTAAGAGGCGGCTATCTCATTTGACAGGTGGGGGGCACCCAATGAGAGGGGTAGAAAATGTGAGGGGACAAGCATATAACGTGTCCCCTCTCTGTAAAAGGTGGGGTGTACTTGTCCTCCTCGACCCTCCGGGATCGCTGCCTCTGGCTGTGGTATCAGTGCTAGAAAGATTGTATATGAACTTAATGATGCACTGTAATGTTCAAGGTAGTGTTGTGTTACTAGTCTACTTGTTTGTTTTACGTAGGTGTTCAAGGAAGAGATCGAACGTGCCGATCAGCCGGGTGGCCCAATCCTTGATCCACAAGACTCAAAGGCGATATTTGGTGGCATACCTCCCATTCACGATTTGCACACTAAAATACGCAATGAACTGAATGAAATCATAACTTCTTGGACGGATGGGCTAATGGTTGGAGATGTCTTTCTACGTCATGTATGCCACTTTGACTTTATGCTTCATTCAGATCTATATATTTATGTTTTAATTACTTTTAATATTTATATTTCTTTTGCCTCGAGGTATACAGGATTCTTTGGGGACTTAGAGATTGCTAACCATTGATGCAATTTGTCTGGAAATTATACTGTGATAATATTGATACTATTTATATGATTATTTGCATTTTTTATTTTTAAAATGTTATTATGTCAAAAGCAGACTTAGGCTTTACTTAATGCATGATTGTTTGATATTCATTTTCATAAAATAAAAATATTCATTTGTTGAAGACAATGAAGCTGTCACGCTGCAGCCCATCACATACTCAAAAACAGATTAGAATATCATGACTACTCCAATTTTCACTTATATCATACAGTGGTGGAAGTAATTATTGCATCACACTGTGAAAAGCTAGAAAGCTAGGAATTATATATTTAAGGTCACTTTTTTTATTAATGTCACTCAAATTATTTTGTAAACATGTATAAAATGAGTCATTTTGCATATTTTCATGCAAGTCTGTTGGTTGCTACAAGGATAAAACAATAAAAATGTGTTGTTTCTACTCTTTATGTCCTAATATTTTGTTGTGCTGAATCTAGCTTTGATCACAAGATAACAAAGCAATAATTACTTCCTCCGCTGTATGTAGTTATTTTTTTTTGTATCATAACTTTAATAGATTTTATTTATTTTTCTGAACTGAGTACTAATAGATGAAGGAATTTTACTTATGCTAATACAATGGAAGCAAGATGCTTCTGCTACCCTTAACGACGTTCTCACATCTGTAACAGTCTTAGTGATGGCGGAAATTACATCGGTGATTCAATGATGGTGAAAAAGTTAGATTTTTTTTCTTGTTATTTTTTTAGGCAGAAGACCTTGCCAAATACTACCCAAATTTTGTGAATTACTTTGAGAAGGCGAAAGAAATTGTAACACGCTGTGATAAGACGAAACCCAGATTCCACGCCTTCCTTCGTGTAAGTCTCTTTCACCTGATGGTCACTCATTTCAGTCTCTGCATCTTTATGGCCACAGGTTCTGTCCATGTGAGGTTGCATCTAGTATGCTTTACGTAGATGCTTTTTAAATGTTTAAATTTGAGTTGAAGAAGCTAAAGTACAGAAACTGCTTCTGCAATGCAAGTATTAGAAAACCTTTGACCCTTAGAATTTAACAGGTTTTTTGCAGTGCTATTAATTTATGTGATTTACTTATCATTACTCAGCAGCATTATGGGGAAAATAACACCAGAACATGCTGAAACCAATAAGAAATGAGATTCGTTAGTACTTGAATGAAAAGACAGTCCACGTGAACCTGCTACTCAGTTGTCCTCCTTGATTTTTTAGGAGTAATATTGCTGGCATTTAATTCTTATGAAAAAGGTTTTGTTCTATATATATGGTTCAGGTATGTCAGAGCAAGCCTGAATGTGGACGACAAACACTTACAGAATTACTTATTCGACCTGTACAGCGATTACCAAGTGTATTGCTTCTTCTAAAAGGTAGCATGTATAATAATATCATGCCTTTTTCATTTGTCACTAATAGATTATTCTAACACATGTCAACCACAAAAGGGCTTTGTAGTTTTTGATTTTATGTTGTGGATTTAGTTGTTTGCCATTTACAGTATTTAACCCCTAAGAGATATTCTTAACCCTTTAATGACCAGCATTATTGATTATGCCTTAGACTAAAGTACATGCTGGTGGTTAAAGGGTTAAGAATTCTATTTAAATATCCAGATACATGCATACACTTGTTTAGCATTAGAGGATGTTGCATACAAGTACTTTCCAAGCATTTATGTCTTTGTTAAGTTGCACAATGCCTTTCACTATTTGTGTTACTGTGTGTGAGTCAGTCCGTAGTAATGTCAATTACATACAGATTGTATTGCCTCTTTTCAGATGGAATTGCCGTTGCTACTTCTGCTGTGCTATTGTGAATTACTTAACTTTCTAATTTCTGCAGATATATTGAAGCGGACGGAGAAGAGCCAGCCGGACCATGACCGGTTGAACCGAGCCATTTCAACGTTAGAGGAAGTGATGACGTATGTACTTCCTCTTCATTCATTAGAATCAGTTGATGCCGTTTGTTTTTGGAAGATGTGGCATGAAAAAGTGTGTTGTAGTTAAAAAGGGATATCTTGTTATAATAGGAGTGTCAAATGCTTTTGGTGATGGCAATATTTTCAATAAATGGTGGGCCAGAGTTCCAAATGTGCATGAGAATTATGGGGTAGGGATCTCAGAGGAGGGCAAACAAACAGTTGAATTAGGCTTTGAAAATGTGATTTATGATGTGAATTATCAATTACATACATCACACATCATAAAGCCTTAAAAATTACAAATTAGACCTTTTGTTTTCAATTGTGTTGTCTTTAGACAAGGCTCTGTGAGCCAGAAATATATATCTCTTTGACACCTCTGAGCAATAATAAAAATGTTGGCATTGCATTCTTCGAATTTACTGTACTTGTTGCACGTTGACTGCAGTAGGGTAGTAGATTGTTAGTAACAGCAGGTTGGCTAATATTTATCAATGCCGATACGTTAAAGAAGCAGCGATATATTACTGTATAAGCATTCTTATTCCATCTAAATAGAGGCAATGCGTATTTGTATGTGTTGGTTTTTACAATTTTTCAGCCACATTAATGAGGACAAACGAAAAGCCGATGGCCATCAGGCGATGTTCGAAATTATCAACAATATTGAGAATTGTCCGGTATATTATAAAATTTTGAGTGAAAGTCTAAAATCTATCAGTTTAAGTTTTCATAGAATTTCAAAGAGATTGATTCTTCAGTGGATGGTTCAGATAAAACGATCTGTAGATTTGAGACAATTTGCAGTCAAAAGAGACTAGGCTGTATGGATTAATCTGGGTCTGATTTTTGGTGTGGAAGCAACATTTACTAGTAGCCTGCTTATATTTATGAAATTGCCTTTATCATTGCTTAGTCATTCTGATCTAGAACAATGGTTGCTGCAGTTAAGTTTCATCGATTTCTCATTGTTATGATATTTCAGCATTTTTGCCTTGTCTTTTAAAGTGCTATTCTCACTTTCCTCCTTCTGGGATGCAAAGAACTCGTTAAACGACACGAAGGATCTTCTGTTTTTCTGAAAAGATTTATTCTCTGTTTAACGTCACCATTTTCCCATTCCCTCTGGTGTTTGTTTGATACGTTTTTACTTTGGCTCACAACGCAGTGTTGAATAAATGTGGGTTATTGTATTTTAAGTGATCATTTCTTTATATTTGATTGCACGTTTGTAAAGACTTTGATAATTTACAAAATAAACTTGCCTTGCTAGAGAATATTTTGTCAACTTTACTGGTAACATTCCACAACATTCGTTCTTTCTGCCGTAATGACTTGAAACTATTGAAGTGTTCCTTTGTAAATATAATACAGTTAAAATAGTTAGTAATAATAATTGGGGTCTGGTGTGCTCGGGTGTGCATGGTAAACATTGCATCAGAATATTGGACTGGTGTTTGTATTTGGTTCTTCCAGCCAAATCTTCTGTCTGCACATAGAAGTTTTGTGAGGAGAATCGACACAGTGGAAGTATCGGAGGAGTTGCTTGGCAAGGGTGATCCTGTGACATTGTTCATCTTTTCTGACAGCATTGAGGTTTGTTGACTTAACCATTTTATGTGTTATATGATGTATATATGGACAGACTTCTTAGTCAATATCACAGTATTATTATCAAACCGTTCAATGCAGAAGCACTGTGGTAGGTTGAAGTAAGTAGTTAGCTTAGAACGTTTTTTAGACATGTTGGCTATAGTCTGGTGCAAAAAGAAAAGCCTTTTGCTTTGGAGTAGGAGCGCATGACCTTTTGCTGTTGAATCATATGTGAGCCAGTTTTGGTTTTGTAGTGATTAAAGCCCTGTGATTTAAATAATAATGCTGCAGATGTTTTAGATTATATTCTATTCTATTCCATTTACGGATTTATAAAGTGCCTCTCGCAGTACAACCTAATCAGAGGCGCTCCCAGTGCAAAAAAACCCTAGAGAAAAGAAAAGTCTTAAGAGAACGAGCAGAAACAGTTGTGCTACTAGATAAGATTGCAGCACGAGTCACAGCAGCGAAGGGCCAACAGAGGCATAGGCACGATGTTGAGCTGTGGCAGTTCTAGGCTGCGGTACTAGAAGATCGTGAAGGTCTAAAGAACGGAGAGGACGTCCGGTGGTAGCTGAGATAGGTTTCCTGATAAGTTCACATAGATAGAGTGGAGCTTGACCCAACAATGCTTTGAATGTAAGAAAGAGAACTTTGAAATGAATCCTATCAGTCAAGGGAAGCCAATGAAGATGTTGAGTCATGAAAGTAGAAATATGTGAGAAACGTGGAAGACGGGTGATCAAACGAGCAGCTGCATTGAGTACAGAATGGAGCAGAGAGGCGGAGTTTTGGTAGGCCGATTAGTAATGAGTTACAGTAGTCAATGCGGGAGCAGATGAAGGCGTGAACCATGGTCGAAAAAATGGCCGAAGACACAGATCGTCGCAAATGATAGGAGCTGGACCGAGAGAGATTAGAGATATGTGCAGAGAAGGATAGAGTACTGTCCAGAGTGACGCCCAGATTGCGGACATTTGTAGAGAAACTAAACTGAGGGAACCGCTTGACAAGTAAAGCGTAATGTAGTCGAATTTTTTCATGTCACTATTGTTTGCCCCCATTTTCTGAACGGTTCTACAGGTGTGCAAGAGACGTACAAAAGTAGTGAATACGAAAAGTCCTGGAACAGTGACAAACAAAGGCACGCAGAAGTCATACAAGCATCTTGACCTTTGGCCTTTTTCAAGCATCAAACGAGTTGTTGATATCTGTGAAGCAGAAAGTATGAATTGACCACCTATTTTATACATATAATTGTGCATGTAAATAAATTATCAATTGCTTGTTTAGATAAACTGATTTATTTCTGTAGGTATATTTAATTGTATGTTGGGAAATCTTTGTGTAAGATTTCTTGCAATGTCAAGACTCATTTTAGTATGCATATATTATTATATACCTTTTAAATCCTATATCTGAATGTGTTTGTTACATCCTATACAGACAAATTAGTTGTAAAGAAATGTTTTCTTTTGTGCTTCATTTTAAGAAGCTTGTGCCAAATATTTCTATTGCACAGGTTATAGTTTATATGAAATTTGATAGCTTTGCATAAAATTGGTCTGTTTTCGAACTGTTTACATTTTGTGCACTTGATTCTTGATTGCTCCAGAAAATGCTAGGAATCATACAAGAAAACCTATGTTGATTGTAGATTTACAATCTGTTTTTATTGCAGGCTGTCATAATGTTTTTGCACTGATTACGAAAAAGATGGAGGAGAAGGAAGAGCGTCTGTATGCATTTGCAGTCGTCGAGCAGTCAGTCAGCAAGATTGATTTTCTCACTCTACTGAGCAAAGCTATTTGTAGCAACATGTGTCGTACTAACTACGTGAGTATTGTATTATAATTATTTGTATTATTATTGTTATTAAAAATATTTTAACGTGCACTGAGGCTCTCAGAAATACAGATCTGAGTAGTGATTGGTCTTCACCAAATGAAGAGTGGTTAGATATCCAGATGTTTGAAAGCCAATGAGAACTAGTGGGTTTGAGATGTTTCTTGAAAGAAGAAAGAGAGAGTTCAAGTATCGGATTAACATTGAATTTTAGTTCTATTCCTTGACGAAGCAACGTGGAATGCACAGTATCCGATGACAATGCTAAATTGAGGCTCCACCCAAAGGATGTATATGCATGAGAGCTGTGGTATTCACTTTTCTGTGTTTTGGTTCTAACTTAGTAAAAGTGAATAAATGTAACATGTGGAATAAATTGGTAAGATTATGCCTGGTTTGACTATTTGTTATTGGAGTTATTTATAATAACTTAATTGATGTTGTGTTTCTTTTGTCTTGAAATATGTCAAGGTGAATTCAGAGACTTTAAAATGTATTCAGCATTTATAACATGCACAAAGGGACTCACATGGACTCACTTTAGTTGTCTTAGTGCCATTAAAATAAAATTTAGTACCTCTCTGGTTATTGTAACTGTTGGCAGGAAATGATTTTGGCTGCAGTTGAAGCCCAAGTCTTAAACATCGATGCTACAGACTTGTACAACAGCAAAACGTTAAGTCGTGCTGCAACTAAGTTAGTGTTAATTCTTCTTGACTTGTTATTCTCTGTTTGATCTGCTGTTGTTTCTTGGTTGGCTGAATAACGTTTCTGTGAAATGTTCCCTCGTGATCAGGTTCAAATCACTTGGATTTGCTATTTTGTTGCCAGGCTGTGAAACCATATATTATTGGTCTTACAGCTGTTCATTCAATCATTCAGTTCTAATATTTGTATGGCACTCCTCAAGAAGCCTGCTCTGGGGTGCTCCCAGCCCAACGACTACCATATAAACTAGACTTGAACAGATTGTCAAACTAGGGCATATTACTTCTTGGCAGCGGCCGTAATTCCAGATGGAGGGGTCTACAACGGGATGTCAAGTAACACCTGGCATGTGAGCTCAGTGTAATCATGATGCTGTTACGTCTGTGATTCAGCAAAAGCTGCTTATTTCTTGATTTTTTAAAGACTACTTTAACAGTATTTATTTTGTCTGAGCAGAGAAACATTTGCTTTTCAGGTTTAGCAAGCGTGTTAGTCGTGCTTTTTCGCTGACCAAGTCACCCCGGGGCAACATGAAACGGACAATTCAAAGCATGAGTCAAGTTGGTACGAGTCCCATGCGTAGGGAAAACAGTCTGATGACCCTACCACCATTGCCACCCTCCTCACACCAAACGAGTTCTGTTTCCTCTTGGATGGGAAGTGATATGGACATGGTAAGTCACAATCCTATATTGATTTGCCCAAGTGTTTATACAGGAATTATTATAATCTCTTTTCATTTTTGACTTTTATCATCTTTCTTCATTGTGTTCATCATGAGAGCAGTAGTACATGTTTATCAAAGTAGTCACAAAGACTGTGTAAACTATGTCTGATGTGTAATGGTCTAGATGTGGTATCTTTGTGTTATACAATATTTCTCTGTCATTGTGTATGTGAATAACTAATGTATAGTGTTGATGCTGTCTTGTGTGGTATACAAGAAGTGAATAATTGCACTTTATAGGTCTATGTCTACTGGTTAATTGGTTTATTTTAATCGCTGCTTTAGCCAAAATATCGGAAGAGTTATGGGTGATGATAAGGAAGTTATCCATTTTCTTTTTGCTTTTTTTCAGTGGGAAACCGAATCCTACTCAGAACGGGTGGATCAGATGAGTGTTGGACGTAGAGATACTTTGGCAGTAAGGGTTAGATTGTAACGAGAAGTTGTAACAATTCATGTGTATAATTAAACATTGTTATTAATGAGCTTTTCAATTATATTTTTCTTAGAAAAAACTTAATCTTACTAAGGCTGAATATCAAAGAAAAGTTGATGAGAGATGCATCAGATATTATGGAACAGGTTGATTAGTGCAGTTAGAGGGCAATTAGCTCTTGGAACCCTTTGACCAGTGGCTTTAATTGACACTAATTGATGTTGTTAACCCTTGGAACTAATTACTGACACTGAAAGCTTGTGCGGAATGAATAATGCAGTTGTCATCTTTTGTCTGCTCAAAAGTTCAAAAGTGACTAGACTCAAGTTATTTATGTATTTTTGAGTCAGCATAGTTTTAAGTGATATCAAAGCTTGTCGTCAAATATTTAAAAATTTCTACGATGTTGGAACTACCAAGAGTCTTTTCTGGATCAGATTCAATTAAGACATTTCTAAGCTAACCTGTGATCTACTTTAGCCAATATCAGATCAACACAAAGCATGTGTTTCTTTCGTTTGGCAAGTTGACTGCAGGTAGGGATGAAAGCAAGAGCCTTTATGAAAATCAGCAAGAACTTTTTGTTATAGTAGTCATTTAAATGATAACCATATACATCACCTACCATGTTGCCATATTGTAAAGTAATGGTTGATATTTGTAATTAATTAATTTATGATTCATGATGACTCAGTATAAATGACAATTGATAGAAACAGAAACTGGAGAAAACTGAAAGTGAAAATCTGGTTGGGTTTTTGTTGACTTAAACTTGTTGCTGAAACGAGAACTAGTGATAACCGAAATAGCCCTACTGGCGTGGTGTCAGAATGTAATGGAGCTGGACCATTGAGATTCATTATGTACTGGATTGCTGGTGCAGTGCCTTTAGTTTCTGCCAAAGGAATCTTGAATGTGTTATGGTGCATAATAGTCAACTGTTTTGTTCATATATTTCAATAAATATGAATGAATATATATATATATAATTTATATATATATATATATATATATACACATATACTTGTTTTCCGCGATTCAGAGAAACAGTTGAGAATCGACTGGAGATATTGATGAAACGTAGGCGGACCTGCAGTTATGTGGCACCACAGACCTTTTTCAGTCTTATGTCAAAAATTTCACATTTAGGTTTTTATATTTCATTGAAAAGAGGATATTTTCAGCTTAAAATGACTCTAGAATTATTGCTTTAGCATGTTCCTAGGCAAAGTAAATGCGTAAAAAGTATTTTCTGATTAGTACCATTAAGTAATAAGTACCGTTTAGTATCATGAAATCATGCAAAACTAAAGCAATGCTTTTATACAAGCACGAAAATCATATTAAATATTAAAAATGTTAGACACTCACCAGTTACAACATGCACCAAAGGTATTTTATAACTGCTTTGTGTGAAAATCACATATTAATTTTACTGATATTTTGATGTTTTATTCAATAACTCATATTGCGACATACGACTGATTTTGATCTGTGATGCCGCATATAGAATTGCATTAATTAAAATAAACGAATTCATGAGTGAAAATATGTGCACCACTGAACGACGACAAAATCTGAGAATCTACCTTAGAGCAGCCTCATGCAGATTGCTACTACCATTTGGTGCTACATGGTAGCAGCTGCCAAGTAACACTTGGTGCTATTGGTAGTAGCTTGTAGCATGCACAGTGAAGTTCAGCAGCACGGATCTGCTGTCAATCTGAGCCATTTTATTTGGATTAGGGCATTTATCACACAAAAAATCATTGACAGTTGTAAGCAATTTTTATAAAGAATGTTTAATCTTGTTGCTTTGAATCGAAATACCCCTGCAAAGTTTTCTGGAAGTGTCAAAGGAAGTGTTCTATTAAAATAATATTTGGATGTTATGGTTCGTCTGTCCGCTTTGATTTATTGTTATTTCATGAAATGTTTCTTTGCAGGGCTTGACTGTTTCAGATATTCAGGAGGATCTGAATGCTTTAGAGGCCAGCCAGGTCTTCTTTTAGGATTGTGTGCTTGTGTTGGCATGTGTTTGGCTTTGTGTGGGTTGTTTCATATGTATCTTAAGTGTGGTTTTAGCCATAACTTAAGTTTAGGATTAGACAGTATAAGTACTTTACATTTACTTTTCTTTGAGTTGATGTTTTTTCTCAGTTACACTCCTTTTTCTAGATTTTTTATTAATTTTGGCCTCATTCTTGTGTTTCTTTGAAGTGTTTCAAATAGCAGTGTTTTCAATCGATATGTTTAAATTTGGTAAATCTTTTACATCTTTGTGGTTTGCATACTCAGGTTTTTTGACTTTGATTCTGATTTATATTCTCAGAAAATTTGTTGTTTTTTGGTTCATTTGCTGCTCTGTTTCCTTTTATAGTTTTTAGAAAGTAGTTTGGTATTAGCATGACATGTTGTTCGTTACTTCTTGTTGGTTGGTGTGGAAACTTTTTGTGTGGAATTTAGAACTTATTTTGTATTTTTTATTAATTGTTGTCATTAGTTAAGTTTTCTGTATGGCTTTAGAGATTCATAATATGATTAAGGTCATTAATGAATATTGCATGACCTGCACTTTCATGTTATGTTAACTACATGTTCGCTTTTTTAGGCAGAATTCTACAATCAACTGTCTATCTCTCGTGCAACTATCCTTCCACATAAATTTTTTTAACTTGACCAATTGCTTCTTCACTACAAACTTGAGGGCTTATCTTTACTATTTGGGGAAAATCTGTTGGTAAATTGGAGAATGTAGTAACAGGTGTATTACTATTACTAGTACTAGTCACTATTGTCTTTAAGGCGACACTCGTTTGATAGTTGGGTGCCTGAAGTGCTGAAGACGATGACAATCATAAACTTTTGATGCATCCAGGATACATGCTTGATGATAGCAATGAGCTGGCCATATTTAGCATAATGCACTAGATTTAAAAATCATAGTTATAGCAGTAAGGCACAATGATCTGTCTTCTGCATCTGATATGTATGTCTCACTTTTATTTGCAGTTGGATAAATATGCTTGTATTTGTTTGGCTGTTTTGTATGAATTGCTAAAATGTTGATATTTATCTAACTCACACTTTCACGTTTCCTTGTATACTGATATTTATATAACTCTTTATTGATTTTTACCAGCAAAGTGTGGACTGCTTATCGGGAATACTGACGACACCTCGCCTCGACAGACATCGACCGAACCCGGGCGTTATAACTCCAACCTTTCGCCACTGTGGCTCACGACCGGAATTCGCTTCTACGCAGTCGCTGGCCATTCACAGCAGATATGTAAGTCTTATCATGTGCTCATGGAATACAAGTGATGGAAGAAATTTATATTTGTTGACGGAAATAGTTATTTTCACTTATGCATCAGCTGTTTGCATGTGCCCCCTCTGTCATTGTCTAATATAGTATACTGAATGTTAGTCTTTTCTGTTGTTTAACATAATCTGATAATGGCCATGACAATTGTTGTGGTGCAGAAGGCTTTAAGCACTGATGCACTCCCTGAGCTACTGGTGGCCATAGAGTGCCCTTAGAATGTCTGTAAGGTGTGTCTTATTTATCCTTTCTTGTAAGAATGTCATAAGTAATAGCACATACCTCTCAGTTGTGCTATAGGTATTATAGAATGTTCAGACACATATACCATTTCTGTTATACAATTATTATTATTGAGCTAGTTTTAAGATCAATATCAGGTAAGTAAATCTGGGAGTGTATCATTACTAATGGCCACCAATTGGCCATTGAGCACATGAAATAATAAATATTTGGTAGACACATTGGCTCAGAGTTGGATCTTGCCAAGTTTTCTTCCTTGGTTGTAACAGGTCAATTGTTCATGCTGGATTTGTAACTGTTGCACTAAGCAGTTTCGCTGAATGTAGGAATACTTGACAAATTGTTGTTTGTTGGCACTTAAGCGAGATTCCTTTAACCCCAGGTGATGACATTTAGTGAAGTATACATCTAGCATGTAAGCCAGTCTGTACAAAAGTCACACTTTTTCAAAGCAGATATTTTGGAAACAAATTCACAACCATTTTGTGGTTACATTAATTTCTTGCTTTATCACTCAGACTGTACTTTTTCAGGAGACTGGATCACCAATTCCACGGACTCCATCATCAATGAGTTGCTCCAATCAATTGACTGAGCATTACATCTAACAATTAGGTGCATACCAGTTGCAATATTACAGAAGTTTAAATTCTTGGCAAGTTTTTTTAAAGCCAGAAACCATTTTGTTCAGTAATAGCTGTTCTAAGCAAGCATTTATTTATCCATAAAACATATCAGTTGAAGCACTATGACATGAATAAATTAGATGTGGTTTAGAACAATGTCTAATGCAGTAAATTGTTAATCATCTGGCTTTGGATAGATTGCTTTGGCAGATCCATTTCAATTTAATGCTTTCATCGTGAGCTTCTTGCATGCATGGCTTTGCTGTTTGTCATTAGGTTACCGAGTCAGCCAACACTGCATGTGCAATGATATTGAGTCATATTTTAATCTGAATCCATATAATGTTATTTAGCTTTAATGTGCATATGCCAGTTCTGTTATGTAACTTGGAGAATATATACTTCAATGTTCAATCGCTAACAAAAAGTAGTTTCGACTAATCTGTAATTAATCGATGTAGATTACGAATATTTCTTTTAGTATTTCTAGTTTTGTATCGGAACTGTCAATTGACATGGATGTGTTCAAAACTAAATGGGTATTTACCATTTATAGTGTTATGATTATTGTTATCATTTAGTAAATTTATATAGCATATCTTCGGATGTCTACAAAGAATTGCTGCAACCTACTATAGTAATTGTATAAATGACATTGAAATTGGTGAGCTAGATATCCAATTTTTCTACAGATCATTGGATTTAATTGGCCATCCTTGCACCACTATTCACTGAGATTAGACAGAAGTTATTTGTAAGCAACACTGCGTAAACAACCAGGAATTTGTGCAGAGCTATAGGCACCAATATTTAGCTTTTTTGTGTTAAATAAGTTAGTTGTTGGATTTCGTGTGTTACAGTGGAATTTTTGTGTTATGCATATCAAAGCCGTCTTACCCATGGAAAAGACTTTCATTTCAGATCATTAAAGCCTGACCGTTAATCTAATTAAAGGAAGGAAACTTCAGGGACAGCATTATGAGCAAAATGTTGAGTTTCTTGACAGTTTAGGAGTGTGAGAAGTCAAAAGAACTCTAGAATTACTTTATTAGTGAACTATGAAAACTTTATTCTTTATGCAAAGGTTGAAATTCCAGAATTTCCTAAAATGACTGAAAGATTGTTATTAACCGTTGTCATTTGTGTATTGTGCTTCGTCTTTGAAGTGAGGTGCATATGTCCACATTTATTGATTGGTTTGAATGTCATTTTTAGTATATATTCCTAAGATTAATATATATGCATGCAAATTGACAAAATGGGAATTGGTTTTTGGCCTTGTGAACTGAATGTGATCGTTGACCTTGCGACCTAAATGTGATCAGTTACCTTGTGACCTAAATGTGATCAGTTGCTATTAAAATATTTGTGTGATGACTAATAATTTATCTCGTTTACATTGCACTAGGACAAAAGGTTAAAACTTCACAGATTTTGAGCACATCAAATTTTCTTTGTTTCTAAAAGCAGATTTTCTTTGTTTTTTAAACTTTACTGATGCAATAAAAATAAGTGTTAGCTGGGATTTTTCAACAGCCTCCTTTATCCAGTTCTCTCAAGATTTGCTGCCTCTGTGGTGAGCCAGAAACCCTGGCTAGGATTGTTTTGTGAGAAGGATGTGTAAGAAGGGTGTATAGTATATGAATAGACAGAAGTAGGACACATTTCAGAAACAACACAGGCTAAATTAACAAATAAGTAAAATCCTCATATACTGTGTATTTAATTTCTGAAACAAACAACATCAGATTTCAACGGTTTAATTAATACTGATTAAAATAACTATGGTTGGGGCAAATCTTATTTACTTCGTTGATCTAACAACATTCTGTACTGGGCTACTTTTACAGTAAAAACCTTTGTCTACTACAAACAGAATAAGTTTATAACAATCCAATTATCTAAAGTTTAATTTTATGCATTTAAATGCAAATTTTAAACCTCGAATACATTGCACATATGGTTCATTATACAGAGAGCCACGCAGATGGAACACATTGTGAACATCACTTGCAATGTACATGTACTGATACCATGAGCACCATAAAATAATGCGTCTAAAAGCAAAATATAACCATACGATCTCTTATTATATTAAGTCTTTAATGACACAAATTGCAATATGATTCATGAGGTATGTCTTCATTCTGCCTCAGTATATCACTGGATTTTATATGCACACAAATGGCATCATGGGGAACAATACCAGATATTTAACCTAAACGCAGCTTTATCATAAAATAGTGCCCTCTGACTAAAAAAATACAATGCATGGTAGTAATAATTGCTTTTCAGCAAAAGCTCATGAGCAATTAGCTAAATTACAATGAAAGTGATAAAGCCGTCTGAATTCACAGTCTGATAACTTAATTTGTAAGCTAATATTGAATTTTCGGAACAACAATTTATAAAAAATTACAATTCAGAAAACAACTAATTAAAAAAATTACACACTAAGACAGACACCAGGTAGCAACAGCAGTCAAACAACAAGTAATTCTAATTACCGGTACATGTATGACCAATGTGCAGGGTAACAAGCCTTGGCACTTAAAGGTTCCGTTAAAATGTTCTACAATAACATCTGGTTATGTATTAATATACATTGCAAAGTATAAGCTTTGCTATGGAACACTGGCAACAAAGTATATCTTTTCCAAAAAGACGGAATAAAAAATTAACTAGCATAACACTGGCCAAAAAGCAATCATTCTTTTTGTTATTATGAAACAATGTTATTGCTCCTGTATAAATGGTAGGGCAAACGCGACTGCCTGATGTCATGTACAATGATTGTGTCCAATATGTTCATGAGCCTCCGAGTGAAGACAACATAACTCTAGCGTCAAAACTAAAAGTGAAATTTAGCGCTTAGATTATTTCTACGAACAACAACATCCGACTGCTATAAAACATTTAATTGGTGCTAAAACTGCTTAAAACGAATTTTGCTCCACTACCCATCACTAAGTCTGCTGCTTGTCCAACTATGGGTCTCCCGAGAAGTGATTTTGGGGCCAACACACTTTCAGTTGCTCATCTGAGTAATGAAGTCACCACTCAACACTGCTTATCACAGGTAGGTGCGACCTTGTCCAACAACTGTAGAGACACGTGACTTTGAAGCTTCACAAATTACTAATTGTAATCTCCAACTTCTAAGGCTTCACTTAAATGCCAAGTGCAGGTTATTCATGAGTGCTGCTGGTGCTCATTTACATATACAAATGCAGCTGCTAGATTTGTTGATGCCATTCCAAAGTTGGATGATATCTCATCACTTCATAAGTTGCTATTGACACTGCATTGAATTCATCTGAAAATCATCCTGTCTAGTTGCATAAAGCCTATGCACTCAGGTCTGTCTGACCATAGATAACCAGGTTGAATATGTCATGGCAAGCTAGCTGTCTTCTTTGTAAGCTCCTAAGCAATTCAACATCATGTCTATTATGTGGCTCTGTACTTTAGGACAACCTGCAACTTTTAATGAAAACTTCCTTTCCATCATATAATAAAATTCTGGATGAGGACGCCACGTGAGCATTTTTGCCACGTCTAGCCTGCGAGTGCACTCGTGAAGATGCCAAACAATTTGTTCAACAATTCGATAAATGTCAACGGATAGAAACCAGTTTACTCGTTGAGTCAATGGCTGCACAACCCCCGCCCTTCCAGCAGTGGAGTTACGATGAACAGAAATAGCTCTTAGCAATTGGTACAATAAAAGAAACACTTACTTACTTACTTTACAAGAACTCCCTGTAAGCAAGCAATCTGTTTGTTGCTTTTTGCTACCATGTTCCTGCCCTAAATTTGTGTTGTAAAACAGTTTAATACTAGTTAACATTTGGCACAAAACACATGACAAAGCAACGATAAAATAACAAGACAAGCTCTGATAATATCTAACATAAGACTAGGAAAACATGCAAATGACTAGCAATAGCAGATCTGATATAAGAATGCACCACCTGGTGCAGATCAGGAAACATGTTGCTAAATAGTGACCAGCTTTGTTTGCTCAAAAAAAGCCGAGTGGAATGATTTTAGCAAAATGATGCATTAAAATTTATGAGTCATATTTTGTTTATTGTAAGTAAATATTTATTACGCTTGTTAGTTAAACCAAACCATGGCATAGGAATTTTCTGACATTTCTGCTACAATTTGAAGCAATCGTGCTTGCTGGGTCATGTCATGGTATTAACCACCATACAACTTGCACCACAAAAAATTAGTTAAGATAGCACTTAAATATCTAAAGACAAGCAAACTTTTCAGTGTCTATTTAGCAACAAGAAAAGACGAATAAATAATCTATATAACATAATGACTAAAAGTATTTAAGCCTCATTTTTTTCTTAGTAAAGATAATTTATTATATAGATTTATTCAACATATCTAAACCCACACAACATACAGCATATTTAATGACAAATAATTTATGCTATATAATTAATTATACAACATCTTTAATGACTGATCAACTATTCAACACAATACACATACTTCTTTAAAAAATTCAACATATGTACATAATGAGGTAAAGCGTAGCAGGCCGACATTTAGCAAACACAATTCACTCTTGAAGCCGCAATTATTCTAAATTTATGTACAGATTAAATTCATTTAAACTAGGACACAATGAAAATTTATCAGTTGGTTGGTTAAAAAGATCCAAATCTATAGCATCAAAAAGTCTTTACTACAACAAAGATTTAGTGACTAGACCATCACCAATAATTTCCCTAAACGACTTTAAATGGCTGGGCCATAAGCGAAGGCGATCAAAACAACACTACTAAACAACTGAATTGACCTTAGTAGCTTCCATACCTGCAACTAACATCATAATTTTGGTAGCAACAATCCCAGACCACACTACTAAAGCAACATGATTGTCTTTACTGACCAGTGTCTCAAATGTTTTGATTGTCTTGAGCAAGTCTGAAAAAGTCTTCTTAAATGCTCTGTCCAAATATCTGTCATCCGCCCTTCAATCAGTTCTGCTCTTTAGATAACCATCTTAATATACAAAAGATGCCACAAAAACGTAAATTCAGCTCTAAAAATTAACGGTACCTCTCAAAATCAGATTCTGACTAGCAAATTGACACAGATCTATTTTCAAGGTAGGCGAATACCTTTCAAACTCATGGGAAAATTACACAGTCTCTTCAAAGTGAAGAGACTTTGAGCAAATCCTCAAAAAGCAATTGTTTAGCAGCATAAACTGAACATCATTTGGTTGGGCATTACATATACATACAGGAAATGAAATTTAAACAGTAATCATAGCACCTGTAAAAAACGATGCACATTAGTAACTGGTACATACATCTCTCTATAGCAAAAAGCTTGTGTTTTTCAGTTTCACCTCAAACCATGCTATAATAATATCCATTTACCAATACACATTCTCAATCACTGACAATACAATAACTCTCCTCAATGGTTTCTATCACTGATGAGTTGAGCTTATGCAGTTGTCAGAACGCTAAGGCTCTGCATCACCTGAATAAGTAACTTTCAGCAGTTGAGATGCTGCTTGCAACATGCTCTCCAATTTGGGTAACCTATAGAACAGCGATTTCCAACCTGTGGTCAGTAGACCGGTGGTCTGCGATCCCTCAGTTGCTGGTCCGCAAAGTGATTCAAGTACCAAAAAAAATCCGTTAAGTCATACCAAAAACCACTTTAAAAGGTTATCGTTTAGATTGTAGTCATAGTCATAAAATTATTTAAAGATGCATTAATCTCAATTTTAATACATAATTATTTTGAGGTGATTGAAAAAGAAAAATAATTAGTAAATTGGGCACCGGTCTGGCAGCAATGGATAAATTCTCTTGTTGGTTTCTCACAATGAAATGGTTGCAAAGCGCTGCTCTAGAAAATAGTCTTTAAACTAGCTTGTCCAATTGTGTGAAAAAAACTTGTTTGACCTGAATATGTAGTTACATATCTGCAAATGTTTCATAACCTTGGGTCATACTGTCATGACAGGTTTTTGTGTGGCAACTTTAAAAAAACAATGGCCGTTTCAAACAGCTGAAATTCCCTTGGTAATTGCTAACACATATCTATACAGTATATATTAGTTCTAACTGGATCAAACAACTTTACTTAAATTATTCGATTACTGTGAGCAATCTGACTAAAATAGAAAGATTGTCACTGCAAATTAATCATCCTGAAGACCCACGGAGGTCAATAACTGGTGAATAACGCAAAAAATTATGGTTGCCAAGGTAAAGCATGGAGCATCACGTCCTGACACTTAGAATGTCTCAAAATGATACTCGAGGTTAAACCTTGAACTTCACTGCCAACACTGCATATCTAGTGATGAAAAATTTACATCAAAGTCATTCTAAGCAACTATCAGTAGCACTTCTTGACTCAGTACCAGCGAATGGCTTGGCCAAATCTAAAGCCCCACTCAGCAGTCACACTTGAAAACAAGTAAGTAAAGGACTAACTGAACTGTAAAACGTTCAATCTATGCATGACAAAAGGAAAAGCAATGCTGTTCAACTAGCAACTTATTGCAAATGACAAGCAATATTTGTACACAAAATCCAGCTAAAGACAAAGTATGAGGTTAGAGGATATCACAAAACTACTGCTCAAAATGTCAATGGCAATCTATATCATATAACTAGCAACAATAATGAAGACAAGCTCCAAATGAACGACTTCCAAAAGCACACTTAACCATTAGATCAATGTCAATAGAGACAAAGAGATAGCAGAAAGAGTTCACATCACAAGTGAGTAAGTGAATTTTCAGTTCAATAAGCAGTGTAGCTCGACTGTATGCGCCAGAATTAAACCTGAGGAAGCTGTGTAGAAAGGCTGCAGATACAACACAGCATGAAATCCATTTAATACTTTAATCAAGCCAAAAGACAATTGCTATTTATCAAAGAGATGACCCTTCTAAATTTTGAAGTATCTCTTGCACTCTTTATGTTCATTACACTGATAACATACAACAAAGAAAAAACCCACAAAACTAGAGTGATTAATACATTAGCAAAAATATTAAAAGCAGTGGTGTAACTTCCAAAACATGGCAAATTGAATTTAGTCATGACTTGACTCTGGACTAAAGAAACCTCTGAGCACAAAACGTCACACATCACAACACTGAAAGTAAAAAAAATGGTACTAAGTTATGCACAATGCATTACATAAAACTAATATGCAGCAGCACTGCGTATAGAAATTGTGGTACAATCATATTTTTAAGTCACAAAAAATGCATTACATCATAAAACAATAAAAAAAAAACTTATTACGAAATACACAAAAAGCTATGGAGCAGAAAGATAGGCAATCCAACTTAAATCTATGACTATTCAACTATGTTCATCTTAAAAGATGCTTCCAGGTCCGAAAAGGAATCAGCGTAGTGCTCTACTAATAAGATGAGAGTGTACTAAAATAGACTGGGGAAAAAATGATGTGAAAGTGGATGATCAGAGGAAGGAGATGAAAAGACATTAGAAAGGATCCGGAAGTCACGGATGATGACAAGAGAAAAAGAAAAAAACTGTAGAGATGGGCAAACATGAAATAGATAACTGAAGAAAAGGAAGCCAAGTGATAGCCGCAGCAGAAATGCGTGAGAGAGGCATAGAGGCTAAACAAATGTTAGTCATGGCATAAGTAGAAGAAAGTTAAAGCGTACAGATTAAACAAGCACTCTTACTGGCACACAGTCACAATCTCGTTAAATCCGAACCAGACAGCGGTGTTCAACACAAAAGCTCGTTTCAATACCTAAAAGCATGCTCACACGTTCTAGAATAACACGGTCACCCACAGCATATCCAGTCAGTGTTCATGACTGATTCCAGAAATCATACCACCTGGAATAGAATTCTGATGGCACAACAGGAAATTTCAAAAACCAGTTCAAAGCTATGCAGTTATTTGTAGGCCTTTGCAGCATCATTGCCTGAAGTGACAACTGTCGAAGCGCCGGGTGCAGAGGAACGCTGTTCCATTTCACTTGATCCTGACATGGAAGCCATCATACGCTGTCTTACCTCACGGATCTTGAGCTGGAGCAGATTCTTTGATGGAAACACATCCTGATGTTTGGCTTGGAAAGCCCAGGTCACCTCCGCTGGAGACACAAATAAATACTGATAATCAACAACTGTAAGATATTCACTATTAACATCATCGTCGTTGTCCATCATCATCATCATCATCATCATAGCCACAACCATCCACCACTACTATCCTGTTCCACAACCAAATTTGCTGTATCATACATATCAGAATATTAAAACCCTTTTAAAACATGCATAATTATAATGAAATAAACATAATAATAATTAAAGAACTTCTATTATAGTGTAACTGTAATAATGCTCAACAAATCTTTTGATTACTGCTAATAAACAAAATTCTTCTTCCACATGGAATCCATATCTCAACCTAGAATTACTGGGAATTTGTTCGCTAGAAAGAGACCTCTTATGATGTGGTATTTGAAATTACTTTCAAAGACAGTGAATCTCCAGTGATGCATCTGAAGTGCGCTACATATCTATATGTTTATGCCACATTGTGGTACAATCATACAACATCGTTACAGTTCATAAAAATAGATGAAGGACTGTTAATGGTAGAATCGTAAGATTAGACAGAACTTACCAGAAGGAAACCATCCATGTTCCAGAAACAGCTGAGTGACAAGCTGTCGACGCAGGTCAAGGACTCTTCGAGTGGATGACAAGGAACCAGGAGAAATCGGAGTCCTAGGAGTACAGGGTGAATCAAGAAAACTATCATCCATCTCCCCTAAAAACCAAATAAAAATTACAATCTTCTTAGTGAAATAAGTCCATATACACAGAAGTGTCATCATCAAATTGATTTGTGTTATATGAATTAATTCAAATAACATAACAAGGGTCTAAAGTGGTTCAGAAGACGATTAGTCTGTGCTAAAACTACTGTTGAGCAAATGATGCATTATGCATTTGTTGAGAAGCTAGGAAAGCCATCTTGAAGTCAATCATTTCAAACTGGCAAGTTTACAATACATGACAATTAGAGATGAACCGAGTCTGAATTTTTTACAAAGTCCGAGAACTGAGTTTAGAATATTTAAAGAGTCTAATTCTCTTGATTTGTAGTCTGGCAGTTTGCACAACTTTTAAGAATTTTATAGCTTTGCCTTGATTTACACTAATTAGGAAGTAGTAACTAGTAAGAACTAAGAACTTGGTCTCGAGACTGTCTCGAGACCGGAAAACTGTGGTCTTGGTCTTGAATGCATCGGTCTTGGTCTTGGACCATCGGTCTTGGTCTTGGACCATCGGTCTTGGTCTCAGACCATCGGTCTTGGTCTCGACTGCGTCGTTCTTGGTCTTAAAGGAATGGTCATGGGATTGGTCTCCATCTTAGGTTAGCGTTCTTGGCTATTTGCCTTATCAGAGCAATTTCTTTTATACTTGTTGGTTATTTTCGATCATTAGAGACACCAGATGTTTAAGCCCTACGCACTTGTTATCGAATATTGACGTGCTGACCATCTATATATACACGTTACTATGGGCAAAAATGCATTTGCAACGAAACCAGCCATTTCAAAATTTGCATTCACAAATGTCAAGGTTTTGGAACAATCTAATAATTATGTGGTCGACCAAGTATAATCACTGTTAACCTACAATTCCGAGTACAAGTAGGCCTACACCATTCAAACGGAACGTTAATCTACTTGTTCAGATGTCTTATTTAGAACCTATCGTATACTGTAAGTAATTTATAATGAGATATTCTCAGGCAAAAGCTAAGGGCTGAACCCGCAAAAGTTCAGACTGGCCGGTAAAACAGTTTTCTGGACTTTATTAAGATTAGTTTTCTTCAGCAATAAAATTAATATTTTAAGCGTGTTATTCCGTTTTAGCGTCTTAATAATTGAATTATTTATAAAAAAAGAGTATCGGTCTTGGTCTCGGACCACCCGGTCTTGGTCTCGGACCACCCGGTCTTGGTCCTGGTCTTAGACTTCTCGGTCTTGGTCTCGTGGTTTTGGTCTCGTGCCCAACACTGGTTCTTAGTTAGGTTGATTGTCATTTTGTAAATAAAGGTAACAGTATTTATGTTTTTAGTTAAGTTGATTGTCGTTTTGTAAATTAAACACTCTGATTCTCGTTTTCAAAACTGAAAATTGGAAAGAATTAAACTCAGACCCATTGTTTGTCCGAGTTTATAAATGCCAAGTACTACGAAACTCGGGTCAAACCAGGTTCCGAGCCGTCTTCCGAGCCGAATTTCGGTTCATCTCTAACGACAATGTTGGCCATAGGGAAACATTACGAACGTGTATCTGTTGCACTGCATACAGCTGGAAAACTGTTTCCCTAGCAGCTAATACCAGCACCATTCCAACTTTCAGACAATCAATGCCACATTATATGAAATCCCAGCAGCAGCAGCAGACCAAGAAACAAACCTGAGCCCTCAATTGCAGCCTCAGGGTTGAAATTGCTTCCAAAGAAAAGTCGGTCGTCATTCTTACTACTCATTGGAATGCCCATCTGGTCTCCTCCCTGGTGGTAGAGGCCTCGTCTCGACACCAGGTCATGGCTCGACGAAGCGCATCCATCTTTGATCAGGTCGCTTGAACCTGTTGGGTCTTAAAGAAAAGAAAATACTAACAAACACGATCTTATTGTAAGGCACAGGGAGGGAAGGCAAAGTCAGTTAAACTGGGTAAGGTCATCATAGGGCTAATGCACACCCTGAAGCCCATACCAAGTTAAACAGTGAATCATTCACCTGCCATGGTTTACCTTTTAACTAGTGTCTGTACACTATTTTCATACTGATAAAAAAGTCTGAAAGAATATCAAGGCCATTTACCCCTATGCTATCATAAGCAGCACATTTGTGGAGTTCTTAAAGATATTACATGCCCAGAATAATTTACTTATTTGGTTGAAATGACAATGAACTCGTATGACACTGGAACACTGGTTAAGTCAGAGTTAGGCAAGCATATTGATTGATACAGAACTTAATGAATTAATGATCAAAGAACAAAGGAAACATCAAAATACAAGGCAACACAATGAGCTCCTGAGCTTTGTAACTTAAAAATACACTCAAGATCCAATTTATGATCATATATCACAGCTTCAACAAAGCCCATAAGAGATGAAATGCAGCAAGGATAGAGGATCAAAAATAAATAATATAAAAACATGATCATAATATTTAAAGCCATAAAAAAAACAATTAAAAACAAGAACCTCAGGCAAGACAAGTAAAAGACAACTGACTGACCGATTGATAGTCGCCTGCGCTTTCTGCATCCACTGATGACATCCCATGGGCTGATGGGTAAGTGAATGCAACTCTCTGGATTGTCTGGGTCAAATTGAGGTAGCTCATCAAATTTCCTCTTGAAGTCAGCATCCTTCATTAGCCTATAGATTTCACAAGAACAGATCTATTTCTTTATGCAAATATCATAGTCACATGGTCTTGAGGCTTTGTTTCATGACCAAACCAAATGCAATGTCAATTACAAAAACTCGCCAGCAGCGCTCCTGCAGGGTGAAGTGTTATAGATAGCAAACATGTGTGAAAGTCCTGCTAGCCCATAAAGTCTAGTTAGTCCTTTAATTCATCAGGCAAGCGGCATTGGTTAAAAATTAGATGTCGGACATTATGTCACCTTGCACCTTGTACAGTTAAATTGAACTCCTGTCATAATTTGCTATCATCTGTTCAAGCTTTACTTGTGGTGTGCCAATTTGAACAATAAAATACAAATATATGTAAATGAAAAGCAGGAAGGTCCCATGAACAGACTTCATGCATTTGTGGAACAAAGAAGGTGAAACTGGTGACACTTCCTATTTTAAAAAAGGAAGAAAATTCCAAGACACAGAGCCAACAATGGCAACAAATTTTTTATGGGTAGTGAATGACCTAGTTTAAGGGATGACAAGGATACCAGTTGCAGCCGATCGGAGGGACAAGTGACATAAGGACAATCATAAGGGATTGTAAGAATCTCACTTTTCTCTTATGAAAAAGTTTTCATGCCTTCAACTTTGGGTTGAGCAGAGTTTATTGTGACACTGGACATTGAGTTATGCCTCCTCTTTACATAAATTCATATGAGACCATACTAGAGGATCTTGTATTTCCAAAATGCACTAGTATTTAAAAGAAACAAGCTCAAAATGGATATGTGTAGTTCTTTTTAAGGTATTTTATTTATTTATTTATTAAAATTTGTAACGTGCACAAGGTCACACTTAAATGTGATATTTTACATCAATAACTTTCTTCTGAAAAGACTTGATAAACAACTCAGAATGGAAAACATATGATAAATGTCTAAGATATTTGAATTGATAAGTAAGTTGTCTAAGTGCTTACTACACATAACAATGGCATTCCATACAAACAACTTACCTGTTTGAAGAGTCATTATCTGGCTTGGCATCTGCCTTTGAGATGCTAAATGAACTCGGGTGTGCTATCGCTGCTTCCACATCTTCAGCTGCAGTCTCATCTGAACCACCCCTCTGATGACCAAGGGCAGCAGAAGAACTGGACGAGTATTTCATCTTCCGCTCTGTTTTCTCCTATATCAACAAGAGTGTAAGGTGCAGAAATGTATCCTCAAAACAGCAACCAATATCAAAGCTGCATTCAATCATTAATCACAATGATTGGTTATCTAGAATCACCTGTTCACCTTCCTCAATATTTGTGAGTTTCCTCACAAGTGAGAGCTTTTCATGTACACCGAACACTTGTAAGTTCAAGTACAACATGGCCGCAGCCATGTATCCTAGTTTCATTATGCACACTCATTCTGTAGAATGAACCACTAGACAATGTAAGAAAACAATATAAAGTGCAGCCAAACTTAAGAACCTCATTCATCTATGTACTCTGCTGCAAGCTGCTCATTGGAATTAGCATGAATAAGCTGGTGCCCTGTGCCTAGCCTTTGATTGGTGCTTTAGAAGTTTGGAGATCATGATTGAAAGTACCATGTCAGCAAAAACAACTCGCCCATATTTTCACAAAACCCTACATATGCTTATCCCTTTAACGGCCAGCGTTATTGATTATGCCTTACATTTCACTATGTTAAAGGGTCAACCAGATACCCCAAGAATTTATTATTGTGTACTGCATCCTTTACATAAACAGCAACTTAGAATAAATTAATTTCTGACAGCCTTAACAAGTTCAGTGACGACTGAGTGAGTATCTCGCAGACTTGTTTTTGTGACCATACCCAATGCATCGATAGCCCACTACAAACTGCAAATACACAGTCACATAAATATGTACATGATAAAAAATTATAATTTCAGTTTAACGTGGCCTTCCTCTAAACGACATCTTTTATATCAATCCCAAAATACAGTGTATTCTATTAGGGACTAGTTGGCTATATAATTTAACAATTCTCAACCTCGCGAAAGATTTTAGAATTTAGCATATTTAATACAGGGCAATCGTTGTCACTCATTAACGATGATAACCAATTACTTTTCTAGCTCAGCTCTGCATTGAATGACCATACCTACATGATTTGTCATCTTATCAAACTTCACCAGTAAGTTATATGGATTTAAGATTTAGTTGAGCTTTTAGAAAACGACCTTATAGATATGACTTTGTTACAAGGCAGTCCTACACAAGGCCACAAAAGAGAGTATTATGGGGGTTTTGGTGTACCTATCGTGATTTACTTAAGTTTCCATGTAGGTTATGTAATGTGTATAAAGAACTCCTGTTCCTATCCAGGGCAATCTAGTACACGGAAGAGCCATCTCTATATAAGAGGAAAAAGGTTAGTGATAATCATGATAAAACTAACAACTATTCAGCAATAATAATATAGGTCAATCTGCTCGGTTTTTCTCTGATCTTAAGACTGTCCTCAGTGTCCTGTTTGACTGTGGTTTGGCTAGGAGCGCTTCTGAGTAGAAGATCTTGAAGGGGCACTATATAAAACTGCTGTAATAATAATAATACTAACACACCACAGAAGCATCACATAAACCTGTTCCCCCAAAAAATTATATGCACAATAAAACAAAAACAGTTCAATCGAACCGATTTCAAGAGGAATATTATAATAAAACTCTACACATATTTGAAAATTTTTCATTTTAACTTATGCAATGTAAAAGATTTCTAACCATTTGATGTTTTGACTGTTTCTCCACTTCTGTGTCGTATGTGTTTCTCGTTGTTTCTCTCTCTCTCCCCTGCTCGTCTCCAAGCGAATGCTCCAGGGTGGAGCTAGGAGATGTCTTGGGGCAATCAACTCCAACATTGCCTTTCTTTCTGTTCCTGGAGTCATAGTCTTCCATTTTAGCTACGCACATCCCGTTGTTTCCACTTCCAGAGTTGCCTGTAAAATGTCAAGGAATATTAAAAAAACAACTAAGCAGGTCTCAACTGTTGAAGACAATATATGACGATGAAGGACTGTATTTGATTAAGACAAAAGTTTGTACGAATTTTAATTTAAAACTGAAAACGTATGATGCCATAATTTCAGCAAATGTGACCAATGAAGAAAACCAATATTGACTTGGATTTACCTTTTCTATTGTCCATGGGAAAACTCTGGCCTTGTGAATGTGGCAAATCCATTCCAACTGGGATACGGGCAAGGGTAGCCTTGATTTTGTTTGTCTTCTGTGGCATATTCCGGTTGTAGAACCCAATCTCACCCTTTCCTCCAACGGCTGTGACCGTGATGCTGTTCAAAGACCCTGAAAAACAACCCAAATACATCAAAAAGCAGATATAATGCAGTCCCATATTTAATTCAATAACGTGATAAGCTTACATAGCTCCAGCTGAAGTTTTCAATGATTTCATTGAACTTCAAAAGTGATCGACTTAGCGGTTATCGTTGACAGATCTGGCAATGAAAGAACATGTCGCTAATCTGTGCAAAAAATGCCACTCATAAAATGTCAATAAAATATTTGTTTAAATATGTGCTTAACACAAAGAAAATATCCAAGAGTAAAGAACCTGGAAGTCCAAAATGACGCATGAACTCCCGCTGGTCTGATGAAGCAGAAGATGCCAGTGACTTGTAGCTAGGTTCATTTAAATCGGAATGTGATTCCGTGTGACAGGAGTTGACTGCTGGTAGAACAGGCTGAACACGTGCGACCCTGTAAAAAACAAACAGAAAGAGCTTGAATTGTTTGATGTCAAGATGGCCAACTGTAAATATTTCAGCATTTACTGCTTTCATTGAAGTTGAAATATTAATGAGTCTGGTCAACAAATAAATCCTTTCCCTTTACTGTTTACTTAACTGATACTGCATTAGTATTTCCTCGTCTGACAACCACGTTTGTTGAATCAACAACATGTGATGTGGCATATGAAAATGAACCACAATGCAAGATTTATTTACTTTGAATACAGTCACCATAAAAATATTGAAATTGGGTTTTCACTTGCATTTGTCAATCTGATGTCAAAATAGAGACCAAGAATAGAACATTGCAAGTTTTTTTAAATAATCGCAAGTGAAAGGGTCCACAATTCAGCATCATTGCACTGTTCTCAAGGTATCAGCCTGAAATTAAAAACCTTTAAAACTTGGAAAAAATTTAAAATTCTAATGCATAATGCTATACAATAATGTATTATATTGTTTCTAATCTGCAGTGTAAAATCAAAGCAATCTGAAACCTAACTTTAAATGAATTCTACTGATAATTTCATCTTTCAGGTATAGCACATTGTAAATTCTACCAAAGGGGTCTCATATTCCCATTGAATAACATTAAACATCATAGTATGCTGATCAAGGTGGAATGAATAACTAGATCTGCTCATGTGGTCCCCTTTCTTTTGCGATATCACACACAGCTGGTCTTAACAGTGACACCATTTGCAAAAAACAGACTGGGTCCAATTAATGTGGCTGTCAGAAAGTAAAGTATTACTTTAATATTTTAATTTCAGCTTTTTTTTTGAAATGTAGAATGAGGCTTTTGCAGTAGTTGAAAATGGCAATGGGAAAAATCTGGAGCTTAACAATTACAAACTAAAAATTTGTCCTACACTACAGTTCATATGTATCATAAATATAACTGAAACATAATAAAACTCACTTTCTTTGGATCTTTTGCGAGTCCTCACAGTTTTGCAAAAGTGAAACTCGAGACATTTCACCAAATGCGAGTCGTGACGTGTAGTGACTCCCCTGCTGTATGTGAGCAGACCATTGCTTATACAGCTCGCTCACTAACTTCTCTTGGTCAGTACCAGGAAATCGCTCATCTGATCGGAAAGATGACTCGGGCGATTTCCTAAAGGCACCAAGCAGCTCGGTATCCTTCTGACTCGATCCAGAACCTGCAGACACCAGCTGGAGTGCCTGCTCTGAATGACTTGTTTTCTCTTGTGTTGAGCCATCTGGTGTTGACTGCTGGCGTGCAGGATGAACCGCCACATCCAGTTCGCCAATATCTCTTGGAACTGAAGGGCCACAGAGGGCAATCTGAACAGACTTTCCCTGCGGTGTTGTCCTAAATGTGAACGACGGAAGGATGTACTGGACGAGCGTCACAGACTGCTTTCCTCTGGCATCCTCTTCCACGGATGATGGATAAGCCAATTCCCCAGATGGCAGTCGGTCAGAGAGACATGGACTGCTCAAGGTCGGTGGCATCAGCAGGTTAGTCAAAAAGGTCAATGGCTTGGAATCAACATCTCCTCCATTTGACGAAATGTCCGCATCCTTGCTCTTAAGCATTGGATACCTACTGACTGGTTCCATGCCATTCGATCGACCAAAGACTGAGTGCTTAAGGCTCACGTCGCCAACCACCGGCATGACCTTGCCAAGTGACCTCACTGCATTCCTTGTTTCATCAGTAAAGAAAGCCTGCTGCTCTCTTGTGGCTGTGAGAACATCCATCGAGATGTCTGCGGTCGTAACAACAACGACAGCAGCAGCAGCAGCAGCATCGGTCGTCATTATGAGGCTTGTCTTTGGCATGACCTCTGACCTGTCCAGGGCGTGTTTCTGGTCCTCTGATTCCAGATTCAGCAGTTGGTTGATTCCTTGCATCTCTGACTTGATCTGAACTTCATCCTTATCCTTATCATCAGTCGCTACCTGGCACTCTTGGCTTGAAGAGCTGTCATCACACCTTAGAGGCACAGTGTTGTCATCACTTGAGCTCCCATCATTAGAAAAATCGCCTGGAAAGCCAGCTCCCTCATCACTTCCATTGCAGTCACCAATGCCAATAGTTTCCACAGATCTGGACCAGAGTATTCCAGGATGGCTACTGCTGTAACCTTTGACCTCTAACGGTGATGCCTCTTCAATGCCACCTTGGCTGATGACCTCTGCAACTTCATCAGAATTGACAAACTCTTCCTTTCTTTGACCCTTCTCTTTTGTCTCCAGATGCATCCGACTCAGCTGCATCCTAGCAACATTTGTTCCATTGGACGACCACTCCTCATTTATTTCCATGTCACCAATGGTAGATTCCATCACAACCGGGTTTCCCAGTTTTGCTGGATTCCATGATGCAGCTGAAATAACATGATACAGTAGAATTGCATAACAGTTTCACACTAATGTAGCGCTGCTCATGACAGTGGCCATTCAGTGGAACAGCTCGTGAGTAGAAAAAGGTTTCGAGGAGGGACAATGAGATATAAAGACACCTCAAGAGAGTGGTAACACATAGACAGGATACAAGTGCATGCCATATCGAGGGCCCACTGGAGGAAAAAGATCTAGTTTGGGCCACTTACAAACAGTTGATGACAAATGGTACATGGACAAAGGGTTCATGACCAAAACGTAATTATTTGCCTATTGTATTCGGGAAAATAGAAATTGAATTGGTGATGATAATTCTTGCAGATCAATTTCAGCAAGAATTATTTTAGTCAATCCGACTTCTATTTAAACAGGAATTCATTTCATTAAACATGCTCACCCTGTCGAGCTCTGTAGCTAAACCCTCAGTGCTTGGGGCATGCACTATTACTTGACCTAACAAGGTCTCCTTAGTGTTCCTAATGCTCACACCTCCACCAGACAGAGCCATGCCTTCTAGGTGATTTGAAATTTCCTAGAACCCTCATCATGAATTCCTATCTCATCCTAAGCCGATTTTGTTTGGCAGCACTGGGGTTGGAGGCATCTCTGAGTAGTCCACTTGAAGAGGTGTTACACAAATTCTCATGATCAATGAATGATTGAATTAATATGAATTATTGAATGAATAAAACGATGCATGATAGTTCTTATGAATCGAATGACCATTAGAGCTCGGCCAATTAATTGGGCCGATTAAAGAGATATCGGCAATATCTGATATCGGCAAGATAATCAGCGCCGATATTAAAGATTATTTTTCTTATTTACAATATTATTTTCAGTCTACAAAAGCAAAATGACGACAGCAACATTGCTGGGTCTGTGAAGGACGGCATTTCGCTCCATTCCCACATCATGTCGTCGAGCCAATGGTTTCTTCAGGCAAGTGGTGAGACCACCCACACTGGGTGGTCTCATTAAAGTATAGTATATACCGTGAGAACGTGTCAACATAAGTCTTGTGCCGAGTGAGTCATAGTGTCTGCTTATGGGCCAAGGAATGGCTGGCCAATTCAAGCCAAGGAACGGCTGGCCAATTCAACAGAGAAACTGATGCATGTACATCGTGGAGGCAATGCCTAATGAATACATGCTAGCTGCCAATCAGATCTCCCCGAAACATTTCAGTCACTTGAGAGGCTGAGATTAGATGGGTGGCTGTGAATAGGCCAGCCGTTCCTTGGCCTTTAATTACCTAGGGCACAGTTCGACGGCGAGCAGTGTCTAATCTGTATTGCCTGCCTAGGATTAGTCCCCAACTACATGCATATGTTTCCTACGGGGCAAGTGTTTGCTTGTATCACAACAATAGGCAATAGCAGTAGGTCTATGTTTTGGAACCGGACATCTTGGGAAACACAATGAAATAATCGGCAAAATATTCGGCTAAATAATCGGCTAAATAATCAAGTATCTGGCAAATGAATAATCGGCAATAATCGGTATCAGCATAATCAGCAAAAAGTGATATCGGTACAGCTCTAATGACCTTGGAGTTAGTTTATAGAAGGATGATAATAATATCAGTACCAACCTGAGGCAGGGGACCGATCTCCTCTGTTGTCTGTTGGCTCTCTGTCTGTCTTTCTTGTATCAGGCATCGATTTCTTTACTTCGCCAGACCATTTCCAGTTGGGATGCTGCTTGAAATGGGCCTCCTTGACCTAACAGACGATAAAACCTCTGCTAGGAATTTATTTACCAATTATTACCACACTGCTCATCATGTTAGACCTTGAAAATGAGTTGACTTGAGACACAGCCATGTGCAGGAATGAAAAAAGGGATGGTTGACAGACTATATGAGTGGTTAGCAGGCTGGCTGGCTGGTTGAATAACTGGGCGAAAAACTGAAAGCCAGCAAAAGCAAGTGAAACTGGCATGTTTTAGTCACCAAACTCATAAATCAGCTAACTAATCATCCGAAAAGATACTTTTAAGACACTAACTTTGAGAGCAAGGTCGTGGTATTTCCTTTTCTCATTGGCACCAAGTGCATACCACCACTCGCCCAAGATCTTGCTGACGGTGCGGTTGTCTTGATTAGGGTGACGCTGATGAACCATGGCACGGTGACGTTTGCTAAATATCATGAATGCGTTCATCGGACGACGCACGTGTTCTCCTCCGACTTTTGTCTGCAATTAAAGATCCTATATTCACCACCAGCAAAAAAACACTGGTAACAGGATGGCAGGAAAAGGCAATAGTCGACCAATGTAACTAAGTAAGTATATTCTTTAATCAGATGTCTGTAAGCGGACGACATGTAAAACTAACAAGTATGAACAAAACGTCTATATACATAATCTGTTGAAAGCATGGAAATTTGTAAAATGCTGGATAGCAACTGAAGGCCGGGCATAAGGAAAGGTCAATGGGAGTTAAGGTGCTGATATAATATAATCTTATAATGAAGCCACACCGGGTGAAATGATCTGTTGTGAGCATGCGGACGCAACCGGTTCTCCACAGTCCTAAAATGAGGAGGAAGATTCCATAGAATGTGGTCAGGGTTAGAGAGGACAGAGTTGAAAGAGAAGACATCGGCTCATTCACAGAGTATATCAAAAGATATTTGCTCAGAAGGGAGCATCCCGTGTCGCACCAGCTTCCGAACAGCATTGAGGCAAGCGCGGTGGGTCGCAATAGTGAAACCATACCATACTGGAGACGCATAATGCACAGTATGCATAATGTAATATTACATTATGCATGCTATTTAGCATAATAGGTGCCTTGCATGGCTTCCGACGGTCAAATTCGACTTCTGTAATAACTTGTCATCATTCATTCATGCTGTGCTTGTAGTCATACAGCGATTTGTCAGTTTGAAATTAAACGGATAATATTATTATTATTACGACACAAAAAATACTGAGGAAGATCACGATTGAGTACAACACACACAAAAATGCCACACCACAGAATATGATGAGAAAGAATGATTAAATGAGTAAATGAAATTATTAAACAAGTTTTAATTTGCAAAAGCAGTCCAGAATAACAGATCAGTAAAACCTGGCACAGGACGGTGCAATGGGCGAAAAAAAGACTATAAAGTAACAGAAAATGAAAACGCTTTCGAAAGTGTACACTAGAACAACAGATTAACTGAGATATGGCAAAAATAGTAACAGGTTTAGGGAAATCAAGCCCATTACAGGATACAGATACCTTGCATTTATTAGGTGTCTTTCAGTTTAATGTGCTTTTCAGAAGCACATTAAATCTGCTTCTTTTCAGAAGCACATTTATCAAGCCTCATTCACTTGTGCTATATCAAATCAATTCTGCAATAGCCAGGCTGGTTTGCTCTGTCCGTTTCGGTTCCAGGTAAGAATCTGAGAGGTCTTAAATTCTTAAGCACCATGCAAAAGGTGCATCATGGTAAACATGGCCATGAAAATAGCTATAGAAGGATTCTCTCTTAAATCAGAAAAAGTGTCAATATCCAAAAGGGTCCACGGACCTTATTTGTGTTAATTCTATTCTCTTTGAGGGCGCTGAGAGCCTTTGTCTGTCGTTCTCCCTGTGATGTATACCGACCATCATCCATTGACACAAACACATCGTCATCATCGTCATTTGCAGCAAAACCTACAGAAGAGATTTGCAAACAGGTAAACCAATGCATGAAATATAGGATTGGCAATGAAAATGAATTTAAAAATCACACACAAAAAACTAAGGGCTTTAACATGTAAGTTAAATTGAACCAATAGAAGTTAAAGCACAAACTATTTTTAAAATCCCTTTCTAGAAAGACCGAATGAAATAAGCCAGGAACTGGTTCAACTGAAATAAAATTCAAACTGAGAATCACACTCTGACCAATATTTATTACAACTGTTGAGAGAACGAACACATATTCCATTTACCTCTGACTTGGACTCCTATTTCCCAACAACATGAATGGCTGGCCCTTTGCTCTTTAATGATCATCTCTCAATGACTCATTCCATGATTTCAACTGGGGTTATAGCTACCTCTGCCAGTAGTCTTAAGACTTTTCTAGTTTCATGGACTCTTTGCACACGAAGCGCCTCGATTAGGTTGCATAGGGAAAGGCACTTTAGAAACTCAAAAATACAATACAAAGGCCATAAGTATACTGATGAACCGAATGTCATTTTGCCTACCGAGTACCAAGTTTTACGAGTGAATTGTATCGAGTTCGAGTCTCGAATATTTAAAAAACTCTCATTTCCTTGATTTTTAGTTTGGCACTTCGCACAATTTTAATGACTTCAGTTACCTATTGCAGTATTGCGGTACGGAATACTCGGGCATGCCAAACAAACTGTCGACCATGTTAGATGAAAACAAGGTAAGCAGGAATTCATTTGCTCACGACATTTTTTGTTTTCACTATGAAAGCGATAAAGTGATAAAAAAATGAAATGGGATTATCGTTTGTAAATAAAAAAATCCGGTTTTTGTTTTCAAAACAGAAAATCAGAAAGCCGATTTATAGTAATACTCGGACCTATTGGTTGTCCAAGTAATGCTGAGTACTACGAAACTTGGTCGAGTTTCTGGGCCGAATTTCCCGGCTGAGTCTCCGAGCCAAGTTTCGGTTCATCCCTACAAAAATACATACCTTTCAAAGGTTCTTTAGATGGACAGGAGTCTGATGGCTCGTCGCCCAGTTTGCTAGTACTTGTGAGGAATGGTACAAGTGAATGCCAAAGAAACACTGGACCATCACCACGTTGAACTAACAAAGACAACAACATTACCTGGTATACCAATGAGCCTCAATCACCCTGACACCACTGAACACAATCCTAACCACTTTCAACATCTACTGTCCTCCTTCCTTCCTTCCTCCTCCTCATACTCAAGTCCTACATCTGTCTTCTTGCAGGAATTCACCACTTCACACTTCATTGCTGCCATACTCCTCATGAATTTCGTTTCACTTGGACTTCAACATACATGTCGACAATAACTCAGGCTCATTTGCCTTTGAATTCCTCTTGTTCCTGTCCGTAACTATCCTGCTCTAACATGCCGAACTCAGAACCCACTCTCATAACCACACACGTTAATAACTAATCATCTATTCATCTCTCTCTGAGTTATCGCCTGAAATCTCTTACTCCTTTGTTACACCTTTCAATCATTACCATATTTCCACTTGTCTTAACATACTACCTACTCCATGTCCATATCCCATCACTCAATCTTTCTGCTGCATCACGTCCATAAACATCGAAGCCTTCATGCAAAATCTCTCCTCTTCAGACCTCGTTCTAAATAATCCATCCTCTCTTGATGACAAAAATCCACTCCATACTCGACTTAAAAACAGCATCTGTGCATTTCAGATGCAAAACAAAGCTAATTTACTCCCTTGCTTACATTTAACCATACTGTAACAGTAAACCACTTTATTAAAACAGTAATTAACACCAAGTTCATGATGCACAATCTATAAATCTAACAGTTTGAAGTAAATGTTTTCACAATGGCACACAACACGTTGCATGGTAAACAATGATGTAATGTCACTATACCAATACATGCTTGCCAATGGTAGCATGGTATATATCAATCCGTTCTGCAGGATCCATGGAGAAATATTACTTTGCAATACTACATGAAATGTTGCAAAAACACTGTGGCAAGGAGTTTATCACAAGTGGTATTGATAGCAGGAGGAGGTACAATGTACCGATATCATTACATATCTGCCTCACAGGTGGCTGACTTAGACATGGTAGTAGTTATTTATAGTAGTCAATTGGACATGAACAACTGGAAACTTCCAGCTATCAATCCGAACGGCGGAACAGACTACGCAGTTCTCTTCAAATCACAAAACATGTGCAAGTTGTGAGCTGCTGCAATGGAAAAGCCTTCCACCTGTTGCTGCTGCTGCTGCTGCCTCCTAGTGCCATCCACTTCTGTATCCATTGGATCATCCTCATCATCATTGCCACTGCACTACCAACCTGGTATCAATTTACGGCTATTTTTGTCAGAGCCACTGCTCCAGGTCAGGCAAAGGTATTCTATTCGACTCTGCATCAAGCATGCAACAGAATAGCACACCGTAAAACTCAAACCTCGTCTTTCTCTGTGTCTGTCTGAGTCTTCCTGTCTGCCTCTCTCTGTCTGCCTCTGTCTGTCTGCCTGTTATCTATCTGTCTGCCTCTGTCTGTCTGCCTGTTATCTATCTGTATGTCTGTCTGTCTGTCTGCCTTCCTGTCTGCCTATCTCTCTCTCTCTCTATCTCTCTCTTCTTCTATGCCATATTATGCGGTGTTTGTCTTATTTCTGATGGCTGTGGAAGGCTTCAAACTGAGGCTGATTTACTCATTACTCATCAACACAATCGGCCATCAAGCCTACTAAACAACTGTTGGTTGATATTAGAACAAATACAATTGAAAGTGCCGAAACAGATCACCAGCATAATATGATGATCCATTTGGTATCACAAAGGCCTCTCATCGCCATTGTCTAAGTGCATCCGACAACTGACAAGTCCTACAACGTATAAAATGAAACTGATTTGCTGGAGTGTCTGTGCTTCTTATAGGGAAAATGTAGATAATGCCAGACCCATTCCTTTGCAATACATCGCGGCATAATTGCTGAATTATAGAGCTTTACGCAAATACTGGAAGGCTCTGTTATAAGTGGGTGCGAGCGAGTCTAGAACTATTTTCTGCAATCTGATCTTTGCTTCCAGGGTGTAGTCAATGAGGTGTAAAAGGAGTACTTAGTGAATTTTTGATTCCTGGCCAGGATTTGGACCATCAATCCATGGGTTGACAGTCCATATAGTTAATATTTTATGCTCTGTGATTAATGCTAGAAATGCACCAGACCATTGCCTTCACCATATTCACTACAATTCATCATTGCTTGCACTTCAGCAGATCTCATCATCAACCAGAAGAAGTCAGTCCACTGCATCTTAGACCTGTGTATTGGCCACGGCCCACAGGTATTGGTTTGGCCTCTTTTCGGTGCTCAAAGAGTTCTACCCCTAGTCTGCCAGGGGTAAGAATCTGTATTCTATATCAGTGTTTCCCAAACTGTGTTCCGCAGAATCCTAGGGTTCCGTGAGGCGAAGACAAGGGTTTCGCAAAACTTTCACTGTGAACAAATTAAGGCTTTTGCCTAACATTTGTGTGTAACCTTATATGAAAGAGAATTCATATGTCATTGTTATTGACATTTGTGTTATTATTAATCTAATGTTGGCCTAAACCTCTGATTGTTTGCATTCTCAATTGTTCGTACCTACGACATAATATGTTTAGTTTGGAAAGAAATTTGGACAGGATTTCCGCCGAATAACTTTAAGATCAAAAGGATTCCATGGCCAAAAAAAGAGTTGGAAGCGCTGTTCTATATGATCAGAGTTTAATCAATTATTATTCTAAACTATAAGCAACAATGTTGCATACTCACATTTTATGATAGGGCCTATTCTAGCCATAGCTCAAACCAAACAGTGATATCATCAACAATGAAGGCAACTTGATATGAATGTATTTGCCAGAGACATCCTAGAAGACTGTAAGTTAAGTACATTCGTTTTAAACAAATTGCTAGTAGCACTTTGGTGTATAGACATTTAATAAAAAGGTTAAACCGTATAGTACAATACAATGCCTACTTCTGTGTGAATACACAATGTACAATTGTAATGACTTACGAGCACCATTTACATACCGTAATTGGTGAGAGATATAGAAGAACAAGAAACAATGCCCAATTTACAAGCAGCATCAACAATTCAACAAATGAGTCATCCAGTTTAAAAATTGAAGCTCATTCACATTTCTAAATATAGATCCATTTATAGACTACAATATCGACATAGTCGTGTGCTGGAGCATTCCTGCAGATGATGTTAAGGGGGACTCGTATGATTCGTGAAGAGGTAAACTTGAGGAGCAGCATGACATACTGGAACATCTATGAATGAGGAATGCCATGATTCTGCGACAATAAGTATGTCCAAATCATGCAGTATACATTCCATGATGCAAGTTTAGATCCCTTGTGTCGCCAGTCCAGTCATCATGAGGGAGGATCAAGGAAACCATGGCAAAGAGCAGTAGAGGAGATGTGCAGGCCAAAGACGAGATCCCCTGTGATCAGGCCGCCACAAGTGCATGGCGATAAGCATTTTCTGTACACTGCAAGTAATTGTAAGGACAGAATGTCTGCAGGTAAATAAATAGTTCAGCTGGCATTTACACATCACTTGAAGGAGTCCATGTCTGGCAGGAAAACGGTCAAAATTCACAAAACCATATAAGGTACCGTAATTAAGATGTAAACAGAATAATAATGTGAAGTAGGCAAATCGGAAAGTATAATCCAAAAAATATTCCACAAGGCACAAATCCACAAAACCAATGAAAAATGAGCAGAGTCATCTATCCACTACTCATGGAAGCGCAAGCACATGTAAGCAAGGTATGCATATAAAATATAACACATATGTAAACAGATATCTTATTATGGTACATATTATCGATTCACCAAGTGTAGCTAGAACACTCAAACTGTCTGCTGTCCAAGAACATTCATTGCTGTCTGTTGCAATTTATCTCTTAAAACTTCAAAAAATGACATCAATGGCTGGTTCATGGTCATGACGTTAAGCTCTGCCTAATTAGTGTTTGCTCTTTCCAGACATCATTCTTAAAAGCAATGCTACTTTATGAATGATTGGGCACCAGCCATATTTTGCTAAACACCAGTGTAAAGGATCAATGCCAGCTGGCCTGTCAATGAATAGCCATGAAAAATGGAGGATCTCTCTGTTCTGTAGCCAAGTCTGTTAATTGCTCATCGTCCCCCTGCAGCGAGTATGCCTCATGATGTGAAAAAAAACAATTCCATGTTTGTTCTTCTTTTGTTGATCCTTGAACACCACAAAGAAATCACGAAAGAAAATATACATTGGCTCCTGTAAGCCTCCAGCAACCACGCAAAGCCATTAAGCCACCTTCTGGTTGTTCTGTCATCAGTTGCCAACCGCAGAAAAAGATATTTATTGCGGCTTTTAGAGCTGCTATCTTCACCTCTGCAGTATTTGTGTGCAGCTGAGATGCTGGATGCTCATCGATCGTACAGCAGTAATCAATGCTATGTGTAATTCCAGATAAGCCCATTTCCACTAAAGCTAAGAAGGTTGTGTCACACACAGTTCCGCCATGGTACAACTCTGATATTGTTGCAGCCAGGAGGTTGTAAAGCATGCCTGAAAGATATTGGCAACAATCCTGCAGGTCAGCATCCATTTGCTTTAAGTTAAAATGGCCATTGCTAAAAGCTTTCAAATCTGTATCTTTGGTCAACTCAAGCGTGAAATGCTGGCTGAGAACATTGAGATTCACAGACTTGTATATCACAGCATCACAGTATTATGTATCTTCAGGCATTCAGTAAGCCATAAACCCGACTTTAATTGTAATGAAGTGCATTTAAACATTCTAGCTCAGTAGTTTCATCCACAGTTGCACATCTACTTTGCTAAAGGCTACTTTCTTTTCAACACTTATCCGTCACGATGGACTCATTTCTCCCAAACACTTCTCAAATACAACCTCATTTCTAGTTCTCCAATCTGACCTAAAGTTATCACCCCACTCTTTGTAAACGTTTCTCAGCACTTTCAAGTGTAGCTATCTGCCGGTTCAATTGTGCTTCCTGTTATCTGTTCTTTCTTCTCTAATAGGAATATCGTTAACAAAAATTATTCTACTGAAAAAGCACAACCTGTGGCTCAAAACAACAACATAATCAGTTTTCCAAACAGTGGGAACAATATCTGATTTTCGACAATTCCTTTTCTGATCAGCATATTTACATAAGTAAGAAAAGATTGGAGACAGTACATCATAGGTGACTGAGGAGAATTCCACATGTTCTGTGGTGTGATAAAACACTGAAAAAAATCATAAGAGGAGAGCAGACTATAAAGAACATAATCAGAAAGAGATGATTGAAATGGATGGGAAGAATAAAATGGAAGGACATGTGGTTAATATGGACAAGGATAGAAGAGCCAGTCAAATGACAAGCTAGAACCTTGAGGGAAGAAGGAAAAGGAAAGACCATTAAGAACAACTTGAGGTGCTTGGAGATGTAGAGGGATGAGCCTGAAAGACTGGCAATGGACAGAGATGAGTGGAGAAGATGCGCTGCTTGATGTACGGACCTGAATTGAGAAGGACAAATTACTTTCGGTGAGTAAATTATTCTGTCATCGTCGTCGTTGTCAACATTAACATCATCATCGTCATCATTGTCGTCATCATCATCATCATCATATTTGTTTATTAAACAATTACTGTCACCAGATTGCAGCAGAATACAAGTCAGGAGAAGGGCCAGTTTCTCCTAGTGGGCCTTTTTAACAACATTGTTAGTACAAATGGATGAGGACAAGGGCGCAGGTGGTATTTGCTAATGGGTCGCTCTGTAAATAACTTTTGAAGGACATGCTCTCTGCCCAGCATTATGTCATCACAGAGGGCAGAATCAGCAGCATCAGCATCAAGCATGTGGGTTGCTGTCAGGGTTGCAGATGGAAGGAAGCCAGCCACCCACAGTACCCAGCTCAAGGGGCCCTCAACATAGTTAACCTTGCCCATGCTCATAAGCCCCACCAAGACGGCGACGCATATAAGTACACCAAGGTGGCTGCATGTGTAAGGCTGAGTCGTAAGTTATAGGACTCACTACAATGCACAAAAACATTATCCAACTTGTCTTTGCTGACTGCATAACAAATAAGTCAAAGGTTGCAGCTTGAGTTTGTATATTTCTTTCATCTGGCTGACAGTCTGATTATTATCAAAACAACCACATCTTTGACACGAATCACCACAAACCCTCACTGAGCAACAAATTGGCAAATAGCAGATAAATCTTACACAAAGACATTTAATGTGATCTGCAGCTAGGTAACTACTATACAAATCTCCTCTCTTAGTTTCTAGATTACAATAGCCAGAAGATAGCTGTGGAACCTGATCGACTAACTCGTTTATTCATTGATTGGCTGCATATAAAACTAAATTTAGCAGTGACTGATATAAATAATCATTTATCCATGCAGAAATGTATTAAGGCAATTTGGTTAGTTCACTACACTGACAGAGTAGCAGATTAACATATTCTTTAATTATTTGATTGATTAAATGAATCAGCCAACAGATGACTTATTAACTGACAAGCTGGCAGCCAGTCTCCTGGCTGGGTGGCTGACTAATTGCTAGGTCCCGTGGATTATGCGAATTAAAGAAATATTAAATTATGCGAAAAATCGCATAAACCATGGCTCCTAGCCATCAACAATTGTCAAATGCGTCCTCTGTCGGTAAACCATAGCCCCTATATTCTAATAATAGCCTGGACAAGTCAATTATAGTTGACACTGACCAAAATTTTTGAACTTTATGCAATAATTTGCGAAAAATTTGCATTAAAAAATTATGCAAAAACCGCCAATTTATGCGAAAAAATGAGAAATCGTGCATTTGCATACACTACTGATTGCCGAAACTCGATTTACCTGATTTGGATAATTTGTGGTGACTGATGATAGCCTCATTTTCTTCATCTCTTTTCCCTTCATCATCTGAAGCATCAATTATTGACAGAATCGGCAGCAATGAGGCTGGAGTTGGATAGCCAAATATCTTTGACAAAGGAATCATTTTCAGCATCTTGGGTGGGGTCAGTGTCTCATCCTGGAAACAATCCATATTTCTTTCATCCGGTTGGTTTTCCGTGTCTGAGAGATCATGAGAATCCATGTGACGTGGTGCCAGTCGTTTGAACAGCGCTCCACGTGATCCAGAGATGGAACCGTCTTTCTTGGCCTTGCTCTTGCTTTCATTGATGACAGAGTCAGAAATGTTGCTAGCAGTTAAGGCTCCTCTCCAGCCTAACCCTCGATTTGGGCTCATCAGTTTTGGTAGCTGATCCAGTGCCAGGCTGGACAAACCTCCTTGATCCAACATCAGATTAGCCGGAGCTTCATCCTCTGGCTTTGAGCCATTGGGTGGCAATTTGCTGTATGCCCCAAAAGCAGACATCTCCCGACTTGCCGAGTAATTAAGGATTGAGTGAAGGGAGAGCGATTTTTCAAGCGCCAGACCTGCAATCGGGTCAGGCTTTCCGAGGGTCCAATTCTTGGGAAGTGCTGAGTACAATGTGTGAGGTAGATGGTGTCTTGGCAAGGAACCAAATGGTGGATAGCGACAGCACAGAGCCGACATTGACGGACAGGCATCAGAGCCAAACTTCTGTGCCTGCAAGCCTGGTGGTTGTGGAGGTGGTGAAAATCCTAGTCGATTATCAGATGCCCCAAGCGAGGCCAGCATTTTAGCCGTGGCTGTAGCATCATCGTAAGGGAGCATCTGTCTCTCTGTATCAAAGAGGTGAAAGCCATGATCAGATTGGGCAAGATCCCAGTAAAGTGGTCCATCACTTCCATCCACTCTGCGCTTCCCACATGGAAAAGGAAAGCCTGGTGGTCTGAGACCTTTTCCCTTGAGGGACAGATGTCGGGAGCAGTAGCCACGTCTCTGCGACTCCTTTGAACAGCCGTCCTTCGAACAGAGGCGCCTCCACTGCTTCCCATTGAACTTCTTGCGGATTCCATGCGGAGTGAATACCACGTCACCTTTCTTGTACTTCTGCCCCATGTACATCGAAGAGCGTGGCCGGCTTCCTTGGTCGAGTTCAGCCGACGGCATCACACCCTCACAAACGTCAATCTCACAGTGGCTCTCGACTTTGCTTGCATTTGATCGCACATCAACACCACCAAGATCGGATATTGCAAATTTACTCTCCCACTCGCTGGCATTTGATGATAAAGCAAGATTTGCTTCTGATATCAATTCGTCTGGTTCCTCATTAACATCGGTTGCGTCCACCATCTCACTTCCTCCAGGCTGCTCCATCTCCAGCTGAGTAGAATACAAGTCTTCAAACCACGGTGGAAGCAAGAGCCTGAGGTTTGCCCGTGACACCCAAACAGAATCCTCAACAAAAGCATCTGGCTTGGCATCAAGAGCCACAAGGTAGGACGCCGGAAGCTGCTTCCTATCGATCACCCGACCGGTGTAAAACTCACACGCCTCTGGATCGATACGCACGCATACCATTGCTCCAATTCTTACTGCATTTGCTGGTGGGGAATAATCACTAATGACATCGAATGACCGACTCTCTAGAACATCTGGATAGTAATGGACCTCCCGACCCTCGTCAAACAATATTCCAACATTGCGTTCTGATTGGAAATCTTTGATGACGCCAGGCCAGTATGCTGAACCTTTCTTAGCAAGGATCCTTTGACCTTTCCACTCACTAAGGTCCACATTCTGGCTTCTTCCAAGCCTCGAAGCAAGCACATTTCGGTTGCTCTCATATCGTCGCTCGCAAATCAATGACAATGGCTGCGAGCAGTCGTCCTGCTCTCTGCGCTTCTTGGGTGGCTGCAATATCTTAAGGTTCTTAGAAGATGTTGATGCAATGAAACCCCCACAGAATTCCCCAGATTCATGCACTGAAACCATACCGCTTTTCATATCGCCCTCATGCCCAGAAAGTATTTTTGGAGAGCTAGAACTGTCTTTTTCACTAGAGGGACTGTCAACAGACATGGCAGCGACATCACTCGATAGTTCAGAGGTCATCAGCTGCTTATGCATACGGTTGCTTAGCAACCACTGGTTATTGCTGCCTGATCTTTCTTGATCTGGGATGCAAGACTGAAGATCTGTCCCTGTTGTCAAGCCTGCACCAGTCTCACCAGATCCGTCATCTGTGTTGATGCGTCGTGATGGCTTTTTATCCATTTCGTCTTTTGAGGAACATGCAGAAGATAACCACTTGCTTAATGAAGTCGTACTCTGACAAAGAGCAAAAAACAAGTTTATCGCACACTTGCAGAATTAGCTTAATCGAATAACGAATTTTAAATCTATATCACATAAAGTCATGATATAATTCAAGACAAAGCCTAACACATCATTTTTAATTATTTATATTTTTATTATTATCATGGAAAGAACGAGTATACCAATAGATGATCTTTACAGCTTCAATCCGAATTAACCCTCTTACTGAACCAATATTGATAGATCATCAGGAAGCATATTGAAGAGACCATATCATTACCATAATTCTCACACCTCATCTTGGATCATAAAAGACTCAAGTAGTAATAGATCATAGCATGATTCCTCACATTAATAATGGCAATAGATCAAGACCATTGCTAATAATAGATTACAAGAGATCCAAGCTGCATATCATAGAATAATCATTCATACAAATGAATGAACTTACTATAAGTAGAGCATTCTCAAAAAATGAAGACGTAGACATACTGGCATATATACCAAAGTCACAAGACACGAGAATAATCTAGTGTTGACTGATCAAGCAATCAATTGACCAATACTATTTATTAAACCAAAATAGGCATGCATAGAATTAAACTCAAGGATGGAGGGAGGGATGGGTGAGAATTCCCTCCCCACTTTTAAACTTGGATGGGACAGTGAAAGAATTCTCTTCTCACAAATACACATAAAACACACACACATATTTATATATATATATATATATATATACTGTTTATTATATACATATACTGTTTACTCTCTCTCACTCTACATATATATATATATATATATATAATATATATATATATAATATATATATATATATATATATAACCAACAGAAAGAGATCAGGTCGCTCTCCTGGTCCTGCTGGATGTCATAGCAACCTTTTGACATACATACATAATTTGTTTAATTCGCAAAGAATATCCAGCCGACACAGACGATTTAGTTACATACATGACATGACTCCAGGATTACTGTTTACTCTGCACAGAACAGACAAAATATTGCTGACAATGACACCTATAAAATATGGTGCAAGCAGCAGTTTAGTTTTATCTTCCAATAGCATTTTATTACTAATAACAGAGGTGCCTATGAGCATTAAACAAAACATAAACATCTACATTTGCATTGTTGCAAGAACTAATAACGTTACTGATGTGAAACTTGAAGGGCTAAGATAAAATATATGAATTCAAATGAGGATATTTGCTGCTTTAATCCTCTCATCGGATCAAACACAATAAATTATTATGCCTAAGTAACAAATACAGTGACATAGTTTGGATCCATAGCTACCTGGTACTAATCTGCATTACAGACATCACCTTCTATCCTCCTACTTTTATGAAACTCAGTTAGTCCTCAAACCTAATTTTGGAGCATCAACAAGTTTTATTAAAATTTTCGGTGACACAGAGGCATTATTTTCTGTGAAGAATTAAGTTTTACAGAGTCCTGGAAGTAACAGTGCTTGTCAGTTTCAAATTGTCACCTACAAAACTCACATCCACTGGTCAAGTTACAGTAGTCGAGCAACATGTATCCTTGAAAATTTTGTCTATCAACAGACTCTAACTCAACCATAATAAAGTAAAAAATAGTTAAGACAAATAAATAGTCCTAATTTTATTTGCACTGTTAGCCGACAGTAAAACACACAACATATGAACGAACAGCTTCCGAGCAAGAGTGGTGGAGTATTTACGAAATACTCAAAATCAGAAGAGTCACCACCCATATCAGCATAAACTTCCAAAGTACTGTTAATCTATGATTAGCAGAAAAAACTGCTAACATGTATCCCAACATAATATTCTATTAACATAACCAGCGATTAAGTCACAAAGTCGCATATATTATAAGCTATATAACAGGCCATAAATACTTATTCAAAACTCCAGGCAACATATAAAGACAAAATGGAAAATCTGGGCATGCCTTAAGTGAAACCCATGACATCAATCACTGTAATGAAAAACTTACCCAACAAAAACTACGAGGGCGAGAGTCAGAGTATGGGAACAGATAATGAATGAGACAGCTGACCTAACCAATTATAACTGCTAGAGAATAAAATACCATAAACTGAATAAAAGCATCCGTGACCCGTAAATGAGTTTTAAATAACACACACATTGTAGTAATCTGAGCAACAATCAACCATGAGAGCAGACAAATACAACATATCAGTTTCAGGAAAATTCTGCAACATTCCAACCACTCCCTCTATTCCTCTTCAAAACAATCATTTAAGGCACATTACGGATCAGCTAAAATGAAATATTAATATATAGCAAACTAGATAGAGAGAGATATCAAAGGACAAACACACTGGATAGCAACATGTACTAATTTCATTGCATGACTACCACCTCAATTCTGCAGCAATTAACTATTAGCTTACCAAAGCAACTGGCTTCCTGCAATTCACCTTTTCACTTCCATGCAGGATAGCTGGGTTTATGTGACCAGGAATGTAATTTGACTGAGCAGTGAGCACATACAGTACACCTTGCTCATTGTATGCTCAGTAAATATTAATCTGCAGCACTAACGTTTGTTAACCCAAGATTGAGCAATTCAAATCAAACGTCACAGAAACAGTGTGTGACTAAAAGTTAATTTAAGATGAGTTGGAAATTGAAGCTTTGTATGGCAAGTGATTCTAACAATGGGACGAGGCAACAAACCTATGTTCTTATAACAACAAAAGAAAGTAACAGTCAAAACTGTGACAGAGGGTCACCATTCTATGAAGCTGTGCTAGAAGGCAGATAGTTTGCTTTGAAAAGAAAGTATTGGTTCTCTGTTCTCCCCTGGGGAATTTATTTATATTCTAGAATGCCAAAGGTGAGTTTTAGCACAATTCAGGCGCTGAGATCATGCAATGCTGGGTATTCATGTTGTAGATGCATTTCTCAAGTTGTAATGAAATGTAATGCAAATCTTCAAAAATTGTTGCTCAGCACCCACATATAAGCTTATTCACCTGCACTATGCCACTATACCAAATCAAGTCTGTAATAGCTAAAACTTCTCATTGTGTTCCAGTGCCAGGTCAAAATCCGGGCAGGTCAAATCAAGGCAACAGTGCGGTGCTACGGTGGTAGCCGGTGTGATGAAGGTAGTCTTGCAGTGGCAAAGACGTAGAATCTGGATAGGATAGTTTGAAGAGTTTGTCATAAGTGAAAAGTAGGAGAGGAGAGATATGGGAAGAACAAACTGACATTGGTCTTTTGAGAGTCAATTCCAAAGATCTGGAACAGTATAGATAAGGTGCGATTACAGAAATTCAGAGAGGATGAAACTAGAGGCTAAGAGAGAGAGAAGGATATAATGACAAGTAGGCAGTTTGATGGTGAGCAGCTCACGAATTCATGTAAGAGGATTGAGAGGTTTCAAGGTCCTCATAGGTGAAAGATATAATTCTGTAATGGATGCACTGAGGATCCATTGGCCAATGAAGTGATTTTAGATTACAGGGGTATGTGGTGATGTTACCACACCATTTATTTACCTATATATCTAGTTCTGTGTGTGTCTGTCTCTCTGTTTATGCTTTTGCACACTTTTACCGCTGTTCACTCGAAATCTTCGCCATTGTCTCAGGGAACACCTCGGACACCCAGTAGAGGGGCTGATGAACCCAGCGGCCACCGTCTTCCTCTATAGGACCAAAAATCTGTCTTTGCCCGGGCACCGGGTGCCCCAGCTAGTCTATAATAAGCTACTGTGCCAACAGAATGATGAGTCATATTTTGGACACAAGATTTGAAATCCCATCTCTGCTCTGACAGTCTAACAGGGTAACCACTAGCTGGGGTGCAGAGCTGAAGAACAGAGTTCAATACCCGCATCCCCATAGGATTGATTAGTCCTTCTTTCGCTGGGTGGCATCAGTTAAACTTTAACGAAATGGCAGCCTTACATGGCTGCAAAAAGTTACCTAAATTGACTCTTTTAATTATTTGTCATCAATCATTTATACTGAACTTGTTGCTAGTTTGAAATTAAAGGGAAACTATTATTATTATTATTATTATTATTATAGTCTACTGTGCATCTTAATTAGTATTACCCATCATTATAATCATCAATGTTAGGATCAAATAATAATTATTATCATTAGGCCTATTAACTGTTGAGCTGCAAAAATTGGTACCCCTACTTTCAAAGCCAGAGTAACGCCCCTGTCCGCAACACATGCGAGCACTCATCATAACCAAATCATCAATTAATATGTAATATAGCAAACATCATTTCGAACGATTAATGATAATAACTGAAATTACTCGAAGCTCATAAACTGCGTGAATAAACAATCATATGGGTTTGTTGTCGATACGTCCGAGTGCATGCAGAATAGAACCATAAGTGGCAGCATTCGTAAGTTTAATTACGTCCACACGTCGCTCGGTAAAACTGAATTGCCAAACAATTATGCGGGCATGTTATGTCGCCAAACTCACTGACCGTCTGCTTTGTTCGAACGCCAACTGCCCGCTATCCAGGCTTCGGAGACAAAAATACATCAGATTCCAGTCATACCGCGGTTAGCTTATTTTATCTAAAGTTTTTAACGATAGAAATATCAGCCATACACGCGTCTAGATTCAGCTTAGAATTATAATACAAACAAATAAGCTATCTTGTTGCAGGCAGATTCCAACCGCGCTATCACTTTAATATGCGACTGTCTGTCCTCTTCGTATAATAGTAACCTGGATGAATGAGCTATTCGACCTAGTTAAGAGCTCTCCCATTGGTAACTAGATGCACGTGGTTCATAGTGTGCATAAATAAGCAGATTTATGCGCCTACGATTGGTGTATTAAAATCACGTGACTTTCATAGACGAAACGCAGAGAGACGATTCGAGGGCTATTTTTAATCTTACGTTGTGCGTAGCTACTGCATAATAATTCTTTTTACATTTTCTGCAATGTTTGTAATGTAATATGATGTCAGTCTGCGAAAATTACTCAGCGACCACAAAAGCCACGTCAGGGAGACTGCTTAGTTACCCGATATACAAAATCAAGTCCGCAACAGCCAGGCCTCTCGTTTATATCCGGTGCCAGGTCGAAATCCGGGGGGGGGGGAGGGTGACAAGCTGAGGAGACAGCATGCTGCTACGCTTGTAGCCGGTGTTGACTCTGTTGATGGTGGTCATGTGGTGGCGCAGAAGTAGAATCTGGATAGGACACCTTGAAGAGTTCGATTTACAGTCGTGAATGGAAAGTAGCAGAGAATGGTGAAAGCGGTGAGAGGTTATTTGAAAGTGCAATGTGGAAATGAACAAACTGACGGAGTTCTTTTTGGAGTCCGTTCCAAAGGGCTGGTGCAGAATTTCAGAGACGATGAGACTGGAGGTCGAGATAGAGAAAGATACGACGATGACGAGATTGACGACGAGCGAGGTAATCCAAGGACCTACACAATGATGTAGCACCATACTCTTCTACGTTGGGTCGTACACATTATACAGAAGGAACGAAGCATACAGAGTGGATAAAATCATTAATGATGGAGAGGGAGGTCGGTTGATAGGAACTTGGCGTCGTAGGTTTTGCACAATGGCGACAGCTAATGTTGAATTTTATGTAAAACTGAAGCACTTGCAAGAACAGAAAAGAGAAAGGTAAGCATGATAGTAAAATATTGTTTTCATTTTAAGTTACTCAGAAGCTCGTATTCTATTAGAAACTTGACATTTTCTGAATTGTAATTTCGGGTGCGGAGCGAATCGCCGAAACCCGAATCTCCGAAACTGATTTCCGCAGTATCACTGAAAACGAAGCCGGATTGATGAAAAGGATTCTGCTTAAATGGAAGCTGGATGGGTGAAAAGAATTCACGCAGAAGCTGGATTGATGAATGATTTGAGCTGTTTTGAGACAGGCGTTTTCAATAGCACTTTGCTGTTTTGGGGAATCGGGCTTTTTGGCCTTTTCAGCGTTTTCGGGGATTCGGGTTTCGATGATTCGGGTTGATCCCGTAATTTCATACGCAGAGTAGGCCTACTATATGAAAAACGTTTTTATTCCCATCTTTCAAGGTGACGGCCCATATGTAGAAAAATGTGTTTAGTTTTAATCTTTATCTCAACATTGCCTTAATATAATCCTTTAACTCCCAAAAGGGTGTGCGATAATATGATATAAAGGCCGGTAATGCTTAAGCGGCCAAATATTTGAACGCGAGACCCAAGGACATAGGCATGAGAAATTACTTCTGCGGCTGAAAGTTTTTTCTCATATGTCTAAAAGCTGCACTAGCCCTGATGGCCTGACCTAAGACTACCATCACAACGCATAACCAGATCCTAACCGACCCTCACGATGCCTAACCTACCCACAAAGCGGATCCTAACAGAATTTAGGTCTCTTTAACAGTGCATGATTGTCGAAGGCTGTGGACGAGCGAAGGTCTTCACCCATGGAATTTTGTACGGTTGCTGTGGCAGAAGTACAATTTTCATTTCTATATAAAGACTGATACAGCAAATCATAGCTAAGGGAATTCTACATGCCTAAGATGTGACACTTTTTATTGGAAATGAAGAACTATGGCTTTAACGATGAATACCAGAGATAAGGTTCATAAATATTTTTTTAGTGTTAGCAAGAAAAACTTGGTGTTTATAAATTTTATAAGAAAATTTAAGTGAAATGGATTACAAATCTACTAAATTTGACCTCCACAAGATTTTCAGATCCTGATCTAAATCACATACAACCATTATTTTTTATTTTCATTGTATACTAGTAACGATAACCTGGTCATTTGTAGACTACTTTAAATAAGTGATGGACTGTTTGCTGAGGGCACCTTACATTGTTGATTACCATAAGTTACAGCTTACAAATACATATGACCAGTTTATTATTATATAGTACTGTGGTGAGATTCAAGACATGTCATCAAAAAGTCAACTGAAATAATGGATTATTATTTATTGTGCCACAGCCATGACCCATTTCATTACAAATCCATATGCAAATCTTTCAAAAGTTTCTAATAATCTTAAGAGAGAGAGGGTGATGTAGGGGATTAAGGATAAAAGGATTTCTGTCTCTGATCTATGGCTTCATTGGCTGCCCTTACCATAGCGACTCAAATCCCACCTGTTCAGGAAGGCATATCCCTGTTGAACTGATGTAGTTCTTGTTGATAGTATGGTTTTTTCTTGTTAGTTTGCTGATCGTGTCATTGTAAAGCGCCCTTGTAGCGGCATGGCTGTGTTACGGCGCTTTAGAAATCTTCCATTTAATAATAATAATAATATGGGTTTTCCAGACACTTAGACCATCAAATTTCAAATCCTATATTTTTGACCAGACCACTAATTTTAAGTGGATTCACTTTATAACCTTTGTTTCAGTGAAAGGCAACGTTTGTTGCTGGAGCAACAGCTGTGCATGAATGCATCTTCTGACAATAAAGTGTTAGTAAATATTTTTGTTTTATTTGTATAAGCATAACAGAATTGTAAATTTAATTTTGACTACTTTTGTTGAGCATGTCTTGCTACATAGTCTTAGGAATCTAAGCAGCACTACATAAATCAATGTCCATTGATTATGTAAATTGATATTAATGATATGCGATACGATTGCAGATCTTTTTTTATGTGGTGCTGTTATAGGTAACTAGCCTTACTACCCGACTTCACCAGAGATTTAAGTTCATTTTATTATTAATTGTCAGCACTTTCATGTGTAAAAACTTGCTTCCGTGCAAACGTAGATGATTTGTTGCTTTGACTAGTTCTTAAGTGTTCCATTGGCGATCGTAATTTCTCCAATTGAGGCATGACAGGTGCACCTGATTTGCATATTAAATTTTGTATAGTGTATTAAATTAGCTATGATGCATTAAATGAGCCCACCCACCTTCATTTAAAGTGTTGCTAATGGCTGTGTAAATTATATGAAATGTTGGCAGTCTTCACAAGTCAAACTAAGATTGTCAGAATATCATGAAATTTGCTGGCAATTGTCATGTTCACTTAGAAATTCGCAGATGTTTTGTTGATATTGTTGAGAAATTTATCATTTAACATCACCAGGCACTTTGCAGATGTTGTTCCTTAAGTTTAGTATGCACTAGACGGTGGCCTCGTGAGCCACCTCGAAATACATATATCAATTTGCGTCAAATTTTGCCAAAAATTTCTGTTATTGAAACCATTTGAAAATTGGAGTTAAAAATTTACAAAATATGGTCTTCCTAATTTACAGAGATACCTTTGACTGTTCAATAGCAATATTTTTAATATTTGTTGCACAGAAAAGTATGCCACATTTGGTGAGTTTTATGACACTAGTAAATGGTTTAACTGTATTTGCATTGGTCAGACATGCCTTAAGAGTAGCACAACTGCAGAACTACTGGAAGAAACTCTGTGAAGATGAGAAGCGAAGTCAGAGGCGGAATGAGCAGCTGCTCAGAGACCTCGACCGAATCACCGAGCATGCTGCTCGATTTGCAGAAAGAACAGAAAAGCTACAAACTCTGAAGGTTTATAAATAAATAAATATATTTGTGACAATGGACATTGATATAATTTTTCGGATCTGACGTTCATAAGTGTTTGTGTGTGCTGCTCTTATGCAGATAGTCTTAACCATCAGTAATGTTTACTTTTAAACTGTGATGCTGTATTTGTTGGTGTACCTAAATCTAGTCAGATGTCCAGGCATTTTCCAGAAGATGAGATCTCTCTAGTACAAGAGTTAGAGCCAGGTTTATATATTGTGTTTATATCGTATTATCTAGACTATGACATTGTTCAAATCATTGTACACTGTGAAATATGTATATATGAAGTATGCTGTGTATGGACGTGGCTATCTGGTTGCAAGTGGTCTGATACCACACCCTGCTGCCAGTTTGGTAAATATTGGCCTAGATTATGTCGTATTTGAAGTGCTTTATTTCTTGTGTTTTGACAAGTGAAGTAGTTTAGTTCTATGCTTGATTTAATGGATTAATAACAATCTATCCCTTTGAGACATTTTTAAAATCTATATTTGATTATGTTTGTAAAGCCAATATATTTTTAGAAATTGGTATATTTCTTATCCCTTGATTATTATTATGTCCAGATCATATACTATGTATGCTTTCTTTTAAAAGGCTGGCTTTTGGCATTAATTTGTTTGGAATTTTGTTTTTAAGAGTGAATATGAAGCCTACATTGAAAAGACTTACCCAAATTGGAAAGAGAGAGTTATGAGTCGACACCAGCAAAGAATGGTAGACTTAAATTTCATTAAATGTTCTTGGCAAACTTAATTTAATGAAGGAGATGCATGTCAATTTAATTCTTTGTTTGCTGGTGAAGTATGAGATGATGATGGTGGTGGTGATGTGATGGTGGTGTTATCATCATCATTTTCACAGTCATCATGAATTCATGATGATTTTAAATAAGACCGAACACGATGAGACATCCTCAAAGTGTTCCAATACTGACAAATTGAACACAGTCAAACAGAATGATTTTTAGCTGCTGAAGGAATAGAAATAAATTGAAACATCGAAATAACTTAATCCCAATTGAAAGAGTTCAAAACAAGATCAATAATACAGAGCTACCATTTTCCAATCATTGAGCCAACCTTGCAAACTCCTGGACAGTATTATGAAATTGAAGATGAAAACCGTCATTACAATTATTTGACACAGAGCAAAATCTTCATCCAGCACAGATAGATAAAGATGCATGCTTCTATGAGATTGGAAACAGTCCCAGTTAAGCTGCTCCAAATTATAAACTTTTAAATTTTGCCACTTACATAAAATTTATATAAATAAATTAAATCAAGATATCCTGGTACTGAACTCTCCTTTATGGTTATCTCCATTACAGCTAATGAGCTAAATGTGCAGTTTCAGCGTATTTGAACTGAGCTACTTGATAAGCATATTGATCTTGGGACTGGGAAAGTTGTTGAACATTTGCCTTAGGTGTTTCTGAAGCTCGGCACCACAGTAGTCGATCTGCATGTTGGTGTGACACCTCTGTGATCATCTCTTGTGTCTGAGTGTATAAGATTTAGGCAACAATGCTTACCTGGAAAACAAAACTGGTTTCATTTGCCAAGTCTGCATATTAAACTAATTTGATCCTCTGAGAGATCTGCTCCATATAGGACTGTGCGGATCACTTTACATAAAGTAATCACTTGGCTGCCCATGCATGATCTGGAAACAGATTCCTGACTTTCTGTGCAGATACATTTTCTGGTATCAGGTTCAAATTAACCAGTGTCTCTGGATCTGATGAATTTCTCTGTCCTAATTCTTCAGCTTTGGTTTTAAACTACTTTCAGCCAACATCACTACATCACCATTGTTGAATTTCCTGTTTGTGTAGCATGTGATGTGTAGGCTATATATGTGGGGAAGGGTGAGCAACATGTAGTCAGATGCATTCTGAATAGGAACTGCAGAATTTATTGGAGCCAGTGAGAGGGGCTTTGTTCCATTCTCCTTGCAAACTGCAGGCTACAAGTATCTAGGGTTTGGCAACTTAAGAAATGAAACGCAATGAGTACTTGCTGTGCAGAACAACCATTTTAACACAGATAATCACATGTGACATGTATTCATCTTAGGTTCACCAAAGATCAGATGATTATAAGTTAGTACATACTATTTGACGACCCACAAAATATCATAATATTATAAACAATAAAAGGATAGTATTAAAAATAAATGAATAAAAATACATAAATAGTCATGATAAGTAATTACAAAACATACTATGAGAGAGTAAAAGGAAAGTGAGCAGTAGGAATAGAGTAATTTACATCGCATTTAGCTGATAAAATCACACTGGGACCAGCGAACTCCATATGGACACCAAAACCAAGGATATCGTCAGAAGGGAGCAGGTTGAAGTCACTCGACAAGATGATAATGGTTTTGTACTAGTGAGCGAAAGAGCATCAAGCTAGACAGGTCAGGATGTGCAGAATATAATATCCATAATCTCGGTAAATAATGGTAGAGCAGCAGCATAATATAGTAATGATATTTTTGATGATGATGATGATATTGTTTGTACTTCTTCAGTGTGAGATTTCCAATGAAATTTCCTATGCTGGGCCCCAACTGGCACAAACTGAACAACTAGTTCATTTTGGTGATGGGTCTAACTACCATCAGTTAATATCAAATGGTAGATTAGATGAATTTGTCCAACCGATTGGTGGAGCAAGTGGACTGATTCAACAGCATCTACATAATGGAATTCAATACCCTGGCACACTTGTCTTCATCCCGCAACAATCAGGGCAAAATCAAGCGGCCACTCCGTATCCTGGACCATATGAACCTGTTCATCCTGCTGCCAACGATCAAAGGAAGGTTTCTATAGAAAGTTCAGACATTGGTCATGATGCCAAGGATCTTGCAGATAGGCTCAGATCTGAAAGCATTCAGCATGATGCAGAGAAGCGCAGATCCTCTGCCGCTAATGATCAAAGGAAGGTTTCTATAGAAAGTTCAGGCATTAGTCATGATGCCAAGGATCTTGCAGATAGGCTCAGATCTGAAAGCATTCAGCATGATGCAGAGAAGCGCAGATCCTCTGCTGCTGACAATCACAGGAAGGTTTCTATAGAAAGTCCAGCCAATGCTGTCAGAGATCCAACTAGTTCATACAGTGCTTCAAAAGATCCAAACCTAATTCCAATGAGAGATCTTCCTTCAAAAGATCCCTCTGCCAATCCAGCCAAAAGCCATACTTCTAAAGATGAAGCTTCAAAGGATCTAACTGTAAGTCCTGCAAAAGATCCTTCTTCCAACAACTCGGCTCGAAGTTCAGCAAAAAATCTTGCCTCAGATGGTCCAATCAAACAGTTGGACGACTCTTTAAGTCCCATTTCAAGTCCAGAGAAACGAAATTCGGCAGAACCACTGACGCTTAAAGAGGTAAACGGTTATTCGTTTGTTCGATTTTTAAGATCTTCGATTCTCATTGTGTGTTGATTTGGCCAGGCTTCCTTGCTCGATCATTCAGAGGTCTGTTTCCCACCCACAAACATTTCAGGTTCTTGGCACCTACACTGCCTTATCATCTGTTCTTGGATGCTCCGCTGGAACTGACCAGATCCCAAATCTTTGATACTGTATCCTTTCCTTTACTAATTTCCAACACTTTTGTCTTTTTTGTATTTATCTTCATTCTGCTCATTAATAATGCTGTAATGTAATACAATGGTAATGTTATGTAATTAACCATTTATGTTCAAACATATGCCTCATCAATGAAGATTTCCTAGTTTAGTTTATTAAATGTGTTTTGTCAATGTAAAGTTGATTATGATCTATCATTTGCTACCTGGATCGTTGTGTTGCAGGCTAATGATGTCATTCCATCTCATGGATACAAGAAGATTGATGGTGCAAAAGGGGTTGAGTCAAAGGAAGAGATTCAAAGTAAACTAACTTTGTTTATGGAAATTAATTATATGTAAATTTTAATTTTCTTCTCCTCTGTGGTTAAAGTCCAGTTTAAAATGTAAGTTTTATTGTTATTGCTAAATATTTAGCGCATGCAAGGTCACACAGAAATGTGAATGAGAGGCATGATTAGTCAGATGCCAAGTGAGGAGCAGTTGTATAAACTTATAAGACATTGTGAATATTAAGTAATTTCTTGAAAAAAGCACAGGAATTTGAGCAATGGAAAAATATTGGTAATCGATTTGATTCCATGATCAGACAGCAACAAGGAATTTATGAGGGCTCATGGGAGTACTCAACCAAATAACTCCTAGCCAAAGATCATGGACTGGGGAGTGTATGGAAAAACTAGTGGATGATGGTAGGTTGGAGTGCTCATTGTAAGGGTTTAATTCAATAGGATGCCAATGCTGCTGTTCAAGCAGAGTTTAGGAGTTTGAAGAAGAAGCGCAACACCCGCCAGCAGCTGCTTAAACTTGATCATGCTTTACTTGCAAAGAAATTCCATCAGTTTATTTTTTTTCGACCATGGTTCATGCCTTCATCTGTTCCCGCATTGACTACTGTAACTCATTACTCATCGGCCTACCAAAACTCCGCCTCACTCCGCTCCCATCTGTACTCAATGCAGCTGCTTGTTTGTTTGCCCGTCGTCCTCGTTTCTCACATATTTCTACTTTCATGACTCAAAATCTTCATTGGCTTCCTCTGACTGATAGGATTCAGATCAAAATCCTCTTTCTTACATGCAAGGCGTTTCTGGGTCAAGCTCCACGCTATCTTTGTGATCTTATCAGGCATCCTATCTCAGCTACCTCTGGATGTCCTCTCCTGTCTTTAGACCGTCAGGATCTTCTAGTACCTCGGTCTAGAACTGCCACAGCTCATCATCGTGCCTATGGATCTGTTGGCCCTTTGCTATGGAACAGTCTTCCTGCTGTAACTCGTGCTGCGATCTTATCTAGTAGCACAACTGCTTCTGCTCGTTCTCTTAAGACTTTTCTTTTCTCTAGGGGTTCTTCGCACTGGGAGCACCTCTAATTATGTTGTACTGTGAGAGGCGCTTTATAAATCGGTAAATAAAATAGAATAGAACATGAGCCAGAGGATTTTGGATGCATTGAAGTATGTTGACGTACTAATCTGATGCACTTGCATACACAGAGCTGACATAATCGAGGTGAGAGCCAACAAGAGAGCAAGTCAAAGAGCAGGAACAAACTTTTACATCGGTGGCGATTACTGTTACCAATAATGATTATTATTTAAGCTATCTACTGATTGTTCGAATAATCCTTATCGGTGGCAATATTAGACATGACGTTAAAAAGTTGTTTATCAGTTTTGGTGGCTCACAATTGCCAGAAGATTTAACAATGCCATGTACTGGGTCGTTCAAATAATCGGCCTGGTCATGAGTCGGTATTAGTCCAGCTCTAGTTGGTTTTGTGGGTTTGTAATGTGAGTTAAATATTTATTGTATAGCTTATGGTTTCATATTAGTTCAGATTTTGGATGTTTTTGATGATATGGGTATGGAATATCTTGAATGATTTTGTTTAATAAAGCCGATAGAACTGATGCGGCTGAAATCAGTGATTTTGAGCAAGATGTGCACCATAACTTCAATCTGTCCAACTGTGCTGATGCCACAGGAATGAGGTATGTTTTTTATTCTGTTCGTAATTGTATTCTCCAAACTTCTGATACGCCACTTGAAAGAAAAACGCAGGGCACAAGCTTATTCACGAGTGCTGCGTTGGGTCAGATGGTTTGTATAGAAGGGGTTTGCAGTCAGAGATATGGGCGTTAGAAGATGCAGTGGTTATCCAGGTCATTGAGATCAGGTGAACGGAAAGAGGAGGCGAGGTCATTTGAGGAAATAGAGTTTTTGGGTTTAATCCAGAATGAGATATGATGGTTGAGTTTCACATGATGGTTGAGTTTTCACATGTTGAAATTTACTTATACTCCATGACAGACAATATTCAGATTTCAGTACAATAAGAGCAACTGATCCACATGTAAAATCCCAGTCATCTTTCATGCTTTCTAATTCTTCCTGAACAGTTCAGTTTTTCATAATCCCAGCTGTGCCTAAGGTGCATTTCATCTGCATTTGGTGCAAATGTTCAGCTTTGAACAATCCATTTGTTAGACAGTCATCATATCATCTGTCCTCTTTTGCTTTCTGGTACAAACAATGGTCTCCAAATGGCAACTATGTTTATGATGAATAGTATTGGATGTCATAATGTGAAATATATATAATATGTATATATATTGTCGGTATCAAGATATGAGAAGGCAAGACTCATTGTTTTTTTCAAAATTATATTAACTATAATGTTCTCATGCTTGGCTGACAAAGAAACTTCGCTCATAAATTAATTATACATTACCCGTCAACGAGACATAGCAAAGCCTACGACGACATGTCAATACAAACGAGAGTCTTCCTTAGCAGCAGGAGAAGACCTCAAAAGTCATCGTAAGTAACTTAACTAGTTACACTGGAAGATATGCTTGCTTGAAATACGCACGAGACCCTTGTCTCAGACAGCCGGCAACCAAAGTAAGCCTACGCCCAAGAACGAAGCAAAGCATACTTCCCCGAACCCTACGACGTAGTTGCTTATATCAACTACGATACTCCTTCTCACAGAGTAAGGCCCACTCACATACAGGCAGAGACAGACAGTTGGAGACGGTACAACAGCAGAAGTGTTAGATCCGAGCCTCCAAGGGTACTATAACCCAGGTAGTGCCTATTACAAGCATGATTCCTTTACACCAATGGAATGCGCACGGCAAGTATCTAACAGACCCTCCCGTCTCGAAAAATCGGAAACGTATTAAGTTTTTGATACATACAAAAAACAACTAATTCACAACTGTACACAACTGAGACAGAAATGTACAACACATGTATGCACTGAAAACCGTTCCAAATCCTATGTGCACTAATTATTTCCTCACACAACGACATCGACAACAAAAGAAGAAAAATGTGCTCTTTGGCCACCAAAAAAAATTGATCACAAGAAAAAAAACTGTTCGCCTACAACGTTCTACACTCCATGGCGAAAGTTCACCGCCATAATGTTCAGGGACATCAGAAGGGTCTGCTCAGAAAGTCTGGCAAAATGTTCAACTTGCCGGGCCGATGTCGGACGTCGAGAGAAAAACCTTGGAGGAATAAGCTCCAACGCAGGAGCTTTTGATTTGAGTTACGCATGGTGTTCAGGAAAGTTAACGGACTATGGTTCGTATAGACCGACACCGACCCGAAATAGATGCTGCAGGCCTTCACAGCCGTGACGAGCGCCAGCGCTTCCTTTTCCACCGTGGCATAGTTCAGCTCGTGTGGCTTGAGTTTCCTACTAAGATAACAGATCGGATGTTCCAGCTCGTCTACCACCTGAAACAAACAAGCTCCCACACACGACTGAGAAGCATCAACAGCAAGCACAAAAGAGTTGCTATAATCAGGTGGTTTGAGAATAGGCCTAGAAATTAATCTTGACTTCAAATTGAGAAAAGCCTTATCCGCCGCCTCAGACCAAACAAACGGTACATTCTTATTAAGTAAAGCAGTCAGCGTCAAGGTTAAGTTCACATAATGTACCAAATACTTTTGGTAGTAACCTGCTAACCCGAGCAAAGACTGTGCCTGCTTCTTATTCGTAGGCCTAGGAAAATTGAGCAACGCCTGCACTTTCTCTAACCGGGGCCGTATTGAGTTTATACCCAACCTATGACCCAAGAAGTCAAACTCTGCATTTGCAAAGATGAACTTCTTCATATTCAAAGTCAAATTTGCCTCCCGAATTTTCAGCAGTACTTTCTGTAAGTGGACCAAATGGTCAGACCAGTTCTTACTGAAGATGATGATATCATCTAAGTACGCGTCACAAAATTCATCCATGCCCTTAAGGAGCTTTTGCACCAAGCGATTAAATGTCGCCGGCGTGTTCCGCAACCCAAAAGCAAGATATTTCCACTGAAAGTGGCCATGGGGAGTAACAAACCCAGTTACAGGAATAGATTCTGGAGATAGTGGCAACTGGTGATAGCCCTTGGTCATGTCAAGCTTGGTCATTTCTGTGGCACCACCAAGTTTATCCAGTAAGGTGTCAATCCTCGGCATGGGGTAAGGGTACGGTATGGTTGCCAGATTTAACCTGCGAAAATCCACACACAGTCTACCCCCACCATCTGGCTTCGGCACCAGCAGGATCGGCGCCGCCCATGCACTATCTGACTCTTCAAGGATTCGTAACTGACAACTTAGCAATTTCACCATCAACCCACTTTAACTTGTCAGGGTGCACTGGACTACCGACTATGTGTCTTGAGACATACTTCTTTAGCAGATTGACGTGAACGACACGTTTAGTCTTACGTCAGTCGGGAGTGGATATGAGATAATCCACCTCGCCCAAACGTTTCTTGATGACATAAGGTCCAGCAAACTTGGCTTTCAATGGTTTACCGACCAGCGGTAAAAGCACCAGTACCTTGTCACCTTCTGCAAATGATACCTTCTTCGCTTTCACATCATACCACAATTTTGACTTCTCTTTTTGCACACATTCATCCTCATTCACAATTTCAAGCGACGTTCGGATTTTATCTCGCAAGTCAAGCACAAAGTCAATCACATGCTGTTTTTTCACACGCTTGATCACATCATCATTTAGCCAATGGCTCTTAATCATGTGTAATGGACCACGAACATGACGTCCAAACAACAATTCAAATGGAGAGAAACTTAACCCTTTCACAGGAATTTCTCGGTATGAAAAAAGAACCCAAGGCAAGGTCTCCTCCCAATTTCCATAATCTGACACGATCAACGCCTTCAGCATATTTTTCATGGTTGAATGAAATTTTTCCAAACAACCGTTAGATTGGGGATGGTACGAGGAAGTACGTAAATGTACAATATCACATTCCAGTAGGAACATGTCCACAAGTTCCGATAAGAACTCTGTCCCACAATCGGTCAGAATTTCCTTTGGAAACCTAAACATACTCACAACTTGCACCAGACATTTCACAACATCCGCAGCTGTATGATTCCTTATAAGAAACGCCAAGGAATAATGAGTGGCCAGATCCATTAGCGTCAGGATAAACCTGTTACCTTCCTTAGTACAATGGACCAACGCTATCCAAAGCCAATCGTTCGAACCCTGACCCCACAACAGGTAGGTTAATCAACGGGGCTCTAACTTGCCTAGCCCCCTTTCCCAACTGCTGACAGACGTCGCATGACCGACAGTATTGTTTCACATCCGTGAAGATAGACGGCCACCAGAAATGACTTAAAAGCGGTCGAGAAACTTCCGAATTCCCAAATGTGCACTTGGCACGATGTCTTGGGCGATCTTCAGCAATTTCGGCCGAAGTGACCCAGGGACAACAATTTGAGTGGTGTATACACCAGCCGGCGTATGCCGATCGTTCCAACACCGAGTTAAAACGTCATTGCACAAAGCATACGAACCACGTTCTCCGCCAAACTCTTTACTGTTCGCCAACTGAAACAATTTCTCCAGCGACGCATCAGCCTTCTGCATCGCAATCAATTCAAGTTGCGACAGAATTAATCCTGATTCAAACGTTAGGCTGTCATCAGTAAATAACTTCGACAGACCGTTGACCGAATCATTGGCTAACGCAACTGTCTGTTCTGGCCCCGACGAAGCAGTCTCAGTTGACTGATCCGCTGCAGCCGGCGTAATTTCGTGTTCTTTATCGTGCTCTTTGGTAGCCTGCGCCCTAGTCAACACGCCCACACTCATAGGCACTAGCCCAGGAGCGTCGTTACCAACGAGCACTACTACTCCAGAGGGAAGATGGTCTACAAGTTCACATAGGACGACCTCGTTAATTACCGACGAACAAAGATGAATTTCAGCGAGCGGAATTTCTTTTATTGTCCCAAAATACCCTGAATTAAGCGTGTCTCTTGGGTCATTTTATATTCCCTCAGTGAAATCTGTTCGGAACTTGCGAGCGTCTATAAGCTTGCTATTTCTCGTAAGACAACAATCTCTCACCGTTCGCCGTTACTTTTCACTAAGTCCATCGTAGCACAAAACGGTCTGTACTGCTCATGGACCTGCGAAGTACACTTATTCTGCCCAACAGGTGCACTTGTCCTAGTGATCAATTGCACAGGCCGCGAAGTCTCATCACCGTACTGATGCGAATCCCTGCCCTGTTTATATGCCAACGTCCTACAAACGCTTTTACTGTGGCCTTGCTTCTTGCAGTATGAACAAAAAGGAATGCTAGAAAATCCTTTTGGGAAACCCACTTTCTTTGTTTCGAATGGTGCACCCTGTGCTTTTTTCCCTGGACTCGAAATTTCGAATTTCGCCCCATCCTTTTCCAAATTCCTTTTACTAACGACATATTCCAATTTGAAATGTTTGTACAGAACCGAAAATTCTTCCGCAAGCGTCGCTGCTTGTGCCAGAGAAGTAGGTTTCTTCTCAACAACCCAACGATGAAGTTCAGTTGGTAGGCAGTTGACAAATTGTTCTAACTTAACTACCTCACCCAAGCGTTCAATGTCATCATACGCCTGCTCACCCTCTAACCAACTTCAAAACAGAAGTGAGATTCTGTAGCCGAAATTCGTGAACGTTTCGTTTGGCATTTTAGTTAAGCTACGGAAACGTTTCCGGTAAAACTCCGGCACCCACGCATAAGCCAACAACAAAGCCTTCTTCAGATCTTCATAGTCACTGCATTCTTCAACAGTGAGTTCTGCGAAAACCATCTGAACTTTTCCAGTTAATTGCATGTGAATCAACGCAGTCCACTTATCCTTAGGACAATTATGAATTAACATTGCTTTTTCAAAAACTTGCAAGTAATTGTCCATATCTTTATCCGTGAAACGCGGTATGAATTTCAAAGCATTAGTAAGCCGAAACGGATCAAGAGGAGTGAAAGAATTGGGTACGTTTACTGACAAACATTTCAGACTCAACTCATATTGACGCACCTTCTCGTGTTCCTCGCCCTCACTCTGTTGTTCCATAGCTCTCTCTTCTCTCGCCAATTGCTCCTTTCTCTCCTCCAAAGCTATGCGTAATTTCTTGTCTTCCAATTCCCCCGCGAACTTCGCCTGTTCTAGCTGTAACCCTGCTCTCTCTGCTTCCGCCTTCTCTTCTTTTGCTGCCTCCATCTGAAACTGTAACTTAGCCAGCTCAAATTGTCTAGCACTCTCCACTTCTTCTCTTTGGAGCTGCCTCTGAAGTAATTCCGCTTCTTTCAATGCCTTGAGTTCCAAAGCCTTAGCTCTCAATTTCCATTCCTCTTTAGGACTCTTGGCCTGTTCTAAAGTCTTAGCCAACAACTTTTGCAACTGCACCTTAACTAATCCTTTACTATCGACACCCCTATTCTCTAATTCACTCCTCAATTCTTCGACGGCCACATCGAATACGTCGTCGACCGATAAAGAATGTTTCGCTTCAGGCGACTCCATTTTAGAACGCAGACAAGTAAATTTCGCACCACGATACTAAACCACACCCTCTCTAATAATTTGCGTATTTTCTCACGGTATGTTGTACAACAGCAAAAACCACTACACGAAATTCCACTAAAGGAATATATTCACGCCTTGTGTACAAAAATCCAAAGAACGCTACTGATTCACAACGTTGATGTATGTCGAACTGACAAAATTCACGCACGCGAAAAAATTAACGCCGCTACTAAAACGAACTCTCACTTCGTTCTTTCGAAAAGTTTGACACATAGGTTAGCGTCCACTCGCAACGGACGAGCCCCCACTTGTCAGTATCAAGATATGAGAAGGCAAGACTTGTTGTTTTTTTCAAAATTATATTAACTATAATGTTCTCATGCTTGGCTGACAAAGAAACTTCGCTCATAAATTAATTATACACTACCCGTCAACGAGACGTAGCGAAGCCGACCACGATGTCGATACAAACAAGAGTCTTCCTTAGCAGCAGGAGAAGACCTCAAAAGTCATCGTAAGTAACTTAACTAGTTACACTGGAAGATATGCTTGCTTGAAATACGCATGAGACCCTTGTCTCAGACAGCCGGCAACCAAAGTAAGCCTACGCCCAAGAACGAAGCAAAGCATACTTCCCCGAACCCTACGACGTAGTTGCTTATATCAACTACGACACTCCTTCTTACAGAGTAAGGCCCACTCACATACAGGCAGAGACAGACAGTTGGAGACAGTACAACAGCAGAAGTGTTAGATCCGAGCCTCCAAGGGTACTATAACCCAGGTAGTGCCTATTACAAGCATGATTCCTTTACACCCATGGAATGTGCACGGCAAGTATCTAACAATATTATATATATATATATTCACCTGTTTGCTTATGCTGTTGGCTGTCAATTAAAATTCCAACTAGATCACTCAACATGAAAATATATCCAGAATCACAGAACCCAACTATATCTCCAGTAGTTGGGTTACTTGTGTTGTATAAATCATTATTGATAATAATAGTTATTAGTATTACTATTATTAGTATTATTATTATAATAATTATTATCATAATATATGACTTATAAAGTGCTGGTTCATTTTGTAACTAAATTCGCTACATATTGAGCAATGTGCATCCAGTTTACTAATTCATTGGTATCTTAGTTTAAATTACATGAACTGAAATTTAATTATGTGAAAGTTACTTAGCTTCCTGTAATATAACTTATGTTACCTTAATTGTTTGTCACTTTTTGTCTTAAAACTTAAATGACTTAAACTCAGCTAACCTCGCCTTTATGACTTGTTGGTTGAGTGTATGATTTCCACCAATTAATGTGAGGTATTCTCCTCTGAGTACTGTTAGTTACGCTTGAGCAAGATTCCATGACAGACCTTACGCACTGGGGATTTGTGTATTTAATTGATTACTCGTGAATTATATATATTATGTTATAAATAAATCTGTCAACATTACCTAGTTGTCTTTTAATTTAATTTTTTCTGTCATATTTCTAGGCATCAGGGTAGATCCGTGTCTGTCCCTGCTCCCGATGTCAGTCTGCAGGGCTTCTGCCAAATGCTGAAAGCGATCGAAGACCATGTTTCTCTTGGACAGTCCCCCAAATTCTACTTTCGTCCGGCAACTCCACGAACTTCTGTCATACAAGAAATCATTACGTAATTTATTCAAATGAGCTTTGAAAATTTTTTTATTTATTACTTTATATATTGATATAAATATTATTAAGAATCTCTCAGGATTTTATGTACCTTCAGTTTAAGATATGATCAGTATATTGCCCACAGTATCTCTGCTGTTATTCAAATGTTTATGTGACAGAAAATGTATGTTCTAAATAAGAGGTCTCAAGCACGTAGGTCACATGTGGTCAATTAAGTCTTTTTATGGGACCTGTGATGGTCTTTTGAATTCTTAAATATTTTATAATGAAATGGAAGTCTATACTTTATTTTTTTAAAATAATTATAATAAAGCTCCATGTTTTGACTAACTCCATCTTCACAGTCTTTTACAGAATCTCAATTTATTGAAGAATGTCTTGTGAAAGATAGCAAAAAAAATTTCCCTGACAGTAAGAAAGTTTTGAAGCTGTTGGCAACAGGGTTACAGATTTAGCAGATATATATATATATATATATATATATATATATATATAATATATAAGTACTCTGAATGAATAAATGGTGTTTGTGACTAGAAATAAATGTATTTTAAATAAGTGAATAATAAAAAGTTTAGGGAACATAATGAATTATTTGGAAATTAAATAAGTTGAAGGTGCATAATATTCATTCTTTTCTGACTGTAGAAATGCCAACAGAGGAAGTCTACTGTCGCATTTCAATGTTGAATCGATAGCGATGGTTATTCTTGAGCAGTTGCCATGTATCAGTATGAACTTGAAAAATTCTTGCCTGCTAACTGACCAGATATTGACGTCATGTTCTGGAGAAGTCAACAACAAAGTTGTGAGGTACATTCTTGCACTGGAATTTTTCAGTTTAAATTGGGACATCGTGTAACTAGAACTTTTGTCTAATGTGATTTGGCTTCAATATGGTGGAATTAAAGCATGATGTGACTGGTCCATTTGCACATCAATGACGATTACATGGTTGAGTCCTGGTCCATTGCTTGATATTGTCAGTTCTATTCTATTTACGGATTTATAAAGCGCCTCTCACACTACAACCTAATCAGAGGTGCTCCCAGCGCAAAGAACCCCTAGAGAAAAGAAAAGTGTTAAGGGAGCGAGCAGAAACAATTGTTCTACCAGAGAGGATGGTAGCACGAGTCACAACAGGAAGGCCGTTCCATAGCGAAGGTCCAGCAGAGGCATAGGCACGATGCAGAGCTGTGGCAGTTCTAGACTGAGGTGAGTGGCAGAGTTCATTGTGGATGCTGCACAATTCCTGTGAAGTAATTATCCTGTTCATATATTAAAGCCTTCCCACTACTGGCTGCCTATGCAAAAACGTGTTGAGTTTTCAGATTCTGATGCTTATGCATGTAACTTGTATATAAACAGTGCTTTATTTCAGGTGCCGGAACGCCATTCCGCACCATTTTTTAATTACTAAAGATTAACAATAGTAGTTGTACAAATACTCTGGAATTTGATATAAAACTTTGCAATTGTTTACATTCTGAAATTTAGAAGTAAGTGTATAGATTGTTAGCTTTGTGCCCTATATCATTATTTGTTAGCTAATTTTAGCGATATTTCTTCCAGCCCATTTATTTTTAGAAAAAAATTCCTATATATAAATATATATAATATATGTTATTTATACAAGTTTATGTATAATTATATATTTTGGTGTATATCATCATCAATCAATCGTCATATATATATATTATAAATTAATGATACTAGAGAAACAACATTTGTTATCAAATGCCACTGTTGGAAACTGATTGTAGAAACAGATTTGATTCCTCTGATTTTTTGTTCTGGGATTCGCTGTACAATCACTTTCTCGTGTTCCTGCAACATAAGGTCTTGTCAGCCACTGAAATTGCAGAGATATTTTCTCCATTGCTCATATCTAGGAACTCCAAACAGCAGAAACAGGTACTTCTGGCTTTTTTCTTTAACCTTTACCTGAAGGTCAGATCTGAACAGTCCTTGCTGTTGGTTGCTGTTTTCACAAATGCTATTATCATTGTTGTATTATTGTTAATCTTTTCATTTTGATAGAAATTATCTCTCAAGATTCACTCATTGTTCAATCACTGTCCTCCTATTGAGAGTATTAGGTGTATTGCTCCAAGGTTTACTAGATGGTTACAATGAGGAAGATATATTAAAACATATTTCTTTTCCAGTATGGATTTGGGTCTCGTCAATGAGAGTCAAGCACTTCTCTAGATTACTTCTCTCCAAATAATACTAGTAAATGAACTAAGACTTTATTTGTTGTAGGCTGTTGTCCTGGTTACTAAAATACTGAAATCAGTTCCAGAGGAGGAGCTGAATATTGCAACTCCAAGATCCACGTCCGACTTCTCTCTGGCTTCTCCTCGTCCACCAAGAGATGGAACAGGCATCAGTCGACCTACACTCCAGGCAGTTAAATCATCTACCACTGCCTTTGATCAAAAGGGTTTGCTTATTGCTCTGCTTAATTCTTTAATCAATGTGCGTGTATTAAAATATACGGGAACCAATGCAGGTCATCGTTAAAGGGCTGTTATTATTAATATTTGTTGTTGTATTTTGTTCTTGACAAATAAGGACAGCAGTTGCAGTCATTTGTACCTAATGGCCAGTGATGTAGTCTACTCCACCTAAGCTGAGTCGAGTCCGAGTCCCAACTGTCCAAGTCCCAGTCCAACTACACGAAAACACACAAAAAAAGTCATGTTGGAAATGGACAGTTCAATATATGTTATAGCACAAGGAATTAACGTAGGGTGTCACAAACATAATGGTACAATTTATCAAGAGTTACTTTAATTTATCCAAATTACATTTAATGAGCACAAAAGCTAAGTCTTTGTTGTGGAGTGCGGGCACTGAAACACAGGGTTCCATTATCCCTTATCTCTGTTTATGACACCCCAATAATACTCCACCCACAACCAAACACGGAAGACACAAGGCAATGATTATTTGGGGGCGCAAGGGAGGCGAAGGAACAACGGTCACAGCTATAATAATTAGAAGAGCCCTGGACCGCTGCCGAACACAGGTCAGAACAATGACCTCTCCCAGTCCCAGGGGGCTGGCCCTACAGCTGTTATGGCTCCACACACCACCTATACCCCACCCTCCAACGCAGCGTTGTGCAGTACGCTGCTCCAGGAACACGCTGCACAACGTACACACACTAATTGTAAGTTGGCCAAGAACACTGAGCTCTAAATACAATCTAGGTTAGAATGGTGGCCATTTTAAGTAAGCAAGCAGTGAGCACACGTAATTTCTGCAGTGAGACAAAGTCAAATTCGAGTCAAGGGCTTCAAGTCCGAGTCATGTCATTCCGAGTCCAAGACCTCCGAAACACGGTCTCAAGTCAGACTTGAGTCCTTCGCCGGACTTAAATACTACATCACTACTAATGGCATCCACTAGCAACGTGTCAATCAATCGTAATCTAAGCATTTCTACAGCGCCCACAAAAGGAAAGTCACGGGAACCAGCTTATTCACAGGCATCCCCACAGCAACTGTATCAGAAGCCAGTGTTGCTGACCTTCGACCACTAAAAAAAGAACTTAACCAGCATATAGCATCTGAGCATGTGAAACAGCTTAAGAAACTGTTTTTCAATTACCAAATACCTGATGTCATAAAGCATCACTGGGATTACAGTTTCTATGTAAAATTTGTGAGATCAGAGATAGAGATCAGACCTGTAAGAACAACCAAGAAGGCAGTTAAACTCTTGCTGAGAAAGAAGGAACAGATGGAGGACATTACACATATTGACAGAAGCACAAAAATACTTTTATATTTATTGATTGCCAATTTAAACAGTGCAATTACAATTAAACAGTTTTTGTCGTTAGGGTAACAAGGTGATCCAACAGAGATGTCAAATTCTACTAAGTTAGGGTCGACAATTGATAATAAATTTTGATATTATTTGATTGTACTCTTAGGTGAGCTATTGGTTTTTGAAGCTATGTTGGTTTTATTTGCGTCATTTTTGTAGTATTGGCTGCTCCTAGTTCTCCTTCGCCTCTTCATCATTCCATTCCTCTAATTCCTGGCTTACCTCTAGGAAACAGTCTTGATGAGGATGGGTTGTCGCTCTCTAGAGATCCACTACCAACCCTTACACGTTAGTATGTTATGTGATGTAATTGCTGCTTCTTCTCATTTTCTGATGCTTGCCATAACTGACCTCTGAATTGTTTTCTTGGTTAGAAAATTTTTTACTAATGTAAATAAAATTTTATGGGATGTTGAAGTAGTTGATTGTCAAGTGCTACAAAGCTCACTTCCAGTTTACTGTTAGTGTGAGTGGGTTTAACCGTCTCCTCGAGAACCCGATATATGTGACGTGAGGGGTCAAAACCCACCGCTTGTCGGCTCCTAGTTATTGAGATAAAGGCTGAAGTAGCAGGGTGGTCAAAAACACAAAGTCGTTTCATGGTATATTGTTATAAACAAATATGTGTTCTTTAAATATCTTAAATTAAAATTGTTGAATTCAAATATTTAGTTGGTTAAAAATAACTTTTAATGCATGTGGTGTTGAGATTAGCATTGATAAAATATTCATGTTTCCATAGGTGAACGACCTAGATTTCATATGCCGACTTGCCATAATTTGCAATGTGGGCTCCATTTTTGTATGCCATGTGCTTTATTTCAAATAGAATATAGCTCTTTATTGCCCAGCAAAATTGTGGAACATTCGAGTAATGGTTGCTAACCACATTGATGACACGAATATTCGGAAACTTTGACTTCAGTTTTCTCAGTTGTTAAGATTTTACTAATGAAAGAGTCAAACGAGTATAACTTAAGTTAGAAAAAAGCTTTTTTTATTCTGTAAGATGTATTTGAAAGCACATGCATTGTAGAATATGATTAATAAAATGTCAAAAAACAACAAGTGATGGGTTTTGAACCCTTGCATCACATATCAGTTTGTGCATCCATTGCTTATCTTCAAGAAACCAATTTTACGGTTTTGGTGCCTATGATGCCCGGGGATGCTGAGGGTCAGTGTTATTTTGCACAGGGAATTCAGAGGCAAAAGGGTTAATAATGTTGTCTGATGTTGAAACACCAGCTAGGTTGATTGCTTGTATTATGATTGATTATATCCTATCGTCGGACTCTCTGTTCCTCGGATATGGGGAGCTACTAGTCCCATGATCTCGATCCTTGATTAAGCAGCACCGAGCCTTCTCGGTTGTGGGCTCCTCCATTTGGAATGGGCTTCCGCTATCACTGTGCATACTCCGTAGGAACAATCTGCCAACCTTCTATCGTATCCTGAAGTCATTTTTGTTTGGCCGCTGCCTGGCTGAGTAGGTTTCTGGAAGGGGCGCTATATAAATTTTCGGAATGAATGTAGGTTGCCTAGGTAGGTACTTGCTAACTGTAAAACAGTTCTTTCTGCTTCTCTGGCAGAATCTAGGAATGCAAAAGTAGCTATTTATCACAACACTTTTGTAAAGTGCCCTTAGAAGAAGTTTTCAGAGGTGTGCATTTGCTAAACATATGACCTGGATTTAGTCATTGGGTAAAATTTATTTTTGGTGGCACAACTTTGTGTTTTAGAGACAGCAGCTTATAAACAGCTTCTAGCAAGCACAAATGTGTCACATAAACTACCCAACTTGGATAGTGACGAAGATGATGAAATCGAAAAGAATCTGAGTCAGCACTTCAACAGCGCCAGGTGAACACTTTGCAATCAGCCTTCACCACAAATATTTTTATGACTTTGCTTATTTAGTTGACTTGGGGAAAGTCTGGAAATATGGTTTAGTGTTTATATGCTCTCTTGTTACCATTCTATTTGTAGAATGGGAGTAAGATTCCTCTTCTCTAGTTTTCTTGGATTTATTCTGTTTGCCAGGCCCTCTGTATCACCTGAATGTGTAACGTAGGCCTGTGTTCTCAACTCTGTGATGTCTGGTGTGATCCTGAAGATGCCTGGTGCCTTGTCGTTCTTCAGAGCCCAGACATTAGCGAACTCTGCCTTTTCAAAGGCATTTCATTTCTTTTTCTGCCTCCAAACGCATTCCCTAGTCCTGATACTCTGATGGAAAGCTGGTAGTTTGTTTAGCAATGAATGGTTTCGTTGCCTTGTTGGTTTTGCCTCTTTAGTTCATAGACATAATTATCCCATTCTATGCCTAGATTAGACAGCTGATCCTTCGGCACGCTGCCTAAAGAAGTCATTCTTGTTGCATCTTCGGACCACAAGCTTAACCTTTTGATCAACTCACTGCTGCGTGTTTGCCCTAACAGATTTCTTGCACTCTTTGTTGTAAGATTTGCAATAAACACTTGGTGAGCTGGTCTCCAGTCTGTGCTAGACTATAGATAGTAACTGCTCTTGAATGATGGATCAAGACTAATCAAGAAAATGTTACACTACATAGAGGTACACCCTTACAAAAGAATCCAAATTTGCAGATTTGCAAAAATGCCAGGACCCAGTTTATAGCAGGATGTAGCAGCTGGCCCTCCCCTTCGTCAATGCTAACAATGGAAACTCATGGCTATTGCTGTTTGGCTGTACTGTATGGTGCAAGGGATTGTTTGATGGTAGTTATGCTGCATTACTTTTAGACCAACTGCCACAAGCAAGGCAAGTGAAGAAAACATTAAATCACCAAAATCTCCGGACAACCTGAAGTCTCCTAAGTCTCCAAAAAGTGATTCTACACGTTCAAATTTCAGTGACGAGAGTCTTAAGCAAGAAATTGATCGGAAAAACAGGTGAAAATTTGAAATGTAGAAATATTTAAATTTTTTCATGGAAAGGTTTCATTTCTTTTAACAAACAAATTAAAACATGTCACTTACAAGCAATCCTCAGAGCCGCCGCCAGCTGTAGCCATTGCATGTATGGCACGATGGCCGATTAGTTAGAGCGGTCGGCCTGTAACGTTCATGAGCGAGTTCGACCCTCGCCCGAGTCATCACTTTGTATGGACCTTCAGCAAGTTCTTTGCACACAATTGCTCTGCAGGACAACTGCAATTGCGCCGTCAAGGCGTGTGCACTTCTGAGCAAAAATTGTTTGAAGAAGGGCGATATCAAATTTCAGAAAATTAATAATAATAGAATAATAGCTAAACTTTTTAATTGAAGCCAGCGATTTAGCATCAACTGCTGGAAACTTCATTCACTTAATGCTTAGAGTTTCAATGTTTACAAAAACGTCAGCAGTTGAACACAGATGCAATACTTGTTATAATGTATGGTCAATCAGTCGATCCTTTTTACTGAATTGCTGTCATTACTTTGCATATATCTTTGATATATTGTTGAGATTCTGTTTATTTTTCTTAGCCTGGTACTCAAGTCTGCATCACTAAAATCTGGAAGAAGTACAGTTGAAAATATCAGTAAGAGTTACAAAATTTTATTGTCTGTACTACAACTTCCTGGTAAATTGTTAGATCTAAGTTAAAAATTTAGAGGACAAATTACACGGGAGGAGCCTAACACTAAGGTAGCAGTTGAAGATATCACTCATATCAGCTTATTTTGCAAGTATGCTGTCTGACAATGTGAATATTAAATTTATTGTATTTTGTTTTAGTATCTCGAGTAAATGAAGACTTCGACTTGGATGACGATGATGATGATCCACCAATCCCGACCAGCAGCCTCACAAAGTCAAATAATGTTCCAGTTACACAGGCGGCCAAGAATGATGATGATGACGATTTCTGGGTCTAATATTTGTTCAGTCATACACCTGTTCTAACTTTTTCACACATGATCATTGTCAGACTCTATTGTCACAAAATAACTCATGCATCAGATGATTTGTTTGTCTATTTCAGTAATTTACTGGTGCCCTGCTTATGCTTACTGTGATATAGCATATTTTTGCCGATGTTTCTGTTCACTCTCTATGGGATGATTTCAGGCCTGTTAAATTAAAATAAATTCTGTGATCACTATGTTTTTGACATTGTAATTTTAGTGCTAATTCTTGTTGCTGTTAGCAGTTAAGCAAGAAAAGAAAAAAATTCTATGCCATGCTTATTTCACCAAGTGAATGAATAATATGCGGAATGACGTTGTGACTAATTTACTGACCGACTTACTGACCAACTTGAATGATTGAATTTATCTTGATTAAAACTTTTTGAAGTTGTGTGAAACAATCTCTTTTCATTGTGACGTGTATTTAATAAATTATTGATTTAATTGAAATCACTTCAAATTCTTGTTTATCAGTGTATATTACCCAGTTGCAAATTCATATACAACTATGTTTGCTACTGTTGCCCATTTATCTGCTTAAAACCCTTCAACAATAAAATTGTACTAAAAATTAAATGTGTGGGAAACCAATGTAGTTTGTTGTTAATAGGTTCAAATTCACTTAGGACTATGTTTGCCATCATTACCCAGTTATCTGCTTCAAATTCAGTTAAAATCGTATGCTTTTCACTTTGCTTGCATGGACTTCTGAACTTTGAATAGTTCTTATTTAGATAGATTAGATCAGTGATTCCCAACCTGTGGTCCGAGGGCCAAGAGTGGTCCGCCAGGCCTCAAAAAGTGTCCCTCGACCTATCAAAGATATAAAAATATATGTGCAAAAATGAATATTTGACAGAATAATTGTTTTCTATTATAAATTATTATAGTTTGTTGACGTTTTTAAGTAACATCAAATGTATTTATCCGTTTGTAATTTAATTTTATTCTAAAATAAAAATCTGTTAAAATTGAAAATAATTATTTTTAACCTCCAACTATTAAAGTAAAAGTGGCCGTAAGTCGAAAAGGATGAGAACCACTGGATTAGTATTTGTGAGCTGGTTCATGATGAGTCTATATTATCAGTGTTATTTGTATTTTGCACAAAGCAACTTAGCAGATATTGATTGCCACATTGGTCAAATATATGTAGGGTGCATTGTTTATGTGGACAACATTGTACTGCTTACCTTATTATTATTGTATTAAGACTCCAAAAAATGATTGATTTCTGTATTAACATATGGTACAGAATTTTCACGGATCCGCTCCTTCCCGTTAGGTTCTTCAGAGGGACCAGATGGTCTTCGACCACAGCATCTGGTGGACCTGGTGAATTGCGCAGAAATTGGATTGGAACTGATCTCATCGGTCACCGGACTAGTCAACTTCCTTCTGACAGGCGAATGCCCTGAACAGATTAGACCGATACTCTTTGGAGGCACTCTAATGGCACTTCGCAAGGATTCCGGAGGCCTACGCCCGATTGTAATCGGCTATTACTGGCGCAGGCTCGCATCCAAATGTGCGTGCACCTTCGCGGTTCCAAAGGCAACGGCATACCTCGCACCAAGACAAGTTGGGATTGGCATTCCGGGGGGAGGAGAGGCAGCGATCCATGCGGCGAGGCGCTTCCTGGAAGCATTGCCGACAGGGTCATTCCTTGTGAAGCTAGACTTCAAGAATGCCTTCAACAGCCTCTACAGAGACAGAATGCTGTCTTCGATAGATGAGGACCTGCCGGAACTGGCTCCATTCTGTCACCTAGCATACGCGGAACCCTCAGAGCTTCGGTTTGGTCAGCATACCATTTCGTCACAGGTTGGACCTCAACAGGGAGACCCGCTTGGCCCTTTGCTCTTTTGCCTTCCATTGCAGCCAATCTTACAGGAGATGTCGTCAACAATTGGTACTGGGCTCCATGGATGATCTAACCCTAGGAGGAGAGGAAGCGACGGTGGCGGAAGATGTGAGAATGTTGGAACTGCGAGGAGAGGAACTAGGGCTTCGACTCAACCAAGACAAATGCGAGATCATCCATTGCCAAGACACACTAGTTTCCGACCATGTCTTCAAGCACTATATGTCAATTTCTCCGGAAAGAGCCTGTTTGCTGGGCGCGCCATTGTCCACCAGCGAGGCCTTGACGACATGTCTGGAGGGCAGATGCAAGGAACTGGCCTTAGCAGTTACCAGACTAGAGTCTGTAGCCAAACACGACGCTCTGGTGCTCCTCAGATATTCGCTCAGTTCCCAGAAACTGATATATACATTAAGATGCAGCTCATGCACGGGTCACTCTTTGCTACACAAATTCGACGACCTTCTTCGAAGCGGTTTAGAGGCAGTTCTCAACATCACCCTATCGAACGACCAATGGCTTCAAGCATCATTACCAGTAAAGATGGGAAGATTAGGAATTCGTCGTGTGACCTCGCTGGCGCTTCCTGCCTTTTTGACTTCCGCTGCGAGCACCCGACCACTGCTGTCCTCCATGTTAGGCAGCACCTGGTCCGACGTCGACGGACTGCTTGAGAAGATGGAATATCTGTGGTGCACCGAGAGCCAAATGATGTGTCCGGACAATGATGCAGCACACAAGCAATCAAACTGGGACAAGCCACTAATGCAGAAGGCAGCTGCCGAGCTGAGCACTGCCCAAACCGACCCATACCATCAGGCGCGATTCAAGGCAGCCGCAGCACCGCATGCCGGAGACTGGCTCTTTGCCCTACCAATCACTTCATGTGGACTTCGGCTAGACGACGAAGCTGTCAGAATTGCGGTGGGTCTCCGTCTGGGGACATGCATTTGTGAGCCACACGTATGCCCATGCGGGTCACGAGTCAACGCGGAAGGAGCACATGGGCTTTCTTGTGGTCTTGGGCCAGAACGGTTCGCCAGGCACGCAGCATTAAACGACATAATCAGCCGTAGCCTCACACGCGCTGTTTTCCCCCGGGACTCTCCAGAACGGACGGAAAACGCCCTGATGGTCTGACGCTGATCTCTTGGCGAAGAGGACGGAACCTGATATGGGATGCGACAGTGATTGACACCGTGGCTCCATCATATCTCCAAGCGACGTCATCTTCGGTGGAGGCTGCAGCGGAGGTGGCTACCACCAGGATGACCATTAAGTACAGCCAGCTCGCTGTCAGCTATCTCTTCATTCCATTGGCCTTTGAGACCATGGGCCCAGTCAACAACGAAGGAATATACTTCATCAAAGACTTGGGTCACCTTCTGACACATGTCACCAGAGATCCTAGAGAGACAAGCTACTTGTTCCAACGATTGTCAGTTTGCATCCAGCGCTTCAACGCAGTTGCCTTCAGAGGCTCTTTTGTGCAGCTGTAGTTTAACCAAACAATAGTAATAATAATAATAATAATTTTAATAATAATTTGAACATATATTGATTGCCTACAAATCTAAGTTATTCAATGTTAGTCCTGCTTGTAATAATCAATATTGTCATCTGGTCATTTCAATCCGGATCTATTGAATGGGTGAAGGAATTTAAATAGCTTTGATTATATGCATTATATATTGTATACTGTAAAAAAAATTAATTTACGTGTCTGTCGCAATTAAACGTTTCTATACTTCTGCTAATATTTTATTACTCTGAACATTTCTGAACATATGAATTGTTTATTGTCAGAATCTGTTATCAGTCGAATGTATCTTGGAATAATGTAAACAGAAAGATATTTAACATGCATTAATAGTAATTTGTGATTTGGTTACTGATATGTATTAGATCACTGAATGGCTCATCCCATGTGTGCCAGTTTTGTATCTGTCTGTAATTAATTTTGAGAAGGAGGAGGATGGAAACAAGAAGAAGATGAGATGGGTAAGAGTATAAACATAAAGAGGAATAGTGTGAGGGATTATTTTAGGAAGGAAATTAGGAGAGTCAGGAAGAGAGGAAGCTAGTTTTGAATAGAGGCAAGGTGAGAGTAGGAGGAGAAATAGCAAGGGATAGAAAGAAGAAGAAAGAAAAGGACAAGGAGTGCAGAAGGAGGAGAATGGAGATGGGAAATAAGATTAAAAGGAGGAATATTTGGAGTGGTCCAAGATCAAGACCGATGGTAAAAGACCAAGACCTGTCCTTTTTTTATGAACAATTCAATTTATTAAGATGCTAAAACGGAATAACATGCTTAAAACGTTAATTTCATTGCTGAAGAATACTAATCTTAATAGTGGTCCGGAAAACAGTTTTACCGGCCACTCTGAACTTTTGCGGGTTCAGCCCAAGCTTGGCTTAGGCCTGAATATATCGCACGATAAATTGCTTAAAGTATGCGATAGGTAAATGCTTTAAGATATCTGAACAAGTAGATTAACGTTCGTCTGAATGGTGTACCTTATTATTATTATTATTATGAGAGACAAACTTCCTTTTCCAGAACTTGTCGGCATTGATCCAACGTTTCAATGCGGTGGCTTTTCAGGGCACCATGTCAAGATTACAGTCCACTGACAAGCGGCGACCCAGATAGCATGATGAAAGATCCGTTGGCAATGCCAATGATGAATAATAATAATAATAATAATAATAATAATAATAATAAATATAATATATATATATAATAATAATAATTATTATTATTATTATTATCATTGCTACAACAACTGGATTTTGACTCAATTTCTTGGGCGCGTGCGTGGTCAGTCGGAAAGATGTATCGTGTATGTATGTTGCTACGTTAGCTCGTTGCTATTATATATTCAATGGTCTCGGTTAAGGGAAGGTGGATGCAATACGAGAAGTGTTCGTGTGAAAATATATAGTGCGTTTGTTTTACTTGCGCGGTTGATTTACTTGCCAACTATATAATATTCCTAGCGGGTCTTGGGTCTTGTCTAATAACAATAATAATAATAATTACAATTGATAGGTCAGTATGTTGTGGTGGTCTGAACTGGGCTCTGATCTGCACGCGTTTCCTTCGTTACGATTTGTGTGGCTCTGAAAAGAGCCGTTTTCTTTCCGATCTGGCGACGCCGGATGATGTCCGTCCCAGCCGCTTACTTGGAGCTGGTGTACTTTGTCACCGCCTTCGTGCCTTCGGACACGGCGTGTTTGGCCAGCTCGCCGGGCAGCAGGAGCCGGACGGCCGTGTGGATTTTGCGACTCGTGATCGTTGATCGGTGGTTGTAGTGGGCCAGACGGCTGGACTCGGCGGCGATGCGCTCGAAGATATCGTTGACGAAGCTGTTCATGATGGACATGGCCTTCGACGATATGCACGTGTCGGGATGGACCTGCTTGAGCACCTTGTAGATGTAGATGGCGTACGACTCCCTACGCCATCTAGCCTACATCTAGCGCTTCTTCTCGTCGGCTCGGGCTGCCTTCGCTTTCGACGCAGCCTTCTTCGCTCCCTTCGGACGCTGGTTTGGGCCGCATGTTTCTATCACATTAGACACGAGGAGAAGAAGCAGTAGTAGACCTCTGACATAAACAGACAGACACGAAAAACGCCTATGGACGGCGGGCGTATTTATGTGCGCGCGACGCGGCGCGCCGAGATTACTTGAGTCGATTAGTATGCGTGAGCCGGGGCAAACACGTGTGCGCTTCGTCCGGCTGCGTTCGATATATTAAGCAGTCATCTGCGGTTTTTATCTTCTGTTGTCGGCACATTATTGTGAGCGGAGAGGGACGCTGTGGATCGTTTTGTTGCACGTAGTACTAAGCAGAAGAAAAGATGTCCGGACGCGGAAAAGGAGGAAAGGTGAAAGGAAAGGCGAAGAGCCGTTCGTCGCCAGCGGGACTGCAATTTCCCGTCGGGCGAATCCACCGTCTGCTGCGCAAGGACAACTACGTCGAACGAGTGGGCGCCGGTGCTCCCGTGTACCTGGCGGCCGTGATGGAATATCTGGGTGCTGGAGCTGGCGGGAAACGCTGCTCGCGACAATAAGAAGACGAGGATCATCCCTCGCCACCTGCAGCTGGCCATCCGAAACGACGAGGAGCTGAACAAGCTACTGTCCGGGGTGACGATCGCTCAGGGCGGTGTCTTGCCGAACATCCAGGCCGTTCTGCTGCCGAAGAAGACGCAGAAGGTGGGCGGAAGCGGCAGCGGTGGCCAAGTAAACTGCGGCGCTGCCAGACAGCTTTGACCGCTGCTGCTGCGGCGGCGAGCAAACGGCTCTTTTCAGAGCCACCAGATGGTAGAAGAGAAATACGAGTTGTTGATGTTGAGAAGATGATGGTTCGACGGCCCACCCACCCAAAACCAACCCACCCCCCACCCTTTGGTAGAGCGTGAAAAAAGTGAGTTATGAATGTGGAAATAGCGGGTCTGTTTACTTTGAGCGTCCCAAATGATGAAAAGCACATGATTTTTGGATGATCGTGTGCATTTGGACCGCTAAAGGTAAAGACGACCCAGTGTTTTTTGTTTGTATTTGTTTTGAATGTGTTGTGTTGGGAGGATGTGGAGTGGGAGGATGAGGATGAAAAGAAGCAGAATTATACAGGCGATGTGTATAACGATGGTGATTATTATTATTATTATTGTTAATAGAATTATTATGAATATTATTGGTATTATCTGTGGCTGGCTGTGCCCTGTGTGTAGGTGAATAATGGGTCTGTTGGTTGAGCGCAGTAATTGTTATAATTTCGATGAGAAGATGATGACTTGAAATGTGAAGTCGATGAAAGGCGCTATATGAATGAATGAATGTATGTATGTATGTATGTATGTATCTATCCGTATAGAGATAAGTAACTTGGCAATATATGATGATATAGAGGCAGAATTCTCTGTCGTCGTCGATGTGTGCGTGTGTTTGCTTGTGCGCTAAGACCAGATCTGGTTAGTACAGAGTAGTTAGTGGTTGGTGGCCGATTGAGTGGGAGTAGTAGTAGTACGTGGAGTAGTGGTAGTAGTAGTAGTAGTAGTAGTAGGTGGAGTAGTAGTAGTAGTAGTAGTAGTAGTAGTAGTGGAAGTGGAAGTAGCAGCGGCAGTGATGATGATGATGATGATAATAATAATAATAATAATAATTAATATATTGATGGTAGGCCTATAAGCTATGTTCCTAATCGTAATCTCTAGATTTTTACGTCGGCCAGTAGCGACACCGCGCCCGGGAACTATGCGCATTCACAAGTACTCTTAGCCTATCGTCAAATCAAGACCGACAGGCGGGGGATGGTGTAGGAATCGGTTCCAGATGAATGTGCTAAGGAGCAAGAGAGGCAGACGGCCAGAGCCGTATTAACTCATGGCAGGGCCCCTATAGGTTTCGAGCTTCTTTGGGCCCCTTGAGACTTGACATCCCTAACGCTCTTCCCATGCAGTTTCCTCGTGAATTTCATACTCTCTTTTCTTACAATTTATTGAAATAATAATTATTATGAATGAAGTAATAAGTGTATTACTGTAGGCCTACTGTAAGGCTAAACATATAAAATATACGCCTACATTTATGGCCCATCTATCTACCTAAACGTTTTTCTTGTTAATCTTTCAACAAACTGATCCAGAACATTTTCAAAATTTCTTTCTTTGGGTATTTTTTTTGTTCACCAGCTCATTTTAAGACCAATTTTGATCCTTCCGCGAAGGTCTCAGAAGTATCCATTACATTATCGAAACGACGCAGTAATAAGACCAAAATAGCGAACAGTTAACAACGACGTCGTTAGGTGGCGGTACATGGTAACAATTGATTACATAGGCTCAGATGGGAAACAGCGTTATTTTATATTCTATTATGCTACAATGACATTTGACTTACTTATATATTGCATTATATTGTATACTTTCATATTTCGAAGTAACTTTTCTGTGAATGACTGAATTAAATAGTTATTATCGTTAGTAAGTTTTGTCATTGGAAACTTTTTTAGACGCCCGAACACGCTATAAAAGACTTCTGGATACGCCGTTATCGCTTCTCGGCCTTTTGGCTAAGATCAAAGCGTTTACTTGTCAGCTTAATACCTTACATGTACTTTAACCAGGTTGCGTGACGCCGATGTTACTGGCTCTCGGCCTAGGCTGGTGATAAGATAATTCCTGATCCGCTTTCCCTGGTTTTAGTACCTCCCAAGTGGTCCCACTGAGGGAGAAATTAAAAAATAAATAAAACAGCCTAGGCCCAATACGTTCCGGGCGTACTGGTTCGTAACATTCCCATCTGGGGAATCTCTTCAGAGAAGGTCTTCTGCCGTTTGCTAGGCTGCTCAAAGGGAGAAAGGCTAGAAGTTGAATGAAAACCTCCGATCAGCCAAAAAAGCACACGTTATTACAAAGCAGAAGCTTGACAGGTAGTGTTAGACTGTAAGGCAGTGCTGTCCAACACGCCGATCGCATGATTATCGTCGCAATCATCACGGTCGTCGTCGCTATAGAAGAGAAAGAAGAAATGCAGCCGAGACAGATAGGTTTTGGATATGAGAAGTAGGACGTGGCGTGGGTGTTGCATTGTTTTTACTGGTTTAAACACAGGTGGTGGTTGCGATGATGATGATTTATGATGATGATGATTAGCGTCTTTGTCGTTTTCCTAATTTAAGATTTTGTGGCTCTGAAAAGAGCCGTTTCTTCTGCGTTACGTCTGACGATGCGACGCCGCCGCCGCCCAGCGTAGGCACGCTCGCCTCGGATTCGCCTGGCGAGCTGGATGTCCTTGGGCATGATGGTGACGCGCTTGGCGTGAATGGCGCACAGGTTGGTGTCCTCGAAGAGGCCGACGAGGTAGGCCTCGCTCGCCTCCTGCAGTGCCAAGATGGCCGAGCTCTGGAATCTGAGGTCGGTCTTGAAGTCCTGGGCAAACTCTCTGACTAGACGCTGGAAGGGCAGCTTGCGGATGAGGAGCTCTGTGCTCTTCTGGTAGCGACGGATCTCGCGCAGGGCGACCGTGGCGCGCCTGTAACGATGCGGCTTCTTCACGCCGTCTGTGGCCGGTGCGCTCTTGCGGGCAGCCTTCGTAGCCAGCTGCTTCCTGGGAGCCTTGCCTCCAGTGGACTTACGTGCAGTCTGCTTCGTACGAACCATTTCGTCCATGCTGAGAAAATGCTGTTCTTGAGCGAACGGACGATCTGTATCCTCTCCTAGGCAGGAATGAGCCTAGGCTCTGAACGGCCTGCTGATATGCGTTTCAGTGGAGAAGCTGTCTGTACGCTGATTGGTTTAAGTCAATCTGAGTTCGACGCAGAAAGCGTGTGCGTCTATTGTGTGTGAAGCGGGCGTCGGTCGGTTTTTGCAACTTGGCGGGTGTGGGTGGGTGCCAGTTACTGACTGTACGTGTGCGCGTATGTATGTATGTATGTATGTATGTATGTATGTATGTATGTATGTATGTATGTATGTATGTATGTATGTATGTATGTATGTATGTATATATGTATGTATCTATGTATCTATGTATCTAAGTATGTATGCAATTGACTAATTAAGGGAAATGGGGCGGGAGGGAGGGAGAGTGAGTGAGTGGATTGATTGATTGATGGAAGTTGTAGCTAGCTGCTGCTGCCGTAGTCGTCATATAGTCGTCATCGTTCGGGCGTGCGACCGACCGGAAAGCGACCTTTTATGCTTTCCTAGTGCCAGCCTTCTTAGCTGCCGTCGCCTTCTTTGCTTTGGCTGCTGCTGGGTTTCTTCGCTGCCGCCGCTGCTGGCCTTCTTGGACTTTTTCGCGGCCGTCGTGGCCTTGACGACCTTCTTGGCCTGTTTGTCAGCCGTGGCCTTCTTGACGGGCTTGTCTGCCTTGGTCGTCGCCTTCGTCTGCTTGCTGGCCACAGTGGCTGCCGGTTTCGTCGTCGTCGTCTTCTTCTTGACTGCGACGGCGCTCTTCGCCTTTGCCGTTTTCGGCTTCCTGTCCGTCGTCGTCTTCTTCTTGTTGGCCTGTTCGACGGCTGCCGCACCGAGGCGGATGTTGCCGGACGCGCCTGAGCCCTTCGACTGTTTCAGGCTGTCGCTCTTTACCCTGTTGAGCAGCGCCATCTTCAGGTGCTGGTTGACGACGTGTTCGTCGCTGCCGACCTTGAAGTTCTTGGTGATGTACTTGAGTATGGCCTATCTCGACGAACCACCCCTCTCCTTCAACGTCGTCAAAGCCACGCGGATCATCTCGCTGTATTTCGGATGATCTGGCGTCGTCTTCTTCTTCGCTGCTGCCGACAGGGACGCAGCAGCGCTGCCCTTCTTCGCCGCCGTCGTAGTGGCTTTCTTGGCCTGTGTCTTCTTCGCCGGGCTCTTTGGCGCTGCCGCCGACCGAGCGTCGTGGGCGCCCGAACCGTCTGCCAAAGGCGTTGCTGATGCTGCGTCTGACATTGCTGATCTGACTCGTGTGTAACGAAAGAAAGCAGTATCACTAGAATTAGCCTATAGATGCGACGTCAACGTATAAACCGGAAAGAGTTGGAATGTTTGTTTTATTCGGTCTCTAGCATGTTAGCTTTAACCGTCCTTCGCTTTCTCCCTCTCCTCGGATTGTTGTTTCTTGTTTATTTCGCTGTTTCTCTTCTACGCTGTCGTGGATCGTTGTCGCTGTTG
>OY365812.1:19726177-19803677 GCA_959347315.1 Bimastos eiseni
TTTTTCGCCTTCTAGCTCTATCTTCTCTCGTCTAGCTTCTTCCCTGGTTTCTCCTTCTGTTCTGGAATCTGCAAGGTAATATTTACATTGGTAATTTTTCAGTTTATTTTGCTCTTTTTAATGGCAACCCGTGGCTCTTTTGTGGCCTGTGCGGCTCTTTTGTTGGCCATATGGCACTTTTGGTGGCTGTGTTTTTAGTTAAGTTTTTGGCCGTTGCGGCTCTTTTTCTTTCGCCTTATTTTGGCTCTTTTCGTTTGGCCCTTGCATGGTTCTTTTCATCATAAGGTAAGTTTATCAATGTATTAAGTTTTCATCTCTCTTCCTTCTATCTATCTTCGCTTCTCAGGGCAAGTTTTCACTTGTCTCTGTTTGTCTCCTTCGGCTTCCATCTGCTCTCTTCAGTCTTCTTCCCTGGTTTCGCTTTCTGTTTTCTGCATCTGTAAGGCATGTACATCTATACATTGTTTATATAAACATTTATTATTTCTCTTGTCTTTTGGTCCATATGACTCTTTTTATGACCGTTTAGGCTCTTTTATGGTCGTTTTCTATATATGGCCATTATGGCTCTTTTGATGGCCAGTATGGCTCTTTTGTGGCCATCTTGGCTCTATCTTTTTGTGCAATTGTGGTCATCTGTTATATACTTTTTATCTCCTCTTTCGCCCTCCTCTTTCCTTCTCTGTCTTCATTCCGCTGATCATCCATCCATCCATCTGGTTCCGTCTTCTTCCTGTCTGTCTTCTTTCCCTGGTAGCATACTGTGTTTTTCCTGTTGTTTGTCTGCAAATCAATACAAGTGTTAGGTTACATTTTTCATTCAGATGATCTTCCCGCTCCAGATTTCGCGGCTTCATCTGCTTTTTCATTGCCTACTATGCCCCCTTATCCAGACAACCGTGACGCTTCCCGGCCAAAGTTTATTGTTTAGCTCCATCACTGGTGTTAGGAGTTTGGGCCTTGAGTCTGAGTTTTGTAGCTTTAAAGACTCTGCAGCGCTCAGGGAGTCTGTGAGAACTGCAAACCTGTCTGATGTTATTGTTTGTGGTTCGCTGATCCATATTAGGGCTTCCCATATCGCCGAGAGTTCAGACGCATACACACTCGACGAGTCTGCGTGTCTAAGGACTCGCCTCTCGCCCGTTGAAGGTATATATACTGCTGCTGCAGTCCGATCGTCTACTTTTGACCCGTCGGTGTATATGCTGATGTGTCCAGAATACCTCTCGATTGTTTCCAATGCAAGAATCTTCCGGACCTCTGGCGATACGGTTTTCTTATTTATTGATTTTTTAAAGTGAAATGTCTATTTGTAGTTTTTTATTATGCCAAGGGGACGACTTCTGGAACACTGGACCCTGGCACTCCTGGAACTGGCTGGCAAAGAAGTCTCTGGTTCTCATATACAGAGGTTCTCTGCCAACCTGATGCCTGTCATAATGCAGTGTCCAGTGATCCATCATCGCCTCTCTTGCAGTGTGGTCTGGTTTTGTAATTATCTTAACAACCTTCCTGAAGCTGCTCTTTTGCCTTCTTAGATGGAAAATGGCACCCCTCCCCCAAGGATCAGTAATATCACCACTGCTCTTCCTGAACATGATCAATGATATGCCCACTGAAGCCAGCGGAGTGGACATGTAACTCTTCGCTGACGACAGCGCCATCTTAAAGAGCGTGGGGATATTGTAGAAGAGGATCCAGAACTCAATTGACAGTATAGTGACATGGTGCGACAAGAACGGCCTTAAAATATCAGAGACAAAGACGACGGCAATACTGTTTACATCCAGCAGACCGCGGAAGAGGGCCAACGACAATGACATAAGACTGACTGTTAATGGACACAACATAGAACTGACAGACATTGCCAAATTCCTGGGAGTGATCTTTGACAGGCGGCTCTTGTGGAAAGCGCACATAAGATACACCATCACCAAATGCAGAAGGCGACTAGGATAAATGAGGACCGTGTCCGGAATGAAATGGGGGGGGGGGCATCCAAAAAATCACTGCTCATGATATATCGGGCCCCAATCCGGCCAGTCCTCGAGTACGGGGACATCGCCCTGGAAAACGCAAGCAACACCGAAAAACAACGGCTCCAAATGATACAAAATGAAGCGGTGAGAATTTGCTATGGCGCTATAAGAAAAACGCCAATTGTAGCGCAACAGAACGAATGCGGAGAGCTGCCGCTGCAACCGGAAACTGTATAACTGTTTAACGACGCACTGGAGCATGTATGCTATTGGCGTCTCCCTCCTCCTTGCCCAGGCTTGGGACTGGCACCGGCTGGCCCTATACCCGGATGGGCAAGGCACGGACGTCCGGTCGCGAAGGATTGTCGCCCTTCCGTGCTTTGTCGCCGACCCTAGTCTCCAGCAGGCGGTTGCCTGCCAGAATTCAGAGTCGACTATGCTCCTTCGCCATGACAGGCGCACAGATAGGACTTCGCTCCTTCGATCGATCTTGTGAGGCAGTCTCTCGAACGGTGCTTTGAAGGACGATGCCCCTACGCTTCTTAGTCTCCGACAGGCACATGGTGGCTTCCAGCTGTCTTCCTCCTCCGTCGTCCATTCGTCGAGCGAGAGTTGACCGGCGCTGCTTCGACGGTAGGAGGATGCCGTCATCCGTTTGGTCGGTCGTCTCTCCTCGACACTCTGCTCTTCTCTTCTCCGCTTGTCATTGTCTGTTTTTTTTTACTTCCGATCGGCTTTCCCTCGGTTGAAGGATCGCCTTCCGTCCGTCGTGATTCTGTTTTCGTACTCACTGCTTCAAGTAGTCTATTGTTGATTCGGAATGTTTGATCAGCGTTGCCTTCGGCGGGTTCACAACTTCCGACTTCCGGTTGGCTGGTCTCCTCTTCCTCCTCCGTCGTCCATTCATCGAGCGGGAGTTGACCGGCGCTGCTTCGACGGTAGGCGGATGCCGTCATCCGGTTGGTCGGTCGTCTCTCCTCGATTCCCTTCACGCTACCCTTGTTGTTGAGTTCTTTGGTCTCTGCTGCTGTTGACTGTACTTTGGCTGCCGGTCAGCCTCCCCGTCTGTCGGAGTCAGATGAGTCCTCCCTCCGTCCGCCGCCCGTAACGGCCAACGGGCGATGGCAGCGGGCATTCACAACCAGCCCCGACCAACGGGCCACCTAGCGGCAACCTGGTCGGTCGCTTCTCCTCGACACTCTGCTCTGCTCTTCTCTGCTTGTCGTTGTCTATTTTTGACTTCCGGTCGGCTTTCCCTCGGTTGAAGGATCGCCTTCAGTCCGCCGCGTTTCCCTTTTTTCGTTCTCGCTGCTTCAGGTAGTCTGTTGTTGATTCGGAAGGTTTGATCTGCGTCGCCTTCGTCGGGGCACCACTCCCGACTTCCGGTTGGCTGGTCTCCTCTTCCTCCTCCGTCTTCCATTCGTCGAGCGAGAGTTGACCGGCGCTGCTTCGACGGTAGGCGGATGCCGTCATCCGGTTGGTCGGTCGTCTCTCCTCGATTCCCTTCACGCTACCCTTGTTGTTGAGTTCTTTGGTCTCTGCTGTTGTTGACTGTACTTTGGCAGCCGGTCGGCCTCCCCGCCTGCTGGGGTCAGATGAGGGCCGACCGCCGATGCCCCTGTGCTTCTTAGTCACCGGCAGTTTCAGGAGGCTGCCGGCTATAAGCCCCTCCGCCGCGAACAAGGCGAGCACATCGGACGTCTGCGCCGTAGATTGATGAAACAGCCACTCGTCCGGCGCTTCGGAGGAGAACCGGAAAGGATGATTGTTTATTTTACGACGGTGTGTAGCGGGTGCGCTTTTACCGTCCTTCAGATTTTCTTTCTTCGATTGTTGTTTATCGTCTTTCTTTTCTCCTTCTGGTTTCGCTGTTGTTGTACTTCTTTTTCGTTTTCTTTATTTTATATATATTTTTACTGTTATTATTTTATTTATTTTTTTTTTTAAAGTTTTTTTTTCGGAAACTGCTCTAATAAGCTCAGATCGCGCGCGGACGTAGTTGAGGGCTGTGCGTATAGGCCGACCGCCTCTTCTCGTCTAAACACCGCCGTCGCCACTGTTTGAACCGTGACAGTGCCAGTCCAAAGCCTGGGTAAAGGATGAGGGCGACGCTAGCGATCTATGTTATGACAGAGCGTCGTTAAACTGCAACCACCACCACCATCGTCGTCGTCTCGTCTCGTCTCCTCTCGACTGTCTGCCTGCACGCCTTCCGCCTTCCCTGTCTGTCTGTAGTCGCCGTGCTTGTTTTGGTGCCTGTCATAGGCGTAGTAAAAATGTGGCCTAGGTAAGCTAGTAAGCAGGTAAACATATGGATGGGTGCTTCTACATTGATCGAAGTTACGATATGACGCCGAGCCTCGGCCGCATACAGACGACGAACCTGAAACGAAAATCGTGCTGTTTAGCTAAGCTTAGCTCGACGGTACCCGCCCCCGAGAAAATAGCGCCCAGACAATTTGAAATAGAAGCTGGACTAGTGGACATAATTCTAGCTTAAATGGAAGGTGGAAAAATTAAAGTAATCCTTCTTTAATTAGAAGATGAAATAAATGTTGTTAAACTAAGAGGTCGATAGGTGAAAAGAATTCCGTTAGAAGGGGTGCTTGACTGATATGAAAAGAATAACGCTTACATGGAAGGTGTATCGATGAAAGGAATCGTGCAATTAACCACGTTCATTCATTCCAGCTTCCATTTAGGAATTAATCTTTGCTTCCCTATTGTGACGGATGAATGAATGAATGAATAAATGAATGAGTGGTTATCCACAAGAACGACGGACATGGTAGAGTGAGACATGACAGGAGGCAGGTCTATATAGATGGGACATATCTCATTCTATTTTATGTGATTTGGGGGGGGGATTTAGAGCGATGCGTGGAATATATGCGGTTTGCTTTCTGTTTAGTTTTAACAGGCTTAGCTAGTCGTCGTAAGACGATTCCTTCGTATGTATTTTGTGGCCCTGAAAGGACCGTTTTCGTCGTCGTCACAGCGGACGAACGACCGACCGATAACTGCTTAACCGCCGAACCCGTAGAGGGTACGGCCTTGGCGCATCAGCACGTAGACGACATCCATGGCCATCAGGGTCTTGCGCTTGGCGTGCTCCGTGTAGGTGACGGCGTCGCGTATGACGTTCTCAAGGAAGACCTTGAGCACACCGCGGGTCTCTTCATAGATGAGACCGGAAATACGCTTGACGCCTCCTCGTAACTGTAGGTTAACATCGTCTACACGTGGCCGAGCACAATTATTCGATTGTTCAAAAACCTTGAAATTTGTGAGAGCAAATTTTGAAATGGCTGGCTCTGTTGCAAATGCTTTTTCATGCTCATAGTAACATGTGTAAGGATCTATTATAGTTTGGTCAGCACGCTATAATTCGATAACAATCACGTATGAACTAAACATCCAGTGTCTCTAATATATAATCGAAAATAATCGACAAATATCTAAAAGAATTGCTCTGATACTGCAAATGACCAAGAACGCTAATTTAAAACGGATACCAGCCCCAAAACCGTTCCCTTAGGACCAAGCCCGGCCCATTCGAGACCAAGTCGATGGTCCAAGACCTATGGAGACTGATGCAATCAAGATCAACAGTTTGACGGTCTCGAGACCACATCCCTGAACCAATTAAGAGACCTGTGCATGCTTTATGACTTGCTGGGTCTTAAGACGGTTAGGTATTCTTCAACATCCGCCGGATATTCTGCATTCTCTTGAGTGTCTCGGTGAAGACGAATAGGCCTATGCCTCTGCCTCACGACTCAACCATCTTTGGCCTAAGCCTATTTTTTTATATAGTAGACTACACCGTCATTTAAAGACTCGTAATTAGAGATTGCAATTCAAGAATTTCCGAATTCCGGTCTTTTATCAATACCGAAATTCCGGAATTTTTTAAACGCGAAATCCGAAATTTCGGAAGCGAAATTATGGGTTTGAATAGCAGTTGTTAACATTATTATTATCATAATTATTCATGGAACATAGGATGCAGAACTTAATTTTATTTACATTATTTTATATATATATATACACATATATGTGGCGTACACCGTTCGGACGCTACCAGGTCGCGCAACGGTGTCGGCTCCAGCCCTCTTCTGTGTCTGGAGCCACTCGAGTCACTTATAAGTCGATTTTTAGTACAGCCTGACTGTTCTCCATCTCTGCCTATCGTAGCAGTGACTGTCAGAGGAGAATCGGGGTTGACCGTTTCTCTAAAAGAGGCAACACTATATGACTCTGTCTCGGGATCAGACTCTATCTCTTCCGCGGTCGCCGGATGGGCAACGTCCTGAGGATGGCTTTTATTCAGAACAGGGTTCGCTCTTTTACCGACCGGAGTCTTCCCTTTCTTGTTTTCCCGCTTAGAGACGGTTTTCCTCTTTCTCTCTACCTGACCTAAGCTTCGTCGTATCATTCTACGTCTCGTGACTCTTAAACAATCGCCAACAGGGGGCATCAAACGTTTTCCCTGTTCCGGAGAGCAGAAATATTTGTAACAAGTCCCTTCGTGACTTTGCCATAGGCAATACTGGTCACTGATCTTAACGTCGCGTTTTCCCAAACACTTATGCACCGGATATCGCACCTTCCACTCACCATGAACCTCTCGCTCCATGTCCGTGTGTGGCATACCAGCCCCACACGTATAAATTATCATGCACCACGATTGACCGTCCTCTGCGTTATGCAGTTGTCCACCAACCTCGTAATATATATACTGAAACTCGGGAAAACCCGGGGAGTATCTATGACCACGTTAGGTAGCCAAGAAGAATATTTTATCGAAAAACCGTAATACAATCAAGAAGAGATATCGCGGGGAAACCGCGATTAAAGATATTATTGCGATCAGACACTCAAGTCAAGAAACCACGGAAGACCGCGGCAGTAAGTATGACCACGTTAGGTAGCCAAGTATATAAATTACAGGGAATATAATATGACGAAACACCCGCAAATATTGAGTTCTTCGGCACCAGTCACGACCGTTTCTTGTAATCGTTGTAAGCACCAATGCGGTCACCTTCCCCGTATTTTTCGAACGTATTCAATGGGAAACTTTCCCCGTGTTTATCGAACGTATTCAATGGAAAACTTTCCCCGTGTTTATCGAACGTATTCAACGGGAAACTTTCCCCGTATTTGCCAACGGTTCCACCGGCCTCTCTTCTCGGGCTATACGAACGGCTAACCCTGGCTTTACCCGGTCTTTACACAGACCTGTGATTTATTTATTTCACTGCCGGATCTTCCCGAGCAATCGGCTTCAGACTTTCTCGCGATCGATAACAGGGTGGGGCCTCAGCCCTATCAGATCGGCGGAGTCGGTCTCAACTCCAGACGCTCGGCTGTAGCTCGGACTAGTTTTTGGACGCCCTCTCGTCCGCAACTATATTTTTTTCGCAACTTGCCGTGAACCAGGCTTGAACGAACGCTCACCAACCACACGGGTGTGCGGTATTAATCGCTAACCAAAGAATTCAATGCACCGTATATGCAGAGCAGTCGTCACCACTCTACAATATAAGCGACGCACCGCTTGTCAGGTTATACTCAACCCGATTCATGCGTCTGCACGCTATGCACAGAACTAAAAACCGCCGATCGGTCTTCCCTCCAATACCAACACTGTAAGAAAATGTAGGTAAATTAAGCGCTATGGCGAGCCGATTATTTACGAACAAATTCTTTAATTCAAGCCTTGTGGCCTGTCCGCTCGATATATATATATATATACATATGAATATGATATAGTAAGTATAGGCATATAGGCCCTATATTTCATGTGAGTTATGACTTTTAATAATTGCGTTATTAAATTTTTGAACTGTTCGCAATAACGGTAGAAATGTAGAAACATGCATACGAGAGAGTGTTAACTCACTCGTATGCATGTTTCTGCATTTCTACCGTTATTCCGGAAACGCTGGATAAAGACCTCAGAATGACTCCAAACTCTGTACAAAGATACAAACGGCACGACAGAAAAGCCAATGATGAGGAGTTTGTTGGCATTATTTTTTGCCTATTGACACCTAATAGGTCTAGCAAGTAGACTGTGTTGAAGCTGAACGGGCGTTTTCTGCGGCAGGCTTCATCTGCTCCAGGTTGCAGTCTCGGTGATGAAACCTTGGACTCATTGTGCTTGATGCATTACGGTTTCAGATTCGTTTACACCGTGGGCTGACCTATATCTCTGTTCTTTATGTTTATAATTTTTTATCTATTTCTTTGACCATTATCACTGAATATTGACTCGGTGAATATGTTCACAATGAGAATTCCGGAATTCCGGAAAAATTCCGAAATTTTACCGAAAAGGACCTAAAATTCCAGAAAAATGATTATGGTCCTGAATTGCAATCTCTACTCATAATTGTGAGCTTGGGAAAGAAATCATAAAATTGAGCTCCTAAATAGAATACCGTAATAAATCATGGACGTTTAGCAATTTTAGAAGCTTTACATTAGGCCTACTTTATATTACATTATAATGCGAAACTTTCTGAAATCCATGATACGTCACCGAATTTTTATGTTCCAGTTTCCAAGTCATCTACTCTTAGCCGGAAGTTATATTTATCATGAATATGTGTAGACCACTAGTCTCTTGTTTTCTATTTAAATTATTAATTTTGTTGCACTGATTGGAGCTGTTAAACTGCATGATTTTTATTATTCGAGATAGGTATTCATGTGTCGTTAGAACAGTAAGTTTGTTATATTTATGAAATTGTTGATTGACTTGGAGGAAATACATGTACTACTATGTAGTAGTTTGCCATTGAGTCTGTGTTATGTGCTCCCCCGATTTCAGAAGGTTACCGCACAATTTCTGGAGTGGTTTCTTTTCGCTTTTATGACCTTCCCACTAATTATGGCTTGCTCGCAGTAATGTTATTAATAATTAATTACGCTATCTTTATGATCAAAATTTTGTTGAATGCAATACGCTAAAATACACATTTAAGCTTACCCAATAGGTATCATACACTAGCAGTGCTATAATTTTCAGGGGTGCGTAGCGAATCGCCGAAACCCGAATCTCCGAAACTGATTTCCGCCGTATCTTTGAAAACGAAGCTGGATTGATGAAAAATGATTCTGCTCAAATGGAAGTTGGATAGATGAAAAGAATTCATGCAGAAACTGGATTGATGAATGAATTGCGCTGTTTTGAGACAGTTAGGCGTTTTCAATAGCACACTGCTGTTTTCGGGGAATCGGGCTTTTTGGCCTTTTCAGCGTTTTCGGGGATTCGGGTTTCGATGATTCGGGGATTTGGGTTTTGACGATTCGGGTTGATCCCAATTTTCAAAGCTATTTTGATGGAAAACAGCTGAAATACGGGCTATCCTCCGAGTACCGTTCCCAGATTAAAAATATAATAATCTTCTAGACAAATGAATTTATATGTTGGTCATGTAGGCTTTAAGTCAAGCACTCATGTTTTATGTGTGTAAGGATGAAAAGATAGTTTATTTAACTAGAAGCTGGATAGATGAAAATGTTTATGTTTATCTGGATTGATGATAAGAATGCTGTTTTCATGAAAGCCAGTATGATGAACAGATTTCTGCCTAAATGGAAGTGGAAATGGCGAAGAGAATAATGTTTAACTAGAAGCTGGAATGATGAAGAGAATTGTGTCTAACTAGAAGCTGGATTGATAATAATATTTGTTTTAATGGAAGCATGAATACTTAAAAGATTCCTGACTAGGAGTTGGATCGATGAAAAGTAGGGCTGAACCGATATCACTTTTTGCAGATTATGCCGATACCGATTATGCTGATACCGATTATTGCCGACTATTCATTTGCCGATACCTGATTATTTAGCCAATTATTTTGCTGATTATTTCATTGTGTTTCCTGAAATGTCCGGTTCCAAAAGATACACCTACTGTTACTAGGAGACATATGCATGTTGTTGGGGACTAATCGCTTAGGCAGGCAATACAGATCGACACACCACCGGCAGTCGAACTGTGCCCAGGGTAATTAAAGGCCAAGGAACGGCTGGCCTATTCACAGGCACCCATCTAGTCTCAGGTGATTGGCAGCTAGCATGTATTCATTAGGCATGCCTCCACGATGTATATTCATCGGTTTCTCTGTTGAATTGGCCAGCCATTCTTTGACTTGAATTGGCCAGCCATTCCTTGGCCTTTAAGCAGGCACTATGACTCAATCTGCCCAACACCTATGTTGACATGTTCTCACGGTCTATTATACTAGCACACTGGGTGGTTTCACCAATGGTGTGAAGAAGCCATTGGCTCGATGAAACGATATGGGAACGAAACGAAATGTGGTCCTTCACAGACCCAGTGATGTTGCTGTCGTCATTTTGCTTTAATAGACTGAAAATGATATTATAAAATTAAAAAAATAATTTTTAGTATCGGTGATGATATCTTGCCGATATCCGATACTGCCGATATCTCTATAATTGGCCTGATTAATCGGCTGGCCGATTAGTCGGTACAGCTCTAATGAATAGAATCATGCTTAAGTAGAAGTGGGATTGATGAAAAGAATCATGAGTGGGTAGACGCAGGATTGATGTAAAGAATTTTGTTTAAGAAGAAGCTGGATGGATGAAAAGAATAATGATAAAGTAGAATATTTCATTATGTTCAGAGGCCTATCCAACTTGTTAGTTGTTTGTGAGGCACCCTTGTAGCGGTATTGCCATGTTACGGTGCCATAAATAATAATTATATGTTGTCGTTATTAGTATTATTAATTATTTAAACTCCTCATTCTTATCTTCAAAGTTCAGCAGCGTTTAGCCATGAAATATCTGGTTGACATAATACTTCGGTCTCACCCAGCTTCCTCTCACTGTACATTTCATTTGTCCATTAGGCTTGACCTTTTGATTCTCGTTCCAGAAATGCTATAGCTCAGTTTCGATCCTTTGCTTCAATTAGTCCCTCTCTCTGAAACATGCTTTCTCTTTCTGTTTGCTTTAACATTCTATCTGGCAGTCTCTCATCCTCTTTCGCTTTTCTCAAAGCCTGCTTCTGCTCGAGGGGCCTTGCGCACAAGCAGCGCTTCTGAACGGTTCACCCTACTAGAGGTGCTTTACAAATAGGGGTTGCTTGTGCACAATGCACTTTATTATGAGTTACTATGGGTTGATGGGCATGTGCTGCTGTGTTATGATGTTGCTGGATTGTTTGCAGATGATGTGCTGTTGTCAGCCTTGTTAGGAGATTTAAGTTTCCAGTAGAATTAGCTATTGACACTTTGTCATATTGCATTTGGCTGTCTGAAGATCTATTTAGTTAGATGGTGACCATCAGTATGTATGAATTGATTGACGACTGATGTAAATAGGGCGACCTTGTTAGATGGGTTTACATCTTTACATCTTGTTTACGATTGTTTGTAATTACATTTGTGTTTTTATTATCGAGGTGTCAATTAATGAATTCCAGTGACTGAGTTATGGTGTTTTCATTAGGGACTTTTAGTTGCAGAAACTTCTACATAAATTATGTTAGTCATGTGGATCAGAGTAGCTAATCAAGTGGCAGTTTTTACTCAAATGTTTAGCCTAAGTAGGTTTATGGTAAATTCAGCTTTTGTCTTCAGACCCAATATAGTTTTGAAGTAGTAAATTCACTGATTGAGCCTTTATTGTGACGTACAGTGTAGTGGCAGATTCCACTGTAATGCATTAAGTCGCTCTGGAAGTAACTCCTCCACTGGTTGCACTCGGCCTGTGGCAGTCCCAAGCCTGAACAAAGGAGGAGGGTGACGCTAATGGTCTTTGTTACCACACAGTGTCGTTAAACTGCAGCAACTACTCTGAAAAGTTTGAAAATGTGTTTTTATGAATCTTGCTTATTACCTCTATCACTCCCCTTTTTACTGTTACAGAACAAGGTCTGTGACGGACTTTCTTCTTAGTGTTCAGTTACATGTTACACAAATTGATATTGTCTTAAGAAACTGTGCTGGCTCTGATACTGACCTGGAAAAAGCGCTATATTGACGTAATTGTTTAACTTTCTGTTTTTAAAAGAATAATGCATTTTTTTACAGAGTTTTGTCAGTCTGATGTCGACTGCATCTGTGCAGAGAAAGCATTCCATTCTGTTTTATTGAATTGTGACCACACTAAACTGTGTGAGCTTTGCAACTTTGCAATCCAAACATCTTCATAATCTGCATTTCCTGAACCAGTTTTTGCACTGCAAGACATTCAAGATGTCTGACACTGCTGGTCAGAAAGCCATGTTGAATTTTGTTGAGATATTAATGAACAGCGATGGTCCATTGACAATCTCTCAGCTGGCTGGTCATTTTGGAAGCCGTAACTTTGATGCCGAAATGCGTGCAGCTGCCGGAGGTAATGAGGCTGGACTGAAAAAGCTGCTATTGAAGTTTCCATCACTCTTTGCTGTGAAGGGCAATCTTGTAAGTCTGTACTGTCAAGAGGAGGAGGACCGGATGCGGAGCCAGAGCCCGTTCTCGGATGTTGCTTCAGAGCCAGGCCTTCCAGACATCTCTGTTGAGTTGGAGGCTGTTCGCTACTTCCAGGGCAAATTTGCCAAAAAGCGTGAGCGCTGGATGCCTATAGCAAGCCTTGCTGGGCACCTCTCACAGGCATCTCGAGCTGTTCGAACCGTTGTTGGACCGCAGCTGCAGTTTTGTAATTGGCTTCACAAGCATCCACACATCTTTGAGATATGTGACAACATGGTCGGGTTACAAGAGGACATAGCAGCTGTTGTTCTTAACACTGAACACTCCCAAGACATTGACAATAATTGTAAACCTGCAAAGCCAAAAGAAAAGCAAGACAACATTTGGAAACTCTTCCTGGAAAATGGTAACAAAGTGGCAGATGAAAGTTTGCTGTTTTCACCAATTCATAGGAGGAACCGAATTGACGAGATGGATGGCGATTACGCCTCTCTTCTCTATCTGGTGAACTTGATAGATAGGCATGAAGTACTTGGTGTTGAAGATCTTTGTAAGTGTGTCAATGATGATGCACCACGCAATGTCCAGAATGCTATAAACAATGTCGGAATCGACAAGTTTCTTCAAGATCGTGCAGGAGTCTTCTATGTTGAAGATGGTATTGTGAAGCTGGTGCAGGGTCAACAAGCTAATGAAGAAACTGGATTCGTGGATTTGGAAATGATCAAGGAAGGAACCGGGAAGATTTATCATGTGGCAAAGCTTTGGGGGATCATTGATCTAGGCCAGCACGAGCATGTCTTCTTTGATCGTTCGATCATGGATTCAGACATTGCAGATCTCCAAGCTGAGTACAAGGTCGGGCAGACGCTTTGTTTTCGAGCCATTGCAGCTCCAAAAAAGAGCAGGGCAAAGTGGAAGGCAGTGAGAATTTGGAAACCTGAAAGCTTGCATGAGGGTTTGAAGGATGAACTTTGTGTGATACTCACAGGAGAAATCAGTGAGGGCGATTTGTCGATTGCTTCACATGGGGATATCAATCACCCCACTGAGTTAAAGAATGAAAGCAAAAAGGAGGAAGTTGTGGTTGAAATTAGCAAGACAAAATATAATGGCAATGGGAATCCATCTGAAGAAAGTGACGGTGATGGCAACTCTGAGTCGAGAGGTGATTCTGGGATGGTGGCTGTCGACAGACAGGGTAACAGTTGGAGAGATGAGACAAAACCTGAGCAGCCAAAGAGGTTTGTAAGTGTTGGGTGTCAGACTATGTCCACTGGAGATATCATTGCTACAAATCTTTATCAGTCTACCTAATGCTGTCTGTACAGAGCTTCTCTTACACTAATTAGTAAGCTTTTTGGTATGTTATTGTTATTATTATTACATGTATTATTTTACCCTAGGTAAGTTATCCCTCAGGAACAATATTACACTTTTAGATGTTAATGGGTATTGCATTATTATAATTGTATCATGGCATGTGAGGCATTGGCAATTGTTCAGGCAGATGTTAATGATGCATTCAAGTTCTGCCAAAACTTTATTTTGTCAAGCCGTCCTAACATGAATGATCTTAACTTGGAGAATGGTGCAGAACATGGCTAAGCTTAGGCCTCAAAAAATGAACTGCAAAAGGATGAGGCTGCTCTGTGCTGGGGATTAACCTAAGGTTCTCAATTGGCACTCTCTCCTCATAGGGTTGGCAATGTGCCTGCAGCATGTTAGCTAGTGCTGAACCTTTAAACAGAGTTCTCGGCTACCTGTAGAGTGAGTAACTTGCAGTTGATACACTGGAATTCTGAAATAAGAAGGTTTTCAGAAAAAGTCAGAAGAGTGGCACATGCATATTTTGCATATTCAGATGCAGCCCAAGGGAAGGATTTTGGGAAGCTAATGATGTTGTGTCCTTCTCAACAATCTGTAAGTGCTGCCACTGTGTAAGAGGTCATCCAGATGACCAATGTGAAGAGCATATTGCAGGGAGCATAGCACCAATTGGAGATGGAAAAACAGATTTCGATGTAAAGGGTATCTCTGGTGATTGCCCATTTTGGACAAGATGGAGAAAGAGCCAAAACTCAACACATAAACTGAAAAACAAAACTTAATTTCAGGTACCATGTTGTATGCAGGCTTAAGCATTACTTCTTTTTGTATGATGTTAAATATGTTGAATGAATCTAATTTAACAAGAATATGGTCCTGGGCAGAGCAATTACTGCATGGACTGCAATCTCCGCCCATTTGCAGCAGCGCTAATTCTCACCACTGCACGTTGGCATCATGTGGCACAGTGGCTGATCGGTTAGAGGGGTCAGAATGTGTAATGTTCAGTGTGTGCTGAGCGCACGGGTTTGAGCCTCGGCGGGGACGTCACTGTGTAAGGACCTTGAGCAAGTCCTACATGCACCATTTCCCTGCAGTACAACTGCAATTGCACCACCGAGGTGTGTGTATGCACTTCTGAGCAAAAAGATGTTGGAAGGGCGGTATCAAATAACGGAAATAAAAAAATGTGCTGTGGACAGAAAAAACTAACTAAGCCAGCTTACGAAAGTGTGTATGATGGAATGCTCAGCAGCCACCGTTTGCAGAGTGTACCTGATGACTATGATGCATTAGACCCTCTGAATTCTTGGTGAGTGCTATAAGGCTGCCACCAAACAGTGATGGTCTCATCTCTGTTGGGCATGTACAGTGTTGCAGGACTTGATTTGTCCAGCCATTGCCCAGAGATAAGCTGAGGAAGACACACAGTGGTTGATGAGCTGAAACAAGTGTTGGGCACAATTCTGGTGGTTTCTACACCTCTAACTATAAGACCATGGGATCTGTACGATGTTTACGAATTATAGTGTTACACCTTTGTAAGTTTGGTGTAGTTGATTGATTCTGATGACATGAAATGTGAATGGTTGCATTGATGTTGCCATCTTTCAGCTTGGAGGTCACCTCCAAGCTGAAACAAGTGTTGGGCACAATTCTGGTGGTTTCTACATCTCTAACTATAAGACCAGGGCACAATTCTGGTGGTTTCAGTCCTTTAAGTAAAGGTTCAGTTCAGTAAAGGTCATTTGAGCATTTGACTGAGGCGCCACACCTAGTCCCTGAAGTTGCAGTCACCCCAGATTGCTCAGTTGACTGATCTAGGGCTTCTGCACACTTTAAACTTTGTTTGCCAAAGTGTGGCTGTAACCAACTGTTTCAGGTTAAGCTAGTACATCTGGCACAAATCTTACAGAGATTGTTAGCATTCAGGGTCAAAAGGGTAGCAACACACAAATGGTATATTTGTTAGATATTGTGAATGAGCCAATTAAGCAGAGGGAACTGAAGGGATTTGATATAAATACTGATTGAGAAAACTGTTGCATGGCTGAGAGAAACAGTTTACGGTTTATGTAGTGAGCTGAACAAGGCTATCACATCATTAGAGTAAAGTTATCTCATAAGAAAAATGTTAACTGATGAATTCAAAATCGAATTTATGAATCGCTGAAGGGATTTACATTTCTGCATGGCCTTTGAATTAACTTGGTCACTTTGCCTTGTGCCAGCCTTTGTAGAATGCTTGCTTTGTTCTTGGCCAGTGATTTCATTACTAGTAATTATGGTTTTAATTCATTTTTCTCATTTATTAAATTTTATATTTGGATGACTTATAATTCATGTTGCAGAAGCTTTTTGAATGTGGAACAAAATGTTATGCAAATTTATTTATCTTGCATTATCTCACATTCTCACTTATCCTTGTCAGAATGAATATAAAAAATAAGTAATGCAGAAACGTTGTACGATTCTTGAATGGAAAATTAATTGTAAAACCATTAGCTGTCATGAAGAATGTTGAAAGTTAAGGTAGGATTTAATTTAGATTATATAGTACAAGAGGCATAAAAGACTGTTTTGAATTGCAGCCATTGATATCTTGAGTGCATAATTCTAATTACAAGCATTATGTGATGATTATTATCGCAAGTATAGCATGATAGACCAAAGAATTCTGTCAAATGACAGAATGTTGAAATGCAGGTGATTCTTAACATTCCTTTGTTGCTTATCATTCTTATGTAGGAAAACAATAATTTATAAGTGATTTCAGTTGTTTACTAGATAGATGCCAAGTTCCATTTTACATTCCATAATTCTATGTATTACTGTTTGTGTTACTGTAAATTGTTGTGATTTGTCTGTATATCTTTGTAAAGTTGTCCAGATTCCTTGGCTAGGATTTGTGCCATACAATGAATGGTTAATCTTCATTTTCGAAGTAGCTGATGAATATTAATATGTATTTTGCCTGGGATTCAAACCTTTCGCTCTATTGGTGATCAAGACAAATCCCAGTTAAACTTCTGTAAATGGTATTATTGATTTAATTTATTGTTGACTAATTGTTTAATTTAATATGGCTTTCCGTTCAATGATCTAAACATTTTTATATTTAAGGCTCACACAAGTGTAAGGAACTGCGACAGCAGATTGTTCCTGCCAAAATTACACTATGTAAGTCTTCGACTATCTCTAACACCTGAATGGCGTTTGTTTGAATTGAGCACTTTAACTGCTGGTCATAAACTATTCTAAATTTGTCATTTGTTTTTCACATCTTTTTGTTCAAAGAATCAAAAATAACTGTACCCTGAACGGAATCTGAACAGCTGCTATGTGAGGGATGTGTATGTACTTAGCAAATTTAGGATGTTAACATGCCCCTACCACTCAAAGTGTTAAAGGAGATGTGCAGGGAACTGCTTGGGATTTTGATTGATATTTGAAGTTGTTAAGTGATGTGTAGACAGTCTTTACGAAACATAAATAGAATGTGATCTTTGCCTTCTTCTGAAACTTCATTTCGGCCCTTTTAACTCTTCTATTAGAGAAAGGGTAAAGAATGCTCAGAAGATGTTTTATACTTCCCAATCACAAACGCACAGTAATGCTGCCATAGTCTGGTCTCAAATAAGAGTCTTATATTGTTTGTTAATGTAAGCTGCTTTTAAAATAGACTGTGTTCTAAATTTCTCAGCATATTACTTAACATAACTTATTGTGTGCATTAATCAAATTGTATGTATTTAAATCGTTTGAGCATGAATAGTTTAAAACTATCAAAATCATTATCAAAACATTGTTGTTATTGTTACATTATTTAAAACTCTTACACTGCATATTTTAGTTAACTAATTCCTGTTGTGCGTGTTAACTGAACGTGTACATATTGGAAATCCTCTATGGGAAATTGGGAATCCATTAATTCACTACCTGTTTGAACCACAAACTGCATCATCTTCAAAACGAATATAGCATATAAATTAACCAACATAGGCTAGTCATCACAAACAAAGAACAATTTATCAATTAATAATTATGTGGTTCAAATGCATAATGTACTTAGCATTGCTTAAATCAGATACACTGATATAATTAAGCTTCTTTATTTTACTGATTTCATTACTGTGTACCACTGCAGTATCATGCTAATTATTAGACGACCTGTTGTATAATAAAATTATGCATGTGATGTATTGTTTTTACATGATTCATTTCCTCTTAACAGGATATATGTTCTTATTAAACATTCCAACGGAACATGTGTAAAGCGTTTGCAAAATGACCATTTATTCCATCATGGACGTTTTTCCTAATATGGTGTGCTGAATGATATACTTTAGTTTCTGTTAATTACAGGTGTGTTACTTGTATATATCTGCCTAAAATGTTAGCTTTAACTCCTAGTCAATATATATTAGATGATATTTCAAACAGTGGTCATAAACTGTATGTACATTCTTCTTGGTGTCTGTTATATGGAGTCTGTACTTTTATGATAAGAAATTTATTAGACATGTTATTTATGAATTTTAACCATTTGAATCAAAATTTTTGGGACTTGCTTTGATTTAAATTAAATGTTTGGTCTGTTACTCGTTTTGCTCATTCACACTTACTCGCTTTGCCATTTAGGCACTTAATTATAGTTGTGCCACAGAATTCATGAATGAAATTGATCATTAATGATGTTGTAATGCTTTATGTGATTTTACATGAATGTTGTTTGTTTCTGGTTTTTACAAGATAGAAAGATAACATACTTATTTGTTTGACTGTTAGCAGACTCCTTCAAACATACAAGCACAAGTGAAGGATTGTTTTAGCAATTGGACAATGATCTTCCTTCTTGCACTTGTATAATGTACGCTGTAATTGACATGTGATCAAATGTTGCCCAGATGACGGTTGTCTTCCGATGGTCATTCACTAATCCAAGTTATAACTGCACTTAGCATTGCTTAAATCAGGTACACTGATATAATTAAGCTTCTTTATTTTACTGATTTCATTACTGAATATGTCAGTGTACCACTGCAGTATCATGCTAATTATTAGACGACCTGTCGTGTAATAAAATAATGCATGTGATGTATTGTTTTTACATGATTCATTTCCTCCTAACAGGATATATGTTCTTATTAAACATTCCAACGGAACATGTGTAAAGCGTTTATAAAACAGGAGCTGAATCCTTGTCTCGAGTGCATGAACAGCAAAGAACTTGGCATTACTGTGTGTTGCCTACTTTACTTACTTACATAGAACTAATCAAGCTTTCAGTCAAGATCATACAGAGTCTAGAATATATGATTTAATTTGTTTTTACTGCTCCTGTTTTATTGTCTGCCAATGCAACGATTTGCTAGCGTTAATAGATTGTGAAAGAGCGTACAGTGAGTCTGTTGATTCTCTGATAAACGTGATGTATCGGGATGCATATATATATGTATGTATATATATATATACACATACATACATTTATATACATATATATAGAGGGGAAGCAAGTTGGAAACTTTTGGCTTAATTGCACCCTGTTTAATATCCACGCCATTGAACCTCGTTTCCTAAATTTTAACCCCTCGGCCAAAATATAGCAGACGCAACCTCGGAAGGAAGTAGGCCTTCAATGAGGCCTACTAAAACTGCAGCTATTTTATTTAGCAAATATAGCTACAAGTTCAAACAGTGTAATATTATGAAAATATGGCTGAATATGACGCTTAAATCATTGTTTTAGACACTTGAGGCGGCACGCACGCATCACAGGATAAACAAACGCTGCGTGTCCATAATCCACCAACAACATATCTAATGTTGAACTGTTGTTGAAGACCCTGTACTTCCTATAGTATAAACCAGTCTCCATTCTCGCACAGAACCATTAGAAGATTATCAGCTGCTGACAATTCGGCGATCCTTTACATACCGTTTCTAAACAAAACGAACGTCAGAGTCTGAATTAAGTGTCCATGTTCCAATAAATATAGGTCCTACCTACGTGTATACTAACATCAACAGTCAACCACTCGATAGAGTTTCAATAAATAATATTATATGGGTCGTGTGAACAACAACGGTGGCCCTGCAGAAGTATCTAGGGCGGAGCATAAGTCTCATTACAGAGGTCATGTATAATTTGGTATTGTTAAGACACTATTGGCTCTGCTGTCACACCAGCCTTTTCATTACCAGAACCACATTCAGCAGTTTTACGCTATCGTGCAGTTTTTCTCATTCCGGGTGTCCTAAGTAAGCTCACCATAGTTTTCAAATTAAAATCGCAGTGCCATAAATTTAACGTCCTTGTACTAACTTATAGGGTTATTATGGGCCCAAGTATTTTTAGGGCTAATATATATACCTCGCCAGGCTAAAGTATACGGACAAAATATAATAGTGTTTCTTCAATTGTCTTTCCCATCATTTCATATTACTGTTCTAAACAATTTTAAGCCGCTTCAATTTTGTTCCTTTGTTAAACAACTTAAATGCAAGCTTCTAGTCAACACTAGGCCTACCCGGCACAATTTTCAATCTACTTTCAAATAAACCTGTATTCCTTCATTTTAAAACGTAGTCCTGGTCTGTTTGATTGATATCCGTTGCCAATAGCTTATGCTTTGCTATAATATGCTCCGCCCGCGTGTATAATTTATATCTAACTCTATTTCAAGTACGTTGATAGGCTATAGTTAATGCAGTCAGTCAGTCTGACTAATCAGGGATCCCATTGGCCTCCCATCATAAAGAAATCCTCGATCGACTCGGCTGTGATGATCAAATTCGATTGGCGAATCGGCAGTTGGTCAGTCGGTGGTTTGATTTCAAGCATTGCGCAATCTGTTGTGCACAAAATCATTTTTTAATATTTATTTGCATTAGACATATCTTCTCTATAACATGTTGCTATTACCACTGTCGTTTTAATTAGACCCAATTATTGTTACTAACATCATTTTTTATATCTCAGATTTTACAAAATTAGAGATACCAGTAATATTCTGTGATGGCCATACTTACATGTATTCTTCTTATTGTTATTACAATTATTACTACTAGTCTACTACAATTACAGCTGCTATGTGCTGCTACTACTACATACTCCAATATGCACCACGTCAGTAGATCTAATGTACAACGTCCCTGCTACATGTCTGATTCTGCTATCCTTAGGCCTAGGCCTTACTACTGTCTATATAGTCTATTGTTCTTAATTTCTTACAGATGTAGGCCTACACAACTTTCTATATCAACCTTATATCCTCGACCCTGCTTCTTTTCAATCAATTAATCGGATCGACTCCCACACCCAGTTTCCTCTATCGTAACCATAAGACTTCCTCTTCTAAAAACTTATTGACTGAATCCATGTTTCAAAGCTTCAGGTTGCAACCTGGCGTCGTATACATAAACAACATGTGAACAAGTGTCAGCAAAAGACTCGACTTGGATGTTGTGTTAGTAATCAGCAAGAGCGTGCATGCAGGTGGAGCTTACAAATAAAGTGCTGAATTCTATGCACGAAGGTCGCGCTGATGCCGTGACCTTGACCTTGCCACTTCTGATGTGATGATGTCAAGGTATGGTTGTGTGAGGTTCATGTCTGAATCGACTACTGTGTCATTGGTCGACGATTGTCCGATGGTGTCTTCAACTGACCACAGCGGCAGCTCCACTGGAGCGGCAGAATGACCTGAAACAACCACAGATGACAACAATGACATTGTCATCCCTTTAGCCTTCAGCATAATCTCGCATATTATTTAGCTACATGTATCGACAAGACCGCAGGGCTGCGTCTCAAGCTCTTCTGTGAAGGGATTTTCGCTTCCCGCCGGTGTCTTATTTCAGAACCTTATATCTAAGGCAGCAGGGTTGGAACGGTCCGTGCACGGGTGTACGTACAATTACAGGTTGCACTGTGAGAGACGCTTTGTAAATTCGTAAGTAAAATAGAACTACAAGCAATTCGTACAATCAGACGTATATATTAATATAATATGTAGACCTATATATACCCAGTACTGGCAGTACACATAGGCTCTACACACACACAAACACACACACACGCACACATACATACACACACACACACACTTGTTCGCTAATAATCGTTGACTTGCTCACTAATACTCATTCACACGCGCACACATACCTGCTCGTCGATACTTGCTGACGAGCACTCACTCGTCGCTCACTTATACTCGTTCACCGTTCACGTGCTCGAAGGCCTGTATGTACTCGCTGACACAAATCAGCTGTTGAAATATCAATAGCGAATTGGCATGGTTGAGCCGCATTTTAACTAGCAAAACAATTTAGAAAATGATGCAAGTAGCACCTAATCATATGGATATCAACGTATCAAGTGCAGAGGGTCACAAGCTACATCGTACGTCACACAAGGCTATATGAAATATAGATAACAGTTGGGAGCACGTGTGAATTCAGTGGGGGCTTTCCCCTATAGACAATAATACTGTAGAGAAGAACGCAACAGCTGATCAGCTGACTTGTCAGTCTGCAACAGCTGGATGTAGGGTAAGCTTCCTGCTATATACTTGAACTCAATACTGACTTTGATCTTCGGTGCAGTTGAAACCATCGAAGTATTCTCCCGGAGGCAATTCCTCCGTTCCTCCGTCATTCAGCACTGTCACCTGGATTCCGAAGTTCCTCTGAGGTCGCTTCACCCAATCGTCTACGGTCGGAGTGAGGTTGATCCGTAGCCATCCAGACAGAGTACGAGAGAAGAGCACAGTTCGTATTACTGATCTCGGCTCTATATATATACACACACATATATATATTTACACATACATACATACATACATACATACATACATACATACATACACACAAACATACATACATACGTACATACATATATGTGTGTGTAGGTGCGTGTTTGTTTGTGTGTTTGTTTGTGTGTGTATGCGTGTGTGGGTGTAGGCAGGTGTATGTAAATAGGTGTGTGTGTGTATGGGCCGTCCATAAATGACGACGCATAATTTTGGACGATTTTTGACCCCCACCCCTTCGTCACACGTCGTCACAAATGCCGTGACTCCCCACAAATATGACGTCACATAGCTCTGACCCCCTGAAACAACAGATGTCCAGAATTTTACATGTAAATTTTCTTAGAAATAAATAGGCCTAAATAAAGTAATGATAATGTAAAATTAGGCCCTATAGCAGAAAAAAATGGAAAAAGTATAAATATTACACTCATTATGCAATCCACGGGATGATAAGATCTGATAGAATCATTGATTGCATTTAAAAAATGTTTAATAACAGTAACTTGAAATAATCCATACTACTCCCATGCAGAAGCACATAGCTCGTTCATGGACTAAATAGGGAGAGCTAGATCTCATCATCCTGTTCAATAGATATTCCAGATCCAGCCCTTATTCGTCTATCCAATCAATACTTTCTCCATTTCCTTCATTGACGCTTACAACCATTAGTTCACTTTGCCGACGTGTAGTGACTTTTGTGGCCTGATGCGTTTGGCGGTAGGCCTATAGCCTAACTGATTCTTGCTTATATGTTACGGAATGGCTGCCTCACTTCCAAAACCCCATAAATGACAACCGTAAAAGTAAACAATCAAAAAATTAACAATACAAATATAATAATTAGTGTTGTTAAATTGTGGTAACAGTTACCGCTAATTAAGTGGAATTTGTTTAATTAAAGGACAATTTTAAATAAAATTACGCATTTTTATGTTTGAAGTGATGATGTGACGTCACATTTCGTTGACCCAGATACCCCTCGTCACACTTCGTCAAAATGGGTGAACCCTCCCCCTAGGCGCGCGACGTCATTTAAGGACGGCCCCCATATGTGAGTGTGCGCGCGCGTGTGTGGATGTGAAACATAATTATTGCCAGATGTAGACTGTCACCAAGCAGCGTCCCTCGCACGTGCATCATCGACCTTGAACTTATTTTTACCCTGTGCCTGCTACTGATTTTATTTTGACTATTGGCGAGTATAGGAGCTCGTTTCCAAGACTCAGCTTTCTATACAATGACGCAACGACTATATATCACGCATACTATTAGCATTGAGCTCATACATTAGAAAATCAACTTGTAAAGTCATAATAGTGCGATTGTTAATTCCCAGCCATCGTGGAAAAAAGACGGCGTTTAGACAATAGATGGAATAATTTATTAAATGCAGAAGGATGAACTCAGCTGACGTAATTAAATCGTACTCAAAGAATATTCAAATCAATTATATAAAGACAGAAAATAAATCAAATTATAGAGTGGCGTCTACTAATGGGTTTTGGGAGAGCCACCTCCAACGGCTGCCAAAGGTTTGGGCGGAACATTCCGAATATAATTTGATTTAAAGTACAGTTCTTGGTGACTCCTGTGTCGTTTATAATATTAGTAGGCCGAGGATGGTTACTTCTCCCATTCCAGCCGCTTGGTTTTAAACGACACCAAAATATAAGCCTAATAATGATAATAATAATAATAATTTTCGTCTAATTTCGAACTGACAACAGCGCAGTAGGTTTACGAACAAGATGGCATGCATGACCGAACGATGACAAGTTATTACTGGAGTCGAATTTAACTGTCGGCAGCCATGCAAGGCGAACATTGCGTTATACATCTGACTTAACCAAGGCCACCGCCTACAGCGCCTAGCGAAAGAAGGACCAGTCAACCTCACGGAATACGTACATCCGAATGAATCTGAAACGCGACATCGTTTAATATGACTTGCTATAGGCTATGTTTAATATGACTTCCTATAGGCTACGTTTAACATGACTTACTATAGGCTATGTTTAGTATGACTTGCTATAGACTATGTTTAATATGACTTGGTATATACGTTTAATATGATTTGCTATAGGCTATGTACCGGATCCTTGTCTGGTTCGCTTCGGTTGCCGACTGTACAGATAGACTATGACCTTCAGTTGATCGCTGTCTCCATCCGAGGAACTCGGCAGTTTTCGTCTTCGTGTTGTTGTTATTCGCTGTCCCAATCGTCCCTGCCCACTGCGGCCGCTGGTCGGCGCTGCACGATGAATACCTTCAACAATGGAGATTATGCGCATCATTAAAATTGATGAAACTGACGACGTTTATGATGATGATGATGATGATGATGATGATGATGATGATGATGTTGATGATGACGATGATGATGATGATGAGGATGAAGTTGAGTTTTCTGCCAGAAGGCATGTGGTGGACAGTGGTTCATTGGCCGTATGCCACCCGGAATGAGTTGTGTTGAGTGCTGATGGGGTTTACCGGTGCCTTCCTCATAGACAATAATGGGCGAACAACTTGGCCAATGTCGCAACGCAGTGGCTTGGAGTAGATTCGAACCGGTGACCCTCCAATTACATGGTACAGAACATAAAGCAACACCTTTGCAAGTCATCAAAACGCTTAGTACGATTTGAATGCCCATGGACATGAACTGGCACTAACACAAGCTACCACGTGATTAGGACTCTGCTTACACAGACTGTCTTTAAACGGAGACTGGTACCCGCGAACTAGAGGCCTAACTGGGAGCATCAGAAGGACAGCGCTCATCCACGCAACACAAGCAGGCTATAGTACAGGCCTATACGACTATAATCTCTTGTCTGTTTAGTCAAATTAAGTCTGTGAGGCAATTATGAACTTGCTGTGTTATAGGTTAGTTTAACTTAAAGGCCTTGAAAAGCACGGAATTTAGGCTAAAGAGCGCTGAAATGAATGCGGACATAGCTTACAATCTAGAGTACGTGTTTGCTTGTAGGCTATAATTAATTGGCGTTGTTCATATGGCGCTACCAAGCAAAGTGAAGTTAGGTCTACATTGGTTAGTATACCTACGTCGATGAAAATGTTCATAAAATAGTAAAATAGTCCAACTCCGTCCGCCACCTTTCTGCGACCATGCAGTATTCTAGTAGGTGGTGGGAGGTGAATAGCGTTTCTTTTTGTGAGAATGCAGAAGTCGTGTTTGTCTCTCATTCGAGAAGCATTTTATAACTTCTTTCAACATCAGCGTATACTGCGTTTCTCATGAATTTCCACAGAGGCATAAACAAGTTTCTTTTTACTTTGACCCCGAAATCGTTCAATGACATTAACGGTGTCCAGTAATATTTCATCCGTCCTAAAATCTATGCCCCTGGTGTAATATACCGACATAGAGTATCTGGTGGAAATCATTTCTATCCTCCATCGTGTAAAATTAGGAGATACAAATTCACAGGTGTTAGGCATCATTGAAAAATGCGTGTATTTGAAAATCTATGCTGCAGTTAAAATCCAAAACCAGAAGTTGATAGGACATAGGCCTTGGCCTAATCTTGCGCTTCTGCCATGGCCGATGTGCAACAACATTATAGTTGGGCATACTCTCAATGCAATAGGTTAGGCTATCGCGCGCTATAGCATGACCCGCTTCTCTTTGCTGGAATCTTGTATTGCTTTTCATCCACAAAGGTGTACACTTAGCAGCAGATTCTCTCCGGCATTACTCGTCAATTCATCCATTTTCTCTGACGTGTCCCATAGCGGCGACACCGCTGTTGATCCATCTATAGGGCGGAAATAATTTTAAGGTGATACTCTATTTGTGACACCAGCCCCGTAATTAATTTACTGCACGGCTGCGTTGATGGAGATAGCTTACGACGAATCTCCAGTTTTAGGAGAGCGCGCAGTTAGACTCCAGGTCCAAAAAAGCTGTAGAAGAATCGTAAAAAGCGTAGAATATAGAAGTCGAAACAACAAACAGAGGAACTTTGGACGCAACCGAAGAAAGTGGGATTGAATTAGGCGAATAACTCAACCACGTGCCATAGAAAAAGAGTCAACACCCTCCTACATCTTTTAATAGCCCCACCTCTGTCCCTCCCTACCTTAATTCCCAGCGGCTTTCCCTTCATCCTCCTGCTCCACCTGACTTCCTCCTCCTCCTTTTCCTAGCTCCTTGACCACCTCATCCTTCTCCTCGACCTCCTCCTACTCTTCCTTCTCCTTGATCTCCTTCTAATACTCCTTCTTCTTGACTTCCTCCTCCTTCTCCTTGACCTCCTACTCCTTCTCCTTGACCCCTTCCTCCTTCTCCTTGACCTCCCTCTTTTCCTTGATTTCCTCCTTTTTCTTCTTGACCTCCTCCTCCTATTCCTTCTCATTGACATCCTACTCCTACTCTTTGACCTCCTCCGTCAACTCCTTCTCCTTGACCTCCTCAGTGTATAAAATAGTCTGCCTTTCCCTCTATCGCAGATCCTGATGCGTCTTTAACTCCTTATGAATCGTTACGATTGAAGAGAGAGTAGAAGCAGGGAATGAAGGGACAGAGACTAGAGGAGGAAGAGGAGGAAGAAGAGGAGGAAGAAGAGGATGAGGAGGACGAAGAAGAGGACGAAGAAGAGGAAGTGGAGGAGGAAGAGGAGGAGGAAAAAGAGGAGGAAGAAGAGGGAGAGGAGGACGAAGAAGAGGACGAAGAGGAAGTGGAGGAGGAAGAGGAGGAGGAGGAGGAAGAGGAGGAGGAGAATGGAAGACCTGTTGGGTTTTAATGCGAGGCGGATGTGATGGCTTGGTTAGCGTTACTGGCTGTTGGGACGCAGAAAGAGACGAATATAGGACAGAACGACGAAGATGGGGATAGAGGATGATAGGGATAAAATACGATAGGAATACAGAAAGACAGGGATCCAGAAAGATAGAAATATAGTAAGATAGGGATAGAGTAGTGGCAACGGAGTGGGGGTGGGGTCGTCTGTTGTATTTGGCATTTTGCTTATGATCACAACAGTTGTTCATTGGACTTCGTTATACGCTTTACTGGTTTAGGTGGGTCATGGCTAAGTTGAAGCCAGATTATCATCTGAGTGCAGCGTTAGTCTAATAACCGTTATCTTATCATAATCATTCAATTGTAATGCACTCATCACCATTGTCGTACTCATGATCGTCATCAGCATGACCATCGTCGTTGTCGTTATCATAACCATAGTTGTTAGAGATGTCGCCATCACATGATATAGTCAATCGGACTCAACGGAGTGGGTAGGAAATGGGTATGAAGATGAGGGTACATACTAGCAGTGCGGGTTATCTTCCTCTTGAGATGCAGATAGGCTGAGAGGACCTTCGTTTCTTTTCCCAATCGATGACCATTCGGTTCAGCTGCTGATTCTACGTTGAAGTACAACCGGAAGTTCGTTCCGTCGTTCCATCCACCAGAGAAGTTCCGTGGACCGGAACCTAAATGTTCCCAGACAGACCGTCACAGACGCCGCATATTATCACAAGTTCCAGTGATTACATTGTCAGAGGGGGGTGGGAGTGATCAACCCACAGTTCATTTTCAACCTTGCCAGTAAATTCTTTAAAATTACGTTGGGGAGGTCAAGCAAACCCCCGACCAGCTTTCAGTGGCTCAATGTATATGTAATGTAATGTAAATCTTAGAAAATTTCTCAGTGCCCACAAAAGCCACGTTAGGGGATCAGCTTATTCACCGGCACTATACCAAATCATATCCGCAATAGCCAAGCCTCTCGAAATTTCGGGTGGGTCAAACCGAGGTGATTCTTGCACTGAAACCTCACAGTTAGACCTATCCCTTATACAATTCAACCCGTATACGACTGTCGTAAAAAATCTGGTCTGGATATCGGGACACGTTAAATCTTCAGTTAGCCTACAGTTACAAGTATGCATTAAGATTATTTTGATGATGACGACAACGGTGATGATAATGATGAGGATGCGAAGGAGAGGGAAAAGAAGAAGGGATCAGCACAAGGATGAGAAGATAATTAGGTCTATACGTATACATTTATATGTATATACGTTATATATATATATGCATATATGTATTTAAATATGTATATGTATATTTGTGTGTGTAAATATATTTAATATATTTATGTATATGTAATATATAATGTGTGTAGACCTGTATATATACATATATAATATAATGGTTGAATAGTTACACTGTGGAAGGTAGACCCTATTCCTGGCGATGGGTTCCTGTCCGTCTGCCCTTCCAATGACCGGTTGAGCCCTGTCGAGCAGAGCCTTGAAGTCCTGATAGTTCGGCATCTCCAGATGTCGCGGCGGAAAGCGAATCCCAACGGTCGATGAATTACGTCTGGCATGCCACAGACGCTGCAAAAGCACGTTCTTCCGCCTCTCCTTCGACCTACAGCCCCAAATCAATCAATCAATCAATTAATCAATCAGTCAGTCAGTCAGTCAGTCAACCAACCAACCAACCAATCAATCAATCAATTATGTCTCCTCACTATAGTCGGATGGCCTTGTTCGAGATCATATTGCGATTAGACTTTACAGTGAAGTTTACACAGACCACTCGTGTCACTGATCTCGGCGTATACGACTATACGAGACCATCCACATATTACGTACGCAGCGAGGGGAGCTTCAAATTTCTGCCATTCTGCGTACAGGTGCGTATGGCGAGGGAGGGGTCCCAAAAATTTGTACGTACGCAAATATAATTGTATCATTATGACGTTCACAATACAGAATATGAAAATCAGAACTGAAAACCTAATCAGCGACTATATGCATAATTAATCGATTTCATGTAGCATTAAAACGGTTTCAAATGCAAGCGTTATTAGTGTTTTAATTCTTCATAACTGTTAACAAATTTAAGCTGTTAAGTATGATGTTTAACAAAAATAAATGACCTGTGGTAAAATCATTGCCTTATAGATGTTTTCAGCTATTTAACCTTTGCAATGGTAGGGGTAGAGTTCAAATGTGCGTACGCATGGGGGAGGGATCACGAAATGAACGCGGTGCAACAGGGGCAGAGGTCTGAAAATCCGATTTTTTTGCGTATGTAATATATGAATGGGCCCTAAGCCAACTGCGCTTCTAAGAGAGCGAGCAAAGCCGTGCGTCATTCGTCACCGTCACAGATGCTGACATTTTCGTAACGTTGACTCTATGTCATAAAGACCCGTATATTATAATGTGTATACTCCAGAACCTATCAGGCTATCACCTACAGCCCTGCAAGTGCACGACTACTGTTATGCCATTGACTGCTTTAGCGATGGCTGGCAATTGCTCACATAGGACTCAACAAAATTACCACTTTCTATGAGTTTATATATATATGTATATTATATATACATATATATAACACAAATATATAAAAATATACATACAATATTTATAATGAATATAGGCTGCATAATAATAATATTTTGATCTTAGTGGCACCCAAGAATGCTACATAAGCTTATATCAATGTATGCACCAGCCAAATTGTCTTAATGTCATATCAGCGTTTTAGTTAGTCAGTCAGTAATTCACTCCTTCACTCAGTCATGCACTCATAAAGTCATTCGTGCAGTTACTACTTACTCAGTCAGTCAGTCACTCAAAATTTGCTTGGCCTACGTAAGATTAGTGAAATGATCCGTAACTGCATGCATTCCTGGAATCATTGGTCACGCGCTGTTGAAGCCCATCATGCGCAGTTCACGTGGTTCATGATCGACGAGACATTGATTGGGGGAACACGTGACGTCATTCCTGTCAATTGACTCAGCTTACGTCGATTTATTACAGACGGAGGATTGGCGAATTTACACTATACGTTACAATGACGGCGCTGTGCGGAAATAGAACGACTGTCAATTTGAAACTATGTTGAAGAAGCTTAGATATCACTCCAAAGCCCTTGCATTAGCGCGTTTAACCGTTTATCGAGAGTTAACGCGAGAGTGAAATTGAAAGTCAGAGACGATGACACGCAAAAAGTCACAGAGAGCGACAGTACAAACCGTGACAAAGAGCAGGCAAGTCTAGATGCTGACCGACCGACTTACTTATCTACAGATACAGAGAAATAATATATATATATATAGATTTATATATAATAAATAATATATAAAAAGAAGAAAAGTAGGCCATATGTATGTTTGTATCTTTCACAAAACCTTTTGATCCACTGAACCGATTGCTCCCAAACTTTGCACAAATACTTCTTAGCAGCCGAGGATAAACATAAGGGGAGGGGGGTTAGCGATCCAATAAATGTTATCATTTCCCCTGTTCTACGGGTGAATTTAGAAAGTCCATGTGTCGGAAAACTGCCATGCTCCACATTTCTGCGGCGCCGCCTGTCGAGTGCCCTGTGGCGACTGACGAATATACTGTCCGACACTTTTTTAAAGTGCATTCAACACATCTAAGAATTGTAAGGATTACCTTACATATTTCGACACGGTCAAAGCCGGGTAATTCAGCAAGTGGCATATAAAAGCTGAAGTGGCTTCTATGGCGCCTACCTAACTGCTCCACTGTTCGTGCTCTGACAGTGCCAGTCCGAAGCCTGGAGAAAGGAGAAGGGCGACACCAAATCATCTTCGTTATGGAACGGTGTCAATTTAAAAAAATCAATCGACTATGGCGCCTACCGTATCCTTTCTCGAACCTGTTCGCTGGATGGTCTCGGCACTTCACTTGCTGAATCGCTTGTGGCTGGGTTTGTATTGGAAGCATGATGCGCGTTTCCGCCGCAGTCTCTGCTGTATGACGTTCCTTCACTCGATTCAACGCAGTCGTCAGACTCCACCAGATTGATGCCGTCACTCGTACAGAAACCATTCGGAAGTAGAACGAATAACAGCAGTGCCGCTGTTGCTACTGCTTCGGAAATCCTTAGAACGTTTATGCAGCGCATTTCTACAGTTACGTCAAGCTGCCTGTCTATAGAGGTAACAAATTTTCGTGCAAATAATGTCGTTATAACATGACAGTCTTATATAGGTCTGCTTACAAACTAAGCCTTCATGCGGCACTACTTAGGCTTAAGCTGATAGTTTATTTTGTAATCTGCTTTCTTCCTAGTTTCTCAGATTAAACAGAATTGTGTTCTTTCAAGATACGGGCTGTTTAATCGGTCCCTTCCAAAAGTCGTCTGAAAACAAGCAGGTCTCTGTCTGAGCTTCGTTTGTCTTTCGCGTCTTCGAACACAGTGTTTACGTCTGTTAGCCTACGTCTGACGTTTAGCCGATTCGACCAATCACATGTATCCAAGACATACCCGACTAAATCGCACCAGATGAAATAAGTACTAGCTGTTAATAGACAATGAGGTGCTGCAAACTGAGGGAACGCATTGACTGAGAGCCCAGTGCCTAGGTTTTCTTTGTCAACTGCAGAACCGGAGCTAAGTATTAGGGGAATGCCTTGGGTGGCCGGCCGGTCGCCTTTGGCATATTGCCAAAAGAGAGCGATAATCTCAGCCAATTCTAAGGGTGCTGTAGCTTCTCTCTGTCTCGCTCTCTATCTCTCTCTCTGTCTCTCTCCCTGTCTGTCTCTGTCTCTGTCTGTCTCTGTCTGTCTCTGTCTGTCTCTGTCTGTCTCTGTCTCTCTGTCTGTCTCTGTCTCTGTCTCTCTCTGGCTGTCTGTCTCTGTCTGTCGGTCTCTCTCTCTCTCTCTCTCTCTCTCTCTCTCTCTCTCTCTCTGTCTCTCTCTGTCTCTCTCTCTCTCTCACACACACACACTCTCTCTCTCTATTAGAGGCTGAGTAGTAGATGGAACGACTGCCAGAACCCACGAGGTTCGAAATTCGGCGTAAGATGAAATGTTGAAGTTCGATTTCGCAAATGCCAGGAAGCAACGGGAGAAAAAAAAGCCTCACTTTTATCAATGCCTGTTGTCTCGAAGTTACACACAGTTGCTATAACGTGTATTATGCATGTATTGTAATGGCATTCGCTCTTCGCCCGGGGCCGTTTAGCCTATTATTAAGATTTTGAAAACTAAAAGCCTGTGAATAAGTTGGTTTCCGTGAAAGAGCTTTTTGAACGATTTAGAAATGTCGACATTAAGTCTACGATTGTCTGTCTGTTTATCTGTCCTTAAATCAATCAATCTATCTATCAATCCATCTGTCTATTTATCTATCGATCAATCAATCAACCAACCAGTCTATCTATCTATCTATCTATCTATCTATCTATCTATCTATCTATCTATCTATCTATCTATCTATCTATCTATCTATCTATCTATCTATCTATCTATCTATCTATCTATCTATCTATCTATCTATCTCTCTATCTGTCTGTCTGTCTGTCTGTCTGTCTGTCTGTCTGTCTGTCTGTCTGTCTGTCTGTCTGTCTGTCTATCTTTCTTCCTTTCTTCCCATCCGTCTTGCGAAAAGCATGAACTGCAGAGAGAATTTTTTTATTTTTTCAACGTCACGTGACGGTTCTGCTGAACTTGAGCGTCGGACTCGAGTGGATGCTGACAGGCTGCAGATGCTGTTACGGTGATTGATGTTGATCAACGCATCGACCTCTCTTCATCGTCCATGGCAACGAAACCGGTGGTTGCTTTTTCTCATGAAAAACATGTAACTTCTTGGTGCAGAAAGGGCATAAGTAAAACAATAGGATGATGGTACGAGGGTGCTAGGGAGCATAGTTTGAGGTGCATTCCGATAGACAACATTCAACTGACTGACTCTTACGATTTACCCTCTCTGCCAGGGCATTGTGACCCCAAAAAAGTCGCCCATATACACACCTCTACGTTGGCTGCAAAATTTGCTGTAGGAATGTTTGAAAAAGATAACCACGATTCAGTGACTATATAGGTCTATGCAATCCTTCATGCCATGCAGTTGACCGTGTCTTAATTTCAGTATCGCTCTGTGACCTCTGGTTGACATTTGCTCTGTTGAGCTAGATAGTATCGATATGAAGTTAAGAATTTATATATCCAAACCACAAATAACAAGGAATAGGTCACGATTCCGTAATACGTGTAGGCCTAAGAGTATAAGTGTCAACGAAGCATAGATCAGTTATGTGGACGAGATAAAATGTATAGGCTGCATATGTTCTGGTTGCCGCCAAGTCATTTAGCTTAATCAGCATGAAATGGGTGTGATGTTATAGGACCTATTAGGTCATTTAATCTCTTGTACATAGCAAGTGCTATAAATTATAGTGCGCCTGTTTTCGTCATTTGCGTGTTGCTATACGTTCCCTCTTCCATGATGCTGATGTTATTCCTATTCATGCTTTTGTCACCAGTAGGGTTGATCACTGTTGTTCTGTTCTCGCAGATCTTCCGGCTGGCCTAATGGAGCGCCTTAACTGGGTTCTCCGCTCTGCTGCCAAGCTTGTTGGTCATATTCCAGAACTTGCCCTAGTACAGCATACATGCGTGATGTGCTGCACTGGCTTCCTGTCTCGCAGCGCATTAGCTACAAGATAGCAGCGCTTGTCTGGCGGTGCCTTGTTGGTATCGCTCCGTCCTATTTAAGTTGTCTCTGTTGCATTTCTGACATTTCCTATTGTAGCATCGAAGTTTGCAGCTTACAGTTGCGATGTAGTCAGAGTTTTTAATATATATTCCTTTAGGCTACAGTTAACTATGATTAGGCCTACATAAGGCTGCGCTGGAAGGCAGACCCTGGGTCTTTTTTTTATCCTCTCATGCCCGTAATACTCAGAAAATAGGAACAACACACGATTTCACAACATCGTCTGAAAAGCCCGTTCTCAGATGTTGCTTCAGAGCCAGGCATTCCAGACATCTCTGCTAAGTTGGAGGCTGTCTGCTACTACCAGGGCAAATTTGCCAATAAGCGTGAGCCCTGGCTGTCTATAGCAAGCCTTGCTGGTAGGGTTGCCAACTCTGAACAAGCCTATTCCGGTACATTTCCCAGTTTCCCCTGTGATAAATGGCAAATCACTCAAATTTCCAACCCTGAACAAACTCATTCCGGTACATCTTCCAATTCCCACTATGATGAATGATTTATGCAGTTCATTGTTCACATCCATTCAAAAACTAATGGTACTGGCATCAAACATAAACAAACCCCATTCCGCTAGGCTTATGAAATGAAAGTTTCTGATGGACTGCGATGCAAGCGGTTTGTCGACATCCAAATCTGGAGGTCAGCCAGAGTCTGACTCATTGCCCGAACAGCAGAAGAGGCATTGGAAGCCGTGCAGTGTGAGTACATGTAGGTTTGAACGTCATCATCGTAGGCCTAGCACAGCAATGGAATTTTAAGGACAGAAGCAATTTAAAAAGAGTGGATGACGTCCAGAAATGGACACAGCACCGAGCCACGAGGAAGGCCATGAGGGCAGGGAGCCACGTCGACTTGGGGGACCAATGAACCACACAAATGAAGAGCTCAATAACGAATGATGTCAAACAGCTGAAAAAGTCACCAGGCAGGTGAAACGAAATCTTTTTCCGCTTAAGCAAAACATCATGATCGACATGTGTGAAAAGCGACACTGACGCCAAACAGGGCCAGTAGAGTCTACTGTGAATTGTCTATAGCCCCAAAAATGTTGGAAAGGAGTCAACGGAGTAACAGCGTCTCCGTGGAGTGACCTTTCCGAAACCATATCGGCATTTCGGAAACAACTTATTTAACTCTAAATAAGCAGTGAGCTTGAAGGCAACAATTGTTTCGATGGTTTTCAAGATACATGTAACATTTGCAATCTATCGAAATTGACGGGATCAGATTAATAAAGTCCACTACGCTTGAGGATAGGAACCAGAACTCCGTTCTGGATAGATCAGTTGCAGAGAAGAGTGAGAAACGAAAGTGAGTCTAGAATGTCTACAAACTCAGCAGAAACGTCGGGAGAGAGTCAGGTTCACATACTGCAGGATATTGGTGGAGAGGTGAGAATGGAGCGGCGTAGCTCAGCACTGGTACTGTAGTTAGTAGGGTGGAAAACCGGTGGGGTAGAGTTAGCAGAGTTCTGTCAAATGCCGGTGATCTTAGCGGCGCTCACGACGATCTTCTCTTCCCAATAAGTACACTCCTTTTCCCGGAATTCGCGATGATCAAGAACATTGAGAATTAAACTGTTGCGTTACATTGCTAATATTGCTTGAATTTGAATAATCACACGATCTCTTGCATACAGTAACTTGGAATACCTATTCATGGAAAATGGTAACAAAGTGGCAGATGAAAGTTTGCTGTTTTCACCAATTCATAGGAGGAACCGAATTGACGAGATGGATGGCGATTACGCCTCTCTTCTCTATCTTGTGAACTTGATAGATAGGCATGAAGTACTTGGTGTTGAAGATCTTTGTAACTGTGTGAATCATGATGCACCGCGGAATGTTCAGAATGCTATAAACGATGTCGGAACCGACCAGTTTCTTCAAGACCGTGCAGGAGTCTTCTATGTTGAAAGTGGTATTGTGAAACTGGTGCAGGGTCGACAAGCTAACGAAGAAATTGGATTCGTGGATTTGGAAATGATCAAGGAAGAAACCGGGAAGAATTATCATGTGGCAAAGCTTTAGGAATCATTGATCTAGGCCAGCACGAGCATGTCTTCTTTGATCGTTCGATTATGGATTCAGACATTGCGATCTCCAAGCTGAGTACAAGGTCGGGCAGACGCTTTGTTTTCGAGCCATTGCAGCTCCAAAAAAGAGCAGGGCAAAGTGGGAGGCAATGGGAATTTGGAAACCTGAAAGCTTGGATGAGGGTTTGAAGGATGAACTTTGTGTGATACTCACAGGAGAAATCAGTGAGGGCGATTTGTCGATTGCTTCACCTGGGGATATCAATCATCCCACTGAGTTAAAGAATGAAAGCAAAAAGGAGGAGGTTGTGGTGGAAACTAGCAAAGCGAAATATAATGGCAATGGGAATCAATCTGAAGAAAGTGATGGCGATGGCAACTCTGAGTTGAGAGACGATTCTGGGATGGTGGAAGTCGACAGACAGGGTAACAGTTGGAGGGATGAGACAAAGCCTGACCAGCCAAAGAGGTTTGTAAGTGTTGGGTGTCAGACTATGTCCACTGGAGATATCATTGCTACAAATCTTTATCAGTCTACCTAATCCTGTTTGTACAGAGCTTCTCGTACTCTAATTAGTAAGCTTTTTGGTATTTTATTATTATTATTACATGTATTATTTTACCCTAGGTAAGTGTTATCCCTTAGGAACAAAATATTACACTCGGAGATGATAATGGATATTGCATTATTATAATTGTAATATGGCGTGTGAGGCATTGATGATTGTTCAGGCAGATGTTAATGATGCATTACAGCCCTGCCCAAACTTTATTTTGTCAAGCCGTCCTAACATGAATGATCTTAACTTAGAGAATAGTGCAGAACATGGCTAAGCTTAAGGTCTCAAAAAATGAACTGTAAGAGGATTAGGTTGCTCTGTGCTGGGAATTGATCTAAGGTTCTCAATTGGCACTCTCTCCTCATAGTGATAACAGCGTGCCTGCAGCATGTTAGCTAGTGCTGAACACAAAAAACTGACAAACTAAACTTAATTTCAGGTACCATGTTACAGGCGGACCTAAGCATTGCATCTCTTTGTAGCATGTTAAATGTGTTAAATGAATCTAGTTTAGCAAGGATATGGTCCTGATCAAAGCAATTACTGCATGGACTGCAGTCTCCGCCCATCTGCAGCAGCGCTAATTCTCACCACTGCACGTTGGCATCATGTGCTTTGGACAGAAAAGGCTTAGTAAGCCAGCCTACTAAACTGTGTGTGATGTTGGAATGCTCAGCAGCCACCGTTTGCAGGGTGTACCTGATGGCTATGATGCATTAGACCCTCTGAATTCTTGGTGAGTGCTATAAGACTGCGGCCAAGCAGTGATAGTCTCACCTCTGTTGGGCATGTACAGTGTTGCAGGACTTGATTTTAATATTTAAAGCTCACACGAGTGTAAGGAACTGCGACAGCAGATTGTTCCTGCCAAAATTACACTATGTAAGTCTTCGACTATCTCTAACACCTGAATGGCGTTTGTTTGAATTGAGCACTTTAACTGCTGGTCATAAACTATTCTAAATTTGTCATTTGTTTTTCACATCTTTTTGTTCAAAGAATCAAAAATAACTGTACCCTGAACGGAATCTGAACAGCTGCTATGTGAGGGATGTGTATGTACTTAGCAAATTTAGGATGTTAACATGCCCCTACCACTCAAAGTGTTAAAGGAGATGTGCAGGGAACTGCTTGGGATTTTGATTGATATTTGAAGTTGTTAAGTGATGTGTAGACAGTCTTTACGAAACATAAATAGAATGTGATCTTTGCCTTCTTCTGAAACTTCATTTCGGCCCTTTTAACTCTTCTATTAGAGAAAGGGTAAAGAATGCTCAGAAGATGTTTTATACTTCCCAATCACAAACCCACAGTAATGCTGCCATAGTCTGGTCTCAAATAAGAGTCTTATATTGTTTGTTAATGTAAGCTGCTTTTAAAATAGACTGTGTTCTAAATTTCTCAGCATATTACTTAACATAACTTATTGTGTGCATTAATCAAATTGTATGTATTTAAATCGTTTGAGCATGAATAGTTTAAAACTATCAAAATCATTATCAAAACATTGTTGTTATTGTTACATTATTTAAAACTCTTACACTGCATATTTTAGTTAACTAATTCCTGTTGTGCGTGTTAACTGAACGTGTACATATTGGAAATCCTCTATGGGAAATTGGGAATCCATTAATTCACTACCTGTTTGAACCACAAACTGCATCATCTTCAAAACGAATATAGCATATAAATTAACCAACATAGGCTAGTCATCACAAACAAAGAACAATTTATCAATTAATAATTATGTGGTTCAAATGCATAATGTACTTAGCATTGCTTAAATCAGATACACTGATATAATTAAGCTTCTTTATTTTACTGATTTCATTACTGTGTACCACTGCAGTATCATGCTAATTATTAGACGACCTGTTGTATAATAAAATTATGCATGTGATGTATTGTTTTTACATGATTCATTTCCTCTTAACAGGATATATGTTCTTATTAAACATTCCAACGGAACATGTGTAAAGCGTTTGCAAAATGACCATTTATTCCATCATGGACGTTTTTCCTAATATGGTGTGCTGAATGATATACTTTAGTTTCTGTTAATTACAGGTGTGTTACTTGTATATATCTGCCTAAAATGTTAGCTTTAACTCCTAGTCAATATATATTAGATGATATTTCAAACAGTGGTCATAAACTGTATGTACATTCTTCTTGGTGTCTGTTATATGGAGTCTGTACTTTTATGATAAGAAATTTATTAGACATGTTATTTATGAATTTTAACCATTTGAATCAAAATTTTTGGGACTTGCTTTGATTTAAATTAAATGTTTGGTCTGTTACTCGTTTTGCTCATTCACACTTACTCGCTTTGCCATTTAGGCACTTAATTATAGTTGTGCCACAGAATTCATGAATGAAATTGATCATTAATGATGTTGTAATGCTTTATGTGATTTTACATGAATGTTGTTTGTTTCTGGTTTTTACAAGATAGAAAGATAACATACTTATTTGTTTGACTGTTAGCAGACTCCTTCAAACATACAAGCACAAGTGAAGGATTGTTTTAGCAATTGGACAATGATCTTCCTTCTTGCACTTGTATAATGTACGCTGTAATTGACATGTGATCAAATGTTGCCCAGATGACGGTTGTCTTCCGATGGTCATTCACTAATCCAAGTTATAACTGCACTTAGCATTGCTTAAATCAGGTACACTGATATAATTAAGCTTCTTTATTTTACTGATTTCATTACTGAATATGTCAGTGTACCACTGCAGTATCATGCTAATTATTAGACGACCTGTCGTGTAATAAAATAATGCATGTGATGTATTGTTTTTACATGATTCATTTCCTCCTAACAGGATATATGTTCTTATTAAACATTCCAACGGAACATGTGTAAAGCGTTTATAAAACAGGAGCTGAATCCTTGTCTCGAGTGCATGAACAGCAAAGAACTTGGCATTACTGTGTGTTGCCTACTTTACTTACTTACATAGAACTAATCAAGCTTTCAGTCAAGATCATACAGAGTCTAGAATATATGATTTAATTTGTTTTTACTGCTCCTGTTTTATTGTCTGCCAATGCAACGATTTGCTAGCGTTAATAGATTGTGAAAGAGCGTACAGTGAGTCTGTTGATTCTCTGATAAACGTGATGTATCGGGATGCATATATATATGTATGTATATATATATATACACATACATACATTTATATACATATATATAGAGGGGAAGCAAGTTGGAAACTTTTGGCTTAATTGCACCCTGTTTAATATCCACGCCATTGAACCTCGTTTCCTAAATTTTAACCCCTCGGCCAAAATATAGCAGACGCAACCTCGGAAGGAAGTAGGCCTTCAATGAGGCCTACTAAAACTGCAGCTATTTTATTTAGCAAATATAGCTACAAGTTCAAACAGTGTAATATTATGAAAATATGGCTGAATATGACGCTTAAATCATTGTTTTAGACACTTGAGGCGGCACGCACGCATCACAGGATAAACAAACGCTGCGTGTCCATAATCCACCAACAACATATCTAATGTTGAACTGTTGTTGAAGACCCTGTACTTCCTATAGTATAAACCAGTCTCCATTCTCGCACAGAACCATTAGAAGATTATCAGCTGCTGACAATTCGGCGATCCTTTACATACCGTTTCTAAACAAAACGAACGTCAGAGTCTGAATTAAGTGTCCATGTTCCAATAAATATAGGTCCTACCTACGTGTATACTAACATCAACAGTCAACCACTCGATAGAGTTTCAATAAATAATATTATATGGGTCGTGTGAACAACAACGGTGGCCCTGCAGAAGTATCTAGGGCGGAGCATAAGTCTCATTACAGAGGTCATGTATAATTTGGTATTGTTAAGACACTATTGGCTCTGCTGTCACACCAGCCTTTTCATTACCAGAACCACATTCAGCAGTTTTACGCTATCGTGCAGTTTTTCTCATTCCGGGTGTCCTAAGTAAGCTCACCATAGTTTTCAAATTAAAATCGCAGTGCCATAAATTTAACGTCCTTGTACTAACTTATAGGGTTATTATGGGCCCAAGTATTTTTAGGGCTAATATATATACCTCGCCAGGCTAAAGTATACGGACAAAATATAATAGTGTTTCTTCAATTGTCTTTCCCATCATTTCATATTACTGTTCTAAACAATTTTAAGCCGCTTCAATTTTGTTCCTTTGTTAAACAACTTAAATGCAAGCTTCTAGTCAACACTAGGCCTACCCGGCACAATTTTCAATCTACTTTCAAATAAACCTGTATTCCTTCATTTTAAAACGTAGTCCTGGTCTGTTTGATTGATATCCGTTGCCAATAGCTTATGCTTTGCTATAATATGCTCCGCCCGCGTGTATAATTTATATCTAACTCTATTTCAAGTACGTTGATAGGCTATAGTTAATGCAGTCAGTCAGTCTGACTAATCAGGGATCCCATTGGCCTCCCATCATAAAGAAATCCTCGATCGACTCGGCTGTGATGATCAAATTCGATTGGCGAATCGGCAGTTGGTCAGTCGGTGGTTTGATTTCAAGCATTGCGCAATCTGTTGTGCACAAAATCATTTTTTAATATTTATTTGCATTAGACATATCTTCTCTATAACATGTTGCTATTACCACTGTCGTTTTAATTAGACCCAATTATTGTTACTAACATCATTTTTTATATCTCAGATTTTACAAAATTAGAGATACCAGTAATATTCTGTGATGGCCATACTTACATGTATTCTTCTTATTGTTATTACAATTATTACTACTAGTCTACTACAATTACAGCTGCTATGTGCTGCTACTACTACATACTCCAATATGCACCACGTCAGTAGATCTAATGTACAACGTCCCTGCTACATGTCTGATTCTGCTATCCTTAGGCCTAGGCCTTACTACTGTCTATATAGTCTATTGTTCTTAATTTCTTACAGATGTAGGCCTACACAACTTTCTATATCAACCTTATATCCTCGACCCTGCTTCTTTTCAATCAATTAATCGGATCGACTCCCACACCCAGTTTCCTCTATCGTAACCATAAGACTTCCTCTTCTAAAAACTTATTGACTGAATCCATGTTTCAAAGCTTCAGGTTGCAACCTGGCGTCGTATACATAAACAACATGTGAACAAGTGTCAGCAAAAGACTCGACTTGGATGTTGTGTTAGTAATCAGCAAGAGCGTGCATGCAGGTGGAGCTTACAAATAAAGTGCTGAATTCTATGCACGAAGGTCGCGCTGATGCCGTGACCTTGACCTTGCCACTTCTGATGTGATGATGTCAAGGTATGGTTGTGTGAGGTTCATGTCTGAATCGACTACTGTGTCATTGGTCGACGATTGTCCGATGGTGTCTTCAACTGACCACAGCGGCAGCTCCACTGGAGCGGCAGAATGACCTGAAACAACCACAGATGACAACAATGACATTGTCATCCCTTTAGCCTTCAGCATAATCTCGCATATTATTTAGCTACATGTATCGACAAGACCGCAGGGCTGCGTCTCAAGCTCTTCTGTGAAGGGATTTTCGCTTCCCGCCGGTGTCTTATTTCAGAACCTTATATCTAAGGCAGCAGGGTTGGAACGGTCCGTGCACGGGTGTACGTACAATTACAGGTTGCACTGTGAGAGACGCTTTGTAAATTCGTAAGTAAAATAGAACTACAAGCAATTCGTACAATCAGACGTATATATTAATATAATATGTAGACCTATATATACCCAGTACTGGCAGTACACATAGGCTCTACACACACACAAACACACACACACGCACACATACATACACACACACACACACTTGTTCGCTAATAATCGTTGACTTGCTCACTAATACTCATTCACACGCGCACACATACCTGCTCGTCGATACTTGCTGACGAGCACTCACTCGTCGCTCACTTATACTCGTTCACCGTTCACGTGCTCGAAGGCCTGTATGTACTCGCTGACACAAATCAGCTGTTGAAATATCAATAGCGAATTGGCATGGTTGAGCCGCATTTTAACTAGCAAAACAATTTAGAAAATGATGCAAGTAGCACCTAATCATATGGATATCAACGTATCAAGTGCAGAGGGTCACAAGCTACATCGTACGTCACACAAGGCTATATGAAATATAGATAACAGTTGGGAGCACGTGTGAATTCAGTGGGGGCTTTCCCCTATAGACAATAATACTGTAGAGAAGAACGCAACAGCTGATCAGCTGACTTGTCAGTCTGCAACAGCTGGATGTAGGGTAAGCTTCCTGCTATATACTTGAACTCAATACTGACTTTGATCTTCGGTGCAGTTGAAACCATCGAAGTATTCTCCCGGAGGCAATTCCTCCGTTCCTCCGTCATTCAGCACTGTCACCTGGATTCCGAAGTTCCTCTGAGGTCGCTTCACCCAATCGTCTACGGTCGGAGTGAGGTTGATCCGTAGCCATCCAGACAGAGTACGAGAGAAGAGCACAGTTCGTATTACTGATCTCGGCTCTATATATATACACACACATATATATATTTACACATACATACATACATACATACATACATACATACATACATACACACAAACATACATACATACGTACATACATATATGTGTGTGTAGGTGCGTGTTTGTTTGTGTGTTTGTTTGTGTGTGTATGCGTGTGTGGGTGTAGGCAGGTGTATGTAAATAGGTGTGTGTGTGTATGGGCCGTCCATAAATGACGACGCATAATTTTGGACGATTTTTGACCCCCACCCCTTCGTCACACGTCGTCACAAATGCCGTGACTCCCCACAAATATGACGTCACATAGCTCTGACCCCCTGAAACAACAGATGTCCAGAATTTTACATGTAAATTTTCTTAGAAATAAATAGGCCTAAATAAAGTAATGATAATGTAAAATTAGGCCCTATAGCAGAAAAAAATGGAAAAAGTATAAATATTACACTCATTATGCAATCCACGGGATGATAAGATCTGATAGAATCATTGATTGCATTTAAAAAATGTTTAATAACAGTAACTTGAAATAATCCATACTACTCCCATGCAGAAGCACATAGCTCGTTCATGGACTAAATAGGGAGAGCTAGATCTCATCATCCTGTTCAATAGATATTCCAGATCCAGCCCTTATTCGTCTATCCAATCAATACTTTCTCCATTTCCTTCATTGACGCTTACAACCATTAGTTCACTTTGCCGACGTGTAGTGACTTTTGTGGCCTGATGCGTTTGGCGGTAGGCCTATAGCCTAACTGATTCTTGCTTATATGTTACGGAATGGCTGCCTCACTTCCAAAACCCCATAAATGACAACCGTAAAAGTAAACAATCAAAAAATTAACAATACAAATATAATAATTAGTGTTGTTAAATTGTGGTAACAGTTACCGCTAATTAAGTGGAATTTGTTTAATTAAAGGACAATTTTAAATAAAATTACGCATTTTTATGTTTGAAGTGATGATGTGACGTCACATTTCGTTGACCCAGATACCCCTCGTCACACTTCGTCAAAATGGGTGAACCCTCCCCCTAGGCGCGCGACGTCATTTAAGGACGGCCCCCATATGTGAGTGTGCGCGCGCGTGTGTGGATGTGAAACATAATTATTGCCAGATGTAGACTGTCACCAAGCAGCGTCCCTCGCACGTGCATCATCGACCTTGAACTTATTTTTACCCTGTGCCTGCTACTGATTTTATTTTGACTATTGGCGAGTATAGGAGCTCGTTTCCAAGACTCAGCTTTCTATACAATGACGCAACGACTATATATCACGCATACTATTAGCATTGAGCTCATACATTAGAAAATCAACTTGTAAAGTCATAATAGTGCGATTGTTAATTCCCAGCCATCGTGGAAAAAAGACGGCGTTTAGACAATAGATGGAATAATTTATTAAATGCAGAAGGATGAACTCAGCTGACGTAATTAAATCGTACTCAAAGAATATTCAAATCAATTATATAAAGACAGAAAATAAATCAAATTATAGAGTGGCGTCTACTAATGGGTTTTGGGAGAGCCACCTCCAACGGCTGCCAAAGGTTTGGGCGGAACATTCCGAATATAATTTGATTTAAAGTACAGTTCTTGGTGACTCCTGTGTCGTTTATAATATTAGTAGGCCGAGGATGGTTACTTCTCCCATTCCAGCCGCTTGGTTTTAAACGACACCAAAATATAAGCCTAATAATGATAATAATAATAATAATTTTCGTCTAATTTCGAACTGACAACAGCGCAGTAGGTTTACGAACAAGATGGCATGCATGACCGAACGATGACAAGTTATTACTGGAGTCGAATTTAACTGTCGGCAGCCATGCAAGGCGAACATTGCGTTATACATCTGACTTAACCAAGGCCACCGCCTACAGCGCCTAGCGAAAGAAGGACCAGTCAACCTCACGGAATACGTACATCCGAATGAATCTGAAACGCGACATCGTTTAATATGACTTGCTATAGGCTATGTTTAATATGACTTCCTATAGGCTACGTTTAACATGACTTACTATAGGCTATGTTTAGTATGACTTGCTATAGACTATGTTTAATATGACTTGGTATATACGTTTAATATGATTTGCTATAGGCTATGTACCGGATCCTTGTCTGGTTCGCTTCGGTTGCCGACTGTACAGATAGACTATGACCTTCAGTTGATCGCTGTCTCCATCCGAGGAACTCGGCAGTTTTCGTCTTCGTGTTGTTGTTATTCGCTGTCCCAATCGTCCCTGCCCACTGCGGCCGCTGGTCGGCGCTGCACGATGAATACCTTCAACAATGGAGATTATGCGCATCATTAAAATTGATGAAACTGACGACGTTTATGATGATGATGATGATGATGATGATGATGATGATGATGATGATGATGATGTTGATGATGACGATGATGATGATGATGAGGATGAAGTTGAGTTTTCTGCCAGAAGGCATGTGGTGGACAGTGGTTCATTGGCCGTATGCCACCCGGAATGAGTTGTGTTGAGTGCTGATGGGGTTTACCGGTGCCTTCCTCATAGACAATAATGGGCGAACAACTTGGCCAATGTCGCAACGCAGTGGCTTGGAGTAGATTCGAACCGGTGACCCTCCAATTACATGGTACAGAACATAAAGCAACACCTTTGCAAGTCATCAAAACGCTTAGTACGATTTGAATGCCCATGGACATGAACTGGCACTAACACAAGCTACCACGTGATTAGGACTCTGCTTACACAGACTGTCTTTAAACGGAGACTGGTACCCGCGAACTAGAGGCCTAACTGGGAGCATCAGAAGGACAGCGCTCATCCACGCAACACAAGCAGGCTATAGTACAGGCCTATACGACTATAATCTCTTGTCTGTTTAGTCAAATTAAGTCTGTGAGGCAATTATGAACTTGCTGTGTTATAGGTTAGTTTAACTTAAAGGCCTTGAAAAGCACGGAATTTAGGCTAAAGAGCGCTGAAATGAATGCGGACATAGCTTACAATCTAGAGTACGTGTTTGCTTGTAGGCTATAATTAATTGGCGTTGTTCATATGGCGCTACCAAGCAAAGTGAAGTTAGGTCTACATTGGTTAGTATACCTACGTCGATGAAAATGTTCATAAAATAGTAAAATAGTCCAACTCCGTCCGCCACCTTTCTGCGACCATGCAGTATTCTAGTAGGTGGTGGGAGGTGAATAGCGTTTCTTTTTGTGAGAATGCAGAAGTCGTGTTTGTCTCTCATTCGAGAAGCATTTTATAACTTCTTTCAACATCAGCGTATACTGCGTTTCTCATGAATTTCCACAGAGGCATAAACAAGTTTCTTTTTACTTTGACCCCGAAATCGTTCAATGACATTAACGGTGTCCAGTAATATTTCATCCGTCCTAAAATCTATGCCCCTGGTGTAATATACCGACATAGAGTATCTGGTGGAAATCATTTCTATCCTCCATCGTGTAAAATTAGGAGATACAAATTCACAGGTGTTAGGCATCATTGAAAAATGCGTGTATTTGAAAATCTATGCTGCAGTTAAAATCCAAAACCAGAAGTTGATAGGACATAGGCCTTGGCCTAATCTTGCGCTTCTGCCATGGCCGATGTGCAACAACATTATAGTTGGGCATACTCTCAATGCAATAGGTTAGGCTATCGCGCGCTATAGCATGACCCGCTTCTCTTTGCTGGAATCTTGTATTGCTTTTCATCCACAAAGGTGTACACTTAGCAGCAGATTCTCTCCGGCATTACTCGTCAATTCATCCATTTTCTCTGACGTGTCCCATAGCGGCGACACCGCTGTTGATCCATCTATAGGGCGGAAATAATTTTAAGGTGATACTCTATTTGTGACACCAGCCCCGTAATTAATTTACTGCACGGCTGCGTTGATGGAGATAGCTTACGACGAATCTCCAGTTTTAGGAGAGCGCGCAGTTAGACTCCAGGTCCAAAAAAGCTGTAGAAGAATCGTAAAAAGCGTAGAATATAGAAGTCGAAACAACAAACAGAGGAACTTTGGACGCAACCGAAGAAAGTGGGATTGAATTAGGCGAATAACTCAACCACGTGCCATAGAAAAAGAGTCAACACCCTCCTACATCATTTGATAGCCCCACCTCTGTCCCTCCCTACCTTAATTCCCAGCGGCTTTCCCTTCATCCTCCTGCTCCACCTGACCTCCTCCTCCTCCTTGGTCTAGTCCTTCTCTTTGACTTCCTCCTCCTCCTTTTCCTAGCTCTTTGACCACCTCATCCTTCTCCTCGACCTCATCCTACTCTTCCTTCTCCTTAGTAGTAGGAAATTGAATAAACTAGGACAATTGACCAATATTATGGTCATTTCACTACCTAATAGGTTATGAAACGTATTATTAACCTATAATTAGGTTACAAAATCACCAGAAATCACAACAACCCATATCATGGTTCTAATAGCAACAAAATAGGCAACCATAAAATTGAAAAATGAGCCACAATTCATTCACAACCCAAAGACCCTGGTCAAAACGTCCGCCAATAGGTCAAAAGTCAAGGGAATTTCCAATAGTTTCGATGATGAGTCATCACGTGGCTACCAAGTCTTCATTATCAACCCAGGAACTAACATCGTGTGAAGGTATGTGGGATATCTTTTGAGCGGCGTGTTGGGAGCAGTACTCGGTGTGTTTGTGTAGCGAATCTTTTCTACTAAAACCGATTAAGCATCTTTACAATGGTACATCGAAGTACTGGTGTTTTCTGTTTGTACCGCCATCAATCTGTTAAAGTTCTTTATCCAACAATAATGCTTCTTTTCTCCATCAGAAATGAGTAATAGATCTACACCGATATCGCTCTCGTGCTTTGATAAATATAGTGGGAATAGGTAAAGATCTTTCTCGTGACCGAAGACATTAATACTAATATTATTATTTCTCTCAAACTTATTTATAACATTATCATCTGCAGCTACTGGGACTTCAATGCTGGACCAATCAAGTTCCTCAGATTGTTTTATTAATTCTTTCGTTATTCTTTCCGAATGTTCGTCAACAGGGTTTAAGGCTCTCGTTACACACCACTTGAAACATTCTTCGTCTTCGTTCTTCATATTAACAATAGCCTTTTTACTCGCTAGACATTTCGGTAGTGGAATGTAAGAACTACCCTTCAGCGGTTTATAAGCAACCGTGTTGATATCTAATTTTGTAACCGCTCTAAGTCTCCAGTTACTACCTCGCATCTGGAAGGCGGCCATTGATTCTAAGATTTTAACCCTCGCATTATTAAATATTTCGCTCGGGTTGGTAGAGTTTAAAACAACTTCGGTCCTAGAGACGAAAGGAAAATCTGTGGAATTTACTTGTCCGGTTTTCATATCTACACGCTCCATTGTGCAGGTGAGGACAAAATTGACCTTAGTCTGACGATTTTTTTTCAACAAGTCTACCGCCTGTGTTCCAATGGTGTTAAGAAAAGATGTAGCGTCAATTCCGCTTGCGCCTTCGACCGTGTATTGTTTCGTGAAGCCCTTGATAGCTGTGGCCTTCTCTTTTATTTCGCGTATTTTCATAAGAATTTACCAAATATAGAATTCACTTTAGCTTTCAGTGCTTCTGTATTCTCGTTCACCTTTCTCCTTGGTTCTTCAGGTATGTACCCTACAATCCACTTTGCGAATGTATTAATAGCAGACTTAGTCTTAACGAATATTTTTCGTGCTTTCATAGCTGGCATGGTAACTAGTGTTGGAACTCTAATCTTGGGAACGGGTGCGTCCATCAAACTAGCATTGGATGAGATTGAAGTAAAATATGAGGGCAGTGTTTGAGGCACATGAGTTTGAATTTTAGCAATCAAATCCGCTTTTCGTAGTTGTGTATAACCTACAATTCCGCTCTGTTTCGCAATTTTTCATAATTCAATAACAGTCTTTCTTGTGTATTCCATTTTATATTGTGTTGGCATTCCTTTAAGTGAAATAGGAAAAATATTTTATTTCATTCATTTTATATATGAAAGAATGTTTTTTTGTTTGTTGAGCAATGACTCATCATCGAAACTATTGGAAATTCCCGTGACTTTTGACCTATTGGCGGACGTTTTGACCAGGGTCTTTGGTTTGTGAATGAATTGTGGCTCATTTTTCAATTTTATAGTGCCTATTTGGTTGGTATTAGAACCATGATGTGAGTTGTTGTGATTTTTGGTGATTTTTTAACCTAATTATAGGTTAATAATAGATTTTATAACCCATTAGGTGGTGAATTGACCATAATATTGGTCAATTGTCCTAGTTTATTCAATTTCCTACTACTCGCCTTGATCTCCTCCTAATACTCCTTCTCCTTGACCTCCTTCTCTTTGATGTCCTCCTCCCACTCCTTCTTCCTGACTTCTTCCTCCTTACCTCCTGCTCCTACTCCTTCTTCATGACATCCTCCTCCTTCTCCTCGACTTCCTCCTACCTCTTCGCCTTAAACTCCTACTCGTTCTCCTTGACCTCCCTCTTTTCCTTGACTTCCTCTTCCTTCTTCTTGACCTCCTCCTCCTTCTTCTTGACTTCCTCCTCCTTCTTCTTGACCTCCTCCTCCTACTCCTTCTCCTTGACCTCCTACTCCTACTCTTTGACCTCCTCCGTCAACTCCTTCTCCTTGACCTCCTCAGTCTATAAAATAGTCTGCCTATCCCTCTATCACAGACCCGGATGCGTCCTTAACTGCTTATGAATCGTTACGATTGAAGAGAGAGTAGAAGCAGGGAATGAAGGGACAGAGACTAGAGGAGGAAGAGGAGGAAGAAGAGGAGGAAGAAGAGGATGAGGAGGACGAAGAGAACGAAGAAGAGGAAGTGGAGGAGGAAAAAGAGGAGGAAAAAGAGGACGAAGAAGAGGGAGAGGAGGACGAAGAAGAGGAAGTGGAGGAGAGAGAGGAGGAGGAGGAGGAAGAGGAGGAAGAGGAGGAAGAGGAGGAAGAGGAGGAAGAGGAGAATGGAAGACCAGTTGGGTTTTAATGCGAGGCGGATGTGATGGCTTGGTTAGCGTTACTGGCTGTTGGGACGCAGAAAGAGACGAATATAGGACAGAACGACGAAGATGGGGATAGAGGATGATAGGGATAAAATACGATAGGAATACAGAAAGACAGGGATCCAGAAAGATAGAAATATAGTAAGATAGGGATAGAGTAGTGGCAACGGAGTGGGGGTGGGGTCGTCTGTTGTATTTGGCATTTTGCTTATGATCACAACAGTTGTTCATTGGACTTCGTTATACGCTTTACTGGTTTAGGTGGGTCATGGCTAAGTTGAAGCCAGATTATCATCTGAGTGCAGCGTTAGTCTAATAACAGTTATCTTATCATAATCATTCAATTGTAATGCACTCATCACCATTGTCGTACTCATGATCGTCATCATCATGACCATCGTCGTTGTCGTTATCATAACCGTAGTTGTTAGAGATGTCGCCATCACATAATATAGTCAATCGGACTCAACGGAGTGGATAGGAAATGCGTATGAAGATGAGGGTACATACTAGCAGTGGGGGTTATCTTCCTCTTGAGATGCAGATAGGCTGAGAGGACCTTCGTTTCTTTTCCCAATCGATGACCATTCGGTTCAGCCGCTGATTCTACGTTGAAGTACAACCGGAAGTTCGTTCCGTCGTTCCATCCACCAGAGAAGTTCCGTGGACCGGAACCTAAATGTTCCCAGACAGACCGTCACAGACGCCGCATATTATCACAAGTTCCAGTGATTTCATTGTCAGAAGGGGGTGGGAGGGTTCAACCCACAACCTTGCCAGTAAATTCTTTAAAATTACGTTGGGGAGGTCAAGCAAACCAATCAACCCCGACCAGCTTTCAGTGGGTCAATGTATATGCAATGTCATGTAATGTAATGTAAATCGTAAATTTCTCCGCGCCCACAAAAGCCACGTCAGAGGATCAGCTTATTCACCGGCACTATACCAAATCAAACCCCCAAATGGCCAAGCCTCTCGTTTCTTTCCTGAGCCAGGTCGAAATCCCGGTCGGTCAAACCGAGGAGATTCTTGCACCGAAAACCCACAGTTCTCCTTTACAATTTAGCCCGTATACCGGTTTCAGGACAGTCGTAAAGACTCTGGTCAGGATATCGGGACACGCGAAATCTTCAGTTAGCCTGCAGTTAAAAGTATACATAATGGGATTATTTTAATGATGATGACAACGGTGATGATGATGATGAGGAGGATGTGAAGGAGAGGGAAAAGAAGAAGGGATGAGGACAAGAATGAGAAGGTCTATACGTATACATACATTTATGTATATACGTTATATATTTATTTGTATATGTATCTCACTATGTATATGTATATTTGTATGTATATATAATATAAATAGTATATATTATACATATATATGTGTGTGTAGGCCTGTGTATATAATATAAGCGTGGAGCTTCTGCGGCCGAAAATTCGGCCTAAAAACGAAAAAAAATTACTTCTGCGGTCGAAAGTTATTTGCGTGTGTCTAAAAATGACACAAACCCTAACCCTGACCCTAAACGACACTCACGATGCCTAATCTAACCCTAAGCAACCCTCACGACGCATGATTACAAATTTGAGGCGTTTTTAACAGTGCGCATGCGCCAATGGTACCGCATGCGCGGATGTCTTCACGCGCTAAGTTTTGTATGGGTTCGGCAGCAGAAGAAAAATGTTTGCTGGTTTTTGGCCGAATTATCGACCGCAGTAGATATATCCATAATATAATGGTTGAATAGTTACACTGTGGAAGGTAGACCCTATTCCTGGCGATGGGTTCCTGTCCGTCTGCCCTTCCAATGACCGGTTGAGCCCTGTCGAGCAGAGCCTTGAAGTCCTGATAGTCTGGCGTCTCCAGATGTCGCGGAAGATGGTGACTCCCAACGGTCGATGAATTACGTCTCGCATGCCATAGACGCTGCAGAAGAACGTTCTTCCACCTCTCCCTCGACCTAAAGTCCCAAATAAATAAATAAATAATCAGTCAGTCAGTCAGTCAGTCAGTCAGTCAGTCAGTCAGTCAGTCAGTCAGTCAGTCAGTCAGTCAGTCAATCAATTAATCAATCAATCGGTCAGTCAATCAATTAATCAATCAGTCTCTTAACCAATCAATCAGTCAATCATGTCTCCTCGCTATAGTAGGATGGCCTTGTTCGAGATTTTATAGTGAAGTTTACACAGACCGCTTGTGTCACTGTTCTCGGCATATACGACTATCAGCCAACTGCGTTTCTAAGAGAGCGAGCAAAACCGCGCACGGTCACAAATGCTGACATTTTCTTAACGTTGACTCAAAACTATACAGACCCGTATAATGTGCAGACTCCAGAACCTATCAGGCTATCACCTACAGTCCTGCAAGTGGCTACTGTTATGTATATTATATAAACATATAACATAAATATATAAATAAATATACATATAATATGTTGTTCATTATGAACACAGGCTGTATAATAATAATATTTTGATCTTAGTGGCACCCAAGAATGCTACATAAGCTTATATCAACGTATAGATCTACTGTGCACCAGTCAAATTGTGTTATTGCGTCAGCGTTTTAGTCAGTCAGTTATTCACTCCTTCACTCAGTCATGCACTCATACAGTCATTCGTGCAGTTACTACTTACTCAGTCAGTTACTCAAAATTTGTTTGGCCTACGTAAGATTAGTGAAATGATCCGTAACTGCATGCATTCCTGGAATCATTGGTCACGCGCTGTTGAAGCCCATCATGCATATGCGCAGTTCACGTGGTTCTGGTTGGACGAGACATTGATTGGGGGAACACGTGACGTCATTCCTGTCAATTGACTCAGCTTACGTCGATTTATTACAGACGGAGGATTGGCGAATTTACACCATACAATACAATGGCGGCGCTGTGCGGATATAGAACGACTGTCAAATTGAAACTATTTTGAAGAAGCTTAGATATCTCTCCAAAGCCCTTGCATAAGCGCGATTAACCGTTTATCGAGAGTTAACGCGTGAGTGAAATTGAAAGTCAGAGACGATGACATGCAGAAAGTCACAGAGAGCGACAGTACAAACCGTGACAAAGAGCAGGCAAGTCTAGACGCTGACCGACCGACTTACTTATCTACAGATACAGAGAAATAATATATATATATATATATATAGATTTATATATAATAAATAATATATAAAAAGAAGAAAAGTAAGCCATATGTATGTTTGTATCTTTCGCAAAACCTTTTGATCCACTGGAACGATTGCTTCCAAACTCTGTAAAAATACTTCTTAGCAGCCGAGGATAAACATAGGTGGATTCGCGATCCCAAAATATTACCACTTCCCATGTTCTAGTGGTGAATTTAGAAAGTCCGTATGTTGGAAAACTGCCATGCTCCACATTTCTGCGGCGCCGCCTGTCGAGTGCTTTGTGGCGACTGGCCAATATACTGTCGGAAACCTTTGTAAAGTGCATTCAACCCATTTAAGTATTGTAAGGACCACCTTACATTAGTTCAACACGGGCAAACCCGGGTAATTGAGCTAGTAGCATATAAAAGCTGAAGTTCATGGCTTCTATGGCGCCTACGTATTACCTAACTGCTCCACTGTTCGTGCTCTGACAGTGCTAGTCCCAAGTTCGTTATGGAACGTTGTCGTTAAAAAAATCAATCAACTGTGGCGCCTACCGTATTCTTTCTATAAACTGTTCGTTGGATGGTCTCGGCACTCCACCCGCTGAATCGCTTGTGGCTGGGTTTGTATCGGAAGCATGATGCGTGTTTCCGCCGCAGTCTCTGTTGTGTGACGTTCCTTCACTCGATTCAACGCAGTCGTCAGACTCCACCAGATTGATGCCGTCACTCGTACAGAAACCATTCGGAAGTAGAACGAAAAACAGCAGCGCCGCTGTTGCTACTGCTTCGGAAATCCTTCGAACGTTTATGCAGCGCATTTCTACAGTTACGTCAAGCTGCCTGTCTGTAAGCTGCCTGTCTATAGAGTAACCGAATTTCTCGTGCAAATAATGTCGTTATAACATGACAGTCTTATATAGGTCTGCTTACAAACTAAGCCTTCATGCGGCACCACTTAGGCTCAAGCTGATAGTTTATTTTGTAATCTGCTTTCTTCCTAGTTTCTCAGATTAAACAGAATTGTGTTCTTTCAAGATACGGGCTGTTTAATCGGTCCCTTCCAAAAGTCGTCTGAAAACAAGCAGATCTCTTTCTCCCTATATAATGTCTGAGCTTCGTTTGTCTTTCGCGTCTCCGAACACAGTGTTTACGTCTGTTAGCCTACGTCTGACGTTTAGGCGATTAGACCAATCACGTGTATCCAAGACATACCCGGCTAAATCGCACCAGATGAAATAAGTACTCGCCATTAATGGACAATGAGTTGCTGCAAACAGAGGAAACGCATTGATCGAGTGTCGACTGCCTAGCTTTAGCCCTGTAGGGCTACATGGACCTTATTTCGCTCTGTGCGATTGTCCTTTCACGACAGAGACTTCACACCCACCCACATTTATGCGTGGCGACCCGTGTCACTCATGAGTTCGTTCACCGCACGCACGAACCGAGGAGAGCGCAATGGAGGGGGGGACTGAGCATAGAATTTGTCTAAGACGTCACTTCTATTCGAGTTCTATAGAATGCCACGGAATTAAAAACAGCCCGATCTATGGAGTATGGACTTGTCGTTTGTACGAATACCCCGTGGGAGAATACCGTGTTTGTCTCGAACGTCGTTTCTGGCCGTCGTGTCACATTCTTGGCAACTGCAGAACCGGAGCGAAGTATTACGGGAATGCCTTGGGTGGCCGGCCGGTCGCCTTTGGCATATTGCCAAAAGAGAGCTAAGATAATCTCAGACAATTCTCCAAGGGGGCTTTTCTCTCTCTGAATCGCTTTGTCTGCCTGTCTGTCTGTCTGTCTGTCTGTCTGTCTGTCTGTCTGTCTCTCTCTCTCTCTCTCTCTGAGAGACTGAATAGTAGATGGAACGACTGCCAGAGTTCACGAAGTTCGAAATTCGGCGCAAGATGAAATGTTGAGGTTCAATTTCGCAAATGCCTGGAAACAACGAGAGAAAAAAATGACTCACTTTTATCAATGGCTGTTGTCTCGATGTTAAGCACAGTTGCTATAACTTGTATTATGCATGTATTGTAATGGCATTCACTCTTCGCCCGGAGCCGTTTAGCCAATAATTAAGATTTTGAAAACTAAAAGCCTGTGAATAAGCTGGTTCCCGCGACTGGGCCTTTTGAACGATGTAGAAATTTCGACATTAAGAAGTCGGTTGTCTGTCTGTCTATCTGTCTTTATATATATATATATATCTGTCCATAAATCAATCTATCTATCTATCAATCCATCTGTTTATTTAGCTATCGATCAATCAATTAATCTATCAATCAACCTATCTATCTATCTGTCTAAATATCTACGTCACGTGACGGTTCTGCTGAACTTGAACGTCGGATTCGAGTGGATGCTGTGAGGTTGCATATGCTGTTACGGTGATTGATGTTGGTCAACGCATCGACCTCTCTTCATCGTCCATGGCAACGAAACCGGTGGTTGCTTTTTCACATGAAAAACATGTATCAGGGCGTAGTAAGACATCTTAGTGCAGAAGGGGCATAAGTAAAACAATGGGAGTATGGTACGAGGGTGTTTGTGAGCAAAGTTTGAGGTCCATTCCGATAGACAAAGTTCAGCTGACTGGCTCTTACGATTTACAATCTCTCTGCTAGGGCATTGTGATCCCCAAAAGAGTCGCCTGTAAACACCTCTGCGTTGGCTGCAACATGGGTTGTAGGGGTGTTTGAAAAAGATAACCATGATTCGGTGACTATGTTTACAATCCTTCATGTTCTGCAGTTGAAGCATCTGACCGTGTCTTAATTTCAGCATCGCTGTGTGACCTCCAAGATACGGTTCACATTGGCTCTGTTGAGCTATAGCCTATACAGTGCATCGTATTGATTTGAAGTTAAAGCATAGCCAGACCACAAATAAAAAAGAATAGGTCACGGGTAGTTGAAAGTGTAGCAGTCTGGCCCAAAAATATGCAGAAACCTAAGCACTTGGTCAAACGCTAACCTATAGGTTACCATTTCATTTTTTAACCCACCCTAGGTTACAAAATGTTTAAAATATGCACAAACCTAGGTCCATGGTTCAAACACGACCTATAGGTTACCACAATATTGCAAATCCGACATAATTCATGCACAAACCTAGGCCTAGGTCAAATCTTCTACCTATAGGTTACCACAATATTGCAAATCCGTCACAAATCATGCACAAACCTAAGCTCTAGGTTAAATCCCTATGAATTACCAAACGTTTTCGATGAGTCAGCAATTGCGTCGAAACCTATAGCCGTGGTTAAAAACACCACCTATACTCCCTATAAATCAAAAGCCAAGGGAATTTCCAAAGTTTTCGACGAGTCAGCAGTTTCGATGATGAGTCATCACGTGACCACTAAATCTTCATTATTAATCCAAGAATTAAAGGATTCAGGGTAACTCAACCACTTCACTAGCGATTTATTCCCATGTTTTCTAACAATCTTTTCGATTCTAAATATTTCTTGAGTACATTTTTGTAGCTCCTGTTCGTAAAATGAGTCCTGTATTTCTGCTCCATTATAATCAGTAATCTTATAAGTTGGAGGATCCGTGTATTGAATCTGGGATACTGTAAAAACTTCTTCCGTCCATCTAGGTGTGTACCCCTTTTCAAATATGTTCTTTTTCTTAGTTATTCTAACTTTATCACCGATTGAAATCCTAGGCACAATAGGTTCCGAAATCTCATCACCGTACAAATTCATAAGTAAAACCTTCTCGTTCACTTTCATACTAGCTTTAGCGGGCGTCATTTTAATAGAATTATGTCTTGTTTCATTATAATTACTAACCATATCGCCTAACACTTCGATATATCTCCTTGTTGAATTAGCTGTAAAGTACTTAAACATTTTTCTCGCATAGTCCGGTTCCATCTCTCAACTACGCATGATTTTTCTTCATTCTCAGTAGAGTACAACTTAACCAAATTCTTTACGTCTTTATTATAAAATTCTTTTCCTTTATTCACCCACACCTGACCCGGTTTTCCGCTGCTCTCTAATATTTTCAAGAAACCAAAAGCTGTAGATTTTCCACTCTTATCATATATCGGCACGATCCACCCGTACTTGGAAAACACATCTATGACGGTTAATAGATATTTCACGCCATCGTTATCTTTAGCGAATGCCTGCATATCGACTAAATCAGCAGCCCAAATTTCATCTATTCAACCAGCAAACACCATCCTTTTTCTAAAATGCCTTACTACAGGTTTATGCAATTCATTCGCTAATTGATTGGTCCATTTCATATCGGGTTGTAATTTTAAGCTTTTTTTAAACCTAACCCGAGACTAGCTTTAGTAGATAATATAGGTTCGGAAAGTGCATCTCACCTGGAAATTTAGTCCACGGTAATTTAATACCGCTTGTTACTGAATTTAGAGACCCAACTAGATCCCCACCTTCTACAGCTTTCACGAATTGAGTCTTTGTTTTTCCACAAACATCACACGTGCCTCTAATCATTGACCTTCCATTCTTCGTTATAACATTTTGAATATTTTTGGTTTCAGTATGAGTTTTACACTTTACGCAATACATTTTAAATACAATTAAATATATTTAAAATGGAAGTTAAAAAAATTTCATCGTCGGACGACAAATTATCCAAGAGATTCAATAACCCTATTTTACCTAGAAGTATAAGAGGGCTAATCGTAGAAAAGTCTGGATGTGGTAAGACGACTTTATTGTTGAACCTGCTGCTAAGACCTGGATGGTTAGATTACGACAATCTGCAAGTATTCGGAAGGTCTCTCTTTCAACCAGCGTATAAAATTCTGAAAAAAGCATTCGAGGAAAAAATGTCTAAAGAATCCAATCGTCTGGTTATTTGATATTCAAGACGAGATCATGAGAAAAAATCTTTCACCAGCATTTGTCGTTGAGGAAATGGCAAAACAATTGGTTAAAAAATCTGATATTTCTTCCCAGTTCTTTGAATCAGCAGAAGACGTGCCAGACCCGAGTGACTTCACTTGAACCGTGACAAGAAGAACCTGATGGTTTTCGACGACTTACAGTTAGAAAAGCAGAATAAATGCGAGACTTATTACATTAGGAAGACACAGTAACGTCGACAGTTTCTATCTAGCACAGAATTATTTCAAACTACCGAGACAGACAATTAGAGAGAATGCAAACTTTATCTGTTTGTTACATCAAGACTTGAAAAATATTGATCACATCTACAATGACCACGTCAGCACAGACATGTCTAAGGATGAGTTTAAGAAACTATGTCAGAGAGCCTGCAAGCAACCTCACGGCTTTGTAGTGATAGATCACTCTAGTAATAAGATTAACGGAAAGTATAGATGCGGTTTTGATGAATTCTGCATTCCATTATAAATAAATGTTTGCTAATTTAAAAATGGAATCGATTCTACAAAAGATTGCAGACAACACCGAAAGGACTACTCGTTACACGGAGCCAAAGTCATTGTTTTACATATTATTAAGTGACAAGACTTCGCAAATAAGGACGCGGTTCAATCCGCTGATACAGTTTGATAAAGATAAAAGTATGAAATGGCTCTTGTCAATCTGGAAACATATTTTTCATTCCCAAACATCGATGGCCCGAACAATAGCTTTTCGTATTCGCCGAATGGTGGAGGTATGTGGGCTACTATAACCATTCCCGAAGGCTGTTATGAAATTACAGACATCAAAGAATACGTGCAGAGAAGCCTGAAAGAAAAGGAGCATTATGATATGGTTAACGAAGCATACAATATTAAGATAGAAGCAAACAGCAATACGTTGAAGACAGTTTTGCATATAGCGGAGAATTACATAGTTGATTTTTATGCGTATAACTCTATCGGAAAAGTCCTCGTTTTCAATAGACGGCGATATACCGAGGGATATCAAGAATCGGAGAATATAGTGGACATAATGAGTGTTAATAGTCTGAGGGTAACGAGCGATATCATCGGAGCATCCTATAGCAACGGAAATACAGATCACATTATCTATTCCATCTTCCCGAATGTAGGGCCTGGCTATAAGATAATTGAAACGCCGAGAAATTTGATTTATCCTCCAATCACCCTATCCACGATTTCGACAATGGAAATGACTCTCACCTATCAGAATGGTAAACTAATTAATCTGCGAGTTGAGGAATTATCGATACGGTTTCATATTAGAGAAGCTTAAAAGTTTTTGTAGTTTTATATAAAATGAGTCGATACACGAACGTCAAAGTCAATATTTAGAAGGACAAAAAGATAAAATTAAAAGATCGCTACAAGCGGGAACAGGTGTTAGTATTGGATATTGGATTAAAGCACAGCGATTTAAACGGAGAGTATGTGTTAGCTCTTACCCAAGCACAACTGAATAAACTAGGTAAAGCGTATCAGGATGGGAAAGGCGTTACTATAAAATGAGTAAAACACAATTCATACGTAACGCTAAAGTCGAAGGCGGCTTTATCGGCGCAATTTTACCTTTTCTTGCAACCGCTGGCAAATTCCTACTATCTATTACCGAGCTTAGCAACGGGTGCGTTAACTGGAATAGGTGCGGCGGCTGGTTTTAAAGTCATTGATAAAGTCACCGGAACGGGTGGGGCTATATATGTCAATAGTCGAGGTAAAAACTACAAGATAGTGCAACAAGGGCAGGGTCTATACGTGAAGCCACACCAAAAATCTGGATTAAACGGCGTAGGAGAAGGTCTGTATCTGAAAGGAGGTAATGGGTTTATAAATGGAGAAGGACTTATCTTAGAACCAGATTCACCATTTAAAAACATTCCGCTTCTCGGATTGTTACTTTTAATAATATTGTATTAATATAAAATGTTTCTATTTCCAATTCATAAAATGGGGTGGACGAAACCCAAACTGAAAAATCTACGAGAACACAACCGAGATCCGTCGCATGGAAGGCGTGTGAAGGTATGTGGGATGTTAAGTATAGACCGCAAAGACAAATGGGTGATTTAAGATGGGAGTTTTTTGCCCAAGAAGCGATAACTATTGATTCACATGAGACGGTTGTTTTACTGTTAGGCTTAGGTGTCCGAATGACGAAAGGATCCTGTAAAATTTCGCTCCATCCGGAATTTATAGAAGCGGGGTGAAGCCTGCTAAGCGATACCGTTACTGAATTCGCGGAAGAAATTTTACTCGATATTAAGAATTTTAGAGATCTTGGGACTGTCACAATAAAGGAAGGAGACTCGTTATGTTATGTGGACTACCGCGTCAACGAATAAAAATTGAATTCTATTTAAAAAATATTCTTCGATATTATAAAATGGAATTGAACAAAGCAAACACCTATCGCCTTCAGAAAATATCTGAAATTCAACAGGAAATCTTACGAGAACGCGAATAGAGAGAAATAATCTGAAAAATATCAAAAGGGTGTTAAAGTTGTTGAAGCGTTGGCAGGTTTGTTAACCCTTACGTCTTCGGGACTCAGCGTATTAGGTGCAACTTTTCTAAGTTCCGTCGTAGCCGCACCAGCCGCTATTATAAAGATACCGCATCTTTATCCGCTGGAGCTGGAGCACTATCTCTGTATTCCTCCCAAGTCCGCCGAATATTATCGCTGCGCCAAGAAAAACATGCAAAAATCAGGACTATAGCTGAAGGGAAACTCAATTCGATCAGCGACCTTGTTTCAAAAGCCCTAGATGATAACAATATCTCAGACTTGGAATATTCTGTTATTCTAAGTGAATTCGAGAAATTTAATCAGATGAAGGAAGAGGTTAGGAGTAAAACCAATATCAACATAGATGAAGCGACGAAACACTTAGGCAAAACGAATTGAATACAAAGTGAACGTTTATTTACGTTTTACGTTATATGTTTATTACGTTTAAATATTATGTTTCCAACTTAAAAATGTCGTTTCTAAAAATTCAGGACCCAGCCAAACGAGACTTTTTCGTTGAGAATTTTCTCAAGATGAAGCCAAATATTAGACAAGACTCGTTATCTGAGAAATTAGGGGACATTGGACTTCAGCGGGAATTGATAAAGGCGTACAAACCCATAATCGACTGGCAGTCGGGACTATCTAAATAATTAGGCGCGATTGAGGAAAGCACTACGGCGACTTCTACAGCTTTTCGAGCATTGCCGGCATCGCTATCGACATAGTTGAAAGCGATTCAATTCCCACAATATCCCTCAATAGACGTGTTTGCGGACGATCCTGTTTCAGATATTAGAACCTTGGAATTAGGTGATATTGCCACAAAATATTTAAAAGAATACGCTGCGAATAAAAAGTTGACGGACACGACCTTCGGAAACACTCTAGAGATGGGGGTTTTTTCATCGGAAACTATCCAATTTCAATCGAAGGAGACGATATATCTATTGGTAATAACACCTACAAGGGAACTCCAGGGCTATGGGAATAATGACGATGAAGGAACCAAACGAGTCGCTATACAGTCAAAACGATCTGGACGTGTACTTGAAAATTCTTGAATAGACGGGCGCCTTGCATGTACCTAATAATCCGAACAAGCCCAAATCGTCTTGAGGCCCAAAAAATAATAAAATCATTAAGCCATTGCTCTCGATGCGGAAAGGGAGGTTCTCAACGGCGAAGGGGTCGTAGTTCTTCCACAAGACCCCGATGCGCTAATGGATATGTTGGAACTGCGAATGGCTGGCTTCATAGCGAGAAATACTGGATTAAGAAACGAGATAGTCGGTATCTGAGATGAGTTACTTAGGCAAAATGTGATAAATGTGTTATGCTATAAAAATTTAATGATGCAATTATAAAATGATTGTCATTACTAAGAGAAGATTTGCTAAAAGATACGTCGTAGGAGGCGCTGGAATATTTGACACGATATCAGGATTTTTAAAAAAAATGTTATCCTCGAATGCTGCAAGACAGGTAGCAACAACCGCATTAAGTGCTGGGAAAGACGCTGCAACGGAGATTGGAAAAAAGGCCACAGATGTTGGTAAGACCGTTGCTATTAATGCTGGAAAACGATTGATTGATAAAGCACCGGCAAAAATATTTACACCACAACCGCCTGTACTTAGCCAACGGAGCGAGGATTTGTTAAAGGGGTTAATAACTCCCCATGGAAATACGACACTTAGTCAAAAGAGTAAGGAAACATTACAGAATTTAATATATCCCACCCTTCGGCGAATATAAATAATTTACTGTCTGGTAACGGCGGTGCCACATCGATCCGAGATGTGGTGCGTGGATCTGGAATGAAGTTTGCTTAAAATAAAATCTTGTTATATTAAAAAATGCAGTCAGATATTCTAAGATTTACTGAAAATACTATTATAGACGATGGAATTGAAAGATATGAATTTCATGAATATGAACCAGTGGCGGGGGCGAATCTTAACACTGGGGAAATTCGCATAAATAGCGAACTTCAAGATATCTTCAGCCCTAGCATACCTGCTATTTGAAGGTAAACTGACTAAAGCGGATGGAACCTTTTACGTTGATGCCGACGCTGCAGCTTTACCCAACAACGACCTCATGCATCTCTTCAGCCAAATGTCGTATTCCTTATCGAATCAAGAAATAGAAAGCGTGTTTCATCCCGGACAAGCCACAACTATGCTGGGCTTGCTGAAATATCCCAACGACTTTGCTCTTGCTCAAGGATTCAACCAATTATGGACTAAAGACACAGACGCAACTGCTGTTATAAACGATAACACGGGTTTCGCGATAAGACATGCGTATCTCATTAGGAAACCAACTGCAAAGGGTACATTTAGCTTCATCGTGCCTCTGAAGCACATTTTTGGATTCTGTGAGGATTATGATAAGGTAGTCTACGGTATGAAGCAGACTTTAACTCTCGTTCGCAAACCTGACAGCGATGCTATTTTTAGAGCAAATGCGGTAGCGGCCGGCAAAGTCAACCTCAGTAAAATTTCATGGTTTATGCCGCACGTTCAAGCGTCTGACATGGAAAGAGTGCAGCTGTAAAAACGATCGAAGCAAAAGGCAACGTTACCAGTAGCCTATCGAGCCCATCTTTGCGATACTGTGACGGTTTCTGTATCTACCACGTTTAGTTGGCGACTTAATGTAAAGACAGCGCCAGAAAAACCCAGGTACATCATAGTTGGATTTCAAACGAATCGAAGCGGCAATCAAGAGGCTAATCCATCAATTTTCGATCATTGCGATATCAAGAACATGTATGTGATGATGAACAAGGACAGATATCCAGCGGTCGACTACAACCTCTCATTCCCGAATCAGCAATTTTCTAGAGCTTACGCGGCGACCTTTAGCGAAGAATTCTACGGAATGGACCATTTGGTAACTCAGAGCAACATCACTCCGGCTGACTACAAGGACTTATACCCGCTATTCGTTTTCGATGTGAGTAAGCAATCTGAACGTCTAAAGTCATCAGTTGTCGATATCCAGATCAAGGCTACTTTCAATGCTGCGATCCCTGCTGGAACTGAAGCTTATGCAGTCGTCATTTCAGATAAATTGTTAAACTTCCAATCAGACGGTCAGAAGATGAATGTAGTATATTAAAGAAAATATTTTCTATTATAAAAAGAACATGAAACTTCCAGAACTGAAATCGCTAATGAAGAAACATGGGCTAGTAGGCTCGAGTTATATGAAAAAAGCTGAAATTATAAGTGCACTCGTCGAGAAAGAAATAATTCCAGAGACGAAGAAACCAGAGAAAGAGCAAAAGGAGATCCATCCAAGGTACATGTAACTTAGAGAAATAAGAAGGAATCCAATAGCTGTTGATATCTTAGACTTGAAAACGGGTGAAGTTGTCGAGTATCCATTATTGTTCAAAGCGGCAAGAGCACATAAGACAATCGGTAAAATTATAAAGAACTTTGATAGAAGAGTATGGAAAAAAATGAGATTAAGATCCGATCTAAATATAATAAATAATATTTAAAATGGGAACTCGTAAATTTTTAGATTTCGAAACTTTAGAAGATGTTGTTTACACAATCAAAACGAAGCAGTATCTATACGGCACAGTAGGTTATTTCTTCCTAATTACAGTAGAGGCACCGGACGGGACAGAGTATTACATGAGCATATTCGAGGAATCATTGCATGACAAGTTGGAAAAGAATATCCTACACAAGACATTTACTTTCATTAAAACGAGGATAGAAACGGAACCAGAATACGGAACCGTATATCGTGGTATCTGGAGATAACGAAGTTGTTGAACTTATAGTTTAAATTTTCAATGAGAATAGTCATTGAAAATCTTAGTCATCGTACACGAATAACTGCATCACGCTTAATCCAGGCTTGCCCAGTTCAGCTTGTTTACAGTACAACATGTAAGATGTGTATTTTCCTACGGAATCGATTAACAATTCTTGATAAATATTTCCTAAGTAAGTAGTATTAGGTGCAGTGTATAAAATATTCCAACTTCCTGAGCTGTTGGCTCCTTCTATCCTCCAATCATAAATCCTTTCGGAGGATTTATTCCTTCCTTTCAATCCAATCTTCCAGATTCTTACAGCTGTTGGACATTTGATAGTTAAAAAGAATTGACTGTTGACGTTAGACACCCATTCACCTTCGTCTTTGAACGCATTGAAGGCTTTGTTATTTTGAAATTCAGAAGTGGCGCTCGCTTCAAAACCATAATCACTCGTATTCGAAGCTAATCTAGGGACATAACTGACATGACATTTTCTTCCGAGTGTGATATCAGTAAGAGTAGGAATCCACTGTAACCACCCAATACCCGTCCATTCCGCCCCATCGCTCTTGGATATAATATGAAATCGCCAGTAAACGTAATTAGACGATGCTGAAAATATAAATTTGTTCAAAACTCCTGCATCGAGGACATCCGTTTTAGGACTTATAATATCTGTATATATTATTCCATCATTACTCGCTTGAACTTTCCATCTAGTATGTGTGTTTAATACTGTGCTATCAATGATGTAGAAACCCGACATAGACAAAGGAACGGGATATTTAATCTGTAACCAAACATCAGTTACTGTATCGGCTATCCAACATTCGGGGGCATGACAAGCATTTTGAAGCGCTTTCCACGGTTCAAAGTTATACCCAGCGACTATGCGATATTTGCTAGTACAAGCTTCGTAAGTAAAGCCGTTTATCGTTGTTACATTCGAAGTCATGGTAGGTGCTGCAGTCACGTATAGTCTCGTGTTATCAGTGTTATTCGTTTTTATTTGGGTGACTAGAGTTCCGACTTGACCAAAACTCGCGGCCTGGCTAGCTAAGACTGGTGGATGAATGTCAGTCGGTAAACCTTTTATCATATTACCATTCATATTTAAATCACCATCCATATCGTTCGTTCCATCTCGTTTTAGAAAGATATTACTCGCTTGGGATAGAGTAACACCTCCAGACACTATTCTTTGAGTTGATCCAGTATCAGTTCGTCCAAATTTATCGACAGGCATGTTTTGAAATAGGTGATATTATTTAATGCAATTCGTTTATGACTTCTTGAAATTTACAACCGTCGTTGATCGTCTTCTTCAAAACATACAAACATAAATGACCGCAATACACTTCACCGTTAGGTTGTATTCGTTCGCTGTTGTAGAATAGCGCCTTTGCAGATAATTTATCAATTCAGTGGGAGGAGGAAGTCCGAAGCTGTAGAAATAAATTTTATCATTGGCGCGCTTGATCCAACACGTCCAATGCGTTCATTTACCATCAGAATCGTCTAGATTAAGAATGCCACATTTGTTCGCTCTCGGCCTCTTCGGCAAATCGTCTCTTAGAAAAACTCCTCGGAAATTATTTATATTTAGTTTCCTCGCCGCTTCGATTAGATCAACGTTCGACAAAGCAATATTTGGTAGCGTTACGCCTTCGACATCGATTTGTTTAACACTCATTTTATATTAGAGAATAATGTCCATATGCTAAAGTGTGGATTCCATCTTGCTGAATCACTCGTTTATCATCTTCCACTGAGAGGGCTACCTTGTTTATTTCCTCACTGTAGACATCGTGAAGATGCGATCGAATGACAATCATCTTTCTCAAGTGTTGTCTCTTGGTGAACAGGCAGTCATTGTAATCTTCGTGAGTGAGTGATTTCTTAACGACATTCTTCCTGACACCTTTGCATTTCTTGTGGTCTACTCCAGCCATCTTGTACGAATACCGTTTCGATCTTAAACCTACAAACTCTTCGATCTGTTTACCAGCTGCTTCATCTTTGAACATGCCATTGACCTTTTTGTTGATGCCAGTTTCTATACCAGAGGGATGGTCTTTAGGATAGTCGCTAGTGTCGAACCTACTTCTAATGTCGGGTGCCATATCGGCGCAGAAGACTTCGGTCTTAATTTCATAGGCTAAAGAATCCGTATCTGTAAAAGTAACTTTGCTCTATCTTTATACTTTTTCTTGATGTAATTAAAATGAAAATTGTACATTATAGTTTTACTCAAGTCTAAAATACACGTACCAAGATATATAGGCTTGTTGTAACATAGCATCGTCGTTTCATGTGAATGGTGATTGGGTTTTCGTCAAAAATAGTTCGAGTATCGTAACTTGTTCTCGCTGCTAGCTTGAGGGCTTGCTTCTCGGTGGAAACCAATTTTATGTCTACGCGATTCTCAATATTCTCAGACGTCATGCCAAACACACTATTGTTCATTAGTTTGAAAAAGTCTTTTTCGAAATCGTTGGTGGCTCTGGTCCTCAGATTAGTATTTAGATCTATATACTTTTTCAGCCAAGCACTTTCTTCAAATTTAAATCCGCGATGAATTTTCATTATCTTCAAACCCAAACTTTCATACTGCTTTAAATTTTCGTAATAGACTATATACTTTACTTTAATACACAGGTTTGGAATGAGTTTTGACACATCCCATTCTTTGGCTATAACACTCTCTGGAGCAAGAGGATAGTCGTTGTGGACATAGTGCAATTCTCTAGGATATTCCAAATCGATTTCTAATATACATGGTGAAGATCTCCAATCGTTTAGCTCTTCGTTACCCATCCACTGGAACCCATGAGTTGGTAGATTCTGACACATTGCCCATCCGTACAGGTTGTTCGCGTCTAAATAGGTTATAAATGTTGAAGGCTTGCTGTCGTCAAACGCTTCTCCCATATACTTATTGTTTGCCTGTCCATATCGGTGCGAAATGGTGCTAACACCTCCTATTATCCCATGTTTAACCATTAGTGTCATATCATAGTCGCTCAACAACTCCAGCTTTACTCCTGTCAATTTCAATACAGCGTCCCAAGTAAGACCTGGCGAAGTATAATACCAGGCGGGATCTAGGCCATAGTTCTCACTGCATACATCTCTGAAATTCTCAAATACATCAGCAAGCAGGTGAACATCAGTCACATTATATAAATCGTGGTATTCTCTCAACGTCTTGAATCCGAATTCTTTCCATACCATCTGTGCATGGTTGTAGTCTTCGTCACTAATACCTGAGTCGTAAAGTATTGAGAAGAATGCTGACTTTGGTGGTAGTTCTGTTTCGTTCAGTCGATCGACGGAATCAACATAGTCGTAAGGATAGACACCTTTTCTAAGTAGGAGGTCACTTTACGCAATACATCCTTTTTAAATACAATTAGATATATTTAAAATGGAAGTCAAAGATTTATCGTGGAACGACGTATTATCTAAGAGATTCAATAACCCTCTTTTACTTAGAAGTATAAGAGGGTTAATCGTAGGAAAGTCCGGATGCGGTAAGACGACTTTCTTGTTGAACTTACTTCTAGGACCTGGATGGCTAGACTACAACAATCTGAAAGTATTCGGCAGATCTCTCTTTCAACCAGAGTATGAAATACTCAAACAAGCATTTGAGGAAAAAATACCGAAAGAATCCATCATCAGACTATTCAATTGCCAAGACGAGACCATGAGACTAATTGTTCCGCCGGCCTTAGTAGTTGAGGCCATTGCTAAACACTTCTATAAATATCTGATATCTGCCGTAAGTTCTTTGAGTCATCGGAAGACGTGCCACATCTGAGAGATTTGAATCGTGAAAAGAAGAACCTGATGATTTTCGATGACTTACAGTTAGAAAAGCAAAATAACTGTGAGACCTACTACATCCGAGGAAGGCATAGTAACGTTGACTGCTTCTACCTCGCTCAAAATTATTTCAAACTACATAGACAGACGATCAGAGAGAATGCAAACTTTATCTGCTCGTTTCCTCATGACCAGAAAAATATTAATTACATTTACCACGATCACGTAAGTACAGACATGCCAAAGGGTGAGTTTAAGAAACTATGTGAAACAGCCTGGGAGCAACCTCATGGCTTTGTAGTGATAGATCAGACTAGTAATAAGAATAACAGCAAGTACAGATGCGGTTTCGATGAATTCTACATTTCATTATAAAAAAATCTTTTATATTATAAAAATGGAATCGCTTTTACAAAAGATTGCAGACAACACCGAAAGGATCGCTCGTTACACAGAGCCAAAGTCATCGTTTTACATATTATTGAGTGATCAGAGTTCGCAAATAAGGACTCGATTCAATCCGTTGATTCAGTTCGATAAAGATAAAAAGAACGAAATGGCTCTTGTCAATCTGGAAACATATTTTTCATTCCCAAACATCGATGAGACTAACAACTTTTCGTATTCGCCGAATGGTGGAGGTATGTGGGTTACTATAACCATCCCCGAAGGCTGCTATGAAATTACAGATAATAAAGAATACGTCCAGAGAATCATGAGAGAAAAGGAGCATTATGATATGGTTAACGAAGAATACAATATTAAGATAGAAGCAAACAGCAATACGTTAAAGACTGTTGTGCATCTTGCGGATAATTACATCGTCGATTTTTGGGCGTTGAACTCTATCGGAAAAGCCGTCGGTTTCGACAGGCGGCGTTATTCAGCAGGTTACCGGGAATCGGAGAATATAGTGGACATAATGAGTGTTAGTAATCTGAGGGTAACGAGCGATATTATCGGAGCATCCTATAACAACGGAACGACTGATAACATTATTTATTTCTTTTTCCCAAATGTAGGGCCTGGGTACAAGATTATCGAAACGCCTAGGAATTTGATATATCTTCCAATCACTCTATCTACGATTTCGATAATGAAAACGTGTCTCACCGATCAAAATGGGCAGCTAATTAATCTACCAGGTGAAGAATTATCGATACGCTTTCATATAAGAGAGGCTTAAAATTTTTTATAGTCTTATATAAAATGAGTTGATACACGAATGTTAAAGTTAATATTTCAAAAGGACAAAAAGACAAAATCAAATGATCGCTTCAGGCAGGAACCGGCGTTAGCATTGGATTAAAGCACAACGATTTAAATGGAAATCACGTGTTAGCTCTTACCCAAGGACAGGTCAATAAGTTGACCAAAGCGTATCAGGGTGGAACGGGTGCGACTATAAAAATGAATAAAACGCAGCTAATCCATAATGCCAAGGCCGAAGGTGGCTTTATCGGCGCCATTTTACCGTTTCTGGCAACTGCGGGTAAATTTCTGCTATCGAGCGTGTTACCGAGCTTAGCAACGGGTGCATTAACAGGAATAGGTGCTGCTACTAGATCAAAGGTTATTGATAAAATAAGCGGATTGGGTGGTGCTATATATCTCAATATTCGAGGTAAAAACTATAAGATAGTGCAACAAGACGAGGGTCTTTACCTGAAGCTATGGCAAGGTTCTGGATTAAACGGTGTAGGAGGTCTGTAACTGAAAACAGGTTCTGGATTCGTAACTGGTGAAGGGCTTATCTTTGGACCAGATTCACCGTTCAAGAACATTCCACTTCTCGGATTGTTACTTTTAAAAAAAATAGAGTATATAAAATGTATCATCATCCGATTCATAAAATGGTGTGGACGAAACCCAAAATTGAAAAATCTACGAGAACACATCCGAGATCCATCATGCGGAAGGCGTGTGAAGGTATGTGGGATATCTTTTGAGCGGCGTGTTGGGAGCAGTACTCGGTGTGTTTGTGTAGCGAATCTTTTCTACTAAAACCGATTAAGCATCTTTACAATGGTACATCGAAGTACTGGTGTTTTCTGTTTGTACCGCCATCAATCTGTTAAAGTTCTTTATCCAACAATAATGCTTCTTTTCTCCATCAGAAATGAGTAATAGATCTACACCGATATCGCTCTCGTGCTTTGATAAATATAGTGGGAATAGGTAAAGATCTTTCTCGTGACCGAAGACATTAATACTAATATTATTATTTCTCTCAAACTTATTTATAACATTATCATCTGCAGCTACTGGGACTTCAATGCTGGACCAATCAAGTTCCTCAGATTGTTTTATTAATTCTTTCGTTATTCTTTCCGAATGTTCGTCAACAGGGTTTAAGGCTCTCGTTACACACCACTTGAAACATTCTTCGTCTTCGTTCTTCATATTAACAATAGCCTTTTTACTCGCTAGACATTTCGGTAGTGGAATGTAAGAACTACCCTTCAGCGGTTTATAAGCAACCGTGTTGATATCTAATTTTGTAACCGCTCTAAGTCTCCAGTTACTACCTCGCATCTGGAAGGCGGCCATTGATTCTAAGATTTTAACCCTCGCATTATTAAATATTTCGCTCGGGTTGGTAGAGTTTAAAACAACTTCGGTCCTAGAGACGAAAGGAAAATCTGTGGAATTTACTTGTCCGGTTTTCATATCTACACGCTCCATTGTGCAGGTGAGGACAAAATTGACCTTAGTCTGACGATTTTTTTTCAACAAGTCTACCGCCTGTGTTCCAATGGTGTTAAGAAAAGATGTAGCGTCAATTCCGCTTGCGCCTTCGACCGTGTATTGTTTCGTGAATCCCTTGATGGCCGAGGCCGTCTCACTTATTTTGAGTGTTCTCATATGAATTTTACTGAAAATAGAATTCACTTTGGCTTTTAGTGCTTCTAACTTTTCATTCACCTTTCTCTTTGGTTCTTCAGGCATATGCCCTTCGATCCACTTTGCGAATGTATTAATCGCTGATTTAGTTTTGTCGTATACTTCTCGCGCTGTCGTGGCTGGTACGGGTTCGAGTGTTTGGATTCGAATGTCAGGAACGGGTGCATCAAGCAAACTAGCGTTGGTTGAGGCCTCGCTCGCTGTAATTTTGCTATCAAATCCGCCTTACGCTCTGTTTAGCAATTTTTCGTAATTCAATAACATTTTTCTTCGAGTTTATATTGGAGTGACATGTCTTTAAGTAGAACTGTGAAAATATTTTCTGGTCTATTCATTTTATATACACAAGATTTGTTGTTGTTGAAGTGCTGACTCGTCCAAAACTTTGGAAATTCCCTTGGCTTTTGACTTATAGGGAGTATAGGTGGTGTTATTAACCAAGGTTATAGGTTTCGACGAAACGGATGACTCATCGAAAACTTTTGAAAATTCCTGGTGATTTTACCTAGAGCTTAGGTTTGTGCATGAATTGTGACGGATTTGCAATATTGTGGTAACCTATAGGTCGGTGTTTGAACCATGGACCTAGGTTTGTGCATATTTTAGACATTTTGTAACCTAGGGTGGGTTAAAAAATGAAATGGTAACCTATAGGTTAGCGTTTGACCTAGAACTTAGGTTTGGGCATATTTTTGTGCCAGACTGCTACACTTTCAACTACTGTCACGATTCCGTAATACATGTAGGCCTAGGAGCATAAGTGTCAAAGAGGCATAGATCAGTTATGTGGACAAGATTAAATATCTAGGCTGCATATGTTCTGGTTGCAGCCAAGTCATTTAGCTTAATCAGCATGAAATGGTTGTGATGTTATAGGCCTATTAGGTCATTTAAGTCCTTGTACACAGCAAATGCTATAAATTATAGTGCGCCTGTTTTCGTCAGTTTCGTGTTGCTCTACGTTCCCTCTCCCATGATGCTGGTGTTATTCCTATTCATGCTATTGTCACCAGTAGTAGGGTTGATCATTATTGTTCTGTTCTCACAGATCTTCCGGCTGGCCTAATAGAGCGCCTTGACTGGGTTCTCCGTTCTGCTGCCAAGCTTGTTGGTTATATTCTAGACCATGCCTTACTTATAGCATACATGCATTATGTCCTTGTGTGGCACGGTGGCTGATCGGTTAGTGCGGTCGGCCCGTAATACTCAGTGTGCGCTGAGTGAGCGAGTTCGACACTCGTCCGAGGCGTCAGTCACTGTGTAGGGACCTTGAGCAAGTTCTTTGCGCACAATTGCTCTGCAGTACAAATGCAATTGCGCCGTCGAGTCGTGTGCACTTCTGAGCAAAAGATGTTGGAAGAAGGGCGATATCAAATTTCAAGAAATATCAAAATATCAAAAATATGTCCTGCGCTGGCTTCCTGATTGGCAGCGCATTAGCTACGAGATAGCAGCGCTTGTCTTGCGGTGCCTTGTTGGTAGCGCTCGGTCCTATTTAAGTTGTCTCTGTTGCGTTTCTGACATTTCCTATTGATACCGCGAGCTCGAACAAACAGCATCGAAATTTGTAGCTTACAGTTGCGATGTAGTCGGAGTTTTTAATATATATTCCTTTAGACTACAGTTAACCATGATTAGGATTATATACGACTGCGTTGGAAGGCAGACCCTGGGTCTTTTTTATCCTCTCATGCCAGTAATACTCAGACAACAGGAACAACACACGATTTCACAACATCGTCTGAATAGAATTGCATTTTTATGACGTGAGGGAGGTTACTCAAAGTAAGCAAATCATTTTTTCTGTCTGCGGTGTCAGAATGATGTTCAAGGACGTGTCAACGAGTCTTGCTTTACGGTCTACTGTTGCTCGATCTGGGCTTATAGGCCTAAAACGTTAATGGAGAACTGAACGTAAACAATAACTAACTACCACTAGTCGGAGGCGCCCAATAATAGTACTAGGGTATTACTAGTAGTAGTAGTAGTAGTAGTGGTAGTAGTAGTAGTAGTAGTAGTAGTAGTAGTAGTAGTAGTAGTAGTAGTAGTAGTAGTAGTAGTAGTAGTAGTAGTAGTACTTGACGAGAATTTTAAGGCTACAGAAAATAAGAACCGATGACATAAGGCAATCATTAGGTATTCAAGCAACTCTACTAGCTAAAGTCGTCAAGCGAAGACTCCGATGGTTTGGATTTTGTAGAGAGGACGCTGCAATGACATGTATGTATGTATTTATGTATGTAGGTATGTATTTGTGTGTGTGTATGTTTGTATTATTATTATTACCGAAATTTGATACCGCCCTTCTTCCAACATCTTTTGCTCAGAAGTGCATACACACTGCAATTGCAGTTGTACTGCAGAGCAATTGTGCGCGAAGGACTTGCTCAAGGTCCCTACACAGTGACGCCCCGGACGAAGCTCGAACCCGCGCACTCAGCACACACTGAACGTTACGGGCTGACCGCTCTAACCGATCAGCCACTGTGCCACATACATATATACATACATACATACAATGTATGTATGTATGTATGTATGCATGTAGGCATGTATGCACGAATGAATGTATGTACGCATGCATGTATGTGTATTATGCCTGTATGTAGGCCTATGTTCGACCGGCTGCTAGAGTTGGTACTCTTTCCAACTGAGCTCTTCTTACACTTTCTTCGATTGTCAAAAACTGTTCTCACTTTCAATAAGCATTATTATCGTTTTGCCTTTTATCTGGATCGTTTCATTCCTCGTTCCCTTTCACGCCTCTGTCTGTCTCTATCTGTCTCTATCTGTCTCTATCTGTCTCTATCTGTCTGTCTGTCTGTCTGTCTGTCTGTCTGTCTCTCTCTCTCTCTGTCCCTCTCTCTGTCCGTGCTATGTTGTTCCTTTTCTCACACGCAGAGAAGTTCATAAACTGTGGCTGGGGCGTGTACCCTTCGACTGCATTCGGTTACAGAGGTTGAATGTGCGGTGGCTCGTGCGTCACGTAGGCCGTTCCTACACGAAGGAAATGGGTCTCCTATTGAACCCTGAGGCCTCCTTTGGGCGGGAGAAGAAAGTCGCTCTTCGTCCAGTTTCTGTCTGTTCGTTTGTCCGTCTGCCTGCATCGCCTGTTTACGAGAGCACTCTGTTTATCTGGACCAGTACCGAGTTGAGACGAAGGCCAGTTCCGGTTCATTCCGGATAATCAGCCAAGCTCGGTGGTCTACCGCTGACAAGAACTAAATGGAATTATTTTTATGTTTCGTTCTCTGTTTCATCTGTCTGCTTCCTGTATTTGTCCGTATGCGCGTGTATACCAATAATCTATGCTTTTTCGTGCTTCATCTATTTCTGCTACTCACTCTCATTCTCTGTCTCCCTCTGCCTGTGTATCTATCTCCCTCGCTAGGCATATGTATGCGTAGATGTTTATATCATATATAATATATATATTATATATATAATCATATATACATATTTATCATATATATATATTATATACACATAAGTTATACGCTTACATGTGGTACACCGTCATTGGAGACATTGAACGATAAGGCTATTGTATTCTTGTTTAGAAATCTGGAATCAGAAAGAGATAAGCGGACGAGGGAGCGGAAGAAGGAGGGTAGGAGCTACCCTCCTGCTGCTTAGTTTTCTCCTTTGACCCACGTTCCTCGTACTGAGATATTGAAGTCAACAATAGATTCCACTCAGTGTACTGCACCTGGACAAACGGCGCAACTCGTGTGCCTCATTCAGCGCCAAAGTTCAGGCATGCTTTCCATCATTGGCCATGAAAACAGTTGGTTGAAACAAGTGTCAGTCTGTTGGTGCCAGGTTTAAGCAATGTCGTCTTCATCTCTCGCGTAGGGCCTATAGGCCTACCAATCGACGATGTTACTTTTTGCTCTAGCAGATCTTTATGTATATTTGTCCTGTTCCCTTTGCTTTTCTCCTCTTTTATTTCACCTTCCGTGTTTATAATGTTTCTTTTTGTTCTATCTTCTAACACTTGTTCTTCCTGTTCTTTATTCTTATTCGTCAACGCATTGGACTCCGTCCGGCAGCTATTCACGATAACAATAATTGTGGCGCTTATATAATCGATGCCTTCTCAGCCAGTGGGTAAGCCTACAATGGCAAAAAGGACAGAGATATGATAGACGCAAAAGAATGATTGGAGGCGGATATTTGCCCACCATCGCTAAAGGAGCTGTTCAACCGTTTATGAATTCGGACGATAGGTTCTTTCAAGCTTTAACGTAATGTAATGTAGGCCTAAGTCTTAGAAATTTCTCATCGCCCATTAAAGGCACGCATCAGTGAGACCAGCTATATTCACCGGCGCTATATTGAATCAAGTCCGCAATTGCCAAGCTGCTCTAATCGTACCGGTGCCAAATAAAAATCTTGGGAGGCCAAGAAACCCCAATTTTAAAGTTTGCTGCCCCACCCCGCACTAAGGGACAAAGCCTCCTATGCGACCACCCGAGTGGTCTCATAACTTTTTACCTCACCTTAAAAAGACGATCGTAATTACATACCACGTCTCCTTATAAAAGCGCCTGTTGACATTGCTGATGATGCCCCGAGAAGCCCCATGTCTCTTGTCCCTATTATGTATATATATATACGTATATTATTATATATATAATATAAACATATATAATATAAATATATAATTAGATCATACATACCTGTTAAAATTTTAATTCAACATTTGACTTTAAAAGGTATTTATTGCGCAAATGAATAGGCAGAATAGCCTACTCGTGCGTTGCCGAGATTTGAGATATAGTCTAAGTAAGGCTTTTGATCAAATCCTGGGACGCTTTTGATCAGAGAGCGTTGGTTGCAAGGGCGGATCAGTCATAATCTGGCTCTGCCTCATATTTGACTTGGAAGGTGGATCGTGGATCTAAATCACAAAGCGCAAATATCATCAATTCCAGTCACTTTGATGTATCGATCTACAAGTAGGAAAAATAACTTACTAATAGAACTAGGCCTATCGATAGAAACAAGGTCTTGAAATCTCAAAAGCGCTAGTTCTGAAAATGGAAAATATGTACAATGTATCATGGGCGTCCACATAGGGGGATCCGGAGGCAATCAGGTAGGGAGGGATAATTTTTTTGTCTTGGGGAATATCTTGCCTTGCTAACACTGGCGACCGTGGGTTTGCCTCCATCACTCAGAGGGATTCACGTCCCTGCAATGTATTAGGCCTAAAGTGAATGTAGGCCTTCACGCTTTTCAACACTGTCCGTATGAACTCGACACTGTTCATGTTTCAGTGAATATATCGGATGAGATTTTTCGCCACCGTGCATTTCGCGCGTGCACTTCTGAGCTTTGAAAGAAGGGTAAAATCAAAATGCTGTTGAATTGTATTAAATGAGTTCCTCGCCTTAAAATGTTTCCATGAACATGTGCACGCACCGTGCCAGCCCGAAATCTTTTAAACATAGGTATGCGATTGGTATAGGAATCGGCATTCTCACGCCCACAGGGCCACAGAGCGCCTTGACCCAGGTCCTGCGTTATAAGCAATGTTGGAACCAGGTCAAGTGATCACTTGGGCCCAAAAGCAGGTCGTCAAAATATTTTCAAGTCCTCGTAAAAGACGTTCGAGGTCGCCGAAATAAGTCTCACTAAATAGAATGTGTTTACTTGAATAGTGTTATCACTACTTTATATTTACAGTTGACAGTTTCTATGGACAAATTTCGCCGAATTCTGCATGGTTTGACTGCAGCCCGATAGCAGCCCATGCGCGGCCACTCCTCGTTGCCATAGTGATGAGTATCTCTTCTCTGTCACACCGGAGACCAAGGTTGATTCCCGACTGGTAGCTGTGAATACTGAAGTTTTGCTATCTTGGCTTGATCCAGCAAGAGGCTAGACCAGTGGTGGGCAACCTTTTCATTGCAGAGGGAAAATTATTATTTTTCGGAGGGCCGCATGATAATGTTCTAGGAATAGACTCTTTATACGCAAAACTATAGACTCCAGAGTGACTATAAATTTGATACAATTTTAACAAATTACAAATAAGTTTAATGACAATAGTTATAGTAAAAGTAAGTAACTTAAATGTGTTAAATAGTGAGTATGTTTGTTACTCAGTAAGGCCCACATGTAGGCGTTACATCTACAATAGGCCTAAATAGGCTACTTAAAAAATATAGAATGAGATTTCTGAAATTGCAAACAGTTTTTAAGTGGTTTTCTAACATTCGTAGT
>OY365812.1:19806177-20033677 GCA_959347315.1 Bimastos eiseni
TCTGCGTCACTGAGGCTCTTCACGCGCCAATGGCTTCACCATCTGCATCCGTAGATATAATTATATACCAACAGTCGCCTTTTATGTTGACCTCGCTCTAGAAGCACGCTTCAAAACAACCAAACGTACTACATTCGGTGACAGACTCACTTGACCAGAAAGTAGCATAGACCAACCTCTTCCGCTTTCTGGTAAGTTGTCATTATTTTGATGTAAGTGTTGCGACATAATTACACGCATGCATATATATATATATATATACTATATATGCATGATATTATAATTTCTCAGCGCTGTATACACAAAAGCCACGTCTTCCTTGTTTGTTCCAGTCGTTCACGTAGCCCTATAGGACCTTAGTACTTAGACTAAGCCTACATATGTTACAGCAGCCTAACCCTTTTTTCTTTTGTATAGGCTAATTATTGTCGAATTATTGGTAGTACTCAAAGCCATAGGCCCTATAATATGCCGATAGTTTGTATTAGGCCTACAGAACCAACAACTCTGAGATCACTACTGCGCAGTGATGAAACTCTTTGAGTTAGAGCAGTATCAGTTATTGCGAGATTAGCGCCGAATAATAAAGACCAAGACATTTGGTCTCAACTCTCAAGACCAAGACATTTGGTCTCAACTCTCAAGACCAAGACTTTGAAAATCGCAAGCATACCCCCACTAAAAACAGCCAAGACGGACAACCCGCAATTTTAATGAAAACACGATACTTTTATTTTAGTAAAGTAAAACAAATATAGATCCAAGCAGCAGATAATTCCGAACTCGTAAGCCTACTTAGTCAAGCCCATCGTACCAAAATAATGTTATTCCAAATGCCTGATGTATATTTATAAAATCAATCCGCACAGAATTTTCAGATCTCATACAAAATTCCGTTTTGTAAAGAAATACTTTTTACAGTTCCACAGGACCAGAGGCGTATTCAATAATTTGCCGCCTAAATAGGCCAAAATTTCTCTACCGCCTCTACCAAAATTGAAATTGCATACTGAGATCCACAAATTTTAGCAGACGTTAAAGGCCTAGTAGGAAGCCTTTACCTGTATTAACTTGATGAGTGTGTTACTGTATTAGTTTAATTAAACTTTAATAACAATATAACACAATAACAAAACATTTTTTCCTTAGTCCACTGGCTTGCTGTCATTTACTTTTTAGATTAAAATTTTATAAATCCAACCCTTGCCGCCCCTTGAAATGTGCCCCCCTATAGGCCGGGGTCTTCTTGGCGTAGTGGTAAATAAGGCGGTGTACAATCCCGGTGCTGAAGTCGCTGGCGCACACTACAACTTTTCAAGCACTGGATGAAAATGTACAAATTGTTAGTCTTCCTTGAAATACTCCCAAGGCTTCAGAAACAATCTCTGGCAAGGCTTCCAAACACAGTCAAGAGCAAGACCAAGACTTTGAACTTCAAGAACAATATCAAAACTCTGAGCTGCAAGACCGAAAGCAAGACCTTTAGTCTCAAGACCAGGATCAAGCCTTTTAAAACGAATTCGAGGGCATTCGTGACCACGATCGATTAGAGCGGTCAGCTCGTAACGTTCGTTCGGTAAGTCCCTATGTAGGGACCTATTGAGCACTAGAAACCAATACCTTGGTCTCAACTCTCTAGGACAAAATAGATCGATATTTGGATAGGTATAGGCTTAGATTGGCCCACTGCATTTCACAAGTCCGATATTTTCAGACCACGTAAGACCTCTTTATGGCCCGTCTATTGTAACTTATTAGAGCATTTATAGAGCACCTCTAGTTACGGTTGTTAAACAGTGTGCGTTCCATGCACCTTTGTACCTACGGATCCCAATCATCCCAGTATACTCAAACTGATGGTCCAATGTGACAGATATTAGAACACATCCGTAAATGGAGACATTAGATGGTGTGCCGTCCCCTTTTTCAAAGCCAGGGCCATACCGAGATAATTGCGCCCTGTGCCTAGCTAATTGCGCCCTTTGCGTAGCAGCAATCTGGCGCCCCACATTTTGAAAATAGTGCATTTTATGGAATAATAAGTTATTCCATCCTGAAATGTGCGCCCTTTCCACATTTACGCCCTGGGCGTAGGCCCCTCTGGACCCCTCAGTACGGCCCTTTTCAAATCGGCCGCGATGATTAAGGACCTCGCTCACGACGCTCAGTCAATTTATTGAAGTAGGCCTATCAGAAGGGTAAGCCTAGAGGCCAAACGATCGCAATATAATAATAACGTGTAGATCTAGAGCTACAGTCATCCATTTTATAACTACATGTATATATTTTCAAAAGGCTATCCATAGACTATTATACTTCTGAACTTCCTTAGTGCAAGAGTTGCAGACTTGTTGAATAATCTGTATAATTGTTAGGCCCATAATTTAGGTTTACGTAGGCCTACTGAATCGGTTGACCTGACCTTGAAACTGAATTTAGGAATCTACGTGTGGCACGGTGGCCGATTGGTTAGACCGGTTGGCCCGTAACGCTCAGTGTGTACTGAGTGAGCGGGTTTGACCCTCGTCGACCTTGAGCAAGTCCTTCGCGCACAATTGCACAGTCGAAGCGTGTGCACTACAGAGCATAAAATGTTGGAAGAAGGGCGATATCAAATTCCAGAATAAATAAATAAATAAACGTCTGATTATGAAGTGGCTAAAACGCAAAAGATGTCTTCTAAGTTTTAGCCATATAAAGTTCATTTTGCTTTGCATTATCTTCTCAAGAAGGGCGTATAAATGATGGAGGACACTTACGACGGATTTGCGACGATGTTCATGCGGATGCCGATGTCAGCCTCTTCGCTGCCAATCCAGGGATCGTGTCAGGTGACGGGCCGACGTCTCTGCCTCCGCTTCCCTTTCACCGGAATCGAGTTTGACCTCCCAAGGTCGCCAGAGGGCGAGTGGGGCGATGACATGGAGTTCAAGATACGCGGCGCCTGTGGAGATATGGTCGTCGTGTTGGGATACGTCAGCGAACTACAAGCATTCAAGGGAATCGGAAAGCTGGAAAGCCACGAAGACGACGTGCCTCTGCTCACTTTCTTCTTCTTCCGATCGGACAGCCCCCTCTCCCATCTACCGAAAATCTGACCAAATCTGATCGCAACACATAAAAACTAATGCACTAATGCTTGTGGCCCAACCGCAGGTCTTTACAAGTCCCTCGAGTCTTTTTCTTTAGTCGTGGCTGGTCTGAGAGCGCTCCTGATCGAGTAGGTTCTTTAACGGCGCTATATAAAAGATCAGAATGAATAAATGAACAATAATTAGAAATTCGTAAGCCTATACTACAATTGACTTTTCTTAGACGACTTTGTGATTCAAAATTATTGGTCGAACATAAATGTTTCGTCTTGAATAAATTAGACAAAACTGTTTGCAGCAAGCCACAGTGAATATGCTTATAAGTTCGCCATACAATTTATCAAGATAAACCTGCTGTGGCGTCTGGGTGCTATTAGCCTACTTTTAAGAATATACATTCACTAGTTAACCTCTTTACGTCAACGCCAATGAAGTCTTGATTGAGCGCGTGGTTTATGGCAGAGCGCTTGAGAGCCAAGTATCAGTTCGACCCAAAACTAAAGTAGGCCATCGCATGTTCCGATATATACATGTAGGCCTATATTCGAAAAACGCGGCATTGGCTTCCAGTCAAGAATAGGGCTGCGCAGGGGCGTCAATCCCCCCATGAGTGATGGAGGCAAACACTCAGTCCCATGAAACACGAAGGCAAGACATTACCCCTAAGACTAAAAAAGACTACCAGAAATTGGAGGCATTTAACTCTGGACCCCTATCTAGAAGTCCCTGGGCGGCGAGATTAGCCTATTCTCGCGGTTTAAGCGTCGCCACCTAGTGCTTCAGAGCTCAGTGCTTCTGTCTCGGGTCGGCGATCAATGCAAACTGCATCTGTCGGGGACCTGTTCGCCCCACATTCCGCTACCTGCTCGATGTGTCAAGGGCCGTATTTTTCGAATAGTAGCCTAGTACTCTGAAAATAGGTACTTTCGTCAGACAGCTCAAAAATTATTTAAAATCCCATCTTTTAGATCTGTTCGTTAGTAGGCCACCGACGTGTATTTATGATTGTTGCGCTTTTTAACGTTCCCAAGACAGTTACTTAGGCCTATTAAATACGTACAATAGGCATAGGCGGCAACAGAAATTCCGGGCCTCTGGGCAGAGCAGTCACGGGCGGCCTTGACAGCATCTTTAAAAACAATTTTTCCTGGGTTCATCCACATTAAAATTGTTTATAACGCCCGAAAAGTTAATTGCGGGTCACACCCGGTTCTCTAAAATCATCCGACCCCTTGGCATTTAGCCCTCTCGGCGGGTCTGGAGTTGGTCTAAACTCTAAACACGTCGCTACACACCTCTCAGTCAACTATCAGAATTCTCAAGAGCGAATATAATTGGAGATTCATCTAGATCTACTATACTGCAAGCCAATGTATATTTAAAAGACTCCTAATTATTGCACCTTTTAAGTACCACAACCTTAAATTAGGAGATCATATTTACGTCAAACCCCTCTCTGGTGGTTGTTAGTTTAACGACACTGTGTGATAACAAAGACCATTAGCGTCGCCCTCCTCCTTTATCCAGGTTTGGGACTGGCACTGGCCGAGTACTACCAGTGGCGGAGTTCGACTCTGGTATTCTCTCTACTTATTTATATATCTGTGGCAAGTGGTAAGGCTAAACAGAGATATGCTGTAATAAGAATAATCAGGGTATCAGAGTATCAAAGGCACAACTGGATGGTGTCTAATCCACCTGCTGTGATTGGTTGGGTGGAATATATGCAATCCAGACACAGTTAACTGCAGAATATGTCGATGATGTGTTCTTCTATATAAGCCGACAGCTAAAAGAGAAAAGGATAACATAGATTACTTCTCAAATAATTTAACTTCTATTGCTTGACAAGAAAACAAACCAATTGCATTATAATCAAACACTATATGGACAAACAAACCATCAAGGCAAACAAACAATTCTGAAAGACAAATCTGCACAGAATAATTAATTAAAGTCAACGACCCTTCATACAACAGCAGCAGCAGCACCAACCACCCGATTCCACATAAAAACGAAACTACATAGATAACACACACATATATATATAAATATAAATACATGAATTGGTTTTGCTATGTATTATTGAAACACTTGCAAATGAAGCAACGAGTCCAGCAAAGCATCGCTCATAAAGCAATAGGAGAGCTGCGTTTCAATTAGATCAAGTTATACTCTCACATCAGCTGGATAGAAGTACATCACTTATAACGAGTCGTCTCATTAAAACTAAGATCTTACATCATTTGCAGAAAATATCAAACTCAATGGATACCAAAGATAATTTCATTTTAGTCCATATTATCAAAATAATAATATTACTAACTGACAATACTAAGCTCAAAGCCATGATCCAACTGGATATAAATTTCTTTGAATTAAGGTTCCACCCTGAATGGAACTGAACTCGGAACACTACAACACTTCAGGTAAAAAGGCAAACACGTTGAAACTACTCCCTACCAACAATTTCTCTAAAAAGTCAAATCTGTTTCCTACAAAACCAAAAACTTTAACCTCCAGTAAAATCAAATTATTTTCTTAAAAACTGATTTATACAGTTAAATGTACAAAAAATTCTTCCATAATCAATACTCAAGCCCTAAAATTCATTGACCATCCATTTCTCTTTTTCTCAATAACACATCTATGACTTCCTGACTTGTAGACGAAGGTATACCTAAAGACTTGCAATCTGCAGTGCATATTAATTGTGTACGAATCCACAAAACATAACAACATTGTAATGTAATATATTACGTACATGTGTTACAAGGAAGCAAAAAGACTGAACTGCTGCTGCAACAGCACAAACAAACGTTGACAACAAAAGACTTTTCCAGCATAAATACCGTTCAGAATAATAATGAATGCACAATAAAAACAGACAGATTTTATCAACTCAACACTTGCCATGCAGAACAAATATTTCAAGCTTTTCTATAATGTTAACGCATGTAAGAACTATTTAAGCCATTTTCTCCAGCACTCTGCTACAACTCTAACAAATATTTTCTCTAAGCAAGACTAATTAAGCCATTCTCACTGAAGAAATTTCTGGCCTTATAAAACTAGGCTATCACTGAATAAAGACAAACTACTTCAAAGCATTTAGGATCGTTCCAGAACGTCATGCATACACTGGTCAAGTATCTGTGCTCATTCTCAACACTGTAAGGCAACTTTTTGCTAAGCATCTCAGTTAACAAGAAGCCATCAGAGGAGATGCACCAACTGCAGTCTCATCCAATCTGTCTCATCCATTCTCATCCAGTCTATCACTGAATAATGGAGATGATAAGAAAACCTTAGTAGTTCAAAAAGAATTGCCAATCTCACATGCACCAGACACTGAATCCTAGACAATGCAGGTGCTACCATGCAATACAATGAATACCATATTAAACAGACGTTATTTCCTGCCTCATCAACCTAAAAGGCACATGGCAACGAAAACATATCTAAACATGAAATCATAGGAAATTTTTCACTTTCCCCATCTTGCCTAGATAATCTGACCATCACACGTCTAAATAAAGAATAAGCATACGACACCGTGAAACCAGAAAGTAACATGAATCAAACATTTATTATGCATCTGCATTGATACCAAGCGCCAATTGAATATCTGGCTTACGCACATGTATTAAGTCAACACAGCAATAGAAATATTCTATTCTTATGGGTTGCATGACTCAACAAAGCAAGAAGCCATTATCTGAAATCTCAGAAACATTACAACTGTACCATAAGCAATAGCAGTAAAAGCGTGCTTTTAACGGAACATTAAATACTTAGCAAAATCCTTACAAAATACTGTGCATTTCAAATGCCTAGAAGAGCTGAACGAGAGACACAGAAAAGTATAACACAAATACCTACAGAAGCCTTTGTGCCACGCATCAACAACATTGGCAAAATGAAATTAAAACAGAATATACAGACCCAATGACTGGTGCAGAGTAGAATGATCAATGTGCAACAATCCATGTACGAGTGAAATTTCTTCAGACGGCCAACCATAGCCACCAGACTTTAATTAAAACATATGCTAATTTGAAGCCCATAAGCACTAAAGACAGCAATAAGAAATATTTATAAAAGTCGAAAAACAGCACAGTCACTAATTATGTGCTATAGCATAAGAACAAGTGCAGTCCCTTAAGCAACTTGAGAGGAACCGGGTATGAAGTTTTCCTTAGCCTCTGCATACAGTGGCAACTGGCCAGTCCCCTCCCTCACAGCCCCCACCTTCCCACCAGCCAGTGAACACACATTGTAGCTGTGTTGGCTAGGAGCAAAGATGGAGCAGAAATCTTGAAACAAATTTCTACCTTTGTGGGATTTTCATCCTACCTTCTTAGCCGACAGTCCAGGACATTAATCATAGACCACCGAAAGCCATAAATAAGTCTTCATGGCCAACATAATCATGTTTTCATGAACATTAATCAAGTCTTACAGTCAAGTGTCCAACTGGATCAATTGATAACACGGTATCATCTTAAAGTCAAATGCAGGTCACAGATGTCCACTGAACTCCACTGGAATTTCAGAAGAGCAATCTGTCTGCTCATGATGTAAGTTATTAGTCATTACCATGTACAGCAATTTACCAGACCACCACAAATTCTGTAATTTCTAAATCAAAACACAGATAAAATGGCATATCTCTCAAACTCTTCACACAGTGCCTAAACTACGAAAATATCAGAATCACACAGTAAACATGCCTACTGTTACACAAACTTGCAAAGAAAATCTCGAGCACTTCGACTTCCAGATGACAAAATCTTTGAAACAGAACTTTAGCTTCAACAGCAAAAATTGACAGCCAAGCACTTAAGATACCAATGCCTTCATCATCAAGCATCCTTCAGATAAAACATCCCTCAGACAAAAGCTACTCTCATATCAAAACATGTCTAACAAGATAGCAGCTATGATCAGAAGAGTTGCAAGATAGTTTTGACACTAAAAAAGTTTTTATAAAAACTTTTTGGCAAAAGTTCTCACAATACACAAGAAAGCAATTTATAAAGATGTGAATTTATGCACAGTAACAGTTTAATTCACTTTAACCAACGTTTTTAACCATATTTTGAACAGGATAAAAGTAAGGTATGTAGTCAACACATTAACCATGTAAAACCGTTTAATAACAAAACTATTTGTCTCCCATACAAAGATTTTGATGCTCGCCAATTTTCGATCAAACATGAACATTGTATTGTTCTCCATGTCAAACAGAGACTTAACAACAAATGAAACATCCCTTTTAAAATTCCCTTTCAAAATTCCCCTTTACCCATGAAACTGAGTGTAGATTCACCTGTTATGTTTAGAGGATAGTTTTATATGCTAGAAGTGCTCCACTGTATGAAATGTACAAAAGACTCAACATAAGTTATTTCTCACCATCCTTTTCATAATAATATCAAAGGCATAAAAAACACTGTGAATCAGTAACACAGTAATGTAAGACAATACAACTGAAATCCATTTATAAAACCTACTCAGTCCCAAGCTGGTTCAAATCATGCCTTTCAAATTAACATATATTTTGACTTCATGTCCCGTACACAGACTTAACTCTTCAGAGAACTATATAAAAGAAAACTCAGTTTATTACTTCTGATAAAACTAGGATCTTGAAAAGCAATTCAGATTGTACAGTTCTGCTTAAATTTTATGCAGCTGGATCATGCCCTCAATGGAGCCACAATTGAAAGCTACAGAGTCTCTTAGTTTAAAGTGAATAGTATTCCAAAAGATAAGATCTTAAGTCAAGCCTGAAATTTAATGCAAACGGCAACGGAGTTGTATTCTGTTAAAATCTGTCACAGAATTGAAAGTAAAAATTCCTCCATTGAACTGTTGTTTTGACAGAAGATTACATACAGTAAACAAATTGACTACTAAATACATATGCTCTGGAATCTAATGGTTTCAAAGCTATTTATACTTGGGTGCAAGCTACAAGAGCAGAAAGGTTCAAGGATTGGAAATGATGCAGCACAACAGAAATTCCACGACTGAAAACATGCAGAATTAAAGCATTAACCACGTATCAAGCATTGTGGCCTTCCACACACAGATCATTCAACACAATGCTATTTTACTTACAAAAGCAATTATGAACTACACGCTTTTTGCTCAAAAGGTACACCGAGGCTCGCTTCCATCATGAAATAAGACGCCTTGATATCAGCATCATAGAATTCATCGTGCCTCTTATACCGAAGGTTAACCGACATGCCATGCCTAGTGTTGGTTGCCCACAGTTTTCCCAGCACTAGCTGCCCTGTTTGAGGTGCCTTGTTGGGATTTTCCACCACGGACGTCATTATCCACGACATCAGTTGAACCGTCCATCACTCCATTGACCTGCGTTGCTGCTGCTGAACCACTGTCGAGCTTTGCAATGCCGTTTGCTTTTGTGCCACTCTTCTCGGCTGTGGCAAGCGTCTTCCGCACAGCAGTCGGTGTTTTCTCATGATCGTCAGTGGAGGCTGGGTCGGTCTCTCCTTGCAGTGAAGCATCGTGGGCTGTATTGCTCGGTGCCATCTTCTCTCCTTTAGATTCAATGCCACCATCTGTCTCTGTTTCAGAGTTGGGCACAGCACCTGACGGCTGTTTTTTGATGTTACGCGGACGCTTGTTTCGTCTACGTCTTCGATTAGAGGGACCTTTGTTGCCATCAAACGATGACACACTTTCTGTAATGTAACAATTTGAAAAAATCAATAGAATAATTGTATTTTTCAAGCTAGACTTCAGCATTGGTATTGTTAAACATTTTATCACTACCAAAATTTCATTAATTTATCAAGAATACCTCTCAATAATATGCAGACCACAAATTAGCATACATTACTGTTACAATACACGTAACACACCTCTGACAAACCTTTTTTAATGGCAGGCAAGTGGCAATACTTTCCAGCCAGTGGCAGTAGAGTGGTGAAGGAGATTGAGCAAAATGGGAATAGGGGATCTGTAAGATGGAACTCAAAGAAAAGAGCAGCTGAATCTTTTTTTCAAAATTTAATCATCAATATTTTTAGCATAGAGTCATACTACACTTATAAAATCTTAATTTGGATCATCATTATCAGTCACGAACTTAAGCAAGGGTTTATGGGTCAGAAAAACATTATTGGAGGGCCAAAAAATGGACTGATCGTTGACAACCCTGATATAGCAATATGTTGGAACTATAATTTGGGACATTCTTTGCCATCCAATGTCACTAAAATGCTAATTTCAGTTTAAGAACTGCACTAATTGAACAGTTTGAGAATTCTGTGGAAACCCAGAGCAAAAAGTGGAGACATATTACATTTCGAACAACCAACATCAGAGTCATAATGAAAAACCAAGTAGTAACAACCAAAGATTAACCTGTATTCAGTACTAGCAAAACACAACCTTGGTAATAAGTGGACATAATAATGCCCAAAAGGAAATGAAAGTGTTCGTGCAGACCCTATTGCAACAACATGGATTCAAATGCAAACTATAATGACGAAGAAATAATAAGATAAGAAATGCTGTTCATGAGAATAGTGACAATCATAATAAAGATCATATACCTTGATCCTGACTAGTCACACTAGAGATGTCATGTGTATCTAAGATAGTTTCTTCATCATCTGTCTGTCTTCGACGCTCCCTCCCCTGCATCTGCATCTCAGGCACTGATTCCCTATCTCTTGCAACTATCAAAATAAAACAATTCCAAGAAGGTAACATAGACTAACTTATCAACACGTTGTCTCTGTATAATATGTAGCAATTGCTACTATGAATCCATAAAATGTCATGGAAGTAACATGTAACACTGTCATTCGAAATAAAAATTAAAAAATTAGATTTAGTTTAATTTATCTGTGTGACATGATGACCTAAAATTAGCCATGTCATAATCTGATGTCACTCAGAATAATAACAATGACGACGATTTTTAAGGCGCCGTAAACCACTGCAAGGGCACCTAAACCTTGTAACTACCTGTTGACATTTCACCTTTCATCAGAGCAAAAATGAGTAAGAACCCCATGATTACCCATTTATGTCAGGGCATCAATAGCTTAGCACTTCTAGTATTGCAGTTGTTGGGCAATAATGTGCAACAAATAGATTCAAGAACAAAACATGTGCAATTTGACTCTCATTCTGAAAGTACAAAACTACATCAGACACAGGTGAATTGCTGATATGGTTGAGTGGGTCAATCCATTTGGTAATATTTCCCAACCAGTCTTTATGAGAGACTAATGAAAAGCCTGAATATTCTAATGTCAGCACAGTTGTCATTGCTTCTGATATCACAAATATGCGTGGGGCAACAGCAGAAAGTTCTCTGTTGTCACACAAGTGTGTCCTTGGCAATTTTTATATACAGTACACCTTTATATGACACCTGAAGAAAGACACCTCAGTTCTGCTTCATTATGCAGTGCATATGTATGCATGTATGTATGTAAATATTATATTTAAAAGGGTAACCTGATTAGCAGGACAATTTGTCCCTTTAGGGTTTTCTGTTCCCTTGTTCCCAATACGATTATAACTATGTTTATGTTTTCTCTGATTTATCTCGTAATGTTTTCGGGCCAATAAACATTATGGTTATGTATGCATGTGCGTATGTATGTATGCATGCATGCATGTATGTACGCATACAAGTATTTATACTAGTATTCACCTAAAGCAAGCTATTCTTTTAAAAACAATTGTTCAAATGACCTACCAGGCTGTCGGTAGTTTCCAGTATAGCGTGCCCGTGTGCCTCTACCCTGGCCACGTGGCCTTGGTCGACCACCCTGAACGACACTGTCTGTGTAGTAACCTTGGTGTTTCTCCTCCCGTTCCTCTTCCTCGGCAACCGCATCTGACCAATCCCTCGTGTGCGAAGAATCAAAGTCTACTGAACCACAAACTCAAGCATACATTTCATGCATTCTCATCTACCCTTTTATTCACGTGTTCTTTGCTCTCTAAAGGTTCCTTCAAATAGTTTGCCCTCGCCAAAACCTAGCAGCACACCAAATATAGGGCTCTTAACCCCAATTAATAAAGTACATTCTTATCAAATTGAGAAATGTAATCATTCATCAACATAGGAAAGAAATCATGGTAGAATGACTGCCTCAGGGTCTAGTTGATTGACCAAACAACACTGGCAATATATTCAATCAATACTTCTTTGTCTCGAATGTATATTTACTACAATTTCTTCCAATAGACATTTCAGCTGTCTCTACAGCTTTCGTCTTAATAGAACACCTGCATCTAATCTTTACCAATCTTACCTTGCATTCTACTAAACAAACAGCAGAACATCTTATAGAAGAAATCTCTGCTGTCCAACACTTATAACACTCTCAACACATAAACACTTCTTAACAGGCATTCTATAAATATACAAACATATACATGTACATTAAATGAGCCCACCTTCTCGGTTCTGTCTATCGCCTGTTGTCCATCTGTTGAATGAACCACGGCCCCTCCCTCTTCCAAGGCCACCCCTTCCTTCTGTGTAACCACCGTTACTGAATCTAGCACAAGGAACAATGAATATATTATGTAATAAAATCCTCAGAAGACTTTCTCAGGTACTTTCTGCAGCATCCAGTTACTCTTGAATTGTGTAATGTAATGTAACAGAGCATTTATATAGCACCCCTTCAAGATAGCTACTCAGAGGCGCTCTCTGTGCTAACCTATATGATGTTAAATGTCATTATGATCGAATAAAATAGGTTAACAAAACTTTACACAGTAAAGCTGAAAAGAGTCATCATTGGTGGCCCACGGACAAGTGTGGAACCAACCAACGAATTCCCGTCGACAGCTGACAGATGGCATGGATGTTCAGTCTCTGATAAATATAAATTGAGCAGCATTCGATAGTGTTAAAGGCAAGGAATTTCTAAATAGCACCATTCTAAACGAGATCACAAGTTCTATTAAATGTAGCATGATTTGAGTGTATACTTATTTCCTTGATAATAGAATAATTACACTGAAAGAAGCTAATTCCAGCAAATGGAAACCAAGTGAAAAATTCTCACCACACCTGATACTAATTGTTACAGCGTGAAATGCGCAAATGAATTCAGAGGGCAATGTGGTGATGCATGTTTAATGCATAGCCTATTAAACTGCAATCCATCATAGTACTTTAGTAATTAGATTAAAGATAATGCAGACATTGACCATTCTTTAATCAGACATGCAACACGAGCCATACACAGATTGTTTACTCCTCAAATCAACTTTGTTCCCAATTCTGTTGTTATAGATAACTATAAAATCATCATTGAGAAAAATACCACCTGGTAGGAACACATAAAGCATATTCCAATCCATTCTATTGTTCTGTATTCAAACATTTATAATGTACCTCTAGTAGGGTGAACCGTCATTCACAGGCGCTCCCAGTGCGCAAGGCCACAAGAGAAGATATAGGTCGCGTGGAATGCAAAGAAGGAGGAGGGCTTATGAGCTACAACAAAACTGGGACTCATTCACAGCTGGTCTAATATGAGGAACAACACTGAATATTAACAAACCTATAAATCTGAAGAAGAAAAAACGAATTTCACTTGAAAAATGATGGACACTAAAGAAGCTGAAATGAAAATCTCAGAACACATCGTCCATTTTACAAAAAACTAGTCAAGAAAAGGACACCTGCGTTGTGAAGTCATGGCACTACCAGACAAATTGCGCAGCTCTGCATCAATCTGGAGTTTCTCCATCCGTAACTTCTCCACTTCCTAAGAAAGCAAAAAGTACAATTGCCCACTGGATAGTTCAGCATTTTACATGTATGAAATGACCACTACATGCAGTTTCAGCAATTCTAAGATCATTGAAATAGATGAGCACTCTTTTAAAGAACTATTCAATATTACACAGCAGGCTACTCAAGTTAAGTTAAACATAGAATTCATCGAGAACAATAAAGTTTTCTTTATATATGTATAGAGACAGACTGCAGATAAAAACTGCAATGGAGAAGGTACTAGTCTAGCACATCACTGAAGGCAATGCAAAAGCTCTGAAAAGGCTCAGTCATTGAACTACTTCTACATCAAACGAAGTCAGTTACGAAAAAATGCTGCAATTTATGAAGCTGAGAATGGCAGGAACCACAGAACGGAAAAGGTATCAGAACAGGCAAGAGACAAGAAGACAGACATAGAACACACATAATGAGGAGCAACGATCCAACAGAGGCAAAGTCCTATCCCATTGCATCCAGATTGCAGATATTAATGTCAATGCCTAACCAAAAACATGTCAAATCCTTGGCTATAAGAGAGCAGAATGTATCGAGGATAGCTTCTCACACAGAGTGTTGAACATTACACACCTTAAGATGATTCAGTTGATATTCAAGCAGCAGTTTTGCATCAGTTATGCTGTCCACCGTACCAATAAAAATAAAAGGGATTTCACTCTAAAACAAGCCAAAAATTAAATCAATTAATACTGAGAAATGTCCCAAAACTAAAAATCAACCTTTCAATATATAATTCACATGAATTCAGAAAATCAAGTTAAATGATAAAATAATTAATTTGCACTTTGCCATTTTAATCTGGACTTCTAAAATATGTGAGTCTACATAAAAACTTAAAGATCACAAAATACACTTAAAATACTTTTACTTATGACGAAATGATGGCATATAGATATACAGATAGGCGGTGCAAAAGTTTAGTCAGAGAATAAGGTTATTAATTATCAGTCTGTTTTACACATGCCTGGTTTATATGTAGTTTCAGATGGCCTATTCCCAACAACTGTGCACTAATGGGTAGACACTGTAAATGTCAAACCATTACAGAGAACATAACAATAACCCTAAACCAAATAATCCAATTAGCTAATCAATTTACTCCATTTAGAATATACAACTGTAGAATTTTTTATCATGAGAACTGTTGAAAAAGAATGCTAACAGATGGAGATTCCTGATTATCCGAGTCTTCACAGTTGGTCTCCGTGGGACCAGCATCTATTTTGACCCGAACGACCCCAGACTTGTCAACGATTTCCTGAATGTTTTTTCCATTTTTCCCAATCACTTTTGCTAAAATATAGAAATTTACAAGCAGCATAAAACTTGTTCACCCAGTCCCTCTATAAGTCAGTTGATCTGCTCCCTCTGGTGAACTGTGTGGCAGTAGTTGTTACTTACCACAAAAATCAGTAATTGATAACCATCGTTCTACTACTTCCCCATGTCTGTCCATCTGACTGTATGTTCGTCTACTACTGCGGGTGTTTCTGGGTGTGACCGTGGACCAGGAATTGATATTTTCAGAGCATGTGCAGAATACATGTCAAATGACCTTCCATTTCCTTTTTGTTATACAACAATTGTTCATTGAAATGAGATCTGGCAATGAATGCCGGATCCTACAGGGCACTAGACAAGACCAGAGTTATGAGATTATTCCTGTGTTATCTCAGAATCCACATAAGGTCAGTGAACTCTCTCCAACCAACCACCAAAACACAGACTATGAGAAACATGTATGGTACAATCAGAAAGATAAAACTAGTCTTGTATAATAAATGAACAGAAAATACAAATCACATCAAATCAAATATTTCCTTAATAACAGAATCAGGCTGACAAGACCATAACTTAGTTTGCAGTTATAGGGCAATGTTACAGTTCTAGTCTAATCAACTAGTGAGGTACCATAGTTTTAATGCCATAAACACTATATCTGAAACTTTACTCAGTACATAGTTCTGTAAAGAAGTTGAGACATGAAATTCCGATTAATTTAAAATAGAGCTGGTAGATTCGAGCAATTAATCAAATGACAATGCTCAACCAAAGGTCTATAAGAACTCACAGACTAGAATCCGAGGGACTGGATAATCCACTTCCGCATATTCCAGCAGTTTCCGGGCCGACCTAACTGACTCTTCCGTCTGTCCGAAAAAATACACATCAATAGCATAGAGTCAGATACAAACAACAATCATCATAAAAATAAAGACAATGGAATGATAAATATAAAACAGAAACAACTCAATAATTAATAAGTAACTGGATCTTAACTTCTATAGTTACGGCATGTAGTATCCAATGTCCCAATGTCCTGGCTTTTCTTAACTGACCAATAAAGCTGCACTGTTAAAAAAGAACAATAGTGACTCATTGGAATTGTTAAAATGGCTAAGGCTAAATTCATAATAAAAACAGTACAATGGATAAAACCTACCAATCCACTGATTCGGAAGGTGCTGGATTCTTCTTCGAGATCTACAGATATGACGCCCTGAATTCGTCTTGCCTGAGAGATGTTAGAACCATGCGTGCCTATTGCAAGTCCCATCAATGCCTCCGGAACAAGAAACTCTTCTTGAAAGGGAGCCTTTGTTGTCTGCCGTGAGCTCTGCCAAAAATAATAACAACCAATCAATGAACATCATGTACCTTTTATCAATAATAATTCAAAACTCTTCTCTTTCATACAGGGTGATCTGTGAGTATTTCAATTTATCTTTAAGAGATGCCATGTAAAGTCACTTAATTGAATTATAACTAGATTACTGAATGAATGAATTTCACACTTAAAACAGAATTCAAATAAAGCATGTTTTAATGAGGATCAAAAATGCATATTAACTAGTAAATAGACACATGACCGCAAACATGCATTGATACATACCTCAAGCCTTTTTGCTACTAATTCCGTCTGCAGCCTAATCTGCATCTTTTGTCGTAGACTTCGCAGATGCATATCACCTAGAAGTGCCACCTTTTTTGTTGCAGATTCATCGAATGCCTACAAACAGCACATTGTAGCAAAATTATAGCCTTCCCAATCTTACTTGTTACTACACTTATTTAATACTAGGTAGACTAGGATAAGCAAATCAATTACAGTGGCTTCTAATTAATTAAAGTGGCACTTATTTGAATAACAGATTCATCAAATGACTATGTGCAGCACATGTCACCTATAAGTGCCACCTTTATTGCTGCATATTCATCAACTGGTTACAAAAATCAGTTTCACATAATGGAATTTTAATTATAATATATCTGTAGCCCTATTTAAGGAGTCAGAGCTAATGAGAAATGGTCCTCTTCTGCAATTGAAAATGCTAACAGAAAAAATTACAGGAATTACACAGTTCATATGCAATGAGATCATAACAACTAATTACTGATATGGTAACATGTAGACTGAAGACACCCGGCAAGTTGGCATAACAACATTCGTAATTATATAGATAAAAGTTCTTTATTAAGAGCACGTTTAATAGAAAAGATATTCATGAAACTGTTCAAGACACGAGATTTATGGCGAGTATAAAATGATTCTGAGTGAATCCTTGGCGACATCTGTAACGCCAACGGCAGCGTGTTCCAGAGCGAGGGGCCAACCACTGAGAAGGTACGATTATGTGTAGTAGCTGAACGGGCAAACAATGTGATATAATGTAGATATGTAATGGAGCTATTCTCAAAGCAAATCAAACTAAAAACGTAATCAGTTACTGACCGTAACGACGAGCATATTTCGATTTTCGTCGAATGCAATCACAGAAGCATTAGAAGCTTTCATAAAATCTCTGTGGCAAGACAGATCTTTACTTCTAGAGAAGGACGACAGATAGGAAAAGAAAAAAAATAGAGATCATTCATCAGTAACCAATAGTAAAATTTAAATGTGCAGGTTGGCACAACAAGTAAATCGTTTATGGCAAGCCACCATAGGTCAGAATCAGTACCAACACTTTGACCCCTAATATGTGTGGTTATATGTAACCCAAAGGACTCCATAAACCCTTGCCACATCCCTCAGGAGTTAATGGGATAGCAAATCAAGAAGCTGCACAGAAGATGAGAAAAAAAAGGAATGCTAGATTAACAATTATTCACTGGACATTACAAAATTCTGAGGAGCTGTAAGACAGCACAAGTGCACAGGAGCAGATGGAAGAGAAGAGTGTTAGATCATCATTTACCCACTGTACATATCATGGATAATCGACTGAAAGCAGTAACCACTTAGGTAAATAAAATAGTGAGTGGGAAGCCACCAATGTCAGTAGGTTAATACTGACAAGCAGGAAAACTACCAACTAACTTCACAAATTGGTCTTGTAAAAATTATGAAATCCATGAACACTGTACAAGAGTGTTAGGAAAATAACAACAGGAGGGTCGGAGAACCACATTGGTAATAACAGAATGTCAGGATTAAAGGGCCACTTATGTAGAAAAGTCCATCATAGGAGCTTACTGGCTTATCATCACTGTATTTATCGAAATGGGCATTGAAACTGCACTATATGAATGCATGACCATGAGTTTACTGCTGCAAGGTTTACACTGTAGAATTATTCCCAGATTTAATAAATTTTCGTTTTTTTTGCACATTTTCTTGACCTACGTCACTGGACGTGGAGTTATGGATACGTGTACATCACCTGAACCAATGGGTGGTAAGCATTATGACGTGCTTCCGCTGCACTGTCTATCATTGATGCATTTTGGTAGAAACACTCTTCACATGATATTATCTATTAACTTTGGAAGTTAATCTGATGATCTGATGGTTTGGCTTTAACTGTGAGCATCAAGGGGCCGGTAGCATAGTGCGATGTTCGGTGCCTTGCGTTCAGAGGATCTCAGGTTTGAACCCACCCCAAGTCACTGCGTAGCGACATTGGACAAAGTTGCAACGGGAAACCATCTCACTGATCTCATCTCATCCCCCGGTGGCATAAAAGCCAGATGGACCTGCCTTAGGGCAGAGAACCCATCATCATCATCAATTTTCCACGACATAATTTGCTTCCTGGCAACAATTGTGTTCTTGATTAAATATAACATAATTTATGCTATGATGAGTGCCAATAATTAGTTTTCTTGAAGTGGCTATATATACATTTCTTAACTTACAAATCTAATAACAAATTACAATAAACTGTTAATAATGAATTCAATCTCAATTTATGCTACACACAGAAGAGGGCATATGTTGATCTAGTAAGCTAATACAAGGGTACTTAAGAAAACAAAATGTCACTCACATTTCGGTTAAGTCGGAGGGAACTTCGATGCTGTGCTGATGAACTTTGCTCAAACAAGGACTACAAATAACAATAGACCACAATTGTTCTACTACACAGCCTTTGTAAGTATTCCTGAGACAGTTCGTAATGTTGCCAATCAGCTGCCTCTCCACACTCAGAGTTTTTCAATTATCTACACTCACAGTTCTTAAATCCTGGTGACAACGAGTATACAAAGTACTCTAGAAGTAGTTACCACACATATAGCTCTACAAATTCAGCTAGATAACATCATCATTTACAACATTGAACAGTATCAAACAAAACACCATGGATTACTTACAAACAACTTTAAGAGTCTTACACTTTTATTGAAAACAGCACGACCATTTCAATAGAAATACGCCTTTCAAAACCAGGTTTAACGCACTTGCAATTTTTCGATCGAACTCGCTCAACCGGAACAATTTCGTTTGAGGCGGACTGATCAATGCCAGGATATTCAACTACTGTAAAATCACCCTTTGTCATCTTAATCCTGGCCAACCACCATCCCTGCTGCTCTGAATCTGAAGACTGAGTCAAAACCTGACACAAAACAACACAGAAACATCATAAAACAACTAGACACACCAGCACAGGTTTCCCTTACATGGGCTAAACACCAGTTAAGACCGTACCCATTACACAAAAAAGCTGTAAAGCTATTTTACATACTTGAACATTCATATAGGTTACTATTTAATATCCTCAGTTCCTTAATAGATGAATGCACAACGTTCTATGACTGTCCATTGTGACCAATTAGACGTTCAAAGAAAGGTCGCCACTCATCATCAAACAGATCAGAATATAGAATTCACAATGTTTACTCTTTACATTACGCTGAAAGGAATGCGAAACTCTACAGTGTAACTTTGGAAAATGAACTTTAGCATTTTGAACTTCCAGTGATATAGAATAACTGTTGATGGTTATGCCACAACCCTGGCAAACACATATAAATATGACGCTCTTTTATCGAGCCTGCTTATATTGCTTATTTGTCTAAGTATGCAAAAGTATTTTTAGTGAAACTACTGACAGCAGATATCTCAGGTATAAGGCCTTTCTGCAATTTGATACTCCAGTCTAGCTATAGCTGACTGATAAACAGATCCTTCGTCTTCGACTAGCTACAGGCATGAGCCATATATATATATATATATAATATATATAATGTCTCAATTACGGGGAGAGATTCAGTTCCCCGGTGGATCACCTACAACCTGTGCTTGATCATCTACAAGGCACTAAATAATGGTAAGCCAGACTACAACTCTGACATCTGCATTATGGTAGCAGACAACTGGCAAAGATCCTCATGTAAAAATCTGCTATTAAGTCCCACGGTCATTTATGAGGTTTGGCAACTGTTTCCGCTTTGTCGCATGCAACAATCTTCCACAACATGTAAAGAATGCTACACTCATGTAGACATTTAAATTGCAACTCAAGACATATCTCTTTAAGCAATTATATAACAATAATTAGATCATTGAACTTGTGCATTGTGCCAGTTTTGTCTAATTATTGTTATTATAATTATCATTATTATAGTCAATAAAGGTCATGCATACTCTAATAAGTTATTATTTTCACATGCTAGCCTCATATTCCCTGACCTAAATCTTGGAACTACAGCCTCTGAAAGGTGAGAATTTTATGGTACCCATATGCAAATTTTAACACAAATTTTAATATTTAAGCATTACAAAAGAGAAAGTAAGTCATTGGATGCAACATCGAGTAGGTCTACTAGTGCTGCTATAATCAACGTGTCTTCAGCATAAATTTTTGTCAAATATAATAAGATTCTCACCATTTATGATCTCATGCAACCCTAATTAAAACTGTGAGAAAGCACCAGTTTCCTGACATCAAGTAAACCCTTCTTGGCAGTAGTTTACACTTTCCTGCAGGATAATGCAAAATGCTGCCCCTCAGCCACTAAAGATAGATGTGCAAATTGCCATGAACGTGCAACAAGACAAGGGTGCATTATTGTTTAATTTCTCAAGATTGCAATGTTACTCATCAGACTGTAAATCAAGGAACCTTTTTCCAACTAGGTAACAGAGGTCAGTTTGTGAAAGCCAAGAATTATCAGAAAGATATCAAAAATCAAAAGGACAAAATACTACAACTGTAGAATCGGAAATCACCAGCTAATGTAACACAGTCAAACAGAACTACAAAAGATCACATCTATACTACAAACCAATAATGCTGGACTTTATTATTGGACAAATCACCTGTTGTAGCTAGCATTTACTTAACATCACACTTTGAGAATAGCATCCATAATAAAAATTTGTTTGTGGTCAACAGTACACGCATAGGCTAGACTATCTTAATTACGAATGAAATGTAAACAATACTTACTAGTTGAATTGCAAAAAACAAAATGCACAGGTTGAATGACTGAATGTCACAGTATTATTATGCTCTTTAATTCCAAGACTGACCTCAACTTCATCACCTTCTTTACAGTCCATTGGTGTGTCAACTGGTGGAGGTAATCGAACGTCCCCCACAAGCACATGCTTCTCCCCACTACATACAGTCATCAAACATTCTTAATAACACTTCACTTCAACTTTTTTAACATTTTAAAGTCACATTTGATTAAGCTACAATGACAGCCTGGTGAAACGAGTTTTTACTTTACAATACTGTGATTAGAGCTGTACCGATATCACTTTTTGCCGATTATGCCAATACCAATTATTGCCGATTATTCATTTGCTGATACCCAATTATTTAGCTGATAATTTAGCCGATTATTTCATTGTGTGTCCCAAGATGTTCGATTCCAATAGATAGACCTACTGAGCATTACAGTCCACTTCAACTTTTTTAACATTTTAAAGTCACATTTGATCAAGCTACAATGACAACCTTGTGAAATGAGTTTTTACTTTACAATACTGTGATTAGAGCTGTACCAATATCACTTTTTGCCGATTATGCCGATACTGATTATTGCCGATAATTCATTTGCCGATACCAGATTATTTCATTGTGTTTCCCAAGATGTCCGGTTCCAAAAGATAGACCTACTGCTACTGCCCTATTGTTGTGATACAAGCAACACTTTCCCCTGTAGTAGACGTATGCATGTAGTTGGGGACTAATCCTAGGTAGGCAATACAGATTACACACACTGCCCGCCTTCCAACTGTGCCCAGGGTAATTATAGGCCAAGGCACGGCTGTCCTATTCACAGCCAGCCATCTAGTCTCAGCCTCTCAGGCTACTGACATGTATGGGAGAGAGCTGATTGGCAGCTAGCATGTATCCATTAGGCATGCCTCCACGATGTACATTCATCCACTTTTCTGTTGAATTGGTCAGTCATGCTTGAATTGGCCAGCTATTCCTTGGCCCATAAGCAGGCACTATGACTCACTTTGCACAAGACCTATCTTGACATGTTCTCATGGTCTGTACTAGTAAACTGGGTGGTCTCACCACTGGTCTGAAGTAGCCATTGGCTCGACAACACGATATGGGAACGGAACGAAATGCCGTCCTTCACAGACCTAGTGATGTTGCGGTCATTATTTTGCTTTAATAGACTGAAAATAATGTTATTAAATAAAAAAATAATTTTTAATATCGGCGCTGATTATCTGGCCAATATCCGATATCTCTATAATTGGTACAGCTCTAACTGTGATATTTTATATATAAATTAATATTTATTATCTACATAACAACATAGTCTTGTAACTAGACCGCACAACAAAGACAAATTTTTTTTAATGCAGATAATTCACATTTATAGAAAACTAATGTAAACAAACATGTAACTCTAAACAAACATGTATGAAACTCTAAACAAACATATATGTAATTCTAAACAAACATGTATGCAACTCTTTATACTGAACAAACTTTCATGCTCCTCAACCTTTGATGTTTGCCTATCTTCAATTTACAGATTTGTGGATAGACTGACATCAAATCAGTAAAAATAAAGCCACAACAAAACTCAGATTCTTCAAATAGTTTTTAAAATATTGTAAACAAATTTTTAATCAGATAAACTTAATTATAAGAAGAGAAATGACTTTTGACTTGTCTCACACTAAAATGTTAGCTGAAGAAACAATTGATTCCTGGCTTTTGAACAGCGGTGATAAAAGAAATTGTATAAGGCATGACATATGGTGCAACCTCTACTTCACCTTCGGTAACACAGTAGGCCCATAATAAGGTATGGGGAGCATGTATATCTAGTGGTTTAAACTCCATCAGAGCAGAAATGTGGTTAAACCTCTGCTCCACTTGTGCACCTAACTAACTCAATTACATAATGAGCACACTGACTGTACACTGTCGATAGGAAGATGATAAGGAAAGGTAGAGGACTAGCCACCCACCTTATCACGCAGAGACTAATAAAACGAAATTGCTAACATTTTGTACCCATGGCTGCTTCAAAGGCTCAGGGGACTGCTCTTCTTCTTCTGGTATGAGGTTTCATTACAGCTTCACAAAATAAATTAGCTAGATAGTGCACCTGTTCTCGAAAAAGCATTTGTCGCTTTTTCTTTAACACCAGGCCACTATAACGACTCAACACTTTAACAATGAGCTGCACTGGTTTCCCAGTTACATTGTGCACAATCCTGCTGTTAAAGTGTTACATAGACATTACAACAAGAGTAAATCTCACCTGCTTTCAAAAGCCACAATTAACTCATTTCCATCGACTCCTTTTAGAAGAGCCTGTAATTCAAAGATCATATGACTTACTTCACTGCTACCCGAAAAACTTTCATCCAATACTTAAACTTTCAGCAATCAAGTAAAATACTTATAAAAACTGACATCATCACACAATAGTTAATAGGGAAATTTGAACACTAAATATAGTGCTTTAACATCAAACAAAGCACTTTGGCTGTACTAATCTGAAATTTGATAATGCCCTTCTTCCAACATTTTCTGCTCAGAAGGGCACACGACTCGATGGCTAGTAGAGTTGCACTGCAGAGCAATTGTGTACGAAGAACTTGCTCAAGGTCCCTACACAGTGACACCTCGGACAAGGGTCAAACCTGCTCACTCAGTGTACATTGAATGTTATGGGTCAAGCGCTCTAACCAATCGGCCACCATGCCACACAACCTATTAATCGGCCATACTCATAATTGGGCCAATTTTCAGAGCAAGCGGTTATGCCAGTCAAAAAAATGGAAAGGCCGAAAAGTTACACACATATGTGAGAAATAAGCTGCAGAAAGAAAGAAGCGAATGTGATCCCTGAGATATTTTGGGGCAATACCCAATTTGAACTGAATGAACAGGACAAGAACTTAGAACTGAATGCAAGCTAGTAGAGGAGGCCAGTGCAATTGATTGACCGTAAACGAGATGTTGGAGAATTTTGCACAGAGATAAATCCATCAGGAGTACATATATATATATCTGTAACTGCTCGACAAATGATTCAACTGGATCAGTCGGATGAGCACAGAAAATGAATGTACACACTAACAGGTTTCTTTCCGTGAATGTACATATGCATTTGACTGTATGTGCGTTCAATATGCATTGTAACTAATCCCATTATTCCATTTTCATCCATATAACCTTTCTAAAAGGACTCATAAATACTAAATGTCATTCCAATTGGGGAAAGGATCTTTAGCTTATACAAAAAATCCATTATCTTTTGTTTTGCTCCATCTTCTAGACAGCTAATATTGATAACAGTGAAATGCATTCACTCATCCACAGTTTTATCACTACCATGCTTTCTCCTACAGCATTAACGGTATGATTCCAACACAGGTAAATGTTACTGGCATCTCAACTACGGCATAACCAAGTAGACAATTTCCACCGAGTACAGAATCCGAGTATTTGGATGCACTATTTTCCGGATCCAGGTACGAACCGAATAATAGTGACAACTCTGGCATGGTGAGTAGCATCCACAGGTGAATCTTAAAATTTGCGACTTTCATCACTTTGGCCGTTTCGCATGATGAATAATTAGCAGAAAATTTTTTTATGCCTTAAACAACTGTTAATACAACACAAAATGTTAAATTTTTTATTTAGATTGTTAAATGTTTCTAAAAAAATTAGTTAATACATTTTTTTTATTTTTAACTATTTATGTGTGTGATATTCGCCAAGGCGAATACTTCCGAATAGTCTCGAAAAACATGATATTCAGTGCCGAGGCGAACTCCAGTTATGCCCTAATTTCAACAATATTGCCAAACACGAAGTTACGGCTGCAGTGCCAAGAGTCAGCACCCCAAAATCAAATGATCCAGCCTTGCATGGAAAGCACTGTACTACATTAAAAAGAAAAAGAAATGATAGTCGGCCATACAAATACTTCAAGAGAGCTAACACAGTTCAAATTTAACACAATCTTCATTAATTCAGACATTTTAAAGCAAATATTTATTTCACTTTGATTAAAATTTACTTGTAATAGCATCATTTGCATTCCGGTAATCAAGAAAAACATGAATGAAACTCAATGAGTAAGTAAGGAAAGAGCACCTACATAAGACTGATTTAGCCAATATATTACTAGAGACAAACTTTATAGTAGGGATGGACCAAAACTCAGCTTGGAAACTGCTCGGCCAAGTTTCATAGTACTTGGCATTACCCAGACTCGCACAAACAATGGGTTCTAGTACTAAAAAACCAGCTTTCTGATTTTCTGATTTCAAAATTTGATTTTTATTTATAACCAAAAATTCATGAACATTGTGCAAATTGCCAAACTTAAAATCAGGAGAACAAGACTTTTTTAAATATTCTAAACTCAGACTCTGTATAGTGTGTACACTCAACTCGAACTCAGCAGGAAATTGACATTTGGTTCATCCCTACTTCTCTAGCTACAGCAACATTATCAAAATAAACATCACAAACACCAAATCATCAGACTTCCAATAACTGCAGCAATCAGTGCACTGATTCCTTTGAATCTTTTGACAATAGTTGTTGTGAATTTGCTAGAATAAATTTATAATCAGTTATATTTTGTGAGTCTAACTAATGCTCTCTGAGTGCAATGGCACATAAGACAATCTTATAACAGTTTCAAAACTTATCTTTTAAATTAGGCGAACCTTTTAAACTTCTGGAGGATTCTGTTTTGATCTGTTTAATCAAATAAAGTTGTTATCTTTACTTACTAAGTACACAGCATTATGTGATGTGGCTGGGTAGGTATCAGCACTCTATTTTAGTGCATTCGAGAGCAGATATTGTTTGCTAATTGGGGACATGTTCTTCTGGATTACCATGAATTCCTATAGCACCATGGATTGTTAGACAATTTCTCATTGATGCATCGTATGATCTCCTACAGGCCGTGCGCTGCCGTCATCAAAAGGATCTTCAAACGAAAAAGTCATTTAAGAACTCGTTAAAACATACAAAAATTAAGCCTTCCTGGCCAGGGTGTTGGTAAAACGCGAACCGCGAACCAGCGAACCGGTATAACGCGAACCAAAATGCGAACCATAGGCGCGAACGGATCAGGTTAAGGCATCATGAGGGTAGGTTAGGGTCAGGGTTGGCATCGTGACGGTCGGTTAGGGTTAGGATTATGGTTAGTGTAGTTAATAGATAGGGTTCAGCGTCATAGCTAGTAGCGCTTACAGATAATTGCCGAAAACATTTGGCCGCATGAATAAAAATATAAATTGCAACCATAGGCGCGAACCGGTCACGTGACTTTTGGCAGCCAATCGAAACCAAGTTCGCAAACGGTTCGCATTTACCGGTTCGCAGTTCGCGATTCGCATTTTACCCACACCCTCCCGGCTAAACAATAGCTAAATGCCAATTAAATGTCATTAACACAGCTGAGCAAAGGGCACCCCGCACTGATGCTAGGCACACACAAAATTAATAGGAAGTCGTCACGTTACCTTGTAAAAAGCACCGTTTCTTCCTCGGACTTCAACTTCCAATTCTTCCATGAAAGCAGCGCAGCGGAAAATTCTCGGATTTTTAGTAGTTGTTGAACAACAGGACGGTTGAGTCGTTGAGTCCTAGAAGTCAGTTGTGCAATAACCAAACACCGATAAGTTACCAAACTCATACAGATTTTAGGTCCAGAATTGTTTTACAAATACCAATGATCAGAGGTTAAATTTTTTAACCTTACACACTTTAATTGCTCGATAAAATCACCACTTCAAAACTGCATCATTGCCATTGTGATACTGAGATTACAGAAGACGACTAAAGGAAGCCAACGCAGCGCCGTATGTCGACCTAGGGGTATGCGCAGTCGTCGCGTTGAGTTTATACTGCGCAAAAATTGGTTACGAACAGAATTTACGAAAACTTCTTACCTTAGCTTATTAGACATCACAGCAGCTTCCAGTGTTTTAAAAGATCGTGGCACTTGATACAAAGACGCCAAATCCGAATCAAGACAAGAGTGACACATCAAAGTTGCTCAAATTTCCCTGATTGATCACTGACGCAAGAACTATCAAGGCCTCTGACCAGTTTCCGGATAAATATTGACTATTGAGGCATTATATTGGAGCTGACGTTTCCGAATGCATAATTTATGTGGACCAGCAGCGCTCAGTGAACAGTGAATGTAGAAGAATGGTTCTATCCATCCCTACAACTTCTTCAAGCACAAGCCTCACATTTACCATGACGACGACCTTCAGACACAGTCAGTCACGTAAATTTATCTACCCAATTGTGAAGGCAGCTCTTGTCGCCAAATAAGTTAGGCAAATAGAATAAGATCGTAACCAGAGCGTACGGCGAGTACTGAGGTTTTGCAATCGATTCCCAATCGATTTCCAAAGTGACTGTTATTAAGTTTGGGCTGTAACTTGTGGGTAAGTAAGTGTGTAAATAGTTCACGGCACGTATGGAATTACTCATTTGGCTCTAAAATCTGATGATTGTCTCGCAGTAGAATAATTCTTATACACAATAAACAAAACTCTACTTTATCTGGTGTAAGCTCTTATAAAATTAGCTCGTGTGGTATATTATTATGGTAGCTGTATGGTAGACCTATATATATGTTCCTGACTGTTCGAATTGATGATAGGAGCTACTAGCTTCCTACACGTCTCCAGTAGTTTGTTGTCTCTTTAGCAACACAGGCGCAAACGATAAGCAGTATTTGTCGAAGGAAATTTTGGAACCGCAACACTATGTTAAAGTTTTAATTTTCAGGCTGAAGAAAGGAAGCTAAAAATAGGCGAGCGCTAGGGATACCTGAGCCTCGTTCTGATGCTATGCTTTGGTCGGAAGACAACAAAAGTCCATGTTGCAGCCCAGGTAGAAAATCGGCCCCACATTTAAAAACTAAAACTATTCAGTTATTGTGTTATACTTTATATTTTATAAACGAGTTTCTATTGCGTTTGGTAGTTCACGGTTTTACCGGTGTTTGGTTTAAATGTCGCATGATATGTGTGTGTTAGGGATTCGACGCGCAAGTTCTAACGTGCCGATTCCGAAGTAAGATATTTCCATTTTCCATTCCTCAGAGAAAAACTGGCGCCAACCACGTTTTATAACGGGTACTGTTGTAGACGTATAATATAATTTATTCGGGAGTACATTACATTTCGTTGTTTTGCTGGAGAACATCCTAGAACGAATAACCTGTGTTATTTGGCATTTGCATGTTTTTCTCTTACGTGACGAAGCATGAAGGGTATAAAGCAATGAAGTCATGGTCAGTTATTTGTAGAATTTAGCACTAGGGAAGAGCAAGTCGTTAACCATGCAGTAAATGTTTTGGTAGTTAGATATTTGATGTTTGTTTCTGTAACAGAATTTCATCATTTGGCTTGAACAGAAAATACAGTTAGTCCAATCATATCTCTGGGACAATACGCTACTGATTTTCCTGTCAACAACACTGAAACATACACGACATTGCAATCTGGTCAATGCAATGGCTCTTAAGCCGTGCTTAAAGATGAAGGTAGATGAGCTGTTTTTATCTTGGCTCACTGAAATTGAGACACAGACTCTGCTGAAGACTAATTTACGCCAATTGTTGAAGGGTGAGCCAATGACACGTGCTCCACCACCCCCTCACCAACCGTCACATGGTACCAGACCTGGCAATAGTGTCCACTTGAAGCAGCAGTCTCCACGCCTTCGTCCCTCATCACCCCAGGCACCTCCATGTGCTCCCAGTATCGCCAGTCCTAGAAGTCCTCGGCCACGAAATCTTGGAGCAAAAACCTCTGGATGGCAGGGTCAGCCAAATCACAAGGTACGACATCATGTGCATTAGTCATTTAAATTATGAAATTTTATTTGTCTTTCACATCTTTAACACAGTCTGTGCAGGAAGATTTTTTAAATTTGATGTATGGTTACCCAAATGCGTATTATATATATTGTTAATAGGGCACAACCGAGTAGACAGTTTCTACCAAGAACCGAATCCGAGTATTTGGATTCACTATTTGCCGGATTCGGGTACGAACCGAATAGTAGCGGCAAATCTGGCCAGCGGCAAAGCGTAGTTAACCTGCCACATGCACAGCTATGGAGAAGTATCTATTGTCAATGCAGAGTCTATAGCAATATCCTTCATATAGCATATCGTCGCACTCTAGGCTATAACAATATATTTATTTTTTTAATAACTTTATTTGTGAAGAAATGTAAAACCTTGTTCTAAAATTTGAAAATGAAGTTATCAACGACGTCTTTACTCTCTAATGTTTACCGGAAAGTTGGTGGAGCCAATTCAAGTGAGAAAATTACTGATTTGGTTGCTACCTGGGGAATTCAACCAAAAGAAATTAAGATATATAAATTAACATAATTATTTTAAAGAAATTTCACTGGAATGTTAAGTTCTTGTTTAATTAATCAATAACTTTAAAGTAAGTCCGTTAGTCCTTAATTTATTTAGCAAAAGAAATACTATTTTATCCAAAAAAATTATTTTATCAAAACAATTTTATGTTTAGCTATTTGTGGGTGTAATATTTGCAGAGGCGAATACTTCCGAATAGTCCAATATTTGGCCGAGGTGAATGTCCGAGGCGATTTCCGGTTATGCCCTAATAGTTAAACTTAAAAATGATTTATTTAAGCCTTAGTATATATTCAAAGCTTTAAGTTTATTCTGTCTAGTATGAAAGCACTTGCACTGTACATAGCCTGCTATCAGATTTGTCCAGTTTCTTAGAAATTGTACTTGTGAGTGCTTATTTATCGAGGGAACTTGTCAGAGGTGATCCAAACTTGGCAACACAAGACAAAGATCAAACTGAATGGTCTTCAGCCACTGGTGAAATCAAGGCATGAAAAGTTGAAGAAACTTACATAGCAAGTTTCGGTACTGTGTGTTAGCAGTTTCACATGTGAAGTGGGAGATTTTGAAAGCCATGATAGTGTAGCTACTTGTTAATTGGAGTCATGTGTGATGTGGCGAGATCAATACTGGGCTCTACTGTAATATTAATTCTAGGCACAAAGTTTGGTAGCAAATGCATGTAATTCATGTGTATATTTACCAAAACTTGTGGACTCAATTTTGAAATGCTGCACAGAATTTTCTAGTGAGACACACGGCTGTGATGCAGGCATGCACCTTAGAAGAAACGCTGGGCTCAATGTATGTTGTCATTAGCTTTTTGAGCCATGGACTAGAAGGTAAGGCTGTCAATGGGTATCCTCCTGAGGCTGACTGACCGGGCAATGAAATCGGTTCTCGGGTGCTCAACATTACGTAAAAATGTGCAACTCCCTACATTTCCTAACAAAATGTCCGCACGGTCGGGTACCTGTTCTGCAGGTCGACGTGTAGCCGGGTCGTGATTTCAAAAATGTTGACAGCCTTACTAGTAGGTACTGAGCTGTTGTGAATTTACTAAGCAATGATGTGTGTAGAAAGGTTAAAATCTTCTCAAACTTTAGAGCAGAATTCCAACGTCACATGATGTTGAGTTGCAGAACTAAACACATTGTTCAGAAGAAAGTAGCAAGATCATTGAGTGTTATCTTTGATTTCTATTTCATCATCATGCAGTGAAAACTATTTTAACACAGTTAATTGTTTATCTTGGTCATCATATTAAAAAGGTAATCAAATTAAAATAATTTTACATCATGGGTTATAAATTCCCCGTTTTGGTAGTTAAGACGAGAACTTGATTGCTCACTGAGTACAGAATAATTGTATTAAAATTTATGTATTAGCACATACATGAGAATAGTTAATGGGATAACACCAAGAAGATTACAATTCTTAATAGCATGAAGCAGCAGAGCTCTCGTCTGGACAGAAGAGTGGCTGCAGTCGTTCACAGTGATGTTAGACTTTGTTAGTCCATTTATTTACTTGTAGGCCTACCTGATATGCTGGCCACCAATGTATCTCAGACATAGTTTTAAATTTGGGTTAGATATATTGATTACACATGGTGGACCTGAAATTTGGATCCTGGTCACAGAGATAACGAGCAGATCCTTGTTTTTGCTATTGGACCACCAAGGCAACTCTTCAACTGCCATTTTTTCTCTCTTACATCTGTATCCTGCAAATCTTGAGATTTGCCAGTTGTTTGTTTCACTGGGTCTCATCATACTTTGGGTCCTGCGTTTCCGTTTCTCTCAATTTTCGCTGTATGTGTTAAGGTTATAAGGTAAAACTTAACTTCATACACTAGTGCTGTTAGAGTCTGATTATTAATGATGGACTACAAGGGCTTAAGAGACTGAATGTATACTCCCTGAAACTAACTTATTGCACAGTCCTCTTAGATACTCCTTCCTTATCTGCTGTCAGGTACTTTAAATATGACACTCAACATCCAGTGTTATAATTAGTAATTTGTACTCTCCTGCTGCTAGTGTTTCGTATACGTCACCTTGCCCCAGAATTGTAATCTCGGGATTCAACAGTGCCCAAAAAGCCATGGTACCAACTTACCAACAGGCGCTCGACTTGGCCTATGTGACGAGGACCAGTTGCTAAGGGTCAGTTGCAGCAAATTAAAAGTAAAGTAAACTGGTTGATATAATACTTTGTTACATAGCAAGAGTAATTCCACTTTTTATTGTTATAAAAAGAAGTTTGATTAATAGCTTTAATGTGGCACTTTTTATGTGGGTAGTGACCCTAGTGTATGTAGTTAATTTCTGTGAAGTTCATCAGTTTCCTTATAGGTGATTGTAACTGCAGTCAGCAAATATTGCAAAAGCATATTCACACCTACTTATTATGCTGATTGACTGAGTGATCTTGTAGGAGTGACCGTTTGAGTTCAGTCTGTCCCGGAGGCTGCTGGTCTGTAGGTTCCTAAACTGATTAATTCACTCTTGTTCCCAACAGCAACTTGTTAATGATTCAGAGGACTTATGTGGAACCCATACAAGATGACCAACCCAGAGGCGGTCTCAGCCCAACTCCAGTGATAAAGAACAGTTGATTATATGCACAAGACATGCACTATGTGATATATATATATATATATATATATATATATATATATTTATTTATTTATGTACTGTATATATGAAATAAATTAATTTGATAATTATGTGTCCACAGAACACACTGATACATGGCATTAGTATGAACAAATGATGACAAGTTATTACAGGAGTTGAATTTAACTGTTGACAGCCAAGCAAGGCACCATTATGTTATACATCTACTTTAACCAATGCTGCCGCCTAGCAAACTAAGGACTAGTCAACCGTATAGGGACACGGGAATTGAACTCAGTTCCTCAGTTCTACACCCCAGTGTGTTATATTTGGGGAGAGGTGAATGTCCGGGGGGGGGGTGAATATACGTTCCACGCTCTTGGTACTGGCTTCCATTACATAAATAGCAAGCTGCCACTCATTATTTTTAGACCACTGGCAAATGTGTTTTGCCGTCCATCCTGTGATCCACTTTGACTGTAGTTGGTGCTGAATAGAAGAATTTCCCTTTCTTACATCAGTCTCCTATGGAACTACGTTATTCTTTGTTCTATACAGGTCTCACTTCCGGTTGTTTACAAGTGAGTCTCTCACTGACCCTTGCTCTGAACTGCACTATTATATCATCCACTCTATATGGTTGAGAATGTCTTCTGCTGCCCTACTGCATGGCTTCAAGTGCATATCTGAACTAATAATTATTGTAAAAGAGCATTACCAAATTCAGTTGTACAGTATACTAGCTATGCTTGTACAATGCACACTGTACATATTATTTGTTTATAAATATTCACTGACTTAACAAAATGTGCAATTTGGGCCTGTTGTGACTGATGAATGAGCGAATATGAGTGTATACGAATGTCCTGGGGAGACGTCCATTGATGATGATGACTGGTTGAATACAAATTACCACAGATGATCATAAAATTGCCAGATCAGAGCCTATCAGTCACGTGATCTTTAAACGACCTCTTTTGCCAATGAGAAGAAAGAGAGCACAGCAGGCATTTACGTAGTTGTCCATTGGAGGATCTTATTGTTATTGGTAGTTTATGATCATGATGCAGTATTGGGGAACAGCGTTCATTACTTTAATTACCAACTTGGCCTGTTGAGGGTGTACGGAGGTAACGCACCCACCATGGCGCCCAGCAGGCTGGCCGGCTGACCTCCGTCTGGTATTGTCCGTGTTGGGGTCGTAGGCCACACGTAGCCTTGGGGTACTGCAGCTGAGGCTTGACGGGAGGCTGGTTGATTTGAGGGATATTTGTCAGGCCTAATGGAACAAGGAGGATGGGTAGGAGCGTGTAAGGCTGCTGTCTGGCTGGCCTTGAATCCTCCTCCTCTCCTCCTTCCAGTAGTTAGAGTTACACTAGTCCGTTAGATGTTGTGGCCATCAGCCAAGGAACTGTGTTATCCATGCACAGTAGGCTTATCAGCGTGGCCAGAGCGGGGCTTGGTGATGAGGTGCCCTGAATGGGTCGTGTTGCGTTTGCCATGCCAGCGGCTATTTTAAGACCTGCCCGGCCGCTGCACAGCGGTACTCTGTTGGTGCTGGCTGTTGCTGACTTGTTGCGCTGCTGTGAGGAGAGATGCTAGTGCGCGCTCAGGCATTGGAGGTGGCTGCTGCCCGAGCAGCCGACGTACTTCTGATTAAGTTTCCCAAGTCTGTTCGAAAGCTGGAGGAGGCACAGGGAGACAAACGGCCGATGCAGGGAAAGGTCCAAGTTCATGCAGGAGGAGGGAAGGGTCGTACTAGCGTTGGCGTTATGGTGTGGGAGTGATAAATATTTACTAGGAGGGGGGTCAGCTGCTTTGCCTCTGACATGGAGTTTTGATGAAAAACTCACCTTGGAGATTTTCAAATGCGTGAATTTGTTCATATAACTGATATGTGAAGATTTTCAGCTTTGTCAGGTGGTGCAACGTGCTTCTTGTAAGATGACGATGAAGTATGGAATCCTTCTGTTACGTCTGAATATACTGTAACATAATTGGGAATATATGCAAGAGGGAGCATCTCCAAGTCTTGGATTTAGCTTTCGTTTTTAAGTGCTCAGCTCTTCAAGTGATAGTTTTTCGTTGTAATTTGAGGTACTCGAGTTTGACGTTCTGCAGTTCTGCGTTATTTGAAGAATTGCGATCTCTTTTGTAACTTTGGTGTCTAATTCTGCGGCAGTCGGATGATCCAATAATCACTGAAGTAAAAACTGGTGAACTGCAACTCTGTGGTTTGTGATGGATATTCTTCTGGAGAAAAGTTGTTTTTCAGTTGTTTATTGGCAATCAGTGGTTCAAAGTTGCTGGATGTCTGGCTACAACACGTAATGCTGGGAGGGCACTGCAGGGAGAATTCGCACAAGAATAATAATTTTGTCACAGTGTCTGATGTACTGAAGCAAAAGTGATTTTAAGTCATATTATTGTCTACCTAGTAATTAATGTTTGTTGAGGGAAGATATATTGTCAAACTTTACAGAATATGTTAATGTTATGCAGACATGAAATTGTGGAGAAATACTCAAAAATTAGGAGAATTTCGACCTGTAAATCACCTGTGCGACACAGTTTTGTTTGTTTTGTGCGTCTTTCACTCTGATGCCTTGAGGATTATAAAAACGTCGCTATAAAGCTATTGGTCGAGAACAGAGATTGCCATGAACAAAGTTTTAACACAGGCTGAGCAGGACGTATTTATAACAGAGACCTCTATTCTGAGCAACGAAAAAGCGACAGTGCTGTTGCAAGTAGCACTCTGAAGCAAAAGACAGGAGATAGCTTTCACAGGGGTTGAGACTTCCTGGATGCCGACGATTATGCAGAAGGGTCATGCACCGTTCAAGTATGTCCACACGAGGGTCATCCAGTACTATTCGTGTATTGTTGACCTTCGATGGTCACGCTCGATTCACAGCTGCGATGTCTGCCCCCATCGCTTTCAGAAGAACGAATCCAAGTGCAATTCAGTGCACTATGGCATCTGTTCTCCTGTCGTTTCTGTACCGCTGAACGCTAGAAATCGTGCGGCACACGTCCCTGCCGCCCTTCCGATCCCCGTTCGTAAAATCTCAATCCCTATTCGTGTGCAGGTAATTCCTTTGCTGTTGATTTTTTGTTGTTGACTAGTGTTTTGCAGTGCACGCTTGTCAAGATTTCATATCATTAGGTTTTTGCCTTATTCTAAGAAGCTATTTATTGACATAATTATGAACTGAGGATTTTTTAATTTGATCATGTGACATGATTTCTGTTCTCTGTCTATTTTGTCGATTAAATTGTATGATGTGTGCTGCCATCTATAGCTATAGTGACTGAACTACTTTCGTTTGCCTGTTTTAATCTACAACACTGTGCATCTTGCAGCATTGCCTTCTGCTCTTGCTGTACTTCTGTCGTTCAACATCTTGAACTAAGGCTGATATTTGAACAGCCCAGTGGTAACTGCAGTGTCCTTGAAATTCATTGTTTTAAGTTCCACCAATTGTGAAGGCCCTAGAGACAACCAACATGCCTAAGTTCAATCATTTCATATGGTGGAGCCAAATCATCAACTGCTGGTGGTTGAACAGTTCTAAAAATATGGAATGCTCCACTTGGTACTGATGAAATGATCCACCAGTTTTGAGTGGAATGCTTCACTGGTGAAAAGATGGAATGCTGTACCAGTTATTGAATTTTACAGAGGTGATACACTTGTGTGGGTATATGTGTGCACACTCTTGCGTGTGTGTGGGAGTGCTTGTGTGTGTGTGTGTGTGTGTGGGTTGGGTGGGTGTGTGTGTGGGTGGGTGGGTATGCCTGTGCAAGAGTGTATGTGTGTCTGAGTTGGTGTGTGTGGATAGATTCAAACCTAATGTGCTGTGGCAAAGTTATACATGGGTGTAAACTCAATCTGTCTCATAAATGAATTAGTTAATCAATCAGTCAATCAAATAATTAAGTGATTTCTTTGAGAATGATGTCATTGGATAATAGTATGTCAAGTCAAAATGAAAGATTAGAGTTTTCTTGGGAACTTTTCGGACACCTATTATGGTGTTCTTTGAGTGGTGGGAATGGTCTGAACTGTCACTCAGGAGATCAAACGTTAATTGAATAATTGTATGTTAATTGAATAATTGTATATTCACTTAATCTCTTTAGTTGACTCAGGTGGTATGGGCACTCTCACAGAGGGTTAGATGGTTAGAGGAGGGTGACAAATACCTTCATTTGATCAGACCAGATAAGGATAGAAGCTACCTATAATAGCTTTTGGACTATAATTAGCCTTGACTTTTATGAGTGGTTTCTAGACCATAGACCGGACCTGTATCAAAGTATTGACCGGTTGTATAGTTTAGTGATGAGAGTATATATATATATATATATATATATATATATAATCAAAAAATCAGTTATATATATATATATACACACACATATATATATACACACATATATATACACACACATATATATATATATACACACATATATATATATACACACATATATATATATATACACACACACACACATATATATATATATATATATATATATAATTCTATGTGTAGCTTGGAACATAACTGAAAATAAGAGGGTCAAATGAGATGGTCTCATTTCGTTTTGGTGTTTTTTATCTCTGCAGTCAGTTTGTGATCAACAGTGAGGCTGATAAACACATTTTAGAATTAATGAGTCTTATGTTGGCTGTGGAGTGTTAGTATACTCTCTGGTCTGTTACTGTTGTGTGGGAGCATCTACACAGAGGAGCGTGTCTTCCATAGCAGGGTTTAGTAGACAACTGTTCAGGAGGGAGTTTGTCATTTCTGGTGCTTCAGCCAAAATATCATGCAGATCATGGATGAGCCTGAGAAGACTTTGTTTGATGCTGGACATGTGTTACTTAAGTCTTTAAGTGTGAATTGGGTGTAATTGCATAGAAATATTTACACATTGCCTGCACTTAACCACTTAAAAGGTGGGGTATGCAAGTTTGTCTGCCAGCCTGTGTTTGTGTGTGTGTGTGTTTGTGAATTTATGTGTTGCTGTGTGTGATTATTTATGTATATATTTATGTATTTAGTCAGTCGTGTAGTGCATTGATTGAGAAGCTGTCAAAATCAGTCAAGGGCTTGCAAGTAGATGTGACATTGTCAGCCAAGTTGAGTGCCAGTGGAAAAGTTTTGAGAGCATTTGGTCTTAAAAGCCAATATACTAACAGCAGCTTAGTATTAAATAGTATAATTATTAGCATTATTATTATTATTATTATTGTTTTATTATTATTATAGACATTTATCATTATTATGTGTATGTATTATAGTTTCATATAGCTTTGGCTCTCACAGTTTTGCAAAATCATGTTGATTCACTTGTAGGAGCATTGTGGTTCATGTCCTTTATGCTAAAAAAAATTGGTTGACTGCTTTTGGTGTTAGCTGTTGCCTGCCATTTTTCACAGCTTTTTGACTAAAATTTTTACTTTATTTTGATGGGTATAGCAATAAAAGACTAGCTTCTGAAATTTAATGTTGTGATGTTATGCAGTGACTAGGAAGAGATTGCATAGGTTTATAAATTTCTGCTTGTGCGTACTCTGAGGACCGTTTTAATCGCTGTTTCACTGAATAAAAACATACCGAATACTGAATGAGCCAGGTTGGTTTTGACAGCAACTCACAATAAAGCACAAGGGATGGCAAATTAATAAAAATGTGAAATGGTATTATATGGTAATGATGGATGTGCTCTTTGTAATTTATTGAATGCATTTCATGGTTTCTGCTTTATACCTGATTAAATGACTAATTAAGTCTTGGGGACAGTTATTGATTTTGATGAAATTGGTTGCTAATTGCAGACAAATGCCAACAGAGATACTGGAAATGTTGCGGACAAACGAGAAATCCCAGTTGTCGACAATCGCTTGGCACCGGATGGAGAGGCAAGTTCATTTTTGCGCCAGAAGCGAGACGAACCGAACCAGAAGCGACAGGACCGGTTGAATGTCGTCCGAGAGAAAGAACCTGCGGCAGCCGTGGTGCCTGTTGCCTCTGATATCAAAGTCAGTGCTGCTGGTGATGCCACAGGTACAGTGGTTGTTGTGTCATCATCACCTGCTGACGCCGTGCTGGTGCCTGAGAATCTTGTTGTAAACTCTGTCGCAACAGCAATTAGGGAACCGACCAAAAAGGCAGAGAGTATTTCGACAAATGAGAATAAAGATTTACCGACAACACCTAGTTCTACAACTGTCCCTATAAAGACTAAACAGACGACTGATGCTGTTTCTAAGCGGCCGGCCATCACTGCCGCCAATGCAACTACCTCGACTCCGGCTGCGGCAGCGGATCCTGTTGTGCCTCTTAGTGTAGATCTACCAAGTGTTCAAGCTTCAACCAGTGTTAGCCGACCACTTCCGCAGTTGTCACAGAATGCGGCCATTGGCAGTAACCTACCACAGTTCTATTTTCCGATGGGTCGTCCATCTGATACGGCTGGAAGTGAGGTGCTGCTACAGAAAGTCAAAGAAGAATTTGATAATGCTGAAGGAGGAAAGATTACCAAAGCCCAGATGGGTCCCATTGCAAAGGTAGTTGTTGTTTTATTTTATTCTCATAATATAGTGCTGTTATCACAATTATCAGGTCATCAATCGCTGGTCGTTTCAAGAGATATAGCAATCAGTGTCTGCTGGATGAGGTAAATCAGAAGCCAGATGTGTTTTTGGTTAGCTTGTAAAACATCAGAGAATTGACAGAATGAACTACCTTTTCTTTTTTGGGCTGAAAAATGTCAAAGCTTTGGACCACTGACTTAGAGCTGAGGTCTCAAAAGTTTTCCAGCGGGGGCCACACTGCTAACTTTTTAAAGCTTCGCAGGCCAAGACAACCAAAAACTGAAATTTACCAAAAAACCGCGAATGAATAACTGTAAACAGACTATTTATTCCTGAGGTCTGATTCAGTGCAGAATTTCAATGCAGAATACTAATAGCAATTAACATGGTTTTTCGTAAGCCTGAGTGTGAAAAACATGAAATTGATTCATTTCTGACGTAAAACTATCCAACTGTGGTTCAAAGTGAGTGGTTTCAATCTTAAACAAGACATTCAAATGTTCATCAGACAATTGCGATATATAGCAGGATTTCGTGTAGGCCTACTTCATCTTTTAAAAAGTCGTCTCACACAAATACGTAGCGTCAAAAAATGAAATGAATTGACAAGCAAACTTCTAAAATAAACATATTGGTTAGATGGAAGGCATTTGTAGAATTCAATCAAATTTCCTTCCTTAAATTTGATTCCACATTCCGCTGTTCGTTAAAACACCTATGTATGCACTCATAGTGAATTTTTTCTTCCTTGAATCGACATTTATGAAATGGAAAAATCCAGTAGATAAAATATTTACTTGCTTTGAATTTTTTCAGTACGACTTGCGCATGTTTCCATTGTTTTTATTTTCCCCATATATGTTGTTTTTTCAAGAAGAGTTCCGCGGGCCAGATTAGAGACTTTAGCGGCCGAATCTGGCCCATGGATCATACTTTGGAGACCCCTGACTTAGAGTATCTGAAAACCTAGCACTGTTTATTTGTGGGGGCTTATAGTCATGGCATCCATTAATCGAGATCAGAATCTATTTGTATGAGGGGTAATGAAACTGAGCATAGAACAGAAATTAGTTGATTAGATAGGCTGTATGACATTGTGCAACGTAAGACAGATGGCATTATTTGACAATGGGAAATTGAGCTGATCTACAGAGTGCCTGAACATGGTTTGAAGATGACATCGTGCAGTTAAATGCTCTCCCTAAACTGAATATGTAGTTGTGGTCAACAAGTAAGCCACTCAACTGAACAGTTGTAAGAGAATCAAATTTGTGGCATTTTTACTCGGGTGTAAAAGAAATCCAGTCATAGAAGGATTCAGAATGAGTTTATTACTAGCCGTCTAAGACAGAACATTGTATTAAAGAGAAGCAATTAGTTAGAGAGATTTATGCTTTTTGTGACTTCTATTTGTCCTGTTTTTTTCTTGATTAAATAATAACTGTTTTGTTTTCATTGCTAGGCTTGTGGCATTCCACTTTACTGGAAAAGTTCTTTCTTTCGTTATCTTAATGGGGAAAAGGCTGGTCACATCACATTACAAAGTTTCCTGGCTTCATGGAAAAGGTAAGTTTTCTATTGACAATTATGTTGTTAAGCTTTAGAGAAGTATTGCTACAAATCTGTACAAAGGTTCAAGTATTTTATACATCAATCTAAATGTTATGCTTTTTGAAGTTCAGATTGTTCTAAATGAGGCTTTCAAATGCTTGATTCTAAAATGTTGATTTATTTCTTTCCAAATAATTTGATAAATCTGATTTAAGTAATTATGAAAATGTGGTATGTGCAAAAATAAAAATAGATATGCCCAATTTGATAACACAAAATCATGATCAAATAGGATTGTGATAGATGTGCGCTCTGCATGTGTGGTGTCAAAATTAAGTCGATCAGATGTTCAATTTGAAATGTGTACAGTATATAGTGCTGACAATGTGTAAAAGATTGATTTGAGCTTAATATCTGTTACTTTTGTTTTAAATGAAGAAAAATTATTATAAAACTTTGAAGTTGGTCAGTTTGAATTAATCACCACAGAAGTTAGTTCTTTATAAGTAGCAGTAGAGAAAGTTAGTTTGAGTTAGGTCACAGAGTATGGGAGAGCTAAGAAGAATGGTCTTCAATTGCTTGCTTCAATAAATGCACAGGTTGGTAAGAACCTCAAGTTGAAGCTCAAATAGCAGTTTGTCATTAAGTGAAAGGCCAATCATGGTGAAGCTACATCTTATTTGAATGCACAGTGAAGATATTTTAACACACAGTGATGATATCCACGATTAGTGACAGATGACACTGAAATACACAGCTCCCCAAGATAGAATGGTGCACAACTGGCCAGGCAGCAATGCATCAGCAAGGGAGGAGGATCTTAAACTTGATGCACCTTGTCATGGGCAACTGATGTTGCAAGTCATCCTGTGCTTCAGTACAGTATGATTGAACTTTGACCGAAATGTGATATATGACCTAACCAAAATACGACCCTCTAAAGCAGATTGAATTTGGCTAATGCATAAAAAGAGGCCTGCATAGATGATATAACCATCGTCGGCCCTATTATTTATTAATGCATTTATCAGAGTAGAAGTACTCTTGGGAGACCACGGGTAGGGGATAGCAAGGATCTGGAGCACTGATAAAGTCCAAGGTCAGGCCTTGGAAAAATTCTTTGTGACAGCAGATTTTATTTTCCACATATCATTCAAGCCTTGGGCAAACAGCTTTATGTGACTAAAGTAGTTAATGAGAGGAGGATTTAGTAGCGATTAAAGAAGAGATATTGAAAGAGCAATGATATGTGGTATGGTGTTATACGAATCAGAAGACAATGGACCATCAGAAAAAGGATGTCAAAAGCTTGAAGGCTTTTCAGATGTGATGTGAGTCTGGCACAGGACAGAGATAAATATAGTCAGCTGGACTAACCATAAAACATAATAAGACGTGCTGTTTAAGATGGAAGAAGAGAAAGACAGTGGAAGTGCATTTGTCACATACTGCGAGGGGATTCCCTGCTGAGAGCTATCAAGGAGGGAATTGGGAGGTTAAGAGAGTGAGAGACTAAATGGTAACTCGACACTGTTGCAAATGTTGCTTCTCTGCTCTCTTAGATCAGTGATCTTTAGATCAGTCATTGGTTGATGTCTTATGTAATGGACACTGATACATGTAGAAGTTGCTATTAGTAACTATATATTTTAATTGAGGCATGAAGTTAATGAATAATTAGCTAACCTCACTATTGATGTCAAATTGCCACTGAAGTTACCTTACGTGTCTCTGGGATTTTTGTAATGGTACTTCAAAAGTTGACAATTTGTTATCAAAACATGCCATATCTAATGAAAGATCATGTTGTGAGATGCTTATTAATGTCTGGGACTTTAGGCAAATTATGCTGCATCATGTGGACATTTCTCTGTGAGACATGTGAAAATTATGTTTTGTTTTGTAAGCGTGATCTTGGTTTACTTATTATTGTTTGTTAGAATACCAATTGTTGTCATTTGTTGGACTGCATGTAAAGGAAAAAGACATTTGCTTTTGTTAGAGAATTTCAATAACTGTATTAGAGCGTTGAGTGGTTGTTTTGCTGCTTTGCCCGTGTATTATCCTATAGTTTTTCATTTTAGGATGTCAAGTTCTAGTTTTGATGCTGCAGCTCGGTTCATGTGCATCATGGCCAAATCGGGACGCAATTTCATGGAATTTGATGACTTTCTACCTCTTGTACAGGCATGTCCTACTTAATCTGGGCTTATCCAGTCTTGTCTTTTTCCATTGGAAGATATATATATTATATATTTGCTGTGGATTTTATGAGTTGCAAATCATTTGCAGTTTGGTTTGTACAAATTGAATTTGAGGACTAACTAACATTTTTGTAGATGCTTCAATTTACGTGACTTAAGTTGTGATTTTATTTTATGTTTAGTGGTGTTGGAAGCGATGATGTTTCTAGTCATGTGCCATTTTATTAAAAGCTACTGGGAAGCCAATGCAACTGTAGTTTTAAGGGACTACTCCTGTTCTTGTTCTACTTAGTGGTGTCTGAAGTAGTGTTGTGTTTTGTCATGTTATAGGTATTGTTTGTGTTTTGCAGGATGTTGTAGATACACATCCAGGTCTCAAATTCTTACAGGATGCCCCGGAGTTCCACTCCCGATACGTCCAGACGGTTTGTCTCCATTCTTCCCACGCTCTTCTTCTTCTAAGGCTTAAAATTTGTTTCTATGCATATCTAACAAGTTCAGTTTGGAAAATATTGTTAGAATGTCTCTGCATTACTCTATTACCTGTTTGCTTATTTTAATGCATCTTTATTTATTGTAATCTAAGAACACTGAAGCATGGTCCTGGGGTCTTTGGCTTATCTTCTGATCGATGTGTTGGGTTGGGACTTCGGACTCTAGTCGCCTGATTTATTAACACTTGAAAACTGTTTTCTTGTGCTGAGTGCACTTCTGAATAGATGTCTTTTAGATGACTGAGTGAATGAGGACGTAATCATTCGCAGATTGCAGGATGATAGCTGTTATGAGGTTCAGCGATAATTAATTATTCAGATTCACAAAACTGTCTCGTGTCAAACTGTAAGCACATGTTAAACTCTAAGCACGACAGCTTGCTTGATTGGTTTTGTTATTACCAACAGCAACTCTTGCCATTGACAGAATCACAGCTGTCCTACTACTGTCATACCAATAATACTAAAATATTATCTATGGCCTTAGACTTAACTGTAGTAGAAAAAGAGCTTAATGTAAAGAGAAAACTATTTAATTATTTTGACTGTTTACGAGGATATTGTAAATTATAATGTTCTTGGTAGCATTAAGATAATTAGGATACTGTGTCAACAACTGCTCTGTTTTGTCGTTTAGGTTATCTCGCGGATATTTTACTGTGTTAATCGGTCCTGGACGGGTCGAATCACAACACAGGAAATCAGAAAGAGTAGCTTACTAACTGTAAGAGGATGACTTACTTATGAGTTACTGTATTTTTTTTTACTTAGGTATTTACATTGCAAAGTTTTTGGACCTCTGAATGGTACAGCATCAACAGCTAACGGGTTATGCCGATTCAATGTAATATAACAAGCATTTATATAGCGCCGCTCGAACCAGCAGTGCTCTCAATGGGTGTCTGTGCTTGGGCAAGGAAACTGGAAAGTCTTAAGGCATCTCCTAAACTGGCAAAGTGAGAGTCAGTAATTCCAGGTGCGATGATTGTGGAAGACAGTTCCAAGCTGAAGGGCGAAAATGAATACTGTGTAATCATTTTCTTGATGAGAATGTTTGATTAATTATTTTTTGTCATTTTTACTTTTTCTGGTTCACAGTTTGTGTTTGGTATTAATTAGCCAATGATGAACTGAATCACTTTAGCCTCACAAAGATAGTATGAATGGCTAACAAGGGAGGGACTGTTCCAGAAATATGAGAGGTCACTCTGAAGTACTGCAACATTGTATAATTCGCACATTTTTGGAAATCGGAAAAGTCAGGGAATCTCAGAGAATCTCTGAAGTGTCAATTGGAAATGTCAGGGCATTTCATTATTGGTCAGGGAAAAGTGTTAATGAGGGCAAAATTGGTTTTTGTTTTCAGTTATAATGCAACATTTACATAGCTTGTTCAAGTTTATCACAGATGTGATTTATATTTGAGTATTTTGAAGAGTAATTAAACTTGCATTGGTTAGCAAAACACTTGGAGTATATCTTTCCCTATTGGCCCCCAGTAAGTAGTCGACATTTGTATCCTAACCGTGTTTGTTATTTGGATCAATAAAAAACACAGGGTTATGGGTATTTTTATATTCATTCATTTTCTTTAATATTCTTGAATGATATTAGGAAAATGGGAAGCCACAGCAGCACCCAATGGAGAACCTGCAAGAAGAGTCACAAATAGCACACGTAGCAAACAGTTCAGGGTTCATTGTAACATGAGATGGTTTGATGGGTTTAGACATTGACATATCTGTGCTTCAGTTTGTAAGAGGTGAACATCGGAGATTCCAAGAAGCATTGGGAAGCAGATGAAAAACTGTGTCAGAGGAGGGCAGGAAGGTCACTGCAATGATAAGAATGACTGAATAGATCAGCATTTCCTCAACTGCATTCTGCAGAGCCCTAGGGTTCCATGAGGTGATGACAAGAGTTCCACAGCAAACTTTCAGTGTGAACAATAAGCTTCAGACAATTTTGAATTAATTATAAGAATTTTTCATAGGAGACATTTTACTTAACATCTGTCTATAACTTTATATGAAGGGGATTTCATAATGTCATTGTCATCAATATTTGTGTTATTATCTTGGCATAAATCTATATAATTGTCTGCGTTCTCAAGCATTTGTATTGACAGCATAATATGTTTATCTGTGGATGTGGCTTCCACCAAACAATGTTATATCAAATGGGTTTCATGGCAAATAAAGGTTTGGAAATACTGGAATAGATATAAAGTTTGTTGGAAAAGAAAAAGATCCTGGCTACATCTGCAGCCCATGTGTCATTTAAACTTGACATGGAAATGGATGAACTAGAGAAAATGAAAGAATGAAGAAGCACTGCAATTACAGCTTAAATGCACTCGTAGTGCCTGAAATGGCTGCCATGAGTGAAGTTATTGTGCTGATGACTAAATCTTGACTGCAATATGGCAGTTATGTTCAGACAATACTTTCAAACCATATTCAGTAATCTTAAACTAGTTGTGCACGAGTAACTGAAACTATTATCAGTTTTTAAACTGACCTTTTAAAAATGAGTGAGTGGAAATAGTCTGGCATAGGGAGTAAGCACTGGTAAAGGTTAATAAAAATGGTTCTATTGTTCAGACTTTCATTAATAGCTGTGTCTGAATATTTTTGGGATGTTATCTGGAAAGTCTGGTGATCTTCAAACAATAAATGACTGGGAACCCGGAACGTGTTCCATACTTACTGTTTCACTATCTGCATTGTCTTTGTTGGTTTGCATTGCATGTTAAGCAGGAACATTTGGAGGTGGTGCTTAATTTTGACCAAATTCAGGAGAATATTTTCAAAGATTTTGATGTCTGTCTTTACTTTATAAAATAATGCTGAATATTGGTTAAGATAGAATTGGTGCAGAAGACCTGACTTTCTGACATTTGGATATCTATTAAACTCCGCCTTCTCCTGGTGGCCGGTATATCATCTGTTCCTGAGATTCACATTAAGGTGTGATCATGCGTGTGTTACAAGCTTGATTATAATAATAATATTGTGTGTTATAGTGCAATGTTCATATGTCCACTGCCAGTTTGTGCACTGCCAGCTCTAGGGTCAAAATGTGGGAAATGAACGCCTGTCCTATTGTCTACATTGTGAATGGGAAGTGTGCTTTTAATTGAGTGTGTTGCCATTGTTTGATTGGATTTGTCTGTGTGTGAATAGACGATAGAGCTGTTGGAAGAGGAAGAGGACATTAACCAGATTGTTGACTTTTTCTCCTATGAACACTTCTATGTTATCTACTGCAAGTTCTGGGAACTTGACACAGATCACGACCTTCTCGTCAGCAAAGAAGACCTCAGTAGACATAACGACCATGGTATAGTAGCTGCCTTGCACGATCAATCAATCAATCAATATTCGTTTAATTCAATAAATCCAGTTGTCATGAATGGAACTGGTTACAAAGAGCACCTGTTAGTTGTTGTGTCTTGTCTTAGATATTGTCGTATTGTAGGTTGTATAAAATCACATGCGACCAGATCTTTTACCAGTTTTACCTGCCAACAATCGACCACTCATTATGTATCTTAATTTTAAGTGATAGTTATTGTGTTATAGTTGAACCTTCTGTGTTGAAGACTGTGTTGTATAATGTTCAGCTGTTTTGTTTTCATTGCTATCATCTGATGCTTGAAATTAGTAATTTTCTTCTAATAGCCTTCTACAGCAAGGCAGCTAAGACACTACTGTCCTCTCTTGCCTGAGTTTGTCTGTTTTTCCAGAAACCAGATATTCATCCCTGCCATGGGAAAGCATTTCCAGTTGGGTCATTTTGCAGTCACTCCACTGAGCACAAACAGAACTGCCTAACTAACTCCATCTGCAAACATCTTTTAATTTGATACTGGACACTCTTTCTCTCTAGTTTCATTCAGTTGAATTTATTCATTTCAGCAATTTTCACGATTTGCAATATTTTCAGCTACTTTGAAGCCATGTTCATATATTTGCTGCCATATGCATTTTGTATAATTGGATTTAGTTTTAAATTTTTAATTCATCCAGTGAATTATTTAATTAAATTAATTAAATTGACCCAACTGGTAGCATTTTCATAACGTGATTAGATTGAAATGCTTAGGTCGAATAGTTTTTACCTTTCTCATTAGGTGCAGTTGCACTGAAATGCTTTACTTGTGGAGAACCTCTGCAGGGACCTTATGTATCGTTTATAATTGAGATTACTATGTACTACCTTGACCCCTCAACTGCTCGGCTTCTGTAAAACTGCGCATCAAGACTGTTTTGAGGTCAATGTCCAGATAAGACCTGTAAGACAGCCTATGGCGAATAAGTAGTTTGGAAGAGGCGTGTCTTAAAAGGAGAATGAAGTAACATAAGTGACTGAGCAGAATAGACCAGTACAAGAAGAGAGTTCAAACGTCATGGTCCAGCAACCAATAGAAGCTCATTAACCAAGAACAGTTCTAGTGTGACCAGAGAAATATGACAAGATGACCTCTTTGAATGGATGATAAGTAGGGGTGACTTTAATTACTGTGGTGTGCCAGCGTTTAATGCTCTTTAAACTTTTAGTCCACACTTAAAATGAGTCCTTTGCTAACCAGGAAGCCGGTGCAAAAATTTAAGTGTAGGAGAGACATGTTCATGGTTAGATGTATTAGTTATATGACACTAATCCATAGTTAGATATATTATGACCCATATAAGCCAAGTGCTGTAGTTCATAGTTAGATGTATTAGCACTCTGTACTAAAAAATAAAAATATACACACTATGAATCCAATTTGTAATTTTAAAACACCAGTGACATGTCAATCACGCTGAGTCTGGTACTTCCTGGTCAAGAAAGCATGCGAGTGTGGGCTTGACATTGTTCAAATGGTACAGTTTGAAGTTCTTGGCAGTGCACTTGGACTAAATGACAAATAGTGTTGAAAAAGTTTTCTGTGCTGCACTAATTTTATCAGGAGTTCAAATGCCATTCTTTGAATAGGGTGTAGATTTTGCTGCATATATTATACATTAATTTTGTTTATTAATTGTTTTATTGTGAATAGACAAACTGTTGTTTTCAGCAATCTCATCTAGAATGATCGACCGAATCTATTCTGGTGCAGTCACTCGGTATGTTTACTTTTTACGTGCTTCAACAGTTTCAACTAAAATTAAATCTTCAAAACTCTTCATTTGTGTGCATATCTGGACAATATACATATAATAATTGTGTGATAATAATTGATTTAAAGTTCTGTCATTTTTAAAGCCAAACAGATTCATGTGAAAATTTAGTCATTCAGACAAACTAGGTCTTTACTGCTGACTTCTCAATCTGAGTATAAATATACTTTTGGATAGGCACACAGTGTCTAAGTATGTTTTTCCTACTGTTTTAATGGCAAATATTAAATTTTTGTCTAGGATATTGTTATCTATCAGGAATGGAAAAAACTGTGAACAAAAGAAAGAATTTTTTTAGTTTGTCACCAATTTTTTAATTTTAGTCATGTAAAAGTTTTCTGTACGTTTGAAAGACAAAAAGTGCTTAGATTTTGGAAAGCTGGATTTGTTTATATGCTGGCTAGCAGTGTAATTGATTTTTGGCTGTTTAGAAATTTGGTCGATGGAAAGCTGAGCTACCGAGATTTCGTTTGGTTTCTCATCTCAGAGGAAGACAAACGACATCCTCGCAGGTTTGATTCAACTTTATTTGGAAGATTGGATTATTCTGTCTTGTGCTTACTTAAATTATCGGGACAACTTTTATGAAGATGAGGTTGTGCTAAAAGTGACTGAGAAACAAATGCAGCTCATCATTCAAGTGTTAAATTAGGCATGGAGGTTGAGTTCAGAGTCACCATAAACACATATTAAGAGGAATGGTAGTGGTGCATGATTACTTGAATCTTAGTGTGATGAGACACTTAAACATAGATTGTTTGTGTGAACCTGCTTGCAATGTAGTGTGCAGTAAGATTGTTCAAATTTTTCGATGGGCCAAATTGCTATCTGATTATGTGCAAAGGTTTTTGTGATTTAATACCAGACACTTTGTGTTTTCTGCCACATTAATATCGCTGTTGCCAGTCAGTCTAAAGGTGAAAGTGCCTGGATTGAACTGCCACTTATATAGTACGCAGTTTTTTCTACCTTGGCTGGGACAGCAGCTAAGCATCTGTTGTTGTTGAGTTGCCTGGCAGGAGCAGGCAAAGGCTGCAGGTAGCACAATATTGTTCATATCAGTTACAGTGGCTACTGGGGATGAGAATGGAGACATGGACAGCTATGTTAAGTTTAACAATTCTGAAAATGTACTGCAGGGTTTGACATTCTAATGTTAATGACATGCTGCATTGGTTTCACTGTGGCATCATTGTTAAAATCTTAAAGCTAGCTTCATCTTGCAACTGTTGCCCAGTTGATATTCAAGCAGCTGGGCAGTGTGCAGTACAGGTTGGAATTGGCTATCATCATGGGACTCATTTTTGTCAGCTAATCCCAACCTGTACTACGCTTCTGATGACTACTGGTATTACTGATCATGATTTTTATCTAGGAAATAGGCGACGGAATTGTTGATTGCTTCTCTATCTATCTGATTCTACCATCTACCAAAACACAATGTTATGTATCACTCCAGATGTTGTGCACGTGCTAGGAATCAAAAGATTTGTTGCCTCTAAGTCATCATGGTTCTGTTGTTCATATAGTGTTGAGTACTGGTCTGTTGTTCCTGTAGTGTTGAGTACTGGTTCTGTTGTTCCCATAGTGTTTAGTACTAGTTCTGTTCTTGTAGTGTTCAGTACTGGTTCCATTGTTCATTTAGTGTTGAGTATGAGTTCTGTTCTTGTAGTTTTGAGTACTAATTCTGTTGTTCTTGTAGTGTTGAGTACTGGTTCTGTTGTTCTTGTAGTGTTGAGTATTGGTTCCGTTGTATGGATTTGGATGGAGATGGAATCATTTCAATGTATGAGATGGAGTATTTCTATGAGGAGCAAGTTCAGAAGATGGAGATGTTAGGCATTGAAACTCTTCCTTTCCAGGACTGTCTGTGCCAGGTAATTTTTCATTTGTGTGTGTCTCTGCTTTTGCAGAAAATGCAAAGTAGAGAAAATCATGTGAGAATGAGGACTAGTTGAAGGGGTTCTAGCTACAGTAGTGAGACAGTATGGAGTCTGTGAATGCTGGCGTGAATCTCTTTAGAAAATACTTGAGCTATTCTTGAAGAGCTGATTCATTTCTGTTTAGGAACTCAATTCAGTGTGTTGAGGATTGGTGTTCTGAGTTTTTGTGTTGGCTTCACTCAGAATTTTGGAATATAACTGTTGTCTGCTAGAGATCCGGTCCTTATTCTGTTGAATTTTCAGATGAAATACTTACATAATAACTGCACTCCTACAACATGTGAATTTTGTCTACTTAATTTAAAAAAGAAGCTTCATATTTCTCATCATATCGTGGCATCTTAAACTGCAGATAACTCATGCAACCCTTGTGCCTTCATAAATTGCTTCCCAAGAGATTGCACTAGGTTGAATGCCATTGGAAGTAACAATACGAAGTAAATGATCATTTTTGTTTGCTTCAGATGCTGGACATGATTCGGCCGGAGGAAGAGGGGAAAATTCGTCTCAAAGATCTCAAGTCGTGTTCGCTGACGCCAATTTTCTTTGACACTTTCTTTAATCTCGATAAATATCTCGAGCATGAACAGAAAGATCCATTTGCCAGCATTCGAGTAAGTGATGTCGATTTAATGGATTTCTTCTTAATTAATTAAACTTACTGTTGATGTTTTTTGCTTCTCGTCATTGGATTGCTACAATGATTGTGCGGTTGTTTCTGGGCAGCATAACTTCATCCAGAAATGCTTAGCTTGAGATCTATTATGCCATTACTATTATTATTAATTATTATTATTATTATTGTTAATAAAGAAAACATGCAATGGAAAAAACCAGTTTTAAATGTGGTATATTGATAACTGAATAAACACTATAAGTGATATCTATATATTTATTTATTTAGAATATTAGTAAAATGTAGATGAGACACTTATTCTAGAATGGGACATTCAAACAGTACTAGCATGTACAAACAATTAAATGATAATGAGCTTTTTAAAAATTTATTTTCATGTTTGCACTCACTCTGCCTGAAGTCGTTCCCCCTTTAAGAGTGAAAAGGACAAAAAATCCAAAAATAACTATATGAGGTCAGATCAAGGCTAAAAATATCCAGCGCCTAAAGCGTTAAATAAGACTGTGTTGCTGTTGATGTGAAAGAGCTGGTGTGATGCTGATTGTGATGATGCTGATTGTCGTAGGTGATGCTGCTGTTGAGATTGTAGTAGTGATGTTGATGTAGATGGTGTGTGGTATTTGAATCTAACAGGTTATCTTAAGTTGATCCAGATAATTAAATTCGATGATGTCTGATGCAGGACCGAGAAAGTGATGAGCCAGAGATGACTGACTGGGAACGTTTTGCAGCGGAGGAGTACGAGCTCCTGGTTGCGGAAGAGGGAGCCAACGACATGCAGCCAGAAGACATGTGAGACGTCTTTTTAGATTTCCTGGATATTGCAGAATACATGACTCTGACCCTTTGCTAAGACATCCAAGTATTTTATTAATTAGTGATTGTTAATTAATTACATGCAGAGTTATTGATCTGTGTCATAGATGGTGGTTCAATTCAATATCTACCTAATATTTGAAAAGGTATCACCTTTTAATTACCTTCTAATTACAATTTAATAACCTGTGCATTTTCATTGCTGGGCCTTCAATCTGCTTGTTCCTTCAGTAGACACTTTGACTCTTATGGTTTACGTTGTACAGTGAAACACCGTTGACATGCACAGAGTTAAGCATAGGATCATCTTTAACATGTAGTTGTGACAGATGATGATGATGTTGAAAATTAGTCAAATTTCACATGCAAAAGCTCACGATGGGGCACAAACACTGACTCAGTATCTTGAAGAGTGAAACATAAACTATGAGTCAAAGTAGATATTGATATTTGTGATCGATTGACTGTCGACTAAAGACCTGTGGGCAGCATATCAATGTCACCATCTACACTGTTAGAGCCAGAGATCGCTTTTTTGTTTGGAAGAAGCCACGTTTCTAGTTATTGAAAATGGAATGTAATTAATTGTAGGATATATGAAGATGATTTTGAACCTGAAGAAGTTGATGCAGAGGGAACCAATGACGGGAAACAGAAGACTGCTGTTAAGAAGGCCGCTGCACCTTTGCGGGAAACGAGTCCAAAGAAGGAGGACATTTATGATTTCTCATCAAATGACCTTGGTTACTGAGCGATTTGTCATGCAGTTAAGAATTAACAGTCCTTCATTCTGTCCCTTGCACAAGGTAGGCACATGAGAAAGCAATCTGAAATGAGGTCACTTAAGAAATTAACTCTTTTAGTTTGTGTTGTGCCAGTTGATTGATGACACCAACGTTGTTGTGTTGGCAATCCTGCAAGAGAATGCTAAGGCTGGTGTCGTCGTGTTGGTCAAGTGCTGCAGCATCAGGCAACTTGTTTCGGTCTGTAAAGTGGGTTTTGTTTGCTGTGTCAATTGTTCGTTCGTTCTCTTCACTGCACCAAGGTCTGTGATATGAGAAAATTTCAAACGGTGAAACAAAATGGTGAACTTACTGCGGAGTGTAAGCCAGAGGCAGAATGATGTGTCATGTTTTGACACTGTCACATCTAGGCAAAATTTCTCTCATGTATCAGTGTTTGTATGGCTTATGAAAAGTAGTGTTGACATTTCTGAAATCACACTGGTAAGAAGCTTGTTGTGGTAAGCTTCTGGTTTTCTGCTCACGATGATTGAGATAATGCTGTATGTATGTGTCGATCTGGACACTTAGACCGTGTCTTTTTAGAACATACAAAGTGGGAGGCACTGGTGGCTGATAATGATGACAATGCCTATGAATACAGCTTACAGTTTGTTTGTCAGATGTAATAAGATGTCAGATAAAATAAGATGCTACCTGAACTTGTCTTCGAGTTTTGCGGTGGATATGATTTCTATGAAGTTGAACAGATTGTTATTCAGCACTGGATAATAAATAGTGAGTTAGGTTCAGGATGTCAAAATCTAACCATTTCATTTTATTTAGTTTGATATTATAATGGTGGCCTATTATAGCCATAAAAACGGAATTGCTGGATGATAAATAATAGTTATTTAATCGGTTTTGTGATTTCTCTCCATTCATAGAGCCTGCATCATTTACAAGCAGCTTTTGCCCAGTTTCTTGTAAATGGCTTTAACTCAGAAATCAACTTTTGGTGCCTTTTACCTGCCTTTCAGTGCGATATCAGTCCTTCAAAAGAATGTGAAGCAGGTATAATGGTTATGGGTAAACGCCAGGTTTTTTATTACTGTCCATGTAGACCTTATTTAATTTTGAATTCCAATTCTCATTTGATTATTAATGAACATCTTAACATTGGCTGACCTGCATCTTTCCCACTGATATATTTATTGCCACTTACTATTCTTTTACCTACAGTTTCCTTTGTATCATGGGCAGTGTTTTAGGCTGCTTAGTAACATGTCTGACTTGTTGACTTGGCCACTAGGGGCCATGTCTTCATTTTGTTCTAGGAACCAGTAAATCATTCAGCTACTGTGACATTGTTTGAAACATTATGAAATACTTGTCTAATTCTCTGTTCCATTTCAAATCATTTTTTAGAAGTATTGACTAGTTTCGATTGGCAGATTCTGCTTTCATTGCAGCCAGCTTCATTTTAAAAGTTTTGGAAAAGTTTATCAGCTGTCTTTTTGGCATTACTTTATTACCTGTGTTGTGGTGTTTAGTAATCTGTTTAGTAAATTATGTCAACTGTTCTATTCATGGCAAAGTGTGGCAACAACAGTGTAATACAACGAAATCGTGATCTAGTGAATACTGTCATGAAACGGATTCAGTTATATTACATGATTATCGTTAGTCTGAATTTTTCTAAGAAATTGACTTATGCAGCGGTAATTGTAGTTTTACTGGCAATGGTGTAAATCCAGTGTTGTCTGTTGGGGCAGACTTTGTTGCAATGCAACCATTTTATGACTTTTAAGTTCTGTGCTTTTAAGTGAAACTTCATATGACTTGTCTTTCAGAACTTGTACTTTTGTGGTTGTTGCCATAATTAATAATAATGATCACAATGAGATGATTTTGTATTGCGTCACAGCACAGCTGAGCCCAAAGAAAAAGGGTGCTGTGCGTGCAATCAAAAAGTCAATGTCAATCATATGGTACTTTAAAGAAATAGGTTTTGAGCTGTGATTTGATTGTCTGCAGAAGAGATGTTTTCTTCACATGATCTGGAAGACTGTTCCAGACAGTGAGTCCTGCGACAGAGAAGCAACAGTCACCAAGCCTTGTAGAAGACTGAGGGTCTTGTTGTTGACTTTTCTATGATGATCACAGCCGACATCTAATTGTTTGCTATCTGAATGCAGAAGTCAAAGATGTAGCCAGGCATAAGATCATTCAATGCTTTGTAAGTTATCAAGCAGGTCTGAAGGTGATCTTTTCCTGAGGAACATGAAACCAGTATAGGTTGTTGCAGTTTAATGAAGTGATTGGATGGTGAGTGACCTTCTATGAGACCTGCAGCAGAGTTCAGCATCCTGTGTATTAAAATGCTTGCTGTGTAGAAGTTGCTTTGTTGGTTCTTCTGACCTCTGACCTCACAGCTTTGAATGTAGTGTTAGCATTAGACCTAGGTAATTCTGTAGACTAAATCTTATGAGGAGAACAGAGCATTTCTGTGTTGTGCTAGAAGATGGTGTTGCCTTCAGCCAACTTTATGCTCATTGTTTTTATTGCTGTGTTTTTTAGTTTTCAGGCAGGCAGGCATTGCAGTTCTTATTGCTTAGCTGTGTGCAGAATAGTGATCTTGCACTTGTTTCACCTTTGATCTCCTGATCTTTGCCAATAGGATCAGCCAATGCTAGGGCCTGCTGAAGAAGTTGTGAAGTCGATCTGTTCATAGTCTATTTGCGAGGCACAGGATGAAAGCTTTTATATAGCTATGATCAAACAAGTATTGATAATTTCTAATTAAAGTTGCATGAATCTCATGGGTCACCTCTGGAAAATGTTTTTCCACGTTCGATTCTATTTCCGTGGATCATACAACAGAATATAATCTATCAGGTCATTCTTATCCTTCTGTGTCTCTTAACGAAAGATCAGAAAGACGTGGTTTTCATTGTTGTGGAATGTTTGTCAAAATTGCTTTGTGGTTGGTTTCAATGTTTGCTTTTCAGAACTTTCTGAGCAGTTTCTTATGGTCTATGGTAACATGGTAGATGCTTTGATATTCTAACTTATTTGAAAGTACAAGTTTTCCAATATTCCTTTCGTTGTCAGCACTTTCATACAGGTGATTATTCCTCTGGTTTTTGGCATATTTTCCACATTCAACTATTTGCAGGTGCAGTAAATTCATCACATATTAATGACATCCTATTCTAATACATGTTATAGTTCTCTGAAGTGCTTTTGTGTTGTTTTCTGGTATTTTGTCAGATGCAGATTTTAAGCAGACTTAACCAAATTGAGGCCAAATTATTTTTAAAAGATTGAATCCTTAATTTCTAAGCTTTAAACTATGAGAGAACGTGAATTTTGTCAAATTGAAATGTGTTGCATATTGTATGTGAAGTTGAGCTTTATTGGGATACTTTCTAGTTTAAGAGTTGATCCATCCAGTACAAATGAAAATTGAATTTCATCTAAGATTAACTACTGAATGAATTGCCTTATTGAGTTGTAAAGTCGCCATATGTTGTAGACCATGCTCATTTTGCAATGAATTGATCTTCAGGTGAGATCCTTTGATACAAAAACTGATGAACAGCAAGAAATACGGTCACTGTAGATAACAGTTCTATGCATGTTGTTGATGTTTGACATGACTTGTACAAACAGCTTAATTTATAATGTAAATACTGAATTTATATTGTGAAATAGTTTATGCAAAATCTAGGTGTTAATAAAAGCATTGAAGTTCATTTATTCAGAACTTGTTTGTTAGGACAATAGAATTTAAGGTTTTTTGTAATGAGTTTGGATTTAGAGAGTTTGTTGGCAATATTGAGTGGAAGTATCAAGATCTGGAAGATGGTATTCTTGGTTGGAGATTCTTAACTAGCAAAGCAAAGAGAATATACGTCTGAGGTACGCTTATGAAGTACTGCATGAATTTATGCCATATCTCTGTCTGAGGTGATCCATACAGGGGCAGCAATCCCAGGGGTCAAGGGGAACAAGTTCCCTCACCTTTTACAGAGAGGGGACACTTTACACTTTTGTCCCCACATTTCCTAACCCTCTGAATGGGTGTCCTTCCCACATGTCTAGCAAGATCGCTGCCTCTGGATCCATAAGATTAAAAAAACTCTTTGATAAGTTTCTGGAAAATTGTATGGTTTTAAATCAGATACCATGTATCTGGTATCAAGCTTCTGTTATAGATTGTTGTAGCTAGTATCATGACACAATTAATCCTATGTTTCCAGCTCCATACAGTATAGATTTCAACAGCTCTGACACTGATGTCCTGATTATCCATCTTCATTAAGAAATATTCTGCTTCTCCTTCAGGCTTGAATTAATCCCTCATGAGGAAGGAGTCAGGCAAGTTATTAAATTTGTGGAACTCTTTGACAGTGACAAAAATAGGTGTTTGTTGTGGTTTAGACTACTGTTATGCTGGTGACACTTATGCTACTCTCATAGGGAGGTCGATGAATGTGACAATGGCAGTCAGCTGCCAGATGAAGTACATGGCAATTTTGGATGTAATAATTATGTGCCAGTTGTTAAAACTGGCACATAAATCTAAACCAGAGGAATTTCATTATGTCACATCCGTATGGTCACCCATTCAATATTTCTAAGCCTTTACTTGCTCAGGTTTTTATTGGTGAACTTGAGAATCTAGAATCACTAGATTTATTAAAATTTTCTTTTCTTTAACTGCCTGAATTTCTGAGCTGTATCGAGTAGGTGATAAGCTGATGTGTTTTCAAGTCCTTGGCAAGTCTAGATGCCTTCTGTACTTTGTTGTCAAAGTGATATATGAGCTAACACCTTGCCCTCTGAACTTATTGTTCAGTTACATCTATGAAGAGGCCTATTGTGGCATTTTCACCTGCAAATCTTGCTACAAAAAGACAGACCTATAGGCTATTAGCCCAGTTTCAACTTTTTTACTTGCCAGATGTCAAACATTTAGTAGCAGTAAGTGTGGGAAATTCTCTGCCAGTGTATTGTTTGAATCTTGCATAAGCTGTGAAAGGAATGGGCGATGTCTTCTACTCACCTGCGTGTGCAATTCACCATTGGTCTATTTACATACATCTGCACACACACAGTTATGACTATGACTAAAAAAACTTCTATAGCGCCGCCATAATAACGCACAGAGCATCAATCGACGGCACACCAAAACAAATCCCAAATCAGATCAAATCTGATCAAATCCTAAGAGACAGAAAGACAGTTTAATACGGATAAGCAAGGGTAAATAAAGTTTAAGTTGAGATCGAAAAGAAATAAAAGACTGCTACAGTGCTTGTTGACTGAATAACAGACTCGCAGTAAATCTTGAACAGTTGACAGTGTACTAAACATTGTCGGCCTATTGGATATCCTATCAGAACTGTATCCTGTATCACAGTGTTTTAAAACTTTATTTTATTGTAACACCAGGTAAAATTCAACAGGCTTACTTCACTATTAATAATTGTAATGTAAATGACCCATAGAAATGGTATGTGCCAATTTAAGTCTGCAGAGAATGCATTCAAATATTGATATTAATTGCTTGTTTATTATTAATTATCTACTGTGTTTATGAAACTCTAATCATTGATCTCTATGGTCTGTAAATGATGCTTCATTTTATATTGCTGGACAGATTTAGTGTGTCTTCCCCAACTCATGGAATTTGGATTGACTCTGTCAATAATTTACTCACTGTTAAGTCTAAATTGAAGACAAACTTAAGAGCTCTATGCTATCGTAGCCTGCTTTTGCTGCAAAAATAGTATTTCTGCAAGACTGCATCAGTGGTGTGACCTGTTGCAGCTGCATAAGATGTCCTCCAAGGTGACAAGAAGTCATGCCTTGGGTTTGTGCTCTCAACAATACAGACGTTGAAAGTCAACCTCGAATCAATTAAGTATTTCTGTACTTCGAGTTCCTTCAACACAAGCATTCCATTTAGGAGGAGACAAGAGCGAACTGAGGGAAGGGAGGAAATAAACGAATGGAAAGAGGGGAGGATGTGACTCATGTGAGCGGATGGAGGGATGATAGAAGGGAACGACGGAAAATACCAAATTAAGTGATGGAGAGAAGATCTTGAGATCCAAAGGTATTTATTTGTAAAATGACGAAGTCATCATACTAGACCTTTATATATAATGCATGATAGGATTCGGTCTAATATTGACCTCTGTGTGTGTGTAGCTCAAACACGGATTGCTCGTTCAAATCCTTAAATTGAAATTGGATTTGTTCCCGCCGACAAATTCAGGCGTTGAGAAAGGGAGACCAACTGATTTTGTTCTGATTAACTTTTGAAACACATTCTGCTACTACCTTGCTGGCGTGTTAATATGAAACCCAGATGGGAGATGACCCATGTAAGCTATATTTGTATATATTTCTACACGGGTCCATTTGGACCCGTATAGAGCCCACATGGGCCCTATCTAAATTCTAATGCATATGGAAATGCTGCGAGGCCTATGGACAAGATTGTGAACTGTTGGATTGTTGCAAGCTCTAACTAGGGAACATACGAACGTGGCTGTTAGTGTTGATTTATTATTTTCATTTTCGCTTTAGCAATAATTTTGTTTATTATCATAGGCCCAGTGATTAAATTGCCAGGGTTGGGAGAGGGTTGGAAGGGTTCAACCCCCGTTTATTTTTAAAACCCGCCAGTTAATTCTCAAAAATTACCTGGGTGTGGTCAAGAAAGCTTTCAGTGGCTTAGTGTAACTTAACACAGCTAAGAATCAATCAATTAATTATAAATGCTTGACATAGCGCCCCCTCAAGATATCTACTGCCCCTTCTAGATATATACTCAGTGGCGCTCCCGACCTAACCCGCGGCTGAAAAGGACAGTTTTAAGAGAGGCGTAAATTGAAGATGAATAGTTCTTAGGTAAGAGACGGAGCTCTATGGAAAGTCCATTCCAGATGGTAGGATGGTAAGAATCAAGTTCGTGCACTGAAAATCCATAGTTGCTCTCAAAATTTCAGCCCGTATGCTATACCGTTTTCACGTTCATAAAAATTCTGGTTGGGACAAGCGAAAATATTTCATCACCCTTTCCCAGTTAAAATCTGACAATTCAAACCCTGCATAGGCCTAGACTTTTTTATTCTTCCTGTGGAGGACTGGGCAACCCAACTCAGTGACATGAACCTTGAATTTTAAATGGGGCATGTCGAGATTTCCATCCATCGATAGACCTTTGTTTGCTGTTGCGTGATAATTCATACAATCATTAGCTTAGTGGTCTTTGTGCCCAATGATCCTTCAAAACGCAAGGACCACTTGCTCAACATGACTATTAGGCCTATATGTGCTTTCACGCCTAGGCTATGCTCTGCAATATATGCAATATATATATATTATATATATATATATACTATATAATATATATACATGTGTTTCTGTTATTATCATCAAACGCATTTAGAATATATAAGGCATATAATTATGCATATATATATATAAATATCTATACGCATTTAGACTATGTGATCCTATGGAGGCCTATGACATTGAAAGGATGATCGACAGGGTCGTAGCCTATGGCATCTGGACCAGTTTCATCAGATATGGATCAAACAACGTAATATACGTCGTTTTGCGCGCAGTGATCCTCGCCCTTTCAATCATCCTAAAGTGTAAGTGACACTCTGTGTACTGTGATTCCATCGTCGCAGGTCTCCCTTCGAAGGGGTGAATAATCCATCGGTTTCTATTCGCCCTCAAGTACGCCGCCCATGCAACGAGATCTGAAGGTATCTCTGCAATTGTATGATATAGGCCTACAGCCCACCACGAGACCAAGATCCTCCACCTCCTCACACTTCTTTTTATCCCATTCCCTCTTCGTCCCCCTCTTCCTCCCCTCTTGCTTCTTCTGCAGGGGTTTAGGTCTTTCGCTTAATTATGCCGCCCTCTCATGCAGTTAACACTATATCGAATATCGTCATATATCAGACAGCTCTGCGTTGCCGTCGTCACTCAACCGGTTCGCAATCGTTGCGCTTTGCTGCCTTTCCGCACCTCTTCTTCAGCCTACAACAATGAAGCCTTTTTCCCTATTGAATCATCCTCTTTATAAAATTTCTATGGTCGATGCATCTAAACACGTAACTGCGCAACTAATATTTTGCAACTGCTTAAAGCGCACTGGTGTAAATCAGTAACAATCAATATATATATTAGACCTATATATATAGGATATGTGTGTATTCACTATAATTATGTACTATAGTAAATCATACGCTACGTAGGGGCCTATATATGCTACTACAGATTACAGAACATTGTTGTTCGTAGGCGGGGGCACAGGTCGCCTACTCGTATCTGTGATTTTCAAATTTGAAAAACCGATTGTTATACATATGCATGTAATCATTGTGCTATGCTTTGAAAGCCATTAGTAGTTATTGTATATCCAAGTATTTTGCTAATTGCTTTATGTGTAGACAGATGTAAGATATAGCCAATGCATGTATGCATACATGCATACAGTGCTGGGTATAGGCCTACGAGCTAGCTCAGATGAGTTTAAACTCACGAATTAACTCACTTTCTGTGATTTATGAGCTCGAGTTAACTCACCTCAAAGCGTGCGAGTTACGAGTTTGATTTAATTCATAATTTCAGTGTCAGTAACTGTCAATTTTAAACTCATCTCACAATTCAACAGAGATGCAGCTATGGCAGTAGGCCCCTAATATCTCGCCCACAATTCAAGCTGTGGTGGATGTTAAACATGTGGACTGTTGTGTTTACTTTGACTCAGTAACAATAACCCGATTTATCCATTAATAATAATAACAATAATAACCATAATACTAGTAAATTAGTAATAATAATAAAGCGATGATACCATTTTATGGTAACTGTGCATTTGTACAACGTTCGATTAGAACTTGCTAGTATGAGACATGCGTGAGTTGATGATTTAACTCATTTAATAACTGAGTTTGAGTTAACTCATTTCACAGAGGATGATTTGAGTTTGAGTCTTAACTCATTTTGACGTGCATGAGTTGAGTTTTGATTTAACTCTTTTCTTGTCTGAGTTTACCCAACACTGCATGCATAGAGCCTGCATACATTGCCTACATACATTTATACATACATCCTGATTCCTTGCAGCACACGTATCATGACGATCACAATGATGATGATGTCGATGGTGATCATGATAAAAAAATAATATAATTATTATCATTGCTACTACTACTAATCGTAATCCGTTAACTTCTAAACTGTCACTTGAAAACCTAATATGGGCGCCAGCTCATTCATGAGTGCTAGACCTACCACCACTACCAGGCTATAGTGAGTAGTTCACTATACTAGCTAGTTCATTTACCTCCACTACTGCATCACGTCCCACTGCTACTACTTTCACTACTTCCCCTACTACTAGGCCAACTACTACTATTTGCAGCATTCAACAGTTTTTTCTCCATAATTATGAATATCAATGAATCGATCTCACTTTACAGCGTAGGCCTACGCGCAGTTGTTGGCGAATGACTTGCAAAATATAGATACACAGTAGCCTAGCTGTCTCAGTGCTGTAGGCTCGAATTCTTCACGCTATGGCCTAGACTAACACGCACGGGCCTACTCGATAGATAAGCTGTCATTCATACTTTGCAGACTTGACACAACTAATTGTGTTCGTCAAACTCTCGAAATTTCTCAATAGACAATTTACATGTAGAGGCACATTCAATTTTTTTGGCTCAGTCGGCTTTGCTTTAGCTGGGAAGCTTTAGTAGGTCACAACACCGTGAATAGAAATCTAATCGCAAAAAAGGAAAGGAATTAGCTAAATTTACAGCAGGAGATGCTGTGCAGCACCATATAATGAATATATATATATATATAAATAAATATATATATATATATAGGCCCAGAGGCGAACCCAAAGGGCGATTGATGCGATCGTCCCCTAAGTCTATAAGAGAGTGTTTATTAATTTGAAGATTTGATTATTTAATGCTATTCTTTTTTTATTACTTTCATTTATTCTCTGCATACGCGCACACAGTGCCACACACACACACAGACACACACACACATAATACACACACACACACCGCCTACATGATTACTCTTCGCGTGCCCCATCATGGTAACTCCCTCTGTTAGGCCTACAGCGAATGTGCTGTAGAATGGGGTTACTTTTACCCACATAATGATTTTGGGCCAAATTGAGAAAAAAGTGTCACCTTCTGGTGCAACTAGTCTTGACACATATTGACAAATCAGCGTGTTCATTGGAATTAAGGATTTTGCAACCACTGCAGACCTATATTTGCTACGGCTTCGGATGTTTTCCACAAGTTAGATGTTACTATTGAGTTATATCGAATCACTGCGAAAACGTAACTGCATAGAAATAATATAGGGCTTATTATGGACCCTAATATTCCATGCTAAACACTACAAGAGTAACGTAGCTTACGTCGGCCTACTATTGGAAATCAATCGACACTTCTGATAAGTCTTTAAGCGTTACCGGTCAGCATTAGGCCTACATCAACTAAGAGCAATGGCGACCCAGGACTTTTCCTGAAAGGGAGCACGGAGGGGCCTGGGAACCCGACAGAGGGACCAGGCAGTTGGGTGTCTTCACCAAAAACATGGTTTTAAATTAAACCAAATGGTCAAGAAAGGTTGGCCGGTTTAGCACTCATGAAATTGAAGTATAGGCCTTGGTATAGACGAAGTGATTGAGATTGGAGACAGGAGTGTGGATCATCTCCCTACAGAAAAAAAGCCGGATCCGTCGATTTACATGTAGGCTTCTGCGTTCAAGGACAAAGCTGGGATTCCAATATGCTAGCGAAAGTGTGGGAAAGTTCGTGCAGGCTTCGAATAGAGAAAATCATGACAGTGAATAAAGACTGGAGGATGACTCAGTCACGATACGTTTTAGACTGCCTGAATAAAGAGTAAGCCCTGAAACTGTTTATGTTCTGCCGCTAAATGGAATGATTAGCGGCATAGGCTATGTGCCGTACAATTAACTAACTACTAAACTCTCACAATGCTTAGGCATATAATTTTCTGTATTTAATAGGCTACCTAAAAATGTCGTGACAGGCCCACTTAGGCCTAGTTTTGCGATAGACGAATTTTAGACCAAGATCTGAAAATATTTGTTATCCAGATACATGTAGGCCTATAACTATCCTCTTCTGCGCTCCTTTAAAAATTATATAATACACCTTGACCTAACTCAACTTCAACAAGTAGCCTATGCATGTATAAATGTAGCGTAGCTATGTATACGCAGGCCTATTACGTATGTGTGTGTGTGTGTGTGTGTGTGTGTGTGTGTGTGTGTGTGTGTGTGTGTGTGTGTGTGTGTGTGTGTGTGTCCACCGGTTAAACCCTTATATGTGCAGTGCTTGGAGCATTTGAAAATAAAGCATTTTAAATTCTATTCGAAATAATTTGAAGTATTTTCTTTTTGTATTTTTAATACTTTTCATAGTAGTAGGCTATTTTCTATTTGGAATATCAAATACTTTACTTAGGCCTATATAGACACCCCTTAATTAATCTAGCCCAGTAGTCAGTATTACGTTGACAAGTAATGAAAAACATATCATAGGCGAAGACTTTGTCACGGCCGGGCTTGGGGGGGGGGGCAATGGAAAAAATTTGGGTTTAGAGAGGTCGATAAACATCTCAATTTCCAAGCATGAATGCAGCAAACAGGATCAATAGTGGAAAACACATTGTATAAATTTAGAATATTTATGAAATATTTGCGAAATTTGAGGATATCAGCAGCTCCGTTCCACCCATCTGACATTTTGGAGGAAACCGTCCCCTCTGTCCCCCTCAGTCTCCACCTCTGTTATCAATGCATTCTCATAATTCACAATTTCCCTCTTTGTCGCATCCTCTGAAAATAACATGTCGCACCCGCTGGTAGTGCGTGCACCCCAGTTTGCTTTTGTTAGGTGTTGAGATGCATGGCTATCCTGAAAAAAATAGCCAAACCAAGCTAGGGCTGTTAATATCGCGACAAGGTATCGCAATAGGCCTACTAAATGGTATCGCCGATACTTTTTTAGAATGTCACGATAGTTTTTGTCTGCTGGTTTCGCATTTGTGGCCTATCACCGATACTTTTTTTAGCCTGTCAGCGATACTCGATACAAATACCTTTTCCCACTGTAATTTATGCTTCTCATCCGCTTGAATAAGTCGCGATCAACAGGGGCGTCTATCCCCCTAAGTTATTGGAGCAATTTAATCCCCTCCGAAGTCATTGGAGCAACTCCCCCCATTTTGACCGACAGGCGTACAAATATAATTCTAGATTCTTGTATTATATTTGACAGCTAGGTTTCCGCTTCTGACTCAGCTGAAGCAAAAGTGACAACATCCTATCCAAAATTTGTATGTCTTGCTGCAAATGCTTTCGCCAATGTTGAACCTGCCAGCATTTGCAGAAAGACATGCAAATTTTGGATAGGATGTTACAACCTATCAGTCACTTTTGGCAAATCTAGCTGTCAAAGGTTTGCAGGATGTCTAGAAGAAATATTCTGACAGCGTTGCTTTAAAACGTAGGCCAATAAGTCGTAGGCCTACACCTATTGGGAGCTATAGGGCTACATGCATGCGTGAGAAAATTGCGAAGGCAAAATTGACCTATCATGAAATATTCTTTTAAAATTGTTGTAGTGGGACCTCTTCTCATCGGCCAATCACGTCCAACAAGTTAACTTTCCGACCAACATCAAGATCCACACACACTTTGACTCAAAGTTGTTATCACTTCCGCCAACTCTCTCTTATCTTCCAAGCAATCATACTAGGCTACTGACCACTATCTAATCAGGGCTGAATTTGAACACACCTATCCGCACCAAGACCTCACATCAAGAGCAAAGACCTCCACGATCACTACCCTCAACTCAGCCAGAAACAGAAAGGCCTACCATAAACTGATTTACTCCCGTTCATCCAATCCAGGACACCTCCGGAGAGCTGTCAATCATGTTGCTTGGATCTGGTTGATGTGATTAAATCGCATAATCTTTTTCATTAGGCCTATAGCTACTTACCTCATCCTGGATTCCTGGACAAAATAAGCGTCGCCCGGAACACGGGATGACCTGTGTCAATTCCAGGACTGTCCCGGGCATTCCAGGACAGTGTATGCAACCTATCTAGATGTGGTGTTAGTGCGTTGATAGGTGTGCTCAACTAAGGTGCCTTAAGTTAAACATCTTGATACCGGATAGTCCGGTTCAAACCGAACATTGGCGACTTTAGCACTAACCGTAATTATAGTCAAAGATGGGAGAGTGGTAGTCTGGTAGACTACGGCTCTACCATCTTTGCTATAGTGAGAAAACATTGGACGCTTGCATACCGATCCGTGCTGTTAAACCTGGAACTATTGTATTGTATTTTCATTTATTGAAAAAGAAATGTCTCTGTTAAAACGCAGCGACTTACAAATTCATGAGGCACGGTGGCCGATTTATTAGAGCGGTCGGCCCGTAACGCTCAGTGTGCACTCAGTGAGCGGGTTTTGTCCTCGTCCGAGGAGTCACTGTGTAGGGACCTTGAGCAAGTCCTTCGCCCACAATTGCTCTGCGTTACAACTACGGCTGAGTCGTCGAGACGTGTGGGCGTTTCCGACGTTCCTTGTTGCTACGGCCCTGGTTTTCGTGCACGACTTGTCTTGGTAAAGCGCGTTATAATGTAGCCTATTGTAGTGGTATTATATGATAGGCCTATTACAGAGGAATCAATCAGTCAACCAGTCATCGAAGTTCACTAGGCCTAACTTCGTGAAAGGTTCAGTCTGTGGAAACCGTGGACGCTTACGAATATAAAATGATGAGGGTGTCTAAAGCAGTAATGTGGCCCATTAGTCCCAGGTTAAACTCCACATTCTAAATATCCAATTCCAGACCCAAAATCAAGAATTAGGCCAATTCTTAGGCCTACAGTCCCGTAATCGTAATTTTGAATATTCCGAGCGTTAGTTAAAACTTCAGACGCGGGGCACCAGCTTATTCACAAGCGCAAAGTAGACTATTTTATGGACACGATAATTACTATTTTTAAATCTTAAAACTCAGTAAGCAACTCGCAAAAATTACCAAGTCAATGTTTGAAAAAGTCAAGCCAAAGACCAATATACTAGATTCCTTAAGTCAAGCCATGTAGCTGCTTCCCAGAAACGAGGCTGTGCCTCCGAACACGAGTGGTCTAGGCCTAACCAGTTCGTGCCTTGAGCGGAAGTCAGCACCGTCGCTGAAAGTCATACACACAATTTCTTTGATATGTTTATTGTCATTTATTGACGCAAGTGCACAGGGATTGCAACACCGGGCTAGGCTGAGATCGATTACTGCAGTAAGCCTGAATTTCCAGGCACAGCCAAGTTTCTAGGAAGCAGACGGCTTGAATGTGTTAGTGTAATGCTGTCTGGATGTTTATCTCATCAAGCCAGTAAATCAGTTTTAAATACAATACATATAGTGTAGAGAAGTAGGAAAGAGCCAAAGAGGTTGTATATATATATAGCTGATCGAATTATCGGCTCGTCCCATGCGATTCAGAGCTGTGATGGTCCGACTAAAACACGGTCGTATCTTATTTCCGTGCCTATAATTATTATGTACTGGACCCTATAATAATATGACGGTTCTAACCGTACTGCTTTTGCCTGGAGGCTTCATGCACACAATAGACGGACCGAAAATGGTTTGAATAGGCTGCAGTGTGTGTAGGTGCTGTAATACGGGCGTTACGTGTGTATGTCATTCAATGATTGCGCGTTAGCGAGATAGATGGCGCCCCAGCAGCGGACGTCAGGACAGCGAACCGTCGGGCCGAGTATCTGGCCCAACTGTAGGGCTGCCGCTCTCAACTGTCAGGGCAGCGGACTGCCATGAGTCAGGCAAAGGCGTTGCAGACCGACTTCATATGATGTAGAGGGCAGACGATAGAAAGAGAGAAGGCCGCCACGAGGAACCGTCAACTGCGACAACCAAACCGTTCAGCTCAAGACTTGGCATATTGGCATTAGGCTATTTTGGGGAAGTGATCATAAAATACTAGTTAAAAGTGAAAGCAAGAGACATAAAAAGTACAAGTGGCAGAGGTAGTCATTGAAAGTCTGCCGAGGTGTCAGGATTTTGAGTGGTCACAGGAAGACAACATCAAAAGCTGGAGAGACTATTAACAAGGTACAGTGTTGTTTGATTGCTCAGTATTAGCCAAACATATTTATGCATAACATGTACATTTATTAGTTTCACATACTTCAATGTATACTATTTATTGAATAGAAGAAGTATTATTAATAGATGTGAACAAATGTCTGTCATATAAATTGTAATGTTATTATTTTTGTCAGTAAATGTATCTGTTGAGTTTTAAAAGCATGCAGCTAGTCTGTCGTATATTTGTTTATCGAGTTAACCGCAAGCAAAACGCTGTAGGTGTACAAAGAATAAAACTAGGCAGAAAGAGCTTTGAGTGTGGTCGAGTATGTGAGACCATTGCCTGAGGGTTTGTTGGAGAGTGTAGATTGATGATGTTTGATGAGTGCCATTTCAGGAGTTTTGGTTGAATTTATTTCTGATACTGCTCTTTTGACCAGTTGCAAATATGTTGCAGCTCATATATTATATATATATATATATATATATAATATATATATATAATATATATATAATATATATATATATATTATATATATATGATTGTGTACTTGTAAAATAGCATTATGCATGTTTATTATATACTATGAATACGTTATTATTATGTGAATGCATATAATTATTACTTCCTGTGCGAGTAACACAGATTTCAGTTATATGTATATAATTAAAATGATCTAGGGCGAGAAGTGTTTACTTTTTGTTGTCCTGTGGTGGTCTAGCCCGAGGGATAAACTTAGCTGGTGTTTGTAAGAAAGCAGGAAATGTTTCATCCAGGCCACCAAAGTCAGTGGCAGGCATTCTGTGGGCAACTACAGACCATTATTGTCTGATCATGGCTATCCATCCTGAATGTTTGAATGTGTGTGTCTGATTATTGTTGCTGTTGTTTGTGTGACTTGATCTAATTCTTGGTCAGCTGTTCAGTTTAGAACCACTTAGAATCAATTTATGGGTGTATCTGGTGCATGGAACTAGAATGAGGGCCTAACCTTTATGGGCTAACTGAACCTTTATGGGTTAACTGAGTACTTATGTGGCTGCCAAAGAAAGGCCAGTTGCAGGGCGGATACTGCTAGTGGCCTCTTTATAAGTTACAAGCCTTTGACGGCTTTGTCCAGGCTTAAAATACTCGTGGACATATGAGCTGTTGTTAAACCATCTAACCCAGTGACGTTTTGTTGTTTGCACTCGGGTCATAAGATTTCGAGTGCAAGGACAGATTATAAAAGGACGGAACATTGTCAACATACACTCAAAGTAATATACATTGCACTCTGTATGGTGTGTATACATTGAACTTCTTGATAATTGCATTCAAGTCTCATTTTGGAGTTTTCTTTTGATAACGAGACTTCTGATTTTAAGGTCAACTGGATGTTATTTTATATTCGTCTCTATACAAACTGTCTTCTTACTTGGAACACAATTGGAGCTTGAATTTTCATGTTTTGCATGATTGTAACTTCAATTATGCAGTTTATTGGGAAATTATTTGTGCAGCATCCGTCCCACTATTTGTTCAGCAATATTCATTCATGTGCAGTCAGAGCATTCTCCTTCCCAGCAGCCAGCGTGCTAAGTTTCTTTTTCTCTTTTGTCAGTTACTTGCAAGTTTCAGAGTATTCCCTTCCATAGGATGAGACTGGACTGGTCTCTCTTTTGAAATGGCATGCTTATGCACTTTATGTTAGGTAGAAAGACGGTTGTGCAGAGTTGAGCAATATATGAGCGATGTGAACTCAACGAGCTCTGCAGTCTGATTGAGTTATATGGGAAACACAAGAAACGGTCGATTTGCGGATGTCATGAGGTCACCCATAAAGTAGTTACTGATTACTAATTATTACTAATGACTAATTTGTATAACTCCTAGATCATATATAATCAGTTTTAATTACTGGTAGGCCCTACTTAGTTTGTGTGGCAATATGCCATTTTTAATTGATTGAGTTCCTACAGTCATGTGAATTCATGCCTCCATGTTATCATTCCAGAGCATGTGATGCACTTATGTATGGTCAGCAAGCTGCAGTACTAGTACATGCACTGCTGAGTGAGGACACTCACAGATTAAATAACTTTTGCATAAATGTATGCTTGTATACTATATCACACTAGCGTATACTCAATGCACACAATTTGAAGTACACCTCAGTCAAACCCGCAGAAGTGCTCCTCAAAAGGTGCTGTTAGTAGATAGTATTCTTAGCGTAAGAATGAATGAACTGTTTCAAATATGTTTTGTATTGCTGTAACGAGATGGAGTGCAACTGATCTGACTTGCTTTCAAGCCTTCTTTTAAGTTGGGTGTATTACAAAGATCTTTGTGTGTGAGAAAAAGATAACGCAGGAAGTGTGGTTCTTGAAAAAAAACTAGAACTTACAATCAAATATCCAGCCGACTCATTTAACAAGCTTACAAATGAGTCTTTGAGATGATTCATTTGCTTGTTTGCAATCTTAAGTTGCCTGCTTTATAAAGGTATTTGTGTGTAAGAAGCAGATAACATGGACAGTGCTCTTAGAAAAAGAGGGAAGTTTACAGATGACTCTTCTTGTATAAGACTCATTTTTAAGCTCTTGGTTTTTTTCAAATGAACTGACTGCTTTACTTTGTTTGCTTTGTCTAGTCTCTGCATCTCTCTTGCTCAGTATGTGTCTGTCTGTCTCGGTATGTATGTGTCTGTCTGTCTGTCTGTCTCTCTCTTTCGCATATACACACATTTTTATTTGTAATGCAATCAACTTACTCGATGCTTACATCAAGAAAGTAGCAATCTGTCTTACTGCAGGGGTTGAAAATTTTTTCAAACATTTAGTTTAATGGGTGATGAAGTTTATTGATCAACATTGGTTCTTGCAAGTATAGTTAACATAAAGTATACTTGACATAAATTAGATTTAACAGAAAGCATGTTTAACATGAAGTATATTTGACATGATGAATATTTAACATAAAGTATACTTAACAGAAAGTTAATTTAACATATGGCATATTTAACATAGAGTATATTTAACATAAAGTATTTTTAACTGAAGGTATGTTTAATTGAAGTATATTTAACATAATGAATATTTAACATAAAGTATACTTAATAGAAAGTATATTTAATATATGGTATGTTTAACATTCAGTATATTTAAGATAAGGTATATTTAAAATGAAGTATACATGTATTTTGCATGATGTAAGTTTAATATTAAGTATTTATGACATAAGGTATATTTAACATAGAGTATATGTAACATGTTCATAAAGGTACAGTTTTTTTATGAGTGTAGGCAACGCATTACCTGTCTGTATGCATGTCATACATGCATATGTGATTTAATTAATAGTGAGTTTTCTGACTCTATATTTGTGCTATGGCTATACACTGTTCTAGCATGTGCAATCATATATATTATGGGGTGGCAGACTGATAATTTATTTGCTTTTTCTGTCTCCATTTAGAGTTTGTATCCTGGTGCTTCAGGTGAAAGTGATAGTTCACTATGAGCCTTGCAAGCTGCATGGAAAGCTTGACTAATTGGTTATTATGTTGCTGCTGTTGTGTTTATGGCTCATTATTCAAAAGAAAAGACTATACAACATCAGACTGAGTGTGTTGCTGCTTTTGTGTGTAATAGATTAAGGTAATTACTTGACTTTATGATGAATACTACTGACAGCTCGAATGTCTGGATAAAATCTGCTGTAGAGACACATCTGCCAGAATAAACTAAAGTTCTAAATGAGGTGTTAAGTGCTCTGGCTTGGACTAGAAGTTGTCAGAGGATAGTTTGAGTCATGCTGTGACATTCCTATTTCATGGCTCATGCTTGTAATTTCTTATCAGTGGTTTTTTTGTGCTTGCATTGTATCATTGAGCCTTGGTGGTTGATGCTCAGATCTCTGAATTATCTAAGATAAGTTACTGATTCATGAATGAATGCTGAGGTTATCCTTACGAAGCAGGTGTCCTCAACCCCCAGCAGGAGGGGGGGGGCAAAAGGGGACTTTGTGTTTAGAAGTATCATTGTTATCATGATTACACAATTTGCATGTAGGTCACAGAGTCCTGCATCTGTTTTGGGGTCAGTGAAGGTCTAAAGGACCACCAAAGAGAGTTGGGAGTTAGAAACTGCTTCAGTCCAATGTTAGTTTGACCTTAGCAAGTTAGCATGGGTGTCGATGGGAGCATGGTCGCTACAAATTACGTTACTTCCCTTTAATTTCTTTTGTTACTGTTATTGCTGGTATTTTTTATTAAAGATGCTTCAGGTGGGAAAATTGCTATCTCTTATCCTGCTCTATCTTCTGCAGTCTCACTAGAACTTGAACCCCATAGTGTTTACAAGCATTTTATAGTAACAATTTTAACGTTATTGTGTGCCCATGAGTAAGAGTAATGTAATGTGTGGTAAGTGAATTTGAGATAAGTAAAAAATAATGGTGCAAATATTGGTAATGTAAAGGAGGCCAATGTGAATTTATGATAAATATTAATGAAAGAGGTTGTGAAGTTCATGCTTTTATTTATCAGAAAGGCATCCAACAAATTTTGATTGCATCATGCTATCGTTCAATGAATTGAAGTGATTTATGCCAGGTACAAGGCAAAGCTGTGGAAATATTTGTGTTTGATGACTTTGAATTATCACTTTGTCATGGTATTAACCTTTCAGAATTCATTTGAGAATGTGATTTTCATGAAAGATTTCCAGAAAAAATTCACATGTTTTGTTAATGTTGCACATGTAGTTGTTGCAGTGAAAGAGTATTATTTGAGTGTCTGAGAATTTGTATGCACCAAGTCTTTTTGTTGCACTGAAGATAACATGCTGAATGGAAATGTTTTTGCTCTAAGATGTGTGAATAGTGCCATTCATCTGATGATGAAATGTCTGATGTTATCTGCTGTCCAATAAATGCCTGTGTGACTCATCTCGATCTTGACATAGATCCGGTTTCACTCCTCTGCCTAACAATTAAATTTTGAATCAGTTTGGTTCCTACAACTTCACGTTTTTGAGTACAGTAGAAGCTTCAAGATTACAATTATCCTGGAATGATTCTAGGCAAAATTTCAACCCTCCGAATGTCAAATTTGTCAGCATGAAAAATAATGCAGAGTAGAAAAAGTGATCCTTTTATGCTAATTACAGAGGTGGGTCAGTAATACTGTGACTCATGATGCCCTACGCCTGAATGTTATATTCAAAGTTTCCTATCAACTGACAGAGTTTTAAAATATGGCTAGATCTTATCGCGCAGCACGCTCTGTCTCCTCTATCTCCGCAGATGTGTTAAGTAGGCATGTTACTAGTACCAAAGTGTGTCCAAGAGTTAGACTGCATCATACGTTAGCTCTTGCAATATTCCCAGTGACTAAGACTTCAGTGATAAATATTATGATAGGAAATGGAGATGTTTACGCTCAAATTTGTCACATATTGGTCCTATTATGTCATGTGGGTTGAGTAATAAATGTTATTATTTCTTCAGTTATTGGATCCTAGTTGTCTTCTCTGAATAATTGCCATTCAGTCCATCATTTGTTGGCTTTGAAGTAAGTTTCCACTTGAATGAAAATGATTACAAGGTTGGACTGGTTCCAAATGGTCTGGATAAGGATGATGATGAACAATTGAGGCTGCACTGTATAATGGTGATGATGATAATGATGTGATGACAGTAATGAGGGGATGATGAAGTTATTTTCATTTTTGATACATTTTGTAGTTATCAACTGGCATGCTGTTAATGAGATGGTGATGGTTTAGATTGTATTGTGATGAACATGATTTTGGTGATAAGTAGGATAGCAGTGATGAGTATAAGAGTGGTTTTGATGATGAACATGATGAGATTTTGACAAAACTGGCAGTGAAGATGATGATGACGACGACGCCGATGACGATGATGATGATGATGAGGATGATGATGATGTGGAAGAGAGATGAGGCTGAAGACAATGAAAGAGCATCATCAGTTTTAAACCTTTTGGCCTGTCTTGAATGTTATTCCTGATCAGTTGTTGTGTGAACAGGGAGTTGAAGTACTGGGGTTGCATGGGCTGTTTACTCGAATGTGATGTTGTAGGCCACCTTCTAACTAGGTGGACATGTACCAGTTTCAACAGTAGTTGCATGATTTATTTCAGCCCTCTTTAAGCTAACTGATACTAGACATATTTAGCAATAGAATATATGGTTATATACAGTCAACTTCCAAAACATATGACAAAAGAAATATATTAGTATGTCTCTGTGAGCATATTGGTATATCTGTCATGATTCTACATGACATCAAATGAATTTTTAGGTTTATTTACTGCATTGAATGTCAGAGATGAGCAACAGAGGTGGTGGACCTGTCATGTCATCCAAATGCCATTGTTGTTGATAAGCTATTGTGATGACACTATCCTTGTTGTACATTAAGTACCCAGTTGCACCCTGAGTTGAAGCATTTACTGCCAGCAGTTGAACACCAATTTTTAACTTCGTAACAATGAAGCATTTAGGTCTGCAGTTGCTTCTCAGTTATGTCTTTTTTATTGCGTTTCTTGCCTTGTCAGCAGTCTCTTGAAATGTGGGTATGTGCATGAATCATTTTAAAAGAATAATGATTTCATTTATGTTATGAAGACTACTTATAAATTAATCATATACTATTTGTCTCTATACATATACTAAAATAGTAAATCTATTACAATCTTTAATGGCTTATCGCATATGGTCACTGGGATGTCCACTTAGTGGCCAAATAACCTGCCATAGTGGTTCCTCTGACTCCAGCATTATCTGGCTTCACAGCATTCAAGTCTTGATCGTCATGCAGTATAATGTGGACAACCCCTCTGACTTGACCTAGCAGTTGTGAATGGGATGTGCCTTGTACTTAAGTTCGTATTTCGGTAATTTATTTGTTTATTTTTGTAATAGTAAATTGTGGGTTCAGATCCGGGTTTAAATGCAGCCATGACAAGGTATGGGCATAACCAAAAATGGCTAGTACATATTAGTATTCAGACGTCCTTGGCATAGCATAATTTATGTAAAAGACTGGTTGAAAACGAAAGAGCAACATTGATCTGGTAGGGTGCAGGTAATCACGGCAGGCTGTGGTCAGCAGCTGGTTCTTGGTCAACTGGTTAGATTCTCTTCCTTTTCCTACAAACATGTTTGTACAGTGAGGCTAGGCTAATCTACTGACAGTAGGCCTCTGCTTTTGCCTTAACCTTTGCAGCCTTGACCATTTCTGTTGTGGGCTTTGGGGCATTACATGCAGTAATATGGTTTAGAGCAGTGTTACAGCATATAGCTTTAGTGCACTCTCTTTGTCTCTGTTTTTATGGCATGAATGACGTGGAATGGCCAGCTATATACCCACTTCAAAAGAAGTAGTGAGCCTTTATGGATTCCAGATGGGGAAGCTATAAGCCCCATTGGCTTGGCAGGGAAATGCTTTGAACCAATGCAATTTGTAATTCCTCATGTGCTGCATCATATGTACTTTACATACATTTACATTTACATACATACTTTACATTGGAAGGTTCTACAACAAGACAGTCTAATTACTACTCTCGATTGCCTTCACTCACTCATTAACTCATATATATATATATATATATATATACATAACAATAGAGGTTACTATGTAGAATAGTGTGGCTCTGTGATCTATTGGTGACCAATTTGGTCAATGATCACGAGGTCATGGATGGTTCCACTGGTGCAGGGATCCTTCACAAGTTGTGTTAACACCTTGCATAAACTGGGAAGTAAACAGCAAGTCCTGATATATCACTAGCCCCGTCCCCAGGGCATTGGAATCCGTCAGTTGCTGACTCAATAGCCTATAAAGCCTCCTCTATATACCACTTGTGGGATATAGCATAGGCGCCGGAATGATTCTGAAAGTGGCACGGCTCAGGCAGAGCCTCAGAGGATTCACGAGGTGGCGGGGAGGGCTCAGCCCCAAAAATTGACAATTAGCTTTCGTAATTTGTTTAACTAGCCCACAAAAAGCTAAGTTTAGTTTTTCTAAATTTCCAAAATGTAGAAATTGGATAACGTTTATAACTGGAAATGAATTAGAAATGAATTGGAGAACGTTTATAACTGGAAATGACCAAAAACATTTCTCCTATAGTCGTTGAGAGATGTGAAGTCACTTGCAACTGAATTAATTAAAATAATGGTTGTCGAGGCTGAACATATATAAAGACACACACCGCACGCAAGCACGCACGCACACACACACACACACACACACACACACACACACACACACACACACACACACACACACACACACACACACACACACACACACACACACACACACACACACACACACACACACACATACGTATACAATACACATGCTACACATAGACATAGGAATGGGATCATAACCAATTAACCAAATTAACAATCAAATATTGAATCAATAGTGGAGTAGCAGTTTCATATACAGATTATCTTAATGAAGCATGAAACCTAAGAATACTACCGTTCTGTGGCAACAGAGAAGATTGTGAAGCTGAGCTCTGTAGAGTCTGTACTTTCTCTTTTGAGAAATATTAAAAATAATATTAATATATTATTGTTGTTGTTTTATTTAAAATATAATTGGTTATAATATAATTATTAGTGATACAGTAAAATGTAATAATAATAATATTATATTTATTTTTACTGTTCACTGAAACGCTGCTTGGTGTGAATTTGTTGGAGCCATTGAGATATTGAGAGACTGTTGCTGCTGAAAATGTGTATCTTTGGCGTTTGTGTATGTATGTTTGCTGTTATGGTAGGTATGTGGAAGGAGTATTGTGAATGATGAGTTTGGACCCAGGGTAGGTGTTATATGAAGGTGTTATCGATCTGCAGAGTGAGTGGAGTGAGTATAAGATCTGCCTGAAATGCTGCTTTACAGAACTGGCATCATCTTCTGTTTATATGGGCAGAGATATTTAGAGAAAATTCATCATAAATTTTCTGGCTCAAGTTCGCTGGAATGCTGCCTGCATGTGTTTGTCTTTACCTGGATATCGATGTGGTGCCTGTGGGGAACATTGAGCGACGTTGAGTGGAATGGTACAGTATTGGCTCAGAGGTTGTGGTTACATTTCTTTTTTTATCGCACATCATATACTGCTTTAATATTGAATGGTCTTCTAGAATGGAAACAGAACTAGGACTGTGTTGAGTCTAAAGTAAATCTGGTGCTTAATCCCTTAACAAAGAAGCAGAGTAGTACTGAATATGATAACTGTATCGGCCAAACGATGTTACAGAATCAAACCAATTGTTGTCAATGTGGGTTGACTCTGAAGGTCTTCGAAAAGTGTTTGGTTGAAAATTATATATATATATATATATATATATTATATATAGAGAGCTGTTTATATTATTTTGACATTACTGTGTTCATTGTGAGCAGGATTTCTAGATCCTGTGCATATGTTGGCATTGGCTATTGGCTTTTCAGATTGCCAAAGCAAAATATCTCAGATTGAAAACACACCAGACAGACAACGTGGCCTGTGTTTGACAGTTTTCTGCGGTGCCAATTCACTCTCCTGTGGGATAGGGAATGTGTTCTGAGTGAAGAGATTAGGTTTTTGTCAATGCCATGTCCTCTGTCAATCACAAATTACAGCATTCCTATTTTTCCTGTAACCCATAATTTATGCAAGGCCATGTCATAATGTCCAATGTATGTTTTCGAAAGCTGTCGTCTGACACATATTGTAGTAATAAAATTGACTCAATTTTCTTGAAAGAAGATATACATACAGAGGTAGGAAAATATGTAAGTAAGTTCAGAACTTGATGCAGCTGGTGCCTATTCCCATATATATGTCATTGGCTTTAATGGGGTCTTGTTCTTAACTTAAGGTGAATTTAACAATTTCTAGGTGACTTTCAAGGATGTAGAAATCTGACAGCGTCTTCACCTAGTAGCTGACTATCTGTGCCTCAGATTCACACTTAGTTGTGACCTTGTGCATAATTTAGTCCAAATTTGATTAATAATGATATTGTGTATAGAGATAGACACTTATTGAGGCTCTGAAACGTGAACAGTTTGGGAAGACCAGTCAATTTTTTTGTGACACACCTGATCCAACAACATACGGGTAAACTTCTGAGTTGGCATTATGATTATACTGCACTAGACTCAATCAATGGCATTCCAACAGGGACAATCAATCAGGTCAATTGTGTCAGTCTGATGAGACAGATGGACAGAACTTAGTAAGGAAGATAAATACACCATCTGTTTAGTTTATCTATAAAAGATACATGTCTCATATACTATGACTCGTGAAGGTCTCGAGTGTTGTTCATTGCCTCTAACTGATCTGGGTAAACCAAAGCGTTGCTTCTATGGATCTTATCTGATCTGGTCTGATGTTTCCACTGTCTGCACTGTGACAGTGCCAGTCCCAAGCCTGGATCAAGGAGGAGGGCGACGCTAGTGATCTTTGTTATCACACAGTGTCGTTAAATTGCAAACAACTGTCTGATGTTACCCTCACTTTTGAGTAGGTTTGTGCAAAGGATAGAAAATGTCTAATTGAATGTTGATCATATAGCCTCCACCTTCAGACATTATTACCATGTGGATTTACCAGAGAATTATTGGACTATTAAATCTATTTGCAGAATAGGATATGTCAGTGATGCATTGTAAGAAAACTCTTTTATATGATCTAATTATAACCTTGATAATGATTTCATGGGATTTGTCAACTCTCCTAGCAGTTCGGCTGGCACATTGTTTAACAGACATGGTGTATGATATTGGTGTTAAAGAGATCAGCTGAGCTGCTAATCAGGTGTAAAGGCATTGCTTCAGATGGTTTTAACAAACTACTGGATTAGTTTTTGTACATTTGAAGTTCAGTTGGAAAATAGATCAATTGATTGATGAGATGGTTGTTACTGTGTTTAGGAGGCATTGTTTGCATCGTGTCTACAAGTTTTGTGTTTGATGTTAATCTCTGGAATGAGTCATTTGACATGTCTTGTATGTTCTTTATGAACTTATCAGTATAATTATCGTATGATTAGGATGCCCTTTCTGTCTCTATATTGTGAAAAACTAATATTACCTTACTTTCTCTATTTTAGTGAGGGTAACCTAAGATTACCTTGCTTTTCTGTCATTTTATTAGAGTAACCTAAGTTATCGTTCTTTTCTGTTTTTCTTTTATGATAGCAATGGGTTCCCATGTGCTGCTGAATGCAGCACTTTCTGAGGTTATAGCACGGGGTTAGCTTGCTTCTTCTATTGTTCTGTTTGGAAATATAAAAGTAAATATTATGACTTGATTTTGAATAAATTATCTTTCTGATCTCAGGATCTATGATGCAAGAAGAATTTGCCTAGGAAAGATTTTTAAATGTTTGTGGAATAAAGCAGATTTATTATTTTATTGTAAACATTGTGCAAATTAGCAGAACTGCTTTGAATAGAGTGCACGTATCTATGCCTCAAGAGTTTCAGACACTTTACTATCTCCTGGAAAATGTTTGACATTTGGGTAAATTGTGTCTTTCAGATGTTTGCTGTCTGGGAGAAGTCACATCTTTTAGGGCTAATATCCTACAAAATAGAATGGGCTTAATTTGCCATCATCATCATCATATTATTATTATTTTTATATCTATTATCAGTAAAGAACTCTCATTTGAACGTTTTTTTGGGTCAGAGTAGCATCAGAATAGCAGTGATGGTATAGAAATTTTAGGTCAAACAGCCCTAAGCATTCAAACACAAACAAATCCAAACAGGCATATCCATGGGCAAAATGAACAGTCAGAGAAAGATTAGAAGTTGGATGTAGTCCAGTCCAAGGAAGACAATGAATCAAATGCTACAAGTTTGTACATTCATAATTACTATTGCACTGTAGGACTAGTGTATTGTAGTGAGATTAACAGAATGATAAGAATGATGAAGTCTGGAAACAATTATTCTAAACAAGCAAACACTAGTGTATGGCAACAGAGATTAATCCAGGTTTATGGAGCTATAAAATTCCAGAGGAATTGATAGTTGGTCTACTGCTAGAAGATCTATACATAAAGTCATTGAGTGCAGTCAGAGTGAATTGTTTTAATACCATAGTAAGCGTAAGACAGGAGTGCGGATTATTGTCACCAGATTTGTTTAACCTGCTTTTAGAGGCCATGAAGAGCTGTGCAATGAACTATAAATAATTATAATTAAGCCTATTGGAAAAGAGAAACACACGTATGGCTTTTTTTGTGCTAAACCAATTTTCATATGAAAAAAATCTTGCTTTTGCCAAACAACACTATGACGGCAGACTTTACATTCATACCACACGTATGAACTGTTCTAGTTTCCAACCATTTGCCCTTTATAATAAATGCTGATGGTTAGTGGAAAGTCAGTGCATTTGCAGACATATACTGGGCATTTGAGTTGTTTTCAGTGCTGTTGTTTGCTGTGAAAAGCCTATGTTGCTGTCCGATTATCACTGGCTGTTTGCAAAGAGCTGCTTGCTGTCTATGAGACCAAACTGTTGAAATTGAGACTTCAGGCAATGGTGACAGGTCTCTTACTATTAGCTGGCTGCTGTAGGGCCAGGCATGCCAGCCGGTGCATAGTTTATTGGACATTCAACTTCAGTGCCTTCATTCCTTTCGGGTCATCTGGTACAGTGCAGGCTATGGTTAAGTTCATTGTGCCATGACGGCTTGTGTAAGCGAGTGAGGCTTGAAGCAGTGATTTTTCTGTTGGTTGAAAGAGGTTTCTCACTGAATGACTAAGTCTACTAAGTCTTATTTACTTGTGTTGACAGTAGCACTGCGGTGGTTTCTTAACTTTTGCTATTTGGTTATCTACCTGTTGATATTAGCTCTAAATGTTATTAATTAACCATAATTGTCTCAGCTTGATCATTGCCATTGTTGATACAACCATTGTCATTGATGCCATTATCATCGTTGTCATGATTGCCGGCGCCGCCACAGTCGTCGTCATCATCACCATCTTCGTCATCATCATTGTATAATTATTGTTTATTATTATAATTTTTTAAATAATTGTTATTATTATTATTGTCATAATTATTATCATTGTTATCTGTATTGTTTTGTAAAATTAAATGAACTCAGAAGCAAACGGATTTGGGTAACTGTTTGCTAACAGGACCTATTAAGACCACTTAAGTTTGGGCATGCATTGAATATTAATTGTGTTATGTCAAGAAGGTTACTGTTGACATGCTAGTTTAATTGGGAAAAGCCATATTCCAATCAATTGGAAAGTCCTTACATTGTATTGTGAAATATTTCAAAATCAAAAATTTTACTTGAGGCAATAATCATATTGAGGCTTGAAGTTCAAACTCTATAAGAAATCCAATGGTACAAAATCTTGTTCAAAGGTATTGGCATGAATTTAAAAAACTCTAAAGACTGAGTGTGATATATCAAAGCAATGCCCTTATTGAATTATGTTCCCAAGACTCCTCTGCATATCCTGGTGTGTTACTATTGTTATTGTTTTTATTTCTACTCTCATTACTGTTACTTGCATTTCTTGATACTATTTGTTATTGAATATTAATCATGGTACTTTATTATTGTTATCATTCAGATGTAACAGGAATTGATATTTAATGTTTAGGGTTTAGGAACAGAAAATAAATTTAGTTGAAGTTTTTGTTAAGTAGTTCTGATGATGAGCTGTTTCATCTGTTTCAGAATCTGAATTGATGCAGATCGTTGTTGCATTCTCTGTTACATGGACTGAGTGAACAAAGTCTATTCTCTTTGATTACATTTTGGATCTCAGCTAACAGGTAAGCATCTCATCATCTCATCTCACTCTTTGTCGTTTCTATGATTTTCAAAATTTTCTGTTTAGATTGATATTTGACAATGTTGTTGCCAGAGGGATTGTCAGTTTATTACATTGTATCTTCTTTTATTAATGAAGCTGACTATCCACAGCAAATAGCATTCAAGTACAAAGAACAGAAGAAAAAAGAAAGTTATCCAAAAAAAGGTGAATGACAGAGGAGGAACCGAAAAAAAATGCAGATTTCGGGCAGTTAATCAGTAAGCCTCTATCTAGACTTCCATTTAGAGCAGTATAGGAATATGCAGATGCTGTTGTAAACTTTTGATTTATATGTGTGGTGTGTTGGAGTATTGAGTGTGTGTGGCATGTTATACAATTTTGGTCTGGTTCTGTTAGCATGCATAGGCCGTGTATAGCCCAGGGGCAATGCATTGAAGTCATTGAAGTGTTAGATGTTGAGATGGTCATCACAAATTGCTGTCTGTGGGTTGCATTGTTATGTTTCAATAGCCATTGTTGACGGCACCATTTCACTTTAACAAGGCAAAATGTCAAATTGTCTTTCATGCCGATTAGTAATTTTGTCAATCTGTCAGTAAATTTCTGAATCACATAGTCTGATGCATTTGGATTCATCCTGTCATTTTCAAAGCCTCAAGCTACTGAAACATTAAACCTGGCTTATGTACAGATCCGTGGCCAGCAGGGCTACATCCTAACCCTCCCACAGGTTCTTTGCTCCTTGTGTGGTAACTGCTGCCTAGCACATAGCAATCAAAAGAACACTCTTGTCAGACAATTTGTGCTCATCCTTGCTGTTTCATCCAGCTGTCAATCTATCTACCCTTCAATCTACTCATAAGTCTATTCTGTAATGTTTTTAGTAGTGGATTATTTTTTTTACAGGTTCATATCATAACTTATGATTCGTTACCATTTTGAGCCTTTGTTGTATATGTTTTGATGCATTCATGTTTACGTATGTTTTGTGCAGTTGACTACATTGGTAAGAGCACAAGTGAAACTCTCATTGCAAAATGAGCAGGGTGGAGGCTATTATTGCCAAGCGAAGAAAACATTTTTTCTACAGATTTGTATACTACTAGTAATAATACGTTCATTCATCTTAACATAAAATGGAGAAACAACCATGTATAATTTTTGTATATGTATATGATTTTTTATATGTATTCTTCTTCTTCTTCTTGATCTTTTATCTCTTCCTACAGTGAGGCTTTACAAGGTTTCTCCATTTCATCTCTGATTGTATTCATCGTGGCTCTCCTGTCCATATCTGTTTCTGCAAGATCGTGTCTCATGTTTCCCATTCATGTCTTTGTTTGTTTTCCTCGACTCCACGTTCTCTGCATGTGGCAATATAATGCCCTTGCTAACAGGGTTTGAATTGTCAATTTGAACTAGGGGTTGACAAATTTTCACAAGTTTAGATGTCTTGATCAGAATTTTTACGAACCTGAAACTGGTATATAGAAGCTAAATTGTAGAAGATCATTGTGGGTTTTTGGTGCACAAACTTTATTCTTAGCTATGTTAACATACCCTGAGATACACTAAGCCACTAAGATCAGAAAGCTGATCTGGGGAGGATTGCTTGATCCCAAAGGTACTTTTCATCATGGCCTCTAGAAGCAGGTTAAACAAATCTGGAGACAAGATGTGAGGAACAAAGCAAAGCCCAGAATGGGTATAAATAAGATTTTAAAACTATTCACCAACATCCACATAGACAAACCGACACAAGCATACAGAGACATGCAGAAGCACAAATACTCAAAATGCACATGTATACGGAAACTGTAAGAACCTTGGCTTAGCATTTATTTAAACAAATGTTTATATGTTGATGAATCTTAGTTACATTCATTTATATATAATTTTTATACATAAATTTAACATGACAAGCAACATAACATGTAGCTACAAATTAGCAGATTTCTATTTCTATGCATCTATACCCATATACAGTACCCATAATCCCATATACATTCACATTTCCAACATATATTGTTACAGATTATTATGTACATGAACAATTATATGCTATATATGAGGTTAATTGCACAGCTATTGGGCAGCATAGAAAAATAATGAAACGTAAATACAAAGAAAAAACTGCCTTACGAAATTGACAAATTCAAAGAGAAAAATAACCAATTTTGAATTAACTGGAACGGATGTACTGTGCTTACACATTGGCGCAGAAGCTACTGCTACATTTGCAACACATTTTAGATCTTGTGTTAACAATGCAGACAACTCAAACAGTCACTACAGTTAACACAAAGATATCAGCATAATTAACTTGGACAAAAGAGCATTACTGCTTCACAAAGATGTGAGCCCGAAACAGCAAATATCCTCAAACAGTAGTCTGCAAGTTACTTTAATGACAAAGCAGCTTTTTATTCAAGTTCTAAACACATTAGCATGCATAAGCTAAGAAAGTGCTTAAAATAGAAGCAATAGCAACATTTAGTCAATGTGTCCTTAAGTAGCCATAAATAGAGTCAACCCTTAGCACACCCGATATTTTTAAACCTTTCCTTTTCTATAGGCCACATATTTTGGAGTTCTAGTCCATTTAAGGGTAAAACTGTAAACAAGAGACCTGTTCAGAAATGAATTTTGAGCAAGCATGCGCCATTTTATCATTTTTGCATGCTTGTCTTATTAAATAGCTAATGGAAACTTGTCTTGTCTTATCATGTTGCCTTCCTACACACGTCTTATAAAATTTTGAACAAGTTTTAAATAAATACATGTTACTAATAGATATGTTAAAAACAGAGAAATGTTAAAAAATAGCCTTTATTCAATCTTTATTGGGACACATTTGTAACTATTATAGTGATGTAACTGCTTTTGCAATTCTAGTTTCTGAACATGAGATATTGTTTTGCAAGTCTTTAACACTGACATAACAATCTGAGTCGTACATAATTCTCCAAATGAGTGGTCGAACTCACATTCAGCAATGCTTGGCATGGCAGAGACCAAAAATGGCTCTGAATTTAGGTGAAAAAGACATAAAAATTATCTCAATTCAGCAAATTTGTATCTGTTGATCTATAGATAAAAAGTAAAGTAATGTTGTCCAGTAACAACTGCAGACGTCTCTTTAAAATTCCATTGAGCAGAAAGGTTATATCTTCTTTGTCTGCATCCAAGCATGACTGACTTATTTCCAATACAATCCATGGGGATTTAACTTTCAAAGGCCTTTGACATATGTCATTGACAAATTTTAACTGTGGAACCATGCTGTGTGTAATACTCAACAATGGACAAGACTGTTAAAATTGCCTTACTACAACCAGCCGTATTTTGAATCCACCCTGAAGGTCAGATGAATAAACACAACTGCCATAGAGATGAAAAGACACATCCTGTGCAACAGTTCACTATTTGAACAAAGTCCCATTCCACAGTAGCTGCCACTGCATGATGGATCACCATTTTTATCCCAAACAAGAGAAATATGCCTTCACAAAAATCATGCAGAGTACATCTGTAGCCCACCATACTTTCGAACATTGAGGTAGCAATGACTGAACCTGGGTGTGCACAAAAAAGGTGTTCAGGTTCAAAGCCATCAAAAACCAGCAGACACTCTGCCACATTTTAATCCAGGGAAACAACTAACGTCTTCATGACAAGACAGTCTGAGACACAGCTGCTTATACAACCTTCAAACTCATCACTCAATTTGATTTTAAAAGTTTACATCATCATAACTGGTGCACATCCTAAAAACCTAAAAACTTATCTCTGTGTTTTGTGTTGATACTCCTTTCTTTGAAATGCAATGCTAGCAAATGAACTGCTGAAATATCTGCAAAGCCAGATTATGTAATGTATTCTTTTAAAATGAGGACCGTCACGAATAAAGAATGACTGGTGAGATTATTTATAGCGGAATCAGTGAGTCTGTGGTTGACAAGTGGTGCAGCAGCAGCTGACCTTGCATCGTCAGTGTCATCAACAAATTCAGAAGTTCTTGCGTTGATGGACTTAAAGCCATGTTTTCCTAACAGCAAACTTCCTGATTGAGATACTCAAGTGAATTATTAGAAGACATTATATAGCTATGTGATCCATATGTCATAAAGCACGCATGCATTGCCTCTGAGCACTCTGCATTAGCCTTGGTGCTCCTGTTAATATCATATATATAACTGCTACCTGGTTTCGATTTTAGATAATTCACATTGCTATACAACCTTGTCCATAAAACTGACTAAACACATTAGCAGCTATGGCATGAGTTAGACAATCAACTATGCACTGAAGAGGATCATCTACTAATGGTTAATCACTCACATGTACCCACGCATGTGTATATATATATGATTATAAGTATATGTATATATATATCACATATATATATATCACCTTAAATACCAAAACATCATTGCAACTCAAGATTTTTAATATCTGTTAACAACATTTATCAAGATTCACCTTCCACAAAGGGTAATTTAGTTGACATGACACATTTCTTGGCCTTATGTCTTACACCAACAAAGATCAAAATCAAACCTAACCTCGATCATAGCATGGTATAATTATACCAAATGACAAATTATACACTGTCAACAAATGCACAGCAGCACTGAATGGTAGAATGTATACAATGGGCAGTAAATAAGGTTTAACCCGAATTAGCATGACAATACCTTGCATTACTATCACAACAACAGATCAATTATCCCAACAGATAAATTCAATAGTCATTAATAAATTGCCTAAGCACTTCTCAAACAATGTTGTCATTAACTAAATCACTTGTAAAGTCACCTGCCAATATTTGTTCAGCATTGAGAAACTGATAAAAAAGTTTACTCACTACAATCCAACACCAGTTCTTATATTAAACAAGTTTAACCTCGTCTAGGGTAGCGCAGAGAGTGCCTCTGAGTAGATATCTCGAAGAGTGCTATGCAAATGTTCAACTACATTACATAAACAGCATGGTCTGTGCACAAAATCACATAAACATTTACAATCATGCAATCATACATGTTCTAAACAGGCATACAGTAGTGTATGGCAACAGAGATTGATCCAGATTTATGGAACCATACATGTAGAATTCCAAAGAAGTTGGTGGTACTACTAGATCTATGCATCAAATGAGTGAGTGCAGTCGGAGTGGATCGTCCCCTAGATGCCTGAAAGAGATGAAGATTTTTATGTTTAAATGTCTGACATTGTATTTATGTTCCCAGGCAAAACTGGATTACATACTGATGTTACTAGGCTACTATGTTGGAAAGGGAATTAGCAGTTGATATACCAAAGGCCCTGGTTCCTTATATATTTATAAATATATATATATATGTGTGTGTGTGTGTTCATGCATGTGTGTGGAGAAGATGACTGACAGTTGGCTTCCAGTGCACATACCTTCCGCTCCTAACTGCGTCTTTACCCTGCCTATAACCTCGGACTGGAAATCTGGAGTGTGCTATATATGTCTTCCTCTGGCGTCATTTCTCATTCTCTGTTTCTCCTGGCAACCAGCAGATGTGGCAGGCAGGTGTACTGTACTAGTCTTGTGATTGTTTTGTGGAAGACAGCTTAAGCAGAGGGCCGTGGATTATCCCAGTGGAGTATCAGATCCTTCCTAAGCGCGGATTGGTAGCTGAACACTGAGGGGTTTGTTGAGATCATCTGGTAGTTGGGATGAGGAGTAGCTCGATAACCAAGGGATATCCTAAAATGAGGTGAGGCTGGAATGTTTGGCTACTGTTTTCAGATTTTACAGTTGCTGCTTATCTGCGTGTTTTGTGTCGATAGTCCTCTCTTTGCAATGCAATGCTAGCAAATGAACTGCTGAAATGTTTGCAGAGCCAGATTATGTATTTTTTTAAAATGAGGGACGTCATGAATTAGGAATGATTGGTGCAATTATTATATTGATGGAATCAGCAAGTCTATTTTGATCAGGCATGGTTTATTGGTTATTCACGACCACTGCCGGTCTGAATGATAAGCTCTGACTTCTTGTTCGGTTAATGCTTTAAACATTATTTCATACACGATGCTCCAAGGTCTTATTTACCTAAGGCTTTGCACAGAACATCATGACTTAAATAAAAATGACTCTGTGTGATTGCACTTAGAAATGCCATGAGGTTTCAAGCCTAACCCTGATCCATAACTCTAAATACCTAGATACCTAGGCTACAGTCAGTGTCTGTGTCTTCAAGCTAGCTAGACAATACTGGTTGTCTTCAGTTATTAAGCTACTCTAATATCTGATAAACAGAGACACTACTTTCAGAGACTAGCTTCCTAGCAACAAAAAATTTTCATTGTGCTTGGAACTCAGTGCATAGGAGTTCTGTGGTTAGAGTGGGAAATGTGTTTGCCTCGGCCAAGAAATAGCTCAGATATAAATAGCACTCCCATCCTTCTGGCCTGAAATGAAATTCACGGCTTACTGGTCTGCTCAAGTCCTGCTGCAAGAAATTGACACACCATTTGAGGTTCGTTTTGATTGGCTGCAGCTTAGGATATTTGATTGCTCGTGTTTGTTGCTTGAAGAATGATGCAACTTTGCTAACTGCATGGAATAGTATTTCCTATTTGGTGTATATTATTTTGTGTATATTCATTCTTTGCAAGACTTCTGATCTGTCATTTTTCAATTCATGTACATCACCATTGAATTTCTGCCTTGGGGTGGGGGTGGGGGTGCTGCTAGTGTGAATGTACACATTCTTGCATGGTCATACTGATTGTTGAATGAATTGAAATGAATTGACCAGGTGAGGTCATTCACCACCACACTGCTACTTTGTGATAGTTGCAGTTGTTGAAGTTCTGTGGATTGCAAGATGTTAATAGAGCCTGATGGTTGGAGTGACACATTATATTTTATTGCTGGTCATCTCTGGGCATCAGTTTTTGTCACGTCATATGTGGTGAACTATAATGAAGCTGTTAGTATCAGTTTCTAACGATTAATTATGTACTAGATGCAAGGGATCCGGTTGGTGACTAACTGATGACACTGTGCTTTCATGACTTGCTGCTGTCTGTAGGCAATGGCATCACAGACTGAAATTACTTGCGTTGCGGGGTTATTTTTTGACAGACACTGTTTATAAGTGATTCAGAACCTGTTGCTACTGATGTCGTTGACCAGTTTTCACAACAATGGAATGAAAGAAATCAGTTGTTCCCTACTAACAGTTGAGAGGAATGCGATTTATGCTTTGTATGGCTGAATGATTGTAATAGAAATGATAATAATGGAACTCACTGTTCATTGTCATTGGGACAAAACATGAATCAGTCATGAATAACACTTCGCCCCCATTGTTCAGTTGACAAAATATGAACAAATCATGAATAACGCTTCACTTTCTTACCAACCGTGTGGCCTACTCTCCTCCTACGTCTTGGGTCTGAGTAGTTTTTCGTTGGGCACTATAAAGTCTGAAAGTGTGACTATGCATGGCATTATTTAAACAGCTGGGCTAGAGCATAATGCTTTTTTTCATTTGAAGCAGTTGGAGCAGAGTAAAAAGCAGTTTGACATATTTGATAATCTTCTAGGAATCAGTTTTAAAAGTTGGTGGTTAATATTGGCTACTCATATATCTATGTTTATAGTAGCTATGTATTTTAGGGCTGTTAATGATTAAAGTTTTAGTAGTTAACTATTTTAGAATTAACTTCTAATTGATAGTTAATTGTGATGAAATGTATTCCTCAATAAGAAATGAAAAAATTGACATTACTTATTGTTTATATTTTAATAGTATTATTAATATTTAGTTACTTAGCAGTTAAAGCTATTTGTTCATGTTACTTAGTCTTGTTTACATTTTTCAGTTCAAATGTCTTCCTTCAACTAATTAAATAAACAAACCAGCATGTTAACACTGCTATTTTCTATTGTGCAATGTGTTTTATTGATAATTATGGCCAGCTGCACTAAAAAGTTTCTCACAATAAACTGAGGAAACAGGTATGCACAGAACTTTGTTACAAGAGGTCTCTGATTAAGCTTAAAAAATAAATTTGATTGTTAGAATTAATAACAATTGAGCCATTACTTAACTGTTGGCTTCTGTAATGCTAATGTGTTTATATATAAATTTATCAAGAAGTGTGTTTTATTTGTTTTTAGTGATGGATGAAGATGAATTTAGTCAAGGTTTTATTCTTCCTCCGCTCATTACCCAACTCCGTAAGATTCTAGACCAGTATCCAGATGACACTCAGATTCTGAAAGTGAGTCACTGAAACACAGATGTGTTTGTGTGCATTAGTATTTAGTATTAATTATTATAATTATACATGTGATATGTATGATGAAGTACAAGTTTTATTAGATATATATATTATGCATTATATATTGGAATTGTGTGTTAGTAAGCATATATATTTGTATTGTTCTATAGGATTCAATTAATTAGTATTTACTTGATTTGACTGCACCATCACTTCCCACATGATAGCCCAGGTGGTTGACTTAACTAGTTAACTTTTGCCTGTATGGGATACACTCCTAGTTGTGTTTTATTAGCCATTTTAAGTTCAATTGCCTATTTAATTATCCAAATGCCTTGTCACTGTTAGATTTGCTGCTAACTAACTGTTTCTTGCAACTGACTCTGAAGTCTATAAATCACATTTATAGGCTTAATGGTCCATCATCATCATCATCTGATTAACTCTCCCTGAGAGACTCAGAGCCTTCAGACGATCGGTCTCTGCCTCTGTCTTCACCACCATAGTTCATATGTTTGTTTGTTCCCGCCTAGACTGCTGCAACTCACTTCTTATGGGCCTCCCAAAACAGCATCTTTTCCTCTTCAATTGGTGTAAATGCCTCAGCGGATTCCCCACACCTTGTGCATATCTCTACATAATATATGTCTGAAGTCTTGTACTGGCTTCCTATCACTGCACACATTCATTACATGATCCTCTCTCTGGTTTTCAAAGCACAGCTAGGCAGTGCCCTGAGATATCTCTCTGATTACATACAGAAACTGTCGTTATCTGCAACCTCATCTTGTTCCTTGTGCTCTGCTGATCAGCTTGATCTGTTTCTTCTCATGATTATATAACTGCCTTGGCCCAACCGCAGCGTTTGCTGTGGTGGGTCCTTCAACCTGGAACGACCCTCCTCCCTCACTAACCGCTTCTTTCCAGTGGCCTCTATCTCTTTCAGGAGTGTTCCCCTTGGGTTTTCATGGTGAGAGCAGTTCTGAATAGTTATTTTGCAAGAGGCGCTATATAAATCTAAAAATATAAACCTACTATAGTACTATTGCAATACAAGCAGGTGTTTTGCTGCTTGTGCATGTCATAATAAAAATGGTGGGTGGGTGTTTGTCAAAAACTACGCAGCAGGATGTCAGTAGGTGTATGATGGGCTGCAAATACAGGGTATTGTTAAGCTATTTGGTGAGTGTGAACTGTCAAAAGTAATAAATGTCTTTACTTTTTTTGCCGATAACAATTATATCTGCGGATTATGAGTATGGCCAGTTACTCGGTTTTAGGTGTCAGTCCCATTCTTTGGTTAGCCTTAAGGTAGGGAGGGATGTGTCAAACTGTTTATGATTTCTTTGCAAAGAAATGTGGATTAAATTTTTGGGTCATACTGAGAGGTCAAACTCAGCCCACAGGCCTTTCCTGCCTGCATGTGGGAACATGATACAAGAACGATTCCCAAATTGAGCGTTTCTGGTGTTGAAAAGAAGAATGACCACGTTTGACAATAGCAATATATTAAGAATCTTTAGGTACCAAGCATAACAGTGATAATTGTCAGGTTGAGATGAAATTGAGGATGTGAAGGATGTGGGTTTGTTAGGTTCTTAATTGGAAGACTGTATTGACCCTAAGGCTGTGCACAGTGAGTCAGAGGGTTATTACAACTCGGGGTTTCTCAACTAATGCCAGGGCAATGCTGCATTTGTCCAAAAACATAAATCTCTCACTGGATTCAAAGAATTGTTGGTTTGTGTGTGGTCCAGGTTTTCTAATTAAATTATGTGTGAAGCCAATGTGTAGCAGACAACAGAATGTCCTAAGGGGGCAATGGGGATCCTTCCCTTTACAGCAAATTCACTAGACCTGACTGATCTATTAATGTAATATAAGTTGTGGCTATGTGAGATAGAAAACCTTTTGGTGGATTAAAAGATATTGTATTGTAACAGAAAAGCCAAGTAGATATCTTGAAGAAATGCAGATTTGAAGGTAGGAGAGAGAGCAGATGAATGGCGTAGTGCAAAGTTTACAAAGGCAGATCATATTGCACTGTTCTGGCACTTGTGTCCTTTGAGCCCCCTTGAATCTACCACCAAGTTGGTATTTTAAGTTGACATTACCATCTAACGCCAGCCAGCAACTCTACCACTGCTGTTCTCGGATGTTCCTGAACATACTGGGAAAATGCTCGAGAGAGGTGAATACGAATTGGTGGCAATTGCGATGCATTATTACTTATACAAGTAGTTTTTACATGCAATTGAGGATTTGAAAGTAACACAGAAATTCGAGAGTAACAAGAATTCATGGCTTCAAGGCATGACTGAATTAACAGAAGATTTCAACATGACAGAATCAATTAAATCTGAAAGTGGCATGAAAAGCCCCATAGAAAACTTGAAAGGAAAATGACATTGGTCTTTGAAAGATCCAGATTGGAAACAAACAGAACGTCTCTGCTACAAAGAAGAATGAAGACTTAAAGAATGAAGACTGAAAAGGATTCTATGAGCACTGCTTGAGGTGATCTGCTGGTATCACGTGGTATCACAACTGCAATCCACAATTCTCTTGGTAACCATTCGCTAGATTAAGCTGTGCTACAACTGTTTGCTGATCAGTTCCTGTTTTAAAGTATATGTATGGCTTCAAGGCAATGTTGCATATATATAATCTGATAAATGATGAAGCCAATGTATACAATGAAGAATGTCAAATGATGAAACTGCAACACCCTGGAATTAAGCATCTCCAAGGATGGGGAGTATCAGCAGTGAGCAGTCAGTATGGCATAGCATCATTCCATAGACTTTAGGAAACATAAACACTGGATTAGCACTGTCATGGACACCAGAGAGTAGGGAGAATGCTTTGGAAGTTCATTCTGAGTAGCATTCAGACATTTGGTTAGTTTTATAACGTATCTTACAATATTTTGTAATTTGGCTAGAATGTTTACTAATGTCTGTTGTCTGGTGGTGGTCCATAGTGAGCATTGTTTCCTAATGCCATGTACTTTTTTAATGATAGGGAAATGAGGTACTTACCGTCTGGCTTAGTTTCCATCATGAATCATCATACAAAATATTTATAGTGTTCTTGGCAATTTAACGTCTGCTGAGAGCAGATGTAACTTGCAGGATTTCTGTTGATCAATGTGAAGGTCATTTGATGGATAGCTGATGCAGGCGGTGTTTACCAATACCTGCTTCCTGACTAGCTATCCAACGTTTCTTCCGTTAAATCTGTGCTTGAACTCCTAGTTGTACTGCTCTTCCCAGTCTCTTACCTGCTTGCCCACCTCCTCCCATCACCAATTCATGTCTGCTTCCCTCCCTCCCTCCCACCCTTCCTTCCCTCTTATGCTGGTTTATTTAACGAGCATCATTTTCTGTAGGCGATGTGATAACAATCATGACGTCTTTCAGAATGTTTTTCTTGGCACTTTGTGGTAGTCTTTCACTGTCTTATTTGGGCTCTGATTTGTGGAGCATCATGTTCAAATCTTGTGACTAGAAATTACATATCTTGCAAGGTTATAGGATTGCTATGGTCTTTGCTTAACTCAGGAGACCCTTAAGGATTCTAAGGATTACAGCTGATAGACATGTTGTCTTGCATTCTACTGGGCTAGATCATGTTACGTTATGTTCGTTACCTTACCTTGCATTACATTACCTTATTAGACAAACAGACGATAATCATTTTTTTGGAAAGCTGGATGGTATGTCATATTAATTTGTCATACTTTGTCAGACGACTTGTTTGCTCTGGGAATAGTAACTGTAAATCATTAGAGATCAGACAAATCGCACCAGTTGAACTGGATCTGTAATTGCTGTTGGTAACCTGGTGTTAAGATAGACATGACGATTGCATTGGATGGGATAATGTTTGGGACTATTGTGTAGCTGCATGCACGGGTCATTTTTACCGATGCCCTTAAGTAGTTGCTAATGCTTTATCAATATAAGAGGCCATTTCCACAGTGTTAAAGATTTGAACTGTAATGACAACAGAAACTTCATGATTTCACATTAATGATGACATGCAACATAATGAATATTATCGATCAGTCCCTTCGTAAGGTGACTATACATGTTTTAATGTTAGGGCTCTCAGATTCGTAATCGTAATCAGGTATTTATATAGCGCTACTTTAAGTCAGAAGCGCTCCCGACCCAGACCAGTGTATTCACTTATGAATATGGCAGTTGTTTGCGGAACTGATCAGAGGTTATGGAAGAATAGTTGGTCCTAGGTGAGTGAGGTAGCCAATTCCGCCTGGAGGGACCCACAGTGGCAACAACATCTGGACTGAGCCATAGAAATACGACTGATAAATACGCATACCCTTGTACTGTCTGTGAGCTGAAGATCGTAGAGAGGTGCAACTGTGTAAAGAGGACACTGGATTACAGACGATTTTCAGTAGAACCAGAGGTAGACTGGAGCAGATTCATAAACTAAGTGTAGACAGTTTCTGTCAAGCAACGACTCAATGCTAAGTTTATTTATGGAGGGCTGACTGACTGAGGTCATTAGAGTGCAGCAATGAAAGAGAAAGTTTATGAATTATTTTCTCTACTGGAAAGGGTGCAGGTAAACCTTTCAAAATGATCAACAGTATTTAGCTACTGTTGATCTTCACCTGGAACTGACTTTGACCTTGTCTGTCTATGAATTTGACAAAATTTCTGCGAATGAGCTAGTTTCTGGAGCTTCATGCCTCTCTTTTTTGGCACTTTAGAAATAAGCCCAGCTTGTGCAGGCAGGCGGGCGGGCGGGCAGACAGGCGGGTGGGGGTTGAGGGCAGGCAGGCAGGCAGCAGTTTCACATTGTTAGATTGTTGTTAGGTTTTTGTAAATGTGACACTGGAGAGGTTTTTGGTGTTTAACTGATTATAGGCTTTGAATGAATTTGTGACTTTGAGGGAGCACAGTGAATAAGACTCAACTGTGAGAACTGTCAGAAGGATATGTTAACTGTGGAGTCGGTTGCCCAAAGCACATGTCACTTAGTTGAATAGAAGACTGAGTCACAAAAGTTCAAGAGAAGGTAACCTGAGTACAGAGCTCTAGTGACGGGACAGCTTCAGAGGATGCTGTGGGGGTAGTCAATATGTGGAAACATAATTCAGAGCATCAAGTCTGTTCTGATGTTATGGGTTGGGATTTTGATTTGCCAGAATGCCTCAGGAAGACATAGGTGCACATGTGTCATTGGCAGAGACAGACCGACAGACAGACAGACTGAGACATAAGGTGTAGCACAGTGGCCGATCGGGTAGAGCGGTCACCCCTAACGTTCAGTGTGTGCTGAGCGCGCAGGTTCGAGCCTCGTCCGGGGCATCACTGTGTAGGGACCTTGAGCAAGTCCTTCGCACACCATTGCTCTGCAGTACAACTGCAATTGCCCCGTCGAGGCGTGTGTGTGCACTTCTGAGCAAAAAATGTTGGAAGAAGGGCGGTATCAAATTTAGGAAAATCTGTTATAAGCAATTTTCAGTTATCAAAACAATGTGCTTATACTATAGCTGGAAGAGTTAGTTTATCAGCCTCAGTGGAGTCTAACCAACGGATATGATATCTATGATTCAGAGAAGACTTATAATGCTACTGTTTGATTTGAGAATGCTTTGTTCATTTGATTGACATGTATTATTTACTCTCCTTATGAATACATTAGATGTCAGCACTTGCAGAACACTCTGTCTAGCATTGTGCTGAAATCATTTGATGTCCTATGGTTGACGTTTAGTATTTGCAGTTCAGCGACACTGTGTGATAACAAAAATCATTAACGTCGCCCTATTTCTTCATCTAGGCTTGGGGCTGGCACTGCCCGAATGCAAGCAGTGGCGGAGTTAGTTGAGGTTTAAGCCACATGAGAACCTTTGTATTTGTCTATCAATGGGCTTAATGGGATACCACTGCGCATTATTTCTGGATTTTCACACAACCTGCTCCATGTCTGCTCACTTCCTTAAGCATGGGATGATGAGCAATGGGAAATAAATACTCGCAGAGTTGAGCTAATGTACATATTTTAAGGAATGAATAGAGCATGCTGGAAGTGAGGTAAATTCACAAAGGAAAGGACATTAGTGGTCAAAGCAGAGAAGAAAATGTTTTAGCAATGGAAGTGAGTGCAAGTAATGTAGGGGGAAGAACATCGAACATACAGAAGAAGAGAAGCGAGTATACTTAAGATAAGAGTAAGACCTTGAAAATGAAGTGAATGCCTCTTGTGTTTACATTTGACTGCCAACTGATGCTCTATAGTGGTCTAGGATGTTATCTCTGATGATCAGCATTGCCTTCAGCACCTGCTCCTCAGAAATTGGGGCTGTGTTTTTTACATAGCCAGGTACCGGTTGCCTCTGTAGTTACAGCTGTTTGGTTAAAATACCTGTTCCAATTTTGCTGGTGTTGACAGGTTCTATCTGGTTCAGTATGTGAGTCAGTGACGTAATCTAACTAGTAAATGCCAGCTTGACATTTCTGTCAAAGCTTAGGTTTCTTATTTCCTTTCATTTTCCCATGGTTTACCTGACAAGTGATGATTAATGCAAGACAAGTCATTTGAATATTTAGTTAACGTTCGAAACATCTTGTACAGCATTCTGGTGTATAGTGTTTTATGTATTTATCTGATCATTTATGTAACACCTTTCTAAGAATGTTGCAAAGTGCTGCTTTATTGAGGAGAATGCACCTCATGTCCTTGTTATGTAAATTTGCGTTGAAATAGACAACTAAGCACTGCAATCTATGACTTCAAGTTCATGATATTCTGAAAGAGATTAGGCTTGCATATGGAGATTTAAGACAGATTAAGATTAGGACACTCTCATGTTCCATGTTTTTCTTACTTTGGTAGAAGAGAAGCTAAGTGACTTTCTGCTCCTCTGAAAGATTTATTACTGGTTTGTTTTGGCCTCTGGCATAATCCATGCATTAGGGTCGTGTGATGTTTCTTGTCTCACCCAGAATGTTTTGGTTTCTTTTTTCAGGAACTAATCCAGAATGCTGAAGATGCTGGTGCTAAGGTGATCCGATTTCTCTATGACAAGCACAGCTATGGGCAGGATAAGCAGCAACTCTACAACCCAGGCCTTGCAAGGTTTCAGGTTTGTGTAAAGCATGAACCAACATGAAGTGTGCAATGATGCAAAATACGTGTATCAGCAATTTCCCATTCTTGTAGGATTACTGTGTCACTTTCAACCCCAAGAACTTTCATGAATGGCTTTATTCACTTTTTCTGATAAGGAATGGTGGCGGTTGCTTTGTAAAGTTGGAATTTCAGTCTTCTATATACTTTTCCCTTTGATGTAAATGCATTTCAAATGGAATAAAAAGGAAACTAGGTGACTTGATTTGATCAAGCTCATTCCACTGACCAATGTATATTATCTGTTGACTGGTTGACTGACTAGGATAAACTCATTGCTTATGCTCAGAGCTTTTCCAGCAAATAGAATGAAGGTTTTGACCCTGGGTAATTGGTTAATGGTCTGGTTATGATGGATCATTTGTTGTCCAGGGTGTAATTCAAGTTTGGGAAAATCACATGATCAGTCATACTTACATATTAACTGGTCATTGTATTTGAACCCTGGGTCAATGATGTACTATTTCTGATGTTGAAGTTATTGGAGTGAGAGCCACATAATGGAAGTTTGTACTGAGAATTACAGGCCTTTGTCCAAATAGGTTGATGCACTGAAGTGTTCCAAATTATTTCTGTCTGATTGAGTGTGCACTGGAAGTCAGTGAGTCAGAAAACATACATTATTGTCATACAGAGGTCATACAGAGGATCATTAGGGGTCATGCAAGGGGTCATACAGGGTGTCATACAGGGGTGGTCATGCAGTAAAAATCTGGGTCAGTTTGTCTGCTTTGTGGATGCTTCTGCCATGCACTTGAAACATCAGAACACTTTTTATTTTATTTCTGCAAGGTCTAGGCAGATTTGGTGAGATGCACTTTATGAGTGTTAATGAATGTCATCGAGTGTGTTGCTGTATATAGAATGAGGCGGTTATCAGGTGCAGCATAGACAAGAACAACAAAAAAGGCTAAACTTTATTAGACAATTTTTTCACGTTTGATTGGCTGTCTTTTAAATCCTCCTTTTTTTTCCATAAACCAATATAGTATTGTGTTCGTGTATGCATTGTCTTATTTATTTCGTATTATCTTACCAAGCTTTCATCTTTTGCTGCCTCTGTTCCGTGTTCCCTTTATCCCTACCAGCATTTTACCATCAGCATTGCGTATGGTATGGTTTCCATCAATAGTTACATTTTAAGGTACAATGTGATAGCATCTTGCATTATTGTAATGGAAGATACAATGTAACCCAACTGTACAATACAGTGTTACGATAACATAAGAGACATTAGTATTGTAATATAAGATACAATGTAATAGTACTATCATCTCTTTTGTTACCTATTTAAAAAATGCTGTCAGTAGTATAACACCTTATCACCACGTTTCCCTTTTTCATGTGTACCATGATCATTGATTAATTTACATGCCATGGATCGTATTGCCTGAACTGTCTGAGACACTAGTATTTATGTTTTAGTTTAGTTTTAAACATTTATGCATTGCTAGTGTCTTCGTTTAATGACAAGACCAGTGTCTACCCAGTTACTTACTAAGCATAAGCCAAGACCATTGTACACTTTAGACTTAAGTACTGGCTATGAGTCCTTAGATAGTGGGAGGTTTGAACTTGCTCACTCTGTGTTGGAAGGTGATCACAAAACCATTGAGCTCATTTCTTCCAACAGATTGGAAATTCATCACAACTAAAATCATTTTCATTAAGATATTGTATGTTTCTATTATACTTTTCTGTCTTTGTGCATGAAGCTGATTAGTGTTGCTCCTTTTTGAACTCAGGGTCCCGCTCTTTACGCCTATAACGATGGATTGTTTGACGAGGAGGACTGGAAGGGACTGCGTATGCTATCGGACAGTGTCAAACAGAGTGATCCATTCAAAGTTGGATATTTCGGAATGGGATTCAAGTCTGTCTTCCACATGACAGGTCAGTGAGTGTCTGCTTCTTGACATCTGAACAATGCAAATTCTACATAGAAAATGTAATGTATGTTCAGACTCTGTAGTTTTTATACTCTGGCTCTCATTGTCCATCAGCCATGACGAGCACACTGACCGTATGCTGTCGGTGGGAAGATGTGAGAGTCAGGGAGAGGACTGGCCTGGCCACCTACCATCATATGCTGAGGCTAAGAAACTGAAGTCGCTAACACTTCATGCTCATGGCTGCCTCGTGGTTTGCTAAAGGGACCGCTCTTCTTCTTTATCTCAATGTCATCTCAGTTGCAAGGGCTAATCTTATCTTAAAACTTCTCCAGTGCTACAGGGGACATGGCTTCTCTAGGACCTACCCCCACAGTCCATCAAACCCTTTAGTCGGATCCCACTTCATCCCTTCGTTGCTTGCAGACTTGCTTATTTCTTTGGGATTGTCACACTTAGAACGCTTCTGAATAGCTAACAACGTCAGAGACGTTTTGTAAATTCTCAGATACGATACGATTCTATACGATCATCACAGTCCTCCATTCTGTATTTAGTATTTTTATGTACAACTCATAAATGTATCATGTAAATAGTATTGGTAATAATAATTCACAAAATGCTAGAACCAAAGAAGTATGTTAGGGCCTGCTGGTGGGGTATGGTGTGATATATTAGATATATGGTGTGATACATTTGTGTCTGATTGAGTGTGCACAGGAAGTAAGTGATTCAGCAACATATATTATTGTCACACAGTGGGTCATGCGACATGCAGTAGACATCTGGATCGGTTTAAAATAAGAAAAGTTGATGCTCACAGAAAGTCTTTCAGCTGACACACATAATTATTATACGATATGATCTGGTCGGGAACTGAGCTTAAATTTGTAGACTAGTAATAAGTGTTGTTTGTTGGTTTAAGATTACTTAATGTTTTGAGGATACATCTACTCTAACCACACATCAACCAAGAGATTATACATAATCATATTCATGCTTTGGAGAAATTTCCTTGGCTGAAGTTTTAGGAATACATGTCTGCACTTTGTGCATGGTGTCTGATTATTTGAGTGCTTGACGAGTGTGCGAGTAGACATATTTGATAATACTCTAGAAATCAGTTTTAAAAGTTGGTGGTTAATACTGGCTACTTGTATATTTCTATGTTTATATATAGTCATGTATTTTAGGGCTTTAAATGATTAAAGTTTTAGTAGTATTAATTTCAGAATTAACTTTTAATTGATGGTTAATTGTGATTAAATGTATTCCTCAATAAGAAATGAAAACATTGACTTTACTCATTGTTTATATTTTGATGGTATTATTAATATTTAGTTACTTAGTTGTTAAAGTTGTTCGTTCATGTTACTTAGTCTTGTTTGCATTCTTCAGTTCAAATGTCTTCCTTCAACGCATTTTCCTCTGACACAGTTGACTCGTAGAGAACTTGAACACATCTTCTGTACGCTATTGCTCAGTTCCTTCGGTCGATAATTTGTTGTCTTTAGATAATGGTGTTTAATAAAGACAGGAATAATAATAATAAAAATGGTAATGATAATAGTAATTTAATAAAATCAGTCCCCGAGTGTTTTTCTGTTTATACGATTATTCGTTTATTCCTGATGGATTATTGATACCTTGGGGTATAAAATGCTAATTTTACAAATACCATTTCTTGTTTTGTCATGTCTGCAGATTTGCCCAGTGTGATTAGTGGTGACAAACTTGGAATGATTGATCCAAACCAGCACTTCTTTCCAGCCTCCAGTCATGGTTGGAACATTGCTAAGCACCCAGACCTCCTCGACACCATGCGTCACCAGCTCGACCCGTACCTTGGGATCTTTGGATGTGACGAACAGTGTTTCCGAGATGGGTACTATCGGGGAACGCTCTTCAGGTTTCCGCTACGCATCAGTCCGTCTGCACTTTCGAGTCAGCAATACACACAAGAGAAGATCTATGCACTCTTTGAGAGCTTCAGAAACGAGGCGCATCTGCTGCCACTTTTCCTCCGCAACTTGGAGAAGATCGAAGTCTATGAGCGTGATCGATTTTCTCCTGACATGAAGCTGCTTTTCAGTGTTGAGATTGGTTCTGACTGTGTTGAAAATATTCGTGCACAGCGAATCAAGTTTGTTGAAGGGGCTCGTAAAAGCGGCTGGCACGACAAGCCAATCGTAAGCACTTACTTGATGACCATCGAGACGAAAACTCTGAAGAACAACTACCAGGACAAAGTTACGCTAGCAGCTTACAGGTTCCTGATAACAAGTTACTACTGTGGGGGTCAGTTGTCAGCTGCTTTCAGCAAGCTCCACAAGGATCCAGAGCTAAATTTCTTGCCGTGGGTTGGTACTGCGATGCCTCTGAACACTCCTGCAGTTCCTAAGGAAAACATCTACGATTTGACGGATGATGATGGCCATATCTTTTGTTTTCTTCCGTTGCCAATGGAACAGAACTCGTCGACTGGATTGCCAGTCCATGTCAATGGATTCTTTGCGCTAGAGCAGAACCGGAAGCACATCAAATGGCCAGTGACGTACAAGTCGCGAGACGAGCTGATGGACAAACGCCTGCTGTGGAATCAGTGCATACTGAAGGAAGCGCTGCCAAAGGCATATGCCCAGATGCTGCTTGAAGCAATCCAAATGCATGCCTCAAATGGAGACGTGGCCATTGAAATGGTGTATCGCGCACTTCCTGACTTTGCTAAGGTCGACCGAAAATGGGATTGCATATTGCCAATCCTCTACTCGGAATTATTCAAACACCCCACTGTTTATACGACTGCTGAGGGCGGGAAATGGATTGAGCCACGCTACGCAGTCTTTAACACGCTCGATGCGAACGAAGATGCAGCTGGGGCCATCCTTGATGTCCTCACTGTTGGCTCTGTGAGAATAGTTGATGCACCCAGCCACGTTTTGCAGGCGATTAAGAAATGCTGTCACATCAACATTGGCCAGATTGCACCGACGCTTGTTGCCACTACCTACCGATCCGTCCAGTACGAGTGCAGTCTACAGTGGGATTACAAGATGAAACTACTTCGCTACTTTCTCCGACTGACAAAACTCGACATCCTGGATGACTTACAGCTCCTTCCGCTGGCCAACGGCGGTTTCGAAATCTTTCACTACAACCCACGAAAGGCTGACCGACCAATCTACATCGCGGTTACTCCGGATGTCTTCCAACTGCTTCCTGGACTTAATGATGACTTTCTTGATATGGAAATTGATAAAGACATAAAGAAAAATCTCATAAAAGCAGCATCAAAAGGTAATGTTATAAACATCACTATTTCTCTTATGGCAGTTTTATTGTTTACTGGGAGTTTATTGTTTGCTACTTATTACTTGTTTGGGGGATGCTGGGCTAAGTTTTAAATATTTCACCTCTGTATTTCTGTGTCATCAGGTTAACACTATCATTATCAATATCATTATTATTAATGTTGTTGTTGGTGGTATGATGGTGATTGTGATGCTTATGATGATGGTGATTGTTATTGCTATTTTGATTATAGTCCTTTTTGTTATCTTATCAAGTAACGTAACAGTGGGATGTAATTGTGAATGTATCATATGCCTTTAGACTCTAAAGGCATATGATACATTCACAATTACGTCATGCTGTTGCGGTTTAGAGCTTTATGATTCCTGGACTAATGATGGCTCACCAGAGGAGGATCTTTTGCAGAGGCGCACATTAAGCAGTGGCAAGGCTTCTTCCTTATAGGTTGCATTTGTGGGTGAAATGATTTGGCCTTAGAACAACAAAAATACCTGCAACAATGGGAATAAAAAACATCATAGTAATACAACAATTAACCTGTTGTTCACCATACTTGTAACCCTACGGAGAAAGAAGCATTCTATTAAACTAAATACTGGACTTGATTTACAGACTGGCACAACGAATGTCCTTGTGCATTGCTGTCTTATTGACTCTCTGTTAGAATTTATTACATCTCTTCAGGAAAATTGCTTGACTCGATAGCAGGCTATGTCAATCTGAACAATTAGGAGTCTGTTTTGATTTGATTCCAGCCAATGGGCTTTCACGCTTTTACGTTGCATGTTTTTTTCATCGTCAGTAGAAAAGGCATTCATTCATGTTGAGTTATTCACATTCTTAACAAAGGAAATGCCAAGATTGTTTAAGTATGTATCTGTTTTGGACGTGAACCCTGAGGCCAGTGGATGGCACAAGGATCCTCTGATTGTCCTCTCGGCTTTTCAGTTTCATTTTGACTGATTGTGTTGCTTGAAAGGCATCATGGCAGAAAAATTCTAAAGGATTGACACAATTTAATAGAAATGATTGATTGATTTTGTTTATTTTGTTTCGACTAGTTGCTTATTATGCTTATGATTTTGTTTTCAATGCCTTCTAGCATATTTATTTTAAATGTAATCATTTTTTATGGCTACCATTTGATAGGTACTTCATTTTTTCATGGCTACTATTTGTTACATACTTCATTTTTCATGGCTACTATTTGTCAGGTACTTCATTTTTTTTTCAACGGCTTTTAGCATATTTATTTTAAATGTTGCTCCAAAATGCAGACTAATTTGATAAGGTATGTTATGATATTTGTTCAATTAGTATATTATACATCTATGAACATTAGTTACATTGGCCTAGGTTTGAAGAATATCTTGACTTAAGTGTTTGAGCAATCCAATTACGATTACAGTGAAGACTTTTCAATTTACCACCAGAATATCGTTATTGTAGTTTCTGTGACTGTACTGGATATTTTAAGTTTGATTTGGAAAAAGCCAGCATTATATTGGTCCATTAGTGTGAAGGAAACATGGTTCCCTGGTTCTAAGATTGCTATTGTCTACTATCGATGCTTCAGGTGATAGAAAGCACAGCCTGAGGGAGGGAGGGATGTGCTTCTGCACATTACAATTGAAAGACACATGTCTCAGCTTTTGCCTTCTATGATATGATTTAATGATTTCATTATTTACCTTGCCTCGTTTTGTTTGTATACAGGTGCCCTTTCAACTTTACACACATACCTGGTGTCTCTCTCTGTCTGCCTCACCCTGACTCTAACCAAACTATGCACTTAGTTCATACTTTTGAAATAGCAACTAGCATGGAGAAAACTGAGAGGATCAGGCAGAAGGGAGATGTCTGGCATGTAACTTTCCCTGGCCTCACTCATGCCTAGCATTTATCAGCTGTGAGAATCTGAAGAACTTAGCAATTACTCTTCAGAGAAATTGAAGTGCTTAACATTTAGTAGCCATGGAAAAATGAAGTACTTAACAATTAGTGGCCATAAAAATGAAGTACCTAACAATAAGTAGCCATGAAAAAATGAAGTGCATGATAATTACTATTCCTGAGAAATTGAATTACTTAACAATTAGTAGCCATGGAAAAATGAAGTACCTAACAATTAGTAGCCATGAAAAAATGAAGTGCATGATAATTACTATTCCTGAGAAATTGAATTACTTAACAATTAGTAGCCATGGAAAAATGAAGTACCTAACAATTAGTAGCCATGAAAAAATGAAGTACCTAACAATTAGTAGCCATGAAAACATGAAGTACCTAACAATTAGTAGCCATGAAAAAATGAAGTACCTAAGAAATAGTAGCCATGAAAAAATGAAGTACATAGCAATTAGTAGCCATGGAAAAATTAAGTACATAACAATTAGTAGCCATGGAAAAATTAAGTGCCTAACAATTATTAAAGTACACTACTCATTGCCTTTGACTTCAACTGTTTTCTTTGGCCTGTCTTGCCAGAAGTTTCTCTAAGTCGTTTATGCTGTAAGATGTGCACTGTGAAAATTTACAGATACAATGCCATTTACAATTTGATGCAACTATTAGTATGTGCTTGATGCCTTAAAAATGCCTGAAGGCAGACATTGTGTGTGTGAATATCATCAGCTTTTAATGTCTGTGTTTTTGTGGAAATGATTCAAATATTTTTTTTATTGCTAAAGGCTTTGTATTTTAGGTTTTACACAGCTGAAGATTGTTGACGCTGCCCAGTTGGGCCAACTTATCCCATATTGTCTGCCTAAGAGCTGGCAGAATGGAACGGGTGTGATCGAGTGGATGCCAGGCGAGAAAGGCCATCCACCTCAGGGGTGGTTGGAACTGCTGTGGAGCTACCTGGTGACAAACTCACCAAGAGACCTGAGCGCAGTTGAGAGATTACCGCTTCTTCCAGGACGCACGACGGTGAAGACTTGCCCTGAGACAAACAAGCTCATGAAAGTGATAGAGCTGGTTCCGCTTTCCAATTCCAAGGCTTCTATTGTACGACACATGGATGGAATCAGCCTCGGCTCTAAGATGGAAGAAATTGCCACAAAGATTGGCATCACAGTTGTAGACGACTTGCCCGACTACATTAAGCTACATCCATTGATCACAAAAAGCTACATCTTCTCGTCAAGCTACATCGGAGTGCTCAGGGCTCTTAATCGACTCTGCACATCTGATGGCGAGGACAAGATTGTCGAGCGCATTCTCCAGTGTACCACTGATGACGAGAAACGCTGTCTTCGTGAGCTCTTTGCAAAAATCTCAGCTTATGAAATGCAACCTGAATACCAAGAACTGCTCTGGCATCTGCCCATTTTCGAAACCCTCGAGGGTAGCGGTGGAGGGAAGGAGTCCCATTTCGTCTCTGCAGCCGAGGTGAGTCTTGCGGCGCCTTGTGAAAAAGCATCATTTCCACTGTCGCGACCTCTGCTCGACATTTCCTCCACTGAGTCGCAGACTCTTGCTCGTCTGCTTGGAATTCAGCAACTCAATCTTGTCCAGCTTCTGACGCAGGTCGTCTTTAAAGACATTGAGAATGGTTTCTACGATTTTGCAGAAGTGCAGAAGGTGATGTCGTATGTGCTGAGGCATTACCACCAGTTCCAGGAGATAGATTCTAGTTTTCAGACAACTCTCTGTTCGCTAGCATTCCTTGAAAAGAAGGATCTGTTGTTAACTGCTGATCGATTCTATGATCCAGACCATGAGTTGCTGCAGAAGATGTTCCAGTTTGAGGAGAAATTTCCATCCGGAGCCTACTCTGATCCTGCCATCGTTGCCATTCTTCGTGAAATCGGCCTGCGTGGAATGCAGGATGTTGACGCCGATAACATAAGGGAATCAGCACTTTGCATCGAATCCCTTTCTGTCCAGGGTGATGCGCCAGTCGAGAAATTGCAGGAAAAATCATCAGCTCTGCTGGACTACTTACAGCGAAACCAGAGCAAAATAAATGCAGACTGTGCAAAGTCAAAGCTTGCTACAGTTCTCTGTGACATTGCTTGGGTGCGACACATGTCACAGCATCCTGCATTCTATCCTGCATCACTGCTGTGGTTTGGAGATGCCAAGATCTTCAACAAACCATCAGACTTAACCTCCAAGAAGCACTTCAACCTTGTTGGTTCTGTGATGCGCATTGCTGCCGTGGATGTGCCAGGGAGCATTGAACGCGCTTTTGGCTGGGATCAAACGCCTCCGCTGGAACTGATTGTCCGGCATCTCGCAAACGTCATCCAATCTTACGACTCCCGTGAGAAAGTTCTGTATATGGAGCTTTCCAAAATGATCTACAGTGAACTGACAAAGCACGACATTTCAGAAGTCAAGTCACTTCTCGAAGAGCTTGTAAGCGAGGATTGGATTTGGAATGGTGAGGGTTTTGTGTCTCCAAGTCGAGTCATCTTTATTCAGCCCTTCATGGATCTTCGACCATTTATGTTCAGCCTGCCAGCAGAAATGGCCTTGTTTTCGGATTTCTTTGCCAACTTTGGTGTTCAGCGAACGTGCTGCCTGACAGACGTGCTGAAAATGATACGGAAGAAACACAGCGGAGCATCGGATACACAGTTCACTACGATAGAAGTCAAGCGTGATCTCAACGTCTGTGTCAGTATACTCAATGAACTAAAGTCACACATCACGGATGATGCGTCTTTGGCTACTGTGCAGAGCGATCTCTACTTGCCAGTTCTTGTAGAGAGCAAATCGATTGTTCTGAAGATGGCTCCACTTCAGGAGTGTACCTATTGCGACGAGGAGTGGATAAGACAGGGTAAGATTCTGATCTTGTTTGCCTTTTTATCCCAACTGGTATCCTAAATGCGGAAATGCTTTATGTTCATTTGGGCAGAATGCTAAATTCTTCATCCACTGCAATCTTTTATTATTCATTCCTGGTCTTCGTAATTGTAATCATTATCTCCAAACTTCAGAAGCGCCACTCGAAAGCCTAACACAGGGCATCAGCTTATTCATGAGCCCTTTTTCCATTAGTTCATAGTTTGTGTCTTTGTTTTCTCAGCAAATGGTTAATCATAATTTATAGGGTGTCCTTTTTGGTTGTTTTTGCAAATATTTGTTCTTAATCTATATTTGCATTAATTTAGTTGTTGGTATCGAATAGAGCCATTGTTTAGCGACACAGCAACTATGTATCAGGAATTTGATCAAGGTTCCTAAACAGGAGGCCTTGGTTAACCAGTACCCTATAAAAGGTGTTGTTTAAATATCCAGTTAGAATGTTTCTTGACCTTGTTTTGCAGGATACAGTTATTCCGATTTTGGAATGAACGACGATGAGCAGCACATTGCTCTCGTACATCCGAATGTGCCGTCAAGTACCTCGGAGGCGCTCGGTGTTCCAACGCTCATGTCTCGTATGCTCGACGCAGAGGAACTCGACATAAGCTTTGGCCAGACGGACTCTCTCACCCATCGACTCAACACTCTGCTCCAAGAGTACTCCGATGGATTTGCCGTGCCAAAGGAACTCATTCAGAATGCAGACGATGCTGGAGCTACGGAAGTGAAGTTTCTCTACGATGAACGGGAGAACGAGGATGCCCGTACGTGTCTCATCGATGAGGGTATGAAGGACTGCCAGGGTGTGGCGCTCTGGGTCTATAACGACGCAGTCTTTGAGGATGGTGACTTTGAGAACATCACGAAGCTCAGTGGTGCCACAAAGGAATCACAACCTGAGAAAATTGGTCGCTTCGGTCTTGGATTCAATGCCGTCTACAACATGACGGACGTGCCGAGCTTTGTCAGCCGTCACAACATCGTCATCTTCGATCCGCATCTGACGCATCTTGGAAAGAGCATCAAGAACAAATACAAACCAGGAATAAGGATTGACCTTCGACGACATCGCAAGAACCTGCGCCGCTTCGGCAACCAATTCCGACCGTACAACGAGGTGTTTGGCTGCAACCTCAAACCCGACTCAGATGTCGACTTTTATAATGGAACCCTGTTTCGCTTTCCGCTTCGTACAAAGGCCCAGGCCCTTCGGAGCGAAATATGCAGCAAGCACTATGATGACAAGGAGGTTAAGGAATTGCTGAAGATGCTTGCAAGTGCCGGTGAATCGTTGCTTCTTTTCACGCAGAATGTGCTGAAAATAACCGTGTATCATCTGCCAAAGAAGGGTATCTACAGTCGAGATCTGGTCGAGGTGTTTCATCTTGAGAAGAAGCCAATCAAGATCATTCGAGAGCTGACTCCTGTGCCAAGACTTTCGCCAGCAGCCGAGTGCTTGAGCGACGAGCTGAAGCACTTTGTTTCCCAGTGCTCTGTGCTCAAGTCATCGGTTGAGGCAATGGGACACCTCAAGGCTGGTGTGAAGCCGGAAAATCTGGCACTCCCTGACTCGTCTGTTCTGGTTGAAATTGAGCGATATTTCACTCCAAAGTGTGATTTCGTACTTGATCCACGAATGCCAGCAAAGAGCAAGAAGCAGAATTGGCTCATCTGCAACTTCCTCGGCACAGGAGAATCTCTTCGAATGGCTCTACAGGAGGAGAATCTCCTTTCAACAGTTGGAATTGCAGTTCTTGTTGAGGCAACGAACAGTGGCTACAGACCTGTTCCTCTGGTGGATGCTGGAAGTCAGGCGACTCCGTCTGGTTCGGTCTTTTCCTACATGCCACTCCCAATACGCTGTGGCCTTCCAGTTCACGTAAATGGATCTTTTTACGTGACTTCTAACCGAAAATACCTGTGCCAGCAGAGTGAAGACGACAAGTTTGACTTGAGACCGGTGTGGAACAATTCTCTCATGAGAGATGCTGTTTGTGGTGTTTATGTTAGGTTGCTGAGTGATCTCGCGGGTCTTTCTGATTCAGTCGAAGATTATGACTTTCATATCTTGTGGCCAAATCCAAACCATGTCTCATCCATCTGTGAACCTTTGCTAAAGGGATTCTACAAGAACATCACGACTAAGGGCAATGCCAGTCTGTGCCAGCTTTTCTCCGATGGACTTTGCTGGAAATCGATCGACAACACCATGTTCCTTGAGTTTGAATATGTATTGACAGATGTTGGAAAGGTAGCAGAGGAGGTGTTTCGCCTTTGCATCAGTGGAACTGATAACATCCTGGCCTCACTTCCGGCATGGATGAAAGAGGCTTTTGAACTTGCTGGAGTGCAGGCCAACCTTGTCGGTAATACGTACGACATCGTTCGATTTTTTCATAAGATCTTTCTACCGAGCATTGGCAAGGTCGACAGCCAGCGTCGAGACCATCTTGTCATGGATGCCCTACGTCAGAACAGCGATCATTTAAATGCTGCAATGGCTGACACAGAATGCATTCCTGTGACACCGAAGGGAGAGCGAATGAGGCTCATCTCTGACCTCATTGACCCAACTTCATCGCTTTCACAGCTGTACATTGCATCTGATGAACGGTTTCCGTATGGTGCCGACACCTATTGTAGCTTCGAGATACTACAGGTCCTGCGCTCTGTTGGCTTAAAACACAGACTTGAACACATAACGTGGGATGATCTGATGGAGCGAGCATCTGTGATTGCGATCACTCCAGATGCATCGGCGGCAAGGACAATGGTGACCGGTTTGCTTGCAATCATGACGCAGAAGTTGGCCGAGGATGACATAAAAACTAGGCGTATACCACTGCGAAATATCCAGGAAGTGCTGACTTCCACTCCTTTCCTTCCAATTATGAAGAAGCCAACCCAGTTTCCTCTGCCTTGGAAAGGTACCGACTACCCAGATGGAACACTGTTGAAGCCCATGGAACTCTATCCATCAGAGTACAAAGACCTGATCGGATGCGTCAGGCCAATCGTCGACAGCAGCGTGTTTCCAGCAGGTCCTGATGCCATCCAGAAGTTCTTAAGGATCGGAGTTGGTCTCAAAGAACCGACGGTAGAGGAAGTGCTGGAACAGCTGGATGTCATCATCAGCCCCAATTCGGAGCCACTTCTGAACACCAATGACTTTGATGAGATTCAAAGGTTATCATTCAAGGTCTGTGAATTCTTCCAGCACAGATGTGGAAAGACGGCCGATAGAACGATACTCAGAAATGACCTCAAGACGAGAAACTTCATTCTGGCACACAATCGGTTTCTATCACCTTCCCAAGTGGCATTTAAATTCTCTCACAATTGTGCTCCATACCTGTACAGTCTACCTGACTACCACAAGCGGAACTTTGTTGAATTGTTGTCGACTGCAGGTGTAAAAGATCACTTTGACACACAGAGTTATGTTGCCGCACTTCAAGACCTTCACAGCGCCCACATAGACGAGGAACTTGACCGGGATGTTCTGAAACTGGCTCTTCAGATGGTCAGTCTCCTGAATGACCGCATGGCTGAGCAGGGTCAGACACTGAAGGAGGTTGTGGACACCCATGGCACCATCTACATCCCAGATGCGAAAGGAGTTCTACGATCTGCCTCAGAACTCTGTTACAATGAGCCAGACTGTCAGTGGGTGCCAACTTCAGACTTCTCCAGCTTTTCACATCCATTGATCCCATATGCGATCTCAAAACAGCTCGGCGTCAATACCAGTCGTCTTGAAGTCCTGCGAAAGCACTCGCGTGGCATTCCGTTTGGTCAGAGAGAAAGACTCACAAATCGTATCAAGCGAATACTCTCTGGATATCCTTGCGACAAGGAGATCTTAAAGGAACTCTTACAGAATGCAGATGATGCCGGCGCCACAGAAATCACCTTTATCAAAGACTGCCGCCAGCATGGAACAGAGAGAGTCTTTGACAAATCTTTTCGACCGCTGCAGGGACCGGCCTTGTGTGTGTACAGCAACAGGGCATTCAGTGAGACCGATGTCGAAGCGATTCAGTGTCTTGGTGAAGGAAGCAAAGGGGCAGACCCTAACAAAACAGGACAGTATGGTGTTGGTTTCAACTGTGTCTATCATCTGACCGATGCTCCTTCGTTCCTCACCAGAGGGCCACACATTGGCGAGTCACTGTGCATATTTGATCCACATGCAAAGTATGTTCCGGGCGCATCAAAAGAAGAGCCCGGGCGACGTTTCCAGGACGTTTCTCAGCTGAGGACAATTTTCACAGATGTCTTTACATGCTATCTGGAAGACAAATTCGATATCACTAATGGAACAATGTTTCGTTTTCCTCTCCGAGACGAGAGCATGGCCAGGGACTCGGAACTGTCCGACCAAGTCGTGACGATGGATACCATCGACCAGCTTTTTGCCAAATTCCGACCAGAGATGTTCGACTCTCTGCTGTTTCTTAACAGTATATCGAAAATTACACTGACCGAGATCGATAAATTGACAGGGAAATTTCTGAACACATACGCCATCTCTGCAACAATGTCTACAGAGGACGAAGATGCTCGAAGAAAGTTTTCACAATATTTGACCGAAGTTGCTGCTAAGACAAAGACAGGTGAAATGAATCTGACGGAGGTGGATGCTCGTGAATTGAGCTACACGCTGACAATAACTGACAGCAAGGGCTACTGGGAAAAGTGGCTAATATCGCAGCAGATAGGATTTGAAAAGCTCACAGAGATCCATCCATCCATTATAGATGCTTTCCGGAGGAAGGAACTGGCGCTGATGCCGAGAGGCGGCGTTGCTGCACTTGTGGACGCATCAGACAAAGCGGCGATCAGACGACGCACAAAGAAGATCTTCTGCTTTCTGCCACTTCCGCTGAAGTCAGACCTCCCTGTCAACATCAACGGCCACTTTGCGCTTGACCACGAAGCGAGGCGCAGTCTGTGGCAGGACGAAGACAGTGGTCCTAAAACGGAATGGAATCGACTGCTGATGAGGAAAGTAATCGCGCCCTGCTATGCCGTCATGATGCGACGGATGGCAGTTGAGCTCAGCGACTGCTTCGTTGATGGAAATGTATCGGTGATGAATATGTCTGATTCTAACGTTGTTCCAGGAGTGGCTCAGTTCTCGCTGTTGTTTCCTAGACTCACGCGGGACACCAGCGGCTATTGGTACACGCTGGCGGAAGCTGTTTACCAGCGCATTCATGAAACTCAAGAGAGAATCTTGCCTGTGGTGAGGAAAATGAATGTCGATACTTCAAATTCATCTCTTAACATGAGTGAGGATAATTCCTCCAACAGTTGCAGTCAGGCAGAAGTTGAATGGCTGGCGACTAGTGAGGGAAACTTGCCAAAGCCCTGCTTCGATCATCTGGATGAAACTTTCGCTGATTCAGAAGAGTATTCTCCTAGGAAATCCGTGACCTCCACACCGGTGAAAACTGCATCAAGGTCTCAAGTTTTACGACATGTTCTGTTGGCATCTGGTTTCAAGCTGCTTAGTCTTCCACTTGAAATCTATGACAGCTTTGTGTTGGCCGGAGTTGACGTCTCTTACGTGTCTCCGTCGACTGTGGTCGATTTCTATAGTCTGTACAAGGTGCGAGGGAAATCTGCATGTCTCATTGCTCCACTGCCAGTGCATGTGTCCTCAACTCCTTTTAAAAGTGAGGTCACTCTCAAGGTCGTTCTTCAGTACTGCCTCAAGGACTCCTATTATTTCTACAGCAACCTTGATGGTCTGCCACTTCTCCTCACTGAAGATGAACAGCTGCGTCAGTTTTCCACCAGCAGTCCGGTGTACCTGTCTGCGTTTCATGATCTGCTTCCAGAAATGGGTCACAGGTTCTACCACCACCTTTTCATTGGTAGCATTTTCAAGGAGGCTGACTTTGAGACTTGCTCGACCTTCATGCCATTTGATGTCGAGTCATTTGCTAAACTTCTGCCACATGCCCTGTCTGAACAGGTTTTCCACACAAATCAAATAAGGCCGTTTAGTTCAGATGGAGCAGAATTTGTTCCTGACAAGTCATGGCTTGCAAAAGTTTGGAGGTTCCTGCGGCACAAACATGAGCAGGCAATGGAGCCAAACAGCAGTGACTTGGATTGTAGAGTTGCTGCAGAAACAGTCTTGAGTCCTTTGCTTGAATGGAGTATACTCCCAGCACATATTATACCAGCGACAAGTATCAACAACGTTTCTGGGGCACGACTTGCTCTGTCCACCTCAGAAGATGGTTCAGATAAATTCCTAGTTCCTATTAGCATGGCTGGTATGCTTCTTGACTATTCTCAGGCTGGAATCATGAGCTGGCCACTGAAGCAGTGCCTTCGCAAGCTTCAAGTGCCAGAGTTGAACTGTGAAATACTTGATAACACCACAGGGACCATACTGAGTCCAGTCTCTAAAAACGTTTCGTTCAATTCCAGCTTCTCCGCATCGTCCAACAATTCTGCCTTTGCCAAACTGATCGTTTCCACGCTCGAAGACCCACAGTCTGTCTTGAAAGCCATTAGTCTGGCAGGCAAGCGAGACTCTGTCAAAGCTTCTCTCCAGCAAGAGGAATGTCTTGTGCTTCTGAAATATTTTACTGATTCACTTGAGTCCTGGAAACATAACGTCGATGCGTGTGCTCATCTGCGCAATGCTCCTTTGCACATCACTGTCCAAGGTGATGTGACCTCTCTGCTGGACCACTGTGTCTACCTTCTTCGGGACGACATACCCAGCTGTGATCTGGATGCCTGGCAGTCTCGCGAGGGCATCATATTTCTTCAGTCGAATGCCTCGCTTGTACGACTCTACGAGACGCTGAACTGTAACGTGATCTCTGTGTCGCGGTTGTACCTCGATTTCATCTTCAAGAGCTTCGACTACCTTAGTCCTGAGAGTAGGATAACCCATCTGGAGTTCCTCAGGGATAGTTATCTCAGTCAGGCTAGCCAGGAGGATAGGCAAGCCGTCCTGCAAGCCCTGAGGTTGCTGGAATTCATTCCACTTCCTGATGGAAGTCTTCACACGGTCTCAGAATTCTTTGATCCATACCATCTTGTCTTTAAAGAGATGCTTGGTGATCGCCCAACTGCGTTTCCATCTGCCCCATTTTCAGAATTCAAATGGCTTGATTTCCTGAGACAAATTGGTCTCAAGGACAATGTGAGCACAGATCAGTTTGTATTGTTTGCTAACGAAGTTGCAGAAGAGGGGAAAAGAAATCACACTGAACAGACGTTTAACAAATCAAGAACGCTTGTTACGCACATGTTCCGAATGGAGAATTTGCCTAACATTGGTCTTCTGGAATGCATTGTGGAGATTCCGTTTATTCCGGCATGCAAAGGAAAGTCAATGCATCAGAAAATTCACCCAGCTTTCAACTCAAGTGGAATTGATGAATGGTCGCCAACATATATTGCATTTCGTGAAGGAATTTCAGAACAGCATGAAGTTCTGATATGGAGCAGTGCTTACCTTTTGCCTGACTGGGCAAATCCTTACAAACTTTCGGAGCAGGATGTTACCATGAAGAAGTCAAAGCCAAACAGCTCGAAGTCTGAACTGGAAAAGTATAGAAGTCTTATTGGAAGCATGCTTCAGGTCCAGCAGACTCCTTCCATTCCGCTGGTTGTCAGCCACATGCTTAAGTTGTGCAGCGCCGAAAGCTTGAAAAATGAGGTGGACAACAATAATCAAGATTTCAAAGCCTATCTGCGAATGGACGTCATGAGGCGAATCTACCAGTATCTCCAATCTTCTATTCCAGAGGATGGTGATGTGAACAAGGAGCTGGAGACGGCATTTCTCCAGCTGGCTGAGACTCCATGCATTGTGTCTGATCTTGGACAGAAATTTGTGAAGCCAAAAATGGTTGCCATTGAGCTGTACGAGGAGGACCAAATTATTCCGTATCTCTACAAGGCACCGACGGAACTTGGGGAGTTTCGGAGTCTATTTCTCCGACTCGGCGCCAGTTCATCTGCCACTGCTGAGCAGTATGCCATGGTATTGAATTGCATTAGGCAGAAAACTGGAGATGAAAAACTACACCCAAACGAGCTGCGTATTGTACTAAAGGCAGTTGGCGGACTCTTCTCTGCCCTGATGAGACTGCAGACTGGAGCTGAAATGCGCATGAATGTTGATCAGCTCTATCTTCCTACAAATACGGGACATCTTCTAAGTGCAGCACAGATCATTTATAACAATGAGCCGGCCTGGACTGAGCGAGTCAAGAGCATTGGCCGGCCATTTCTTGTGAATCTCGCTGAGTGCAAACTCACGGCTGACACTTACAGAGACACTATCAAGTTTCTTCCGGAGGAGTTTCGTCCGGTGTTATTGTCGTCAGTTGTGAAGGAGGCACTCGACGAAACCATCAGCAACACCCGGGAAGTGCACGCTATTTCAGAGAAACTGCGTTACCAACTGAGTTCAAAGGCTTTTGCTCATGGGGTGGCTCGACTGATCAAGCATGAACATCGTCGATCAGGGCACAGGGTGAAACAGAACATATTGGAGAAGATGCAGCTTCTTTTGAAGAACGTTCAGGTTTATGGGGTCGATAGAGTTGTCACTTATCTTTTGTATGGTGGCAAGAAGGTTTTGAACAGCGAATCAGAAGGTGAATGCTTCGTCGATAGAAAGCCGTGCGAGAACGATGAGCCAGAGAGATGGGAGATCTATGTGAAGAAGACGTTGAAGTTGGACGAGGAGATGCAGGTGGCTGTGGCAGATGCTGTGAACCTGATAACCGGAGGACTGCTTAAGAATTCCGTGCACTACATCCAGCCAATGCTGTCTTGTCCACCGCATTCCATCTCCAAGGTCCTTGACCGACTGAAGGTGAGGCCAGACTACCATCACTCCTCCGACATTCTGAGCTCGGTTCTTCCGGCGTGCGGTTCCTTCATTCCGATGGAAGATCATCACCTTCTCAAGCAGGACATCGTAGCATTTGAGACGGGTGAGTATGTTGGCTATGAGCTGGATGACGAGCTTTCAAGCGAGGCAACGTTTATCTATGCAACAATCATAAAAAAGGTTTCGGGTGAAGACAAACATTCAGAAAAATACCCAGAAGTCAACGGAATTTCAAATGGCAATCATGGACTGTTTATGCAGAGGTATCTGATAAGCGTTGGCGATGATCATGACCCGGTTATCGTACCTTCAACCGATATTTACAAATTTGAGAGATTAGACAGATACATGTCTCAGTTGTCTATGAGCACAATGGAGAATTTATCTGGTTTGGGGTCTTCGTCTAAGACGCCAAAGACAGCGGAAGAGTTGTTCTATACGCAATCAAACGTATTTGAGCCTGTGAAGGATACTAATAGCACCTCAAAATCAGATGAAATATTATGCAATGGAGGTCAGACGGTGAATAATTCAAGCAATGCTTTGCAGAAATACACAGGTGGAAAATCTAGAGGAACATCAAAAAGAGAAAAGCAGAAACAAACAGCAGAGTTGATTGAGGAGGATTTAGCATACCAGAATTCACTCGATTCTGATGCGAGTTCGTCAGCTTCGGGGGAGATGATGCAGGACTTAAATGGGAAGGAAGGTCTGAGCGACCAGGAGGAAGCGGAAAGCGAGAGAGAAACCATGGAGCAGTTGATGAACGACATCAGTGACATGCTGGAGGAGACATGGCGATTGCCCGAACAGGAGAGGAAGAAGGTCATCAAGCGTCTTCTCTTGAAATGGCATCCCGACAAGAACCTTGATGATCAGGAAGTGGCCACAAGGATCACGCAACACATCTATGCAGAGGTTGAGCGATTAGAGCTTGGCCTTCCACGACCCAAGAGATTCGAGGAATTTCAGGGACAATTTGACTTTGACCCACGCAACCCATTCGCGAGCAGCACGACGTTTCAGCAGAACTTTTACAATGCTTATCAGTTTTTCTTTGAACAGCTGAATCGTCGTGCGAAAGAACACAAAGAACAAAGAGAACGCTATAAAGAGAACTTTTCACGAGAATATGGTGCTTCCAAATTCAACTACAACTGTGAGGTTCCTCCGACCTTTTCGAGCACGAATCCTCAACCGCCTCAGGCCAAGCGATTCTTTCGTCAAGCGCAGGAAGATTTGAAGGCAGCAGACAATGACTACAAGACTGATGAACCAGCTTTCGAATGGGTCTGCTTCAAGGCACATCAGGTAAAGTTTTGGACAATATTATCAATTAAGGTCACATGTTGATTGGTCTTATAGAAATGAATTTTGCTTTCAAATTCTGTGTATAGAATGAATATTGTCTGTGAAGTCATAGAAGTTAGGATCACTTGAATTTTACTTGTTCCTATACATTGAGGAGTGGGTAACACTCAGTTTGCGGTGAGAAGGGCGGGTTCGACCCTCGTCCGAGGCGTAAATCACTGTGTAAGGGACCTTGAGCAAGTCCTTTACGTACAATAGCTCTGCAGTACAACTGCAATTGCGCCATCGTGGCGTGTGTACTTCTGAGCAAAAGATGTTGGAAGAAGGGCAATATCAAATTTCAAGAATTTCAATTTCAATATTTTGATGTCTTTAGTCTTGCTTGAAGGGAAGTAGAAAACTTGAGAGCAGCACGACTGGGGTCAGTTGATTTTGGATTGACACTATTCATGCAGACTTTTTATCTTTTATACTAAGTGTTTTCTGTGCCTACTATGTTATGAGCTGAGGAATCACGTTGTCAGCATTTTCAGCTATTGAACTGTTGTAGTCTCATTGCCATTTTGCATCTTTACAACATATAGTCTGTGAATTTCCATACCATATGTACATACCCTTTCTTGTTTACTCTGATAGGCAGCAGAAAAGGCGTTGAAAGCGGCACAGTTTCACGTTGACGCAATATCCAGTCTGAGCCATGATCTCATTTGTTTGGCTGCTTCCCTTGAAGACATTGAGCTTCGTCGTCTTGCTCAGCAGCTTCAACGAATCGTCGGCAATTCAAACAAACTGTACAACCCAGATCCAATCGACTTTATTGTTATACCGCATGACGAGTACACAGAGGAGATGTCACGAGACGCGGTTGCCATTTCTCAGGACATTCTTGGACGAGTAAAAGAGATCATCGAATTCAAGGAGTAGTAATAGCTTCTAGGAAATTGGCCAAAATCAAATTTGTTGTGTTGGATTAGGTAATAACTTGTTTAATCTTCATTGTCTGAAATGTTGATTGCATTGTCGACAATCCTTTGCCGTTACATTGCTGAGTTTACAATGTGATATTCTGCTTTTGCCTTCTGGGTTCTTTCTGCTGAACAAGAAGAATGACCCAGGTTTTGTGATTATATGTTCTCATAAGTGGCAAAATGTTTTTAATTTGTTTTGAATCTGTAAAGCTTATTGTATTTAAGGCATTTATGTGACAGATGGACACTTTGCTGGGTTTTTTAAGGTGTTTGGTAAAGATTCAACTGACATGTTGACTTTTGTTTTGGACATTACATGAGACAATAATGTCCAGATTGAGATTCGTTCCGTCATTTGGAATTAGTACAGTATATTTCGGATAGAGGGCAGTGCATGACATTTTCATATTTAGTTAAGCACACTTTTCGCTTGTTGGCTTTCGATTTTCGAAGGATTTTCTCGTCTTGAGCATATGTGTGCTTTTTCATTTGGAGTGCTTTCAGTGTTGCAGGATGGACTTACATCATTCCTGTGTCTTAAGTGCCTGTGTCGCAAATACTGCAATCCATTTAGTCCTGTTTTAATGTACAGTTATGGTATCAAACATTTTTAGTGCTTCATATATAGTACAGTTCTTTACAAGACAATGCATCTACTACTGAGTATATGGCACCTGTATTCAGGCAGTGCAGATATTCAGGTAATCATTGTGTATCATATTAATAGAGGTACCTCACTGTACTGCATCAATATATTTCTTTTACACAAATGCCATTAACAGATGCATTGAACTGTTACCAACATTTAACTATTACAGTGTTTGCGCATTGCGTGAGCCATATTCGCTGGTGAAACTGCCTTATGCATAGTAATACTTTTAGATGTGTTGTAGTTGGTATGTAAGGTCGTGGTTGGCAGATGTGTAGTGCCTTGAACATTTGGTAAACGCTTCTGTGTCGATCTGCTGTTTGATATATGCTTAATTTGGTCGAGTTTTCCTGTTGTTCTCTGTCTTTTAACTGTTAAAATATTTGTCTGCATGATGACTGCTGCTTAGACGTTGAGGAGAAATGCGTGTGATTTGTGTCAGAGTTTTGCGTTTCATATGTTTACGATGATCTTTAGCCTTTAACAATTCTCAGACAGTTTCCCTCAGGTTGTCACTGTACTGTCTTTGTTTGAGTGAGTTGTGTTCTCTTCATATTTCTGAAAACAAAATGTCCATTTACTGTCAAAGAAACGTCATACGAAAACATGATATTTGATATAAATCACTTCATTGGGATAGCTGGTTTACTGTGCTATATTTCATCATGAAAGCAGGTTGAGTGTGGCCAGCCCTTTCCCTTGCCATCTGTGTATGTTCAGTTGAATTATAGTTGAATTGGTTAAGGATGCAAGCAAAGACGAACTCTTAAGAGAAATGTCTGCTCTCATGGTACCTGAACCCAGTCCAGCCCAGGTTAACCACTCTCAGCTACGTCTCAACTGTTAATGTGAATCACAGAAATAAATTATAATATTGTACATCATCATCATCAGGGTAAATAATACATTGCATGCATGTGTGATATATCATCATAATAAAATGATACCACTCTATGGAAGCAATAGCACTTATGTATGTATATTGTATAGTGCCTTATAAGGTACCTGTCAAAAGCACTGTAGATATGGCTGTCTAACGTAAGCTGACCATGGTACTTCAAAACTTTGGCAGGCCTGTGAGGATGCAGTACTTTGTAATGAAACATTGCAAGTATGGTCCTATGTAGCCTACATGGAGACATAGCAACTGAAGAAACCCGCTATCAACTTGCTCAAACCAAGCACATCTCTTTTCTGACCAAACTCTGTGCAGATTTCTTTGGACCATAAAGTGGTCTTTTTGTGATTGTAGAGTGGTTTAAACAAAGTGACCAATTGTGTAAACAAATGAATTTGACTGTTTCAAAAGGAATACTTGCAATGGTAGTTTAAGAACACGTTTGCAAACATATGTATTTTATGGTTGGGTCCATGATTTGGTTAGGCTGTTTGAGACAAGCATGTGTTTAATAATAGTTTATAAATCAAACTTCTGTTCATCTCTAGATGTCAGCCTTGCCGACACCCATATTGACACTTAGTTTGTTCAAAGCCTTCTTCCATGCTAGTCACACGAATACTCTTCGACCCAGAGTTTTTCTTAGCAATAGCATTATGTTGATGCTGTGTTTGATAGTGTTTTTGTTTTGCGGTATTTGCTCATTTTGCTTATAGTTTATCATTATGCCCATCTTATTAATGCTTGCTCAAGGACAACTTATGTGCCACCTGCCTTTTAAGCAAGGTATATGTATAGGTTAAATTGTCAGGTGTCTTGGACTATTTGCAAAACCTATGTATCTACCGATTCTCTCCGAACCAACTCTGACCTCTATCTAACCATCCTTTGGACAGCCCTCTGATTTGATGCAGCGCTCATGAATACGTTGGTACTTTGCACTTATCTTTCAAGTGGTGCTTTCGAGTTATGATTATAATTACTGAGAGACCAGCAATGTTGCTAAGAAGCAATAAATGACATCAGCCATAACATAGCATCCCAATACCTTCTCTAAATCAAAATGGATAATCTTAACCTCATCTCAAGCTAAGATGAATGGTCTTGCTTGCTCTGTTACCTGAATGGGTGAAAATCCCCTAAACCCACCTCTTAGAACATTGTGATATAGTTGAGTGATAGCTGCATGATGACTTTGCCAAGTACTTTGTTTGATATAAGGCTCCTTTGCCAGTGACTTGTCTTACAAATGGAAAGGCTTGTGTTGTTCTAGATAAAAGAACAGAAATAGTTTTGTTATTATATTTGATAGGAAATTTTGTTAGCTATCTACTTAGTGGACAGGCGAACTTTGTATTGTTCAACTTCAACACTTAATCTCTTGTTCAGGTATCTAGAATTTGTTAATGTTAGTTTTGCAGAGACTGTTTAAAACAGAATTTCTTGTTTAAATAGTCTGTAATGCTGAAATTTGTTTGTTGTTGTTTGTATAGCATTCTGAGATCAATATAAAATATTGTAAAATATACACTAATTACACCTAAGGTATTGATAACTGAAATTTGCCTGTTTTGCAGATATACTAGAAAATCCAAAAGTATAAAAAGGAGAAGGGACAAGTGAGCACTGTCTGGCTCACCTTCTCTGACAACTTTTTACAATTTCCTGTGTGCCAAAAATGTGAACAACCCTGTTTATTTTCATTCTACGTTTCTCGGGATTTTATGGCTCATCCAGTAATTATAATAACCGATCTAATATATACTATGATTCTCATTAGTCCAATATGGTTTGGCTTTCTGAAGACAATAGGCAACCATTGCTCGATGCATAATTTTATGGTCAACTCATCAGTGGGGCCACACAGATCAAACGAGGGCATGGTGAGCTTGGCCCATGAATCCTCCCTTAAGAGATCATTAACTGGTTGCATACATTGCGTATATATGTTGTTATTGTTGTTGTTCATAGTGTACATTTATCTGAAAGACCTTGATTAGTACAAGGTAGATTATGTACCCGTTGCCACAATTACCTTATTTAGTACAGCATCATGTCATCCTTGTAGGCATTAATTTCCATGACAAAGTTGAAAAGGTCATTCATACATTCTCATTTCCTGTGGCAGAATCTCACTGTGTTTGTTCCATTGGTCTTCATACTTAAAAAGCAGCAGAGTTACTAGTGTAACTGTAGTGCTTGTAATCGGGCAATATGACTCAATGTAAATCTGTTCAGGTTTGGTGTAAACTTTTCGTAGTTTTAAAACGAAATACGTTCAGATTTGTGTATTTTACAAGTAGTTACTGCATGTTTCCTCATGTCACAGTGGCATGTAACTTAATTTAATTGTTAAATTATTCATGTGTTTTCATCTTTTTTATTTAATTTGTCTATTATAGCAGTCTTATGAATGATAGTTTTATTTTTGTAGCAAAACATTTGTAAAATAAAGGAGAGGGTGACATTGTCTGGTTAAAAATTCTGTATTGGGTGTATTTGATATTGGGTCATGTAATATATTGGACAAGCTATTATGGTAGAGACAAGTTAGGTTGGTTTTGTTGATGAATAAAGCAGCGTTTGCAGAAAAACAGAATAGTTCTCTTCTTCAAATAAAGCAGTCAAAAACATCAAAACTACCAGCAGATGAATTTTATAACAAATTGGTCGAATATATTAAAATCCCATAATAACTTACACTCTGCATCAAATTTAATTGCAACGCAAGATACTGATACATGTACCCTCACTTACGATGTGCCTCTATCAACACGAGTTCTTAGAGTTCTTATAGACTGTGTGATCATAGAACGTGTACACATGACATCAACATTTCAATTAGACAACCTTTCCTCACAGGTTACAAGCCCTTACGTACACATGTGTGGCTAACAAGGCAACAGAATGTACAAATGACAAGTATCAGATTTCAGTTGGAATGTGCTTAAACGATCTTTTCTACATGTATATTCTGATTGTCAGTACAAATCCAGTTTCTGAGGTCACTGCCAAATTGACAGCTAGCTCTTCAGTGTCATTACTGTACCATAGGACTCATTCAATCATATTTACCCAACCTACCCTGACTCAGAGATTCTCTGAATGGCTGAATTGTACAAGGTAGATTATGTACTTGTTGCCACAATTACCTCATGACTGGTTATGATTTTTAGACCAAGGTGTAACTTGAAGCACCATCGATTAATGCCAAATGGTTTAATACAGGTTGGTAGATTCTAACAGAAGACATCAAACCAGTATCATGGTCAATATGGTTCGCCATGATTTGAATATTTGCCACACAGTGCATTCATCATCGGCAGAGAAGACAAACCCTTTTAGAATCATGGTTACTTCTCAGAACACAGCAATTCGCAAATAGTTGTTTGATCGTAACACAAATCCAGTCACAGTGGTATGAGAAAACTATTAATATAATTCACAGCAGAGTTTGGAATGTCACCAACCTTTAAAAACTCCAATGGCACCTTCTGATGATCTTCTAGATGAGATTAAAGTGTAAAAAAGGTACACAAAACTGAAATGAATCTGTGCCAGACTACCTCGGTTTTCTTTGTCACACTTTTTTGGCTAAGCACATACAAAGATTATTTCAAATTTCTGCTCCTTGTCATTAAACCTTTAATGACACCAGCATTATACATAGATTATGCCTTACGGTTTACTATGTGCTGGTTGTTAAAGGGTTAATGAAGATGATCATTTGAAAGAAATTAGTTTCCATGCAAATCCATGCAAATAAATGACATACAAAACATCAAACTAAAAAAAATAAAGCATTTCACATCATCGATTGGTTTGACACAGTCAATAAAGATGTATGCATGGTTAGTTACACAAGCAAATGATTCAGGCTATAAGTTATTAACTGCTGTAGGGCTACTGCAAGCAAGCCAAAACGAGAAAGCAGTTCTATCTATTGTGAAATGGTTGCACTTGACTTCTTCTTGTCTGATTGAAGGACTTCATCAGGAATTTTGACACCAGCAACAGTGTTGATCCCGCGTATGAGATCAGCAGCCTTTTCAGCGATCATGATCGTTGGTGCACTTGTATTTCCGCTCGGAACTTTTGGCATAACGGAAGCATCGACGACTCGTAGTCCTTCAACTCCAATCACCCTAACATACCAGAAATGACATAATGTATAACCTAAATAAATTGACAATATAATACTAAAAGCATATATAAACATATACATAAATATTTGTATATTCAAATACAATTATATATATATACATATATATGTATATGTATATATATATGCATAAATATATGCACATATACACAGTGCATATACATTTAAAAATAACTATATCCATTTATATACATATCTATATATATATATTTATAATTATATATTTAAGATAATTCTTTCTACATGCCATTGCAACTGAATGTTGGAACAGACTTTTTGGTCTTTCAGCTATTAAATGATAGCATGTTATTAAACCAAAATGTATAATGCCTGAATGATGAATTCAATTCACTTGGCTACCAATTCCAATCAATTCACATTCAACACAGAATGGATGAATCTTGGTCCTACTTGAGACTTGGATCAACCACAGCTGATGGGTCACTGAGTGCGCCCATCTTGCACGTGCTGGTGGCATGGTACCCGGTCAGTGTTTGGTGGCGCACAAAGTGTTCCAGGTATTCACTGCTGTAGATGGATCCTTGACGCTCGCCTGGCAAAGCCCGAGGACTGAGCTCTGCCCCATAGCGCTCGAAGACATCTGTATTCTGAAGCTGAAGCTGCAACTTCAAACCTTTAGAGATACCAATACAGAGTATCAAGATCAGATTGAAAATCACTATAAAATGATATCTGAGTAGTGAGTATTTATCTTTTAAAGGTGCTACATATTATCACATAAGATGCAAGGAAACTAAAGTTCCAGAAATGATTGAATAGTTGTATTTACAAAATCAAATTTAGCATAATTTCTTTAAGCGCTACCTGTAAATTCATATCAGACTAAATACATACTGCACCCCAGATTAACCGAATATGAATGCAGAATGAATAAATCAATCAAAAGATTGACATGAACATGTTAACTTGGCAACCCAAGCAACCTAATGAACATTAAAACTTGACTGATAATAATTTGGATAAGTTTTGATCAGCAAGTAAGATGAAATGGCTGACAAGAATGTTTAACCTTCAACAAGTACTCGAGCATCTTCGGATTTGTCCAAAAACTTGGGGTCAATTAAGGGTTCATCATCTGGATTTGAACTTTTGAGTCGAATCTTGCCAACACTGCGCGGGTGAAGCAGTAGAGTTGAGATGTACATTCCATGCTGTGTCCCTCCTTCGTGCTTGTAAAGTGATTCAAAGATCTAGCAAAATAAACATTCCAAGCTCTCGAACCGTTAAAGTTTAAATTTCTTGCCAAGTCTGAGTTTTATGAGTTTAATTTTGCATAGTTCTAGACCGAGTTTCTAATATTTAAAATGAGTCTCATTCTCCTGATTTTTAGATCGACAGTTCGCACAACTGTTATGACATTTTAGCTTTGCCTTAGTTTACTGTACGAAGTAGTAACTTGTATGCTCTAATATTAGCAGTATTTGTGCTTTTAGTTAGGTCGATTGTCCTTTTGTAGATAAAAATAATAGTATTTTGTGTTTTTACTTAGCTTGATTGTCGTTTTATAAATTAAGAAATCCAATTTTTGTTTCAAAGCAGAAAATCGGAGAGATTAAAACTCAGACCCATTGTTTTACTGAGTCCGAGTTTTGCCGTGTATTACGAAACTCGGCCAAGCCGAGTTTCCAAACAGAGTTTCAGTTCATAACTACACATTAGGTGCTTATTTAACAAGGTTTGAAAATGAAAAGAATAATCATTACTAAGTCTAAGGAATGATAAAATAATAATCATTTACTAAATAATCACGGCAAAGTATTCCTGGGATAATACAGACAGTTCAGTGGTAATCAACAACCTTTATTTACAAGTAGAACAGCTTTTCAAAAGGCAACAATTTCTTTGATACATCAGAATTTGTAAGCAGAACAACTATAGAGAGCCAGAACTAGACAACCCTCAGGTGAAAGAAACACCCTTATGACCTGTGAACTAACCTCATTCTTCATATTCCATGTCCTCTTGAAAAGGCCTCCAACCAGAGAATTACCAAGCTGAAGAAGAACATCTGGATACTGCTTTTCAGAAGGGGCGTAGCGCGTCCGAAGAAATGCCAATGCACCTTGGGCAACAGGTAGACCCAGATACCCTGTTATAACACCAAGACAACAATGAGTGAGTCGCACCACTGGTCTGTGGACTCAGACCAGTCTTAAAACGCCCAAGAGTAAGAGCTTGAAAGAATCTTTAAGCTATACAGATTGTTTACTCATTAGAAGCAGTACTTAAACTGACAATCGATTGATGCCTTGTCAGTATGATTATGGCACTATAAAAGATTAGACTAGATTGAAATAACTGTAACTAAAATGATTCAATTTACTTGCAATGATGGAGACCTATAACAACAAGCAAGAGTTAGGCTTAACCTTTTTCATAGACTAGATACTGCTGCATTTCTTTGCTCGAGCCAGATTCTTTGTACGCTCTCTCGACATCAACATTCGGAGGATTCTTGATCAGATACTCCAGGATGCACATTGGGTGGTCCTGGAAATTGTTTCCAACTGGTAGATTAGAAATAACTGGAATGTGAAGCTTTTCCAGGTGGTCCTTTGGTCCAATTCCCGACAACATAAGAATTCTTGGAGATTCAATGGCTCCAGCTGAAAGAATGACTTCCTTCTTGGCTTTGACAGTGAGTAGCTGACCCTGCTTGTTGATCTCAACACCTGTCACTTTTTGGTTTTCGATGATAATCTTAAACAGCAGATAGTTGTAACATAAAGAGTTAAAGACGTTACAGTATCATGCTATACGAAACAGTAAAACATCAAGATATTACGAAAGAATTAGGGTTTTGTTAAGCATAAGGCTACTTATAAATAAAACATGTTAACTAATTATCAAAGAAACCTCCAAGAATGTTCATAACAAAAACAGTCTCACAAGGAAAGCATCGGTCTCCACTTGAGGTCCTAACGCTACTAGATTGGGTTCTGAGCTCGGCTCATTGGGCGAGTCCCTAAATTCACCTCTGTCTCTGACTGCATGCACAGTGTGTTGCGCTGGTTACTTGTGGCTCAACGGACCTCATATCATATTGCTGCTTTGGTTTCACGCTGCATCTTTTGCTGTGCTCCACCTTACCTGATATCTACTGCCCACTGTTGTAGCATGTCAAGTACTTTGCTTTGCAACAAGGGGTGAACTCTCTAGTTGCGTGAACTTGCTTGTCTGCCAGACAATGGCAAGCTTTCTCGGTTGCAGGTCCCTCCCTCTGGAATGACATCCCGTCTGACCAATCGAATCGAGTTTTATTAATCACTCAAGTCTTTTCTTTGGCTGTGGTTTGGAGCACTCCTGAGCAGGTTTCTTGAAGGGTACTATATAAGTGCCCAGAATAAATGAATGAATGAAAAGATGAAACATTGAAAAAATGTCAAAACAGTCATTTTTGCTCTCTTGAAACAGCCCAATATTTCTCTTGGTTTAAACCATATTAGCTCAGTCATCTGTTAATCCATTACAGACTAAGTGCCTTAGGTGTAGAAGAGCAAAATGTTGGAAAGACAATAGAGTAATGAAATAAACATTGTTATGGCCACCAAACACCATCAAAGTTCAAGAAGGCCAATATTATTTAGATTTTTAAACATCTACATATCATCTAACAGCCCATTTGATTAGTCAGCACTAGGTCTGTTCTGTCAGGATACAGAGTCTGTGAGCTCAAGAAAGTCCACAAAACTGGTCGTTTTAACTGGTATTTCACCCATGGATGTGCTCGCACAGATGATGGAACAATTGAGCATAACTCATTAGTGCTGGGTGATAGCGGATGTAATTTGTGCTAGCCTCATAAGTGGGCTGAGTTGGTAAGTTGAGACTGGTGGGTTCCAAACTGTTCCCTGTGTGGGCCATAAACTGTTTCTCTTTACAGCACAGTGCGGCAATGGCAGTTTTTCGTGTCGAGTAATGTCATCTGTCATGGCAGTTCCGTTTGCAATGTGATGTCGTTTGTCGTGCCAGCTTGATCCTAAACTGTCTACAACTACTAGAAACTGGGCAGCCGTTTAAATTCTGGTGCAGCAACATATTTTATGAAACCAGTGAAATATACAAACAGCCATCTGTTATTGAAATAACTTACCCTCCTGACGTTTGACTGAATTGCTACACTGAGATTTGGTCTTGCCATTGCTGGCATCAGATAACCATCCGTTGTGCTCCAACGCGTCCCTTCATGAATGTATCCCTGGCCATTGCTAAAACCTACATAAATGAAGCACAGCTTTTAACAGAATACTGAGTCAGACAGAGACAACCTACACACATGACTTTGTTTAGTGGATTGCTTAGTACTACTATTGTGCCTATAACTATACAAAGCTTGGAACGCACTCACATGGTTACCCCAGTTAGCAATTTCACTTTCATCAAATACAATTTTAATGAAGCTGTACATATTCTGCTAATACTGAAAATACCTTATACACTAGGAAAAGCAACTTACGTTGTAAATGCTGAAAAAAAACATTAAATTTAAAAAAAATGTCCAATTGAAATTAAAATTTAAATAATTTAAGCAATAGACAGTAAATGAAAAGTTTGAGTCTACCAAGTTGATCTGGCCCATTGACATCCAAGATGTTGTATCCAAGTTCTCGACCACCCTCAAGAAAAGCTTCAACCAGTGGAGTCCTTGCAAGGTCCATGATTTTCATTGGCCCACCTCTCCCATGGTAGCCTACAATTTTAAACAGACCATAGACTTGAGCTGAACAAACAACAGCATAATAGAACAAAACAATAGCGTAATAGAACAAAACAAGGCCACATGTCTACAAAGACAATGAGTATTAATAATGCCTAATACCTTAAGAAAAGTTAAACTGAGCTCCCAATATCTTTTGCATCTCTTTTTAATTAAAATAAATACTTTCTTCTCTATCTTCTGCAATCAGGTCTGTCCTATGGGTAAGGATTAATCATAATAATAACAACACCAACAGCATAATTATTATAATTTTAATTTTTTCACACTGAGGTACTTTGTTCCCTATGAACTTAGAGATTGTTATTGAAATAGTTGTCTGGAGGGTCAGGCCTCGTCTTCAGGGGTCGAAGGCAAAGTGCCATTAAAAGCAACCAGATTGTAGCGCTGAATGCAGAAAGACAGATGCTTATAAAGAAAAGGTTTGTGCCTGTCGCCATCTATTAGAGAAGAGTGGTTGCCAATTTCACCAATGAAATCTGCAGCCAAATTATAATAATTATTATAATGATACATTTTAAAAATTCAATTGAAGCTGATATGCCAGAGTATGATTATATTAGCAAAAGATGATAGCCACTTTAACAAAAAACCAATTTAACCATGACAGCCTGCCACCCATCTGTACTAATATTCATTTTATCAACATCAGCTAGCAAATGAAAGGATTAGTGAAGGATTGACTCAGATCTCACTTATAAAACTTATGCAGCAGAAAATCATGTCAGTAACCTGATTTGATGTATTCTTCATTGGCATTGTCTTCACTCTTCATGATATATGGTAAGACATCACGATAGCTCCATCCCTCACAACCCAGTTCTGCCCATTCATCAAAGTCGTGACGACTTCCTCGTGTGTACGACATATAATTTATGACCCCAGTCCCTCCAGGGCCACGACCACGCGGATAATTCATTCTCTGATAACAAAGAACAGTCAAAATCTATAATACAGTTCACTGTGGTCATTCTGTTTCAGACTCAAAGCTCATCTTTCCAGCTGCTACTCGCTTCTTATGGGCTCCCCTAACAACTTCTTTCCCCCTTCATTCGGCCCAGTTAAGCCCATAGTCTGACACCATCACTTTGCACATATCTCTTCACAATTATATGCCTGAAGTCTTACACTGTCTTCGTATCACTGTGCATATCCACTACAAAATCTTCTTTATAGTTTCAAAAGTCCACCTAGACATCTTTCCCACAAGATATCTTTCCGACAATTTGTGAAAGTCATTATCTGCAACTTCCTCTCGTTCCTTGTGCTCTGCTGACCATCTTGATCTTTTGTTCCTAGGTCTAGGATTGCAATGACCCAACACACTTGCTGGTGTGGGTCTGTCAACATGAAATGACCTCCCTCACTCACTACATATGGCTAAACTAATGACTGGCTTCTTTCTCACTCATTAAAGGCATTTCGTTTTCCACAGAGTTTCCGTGCTGAGAGTGCCTCTGAATGGCTATTCTGCGAGAGGCAGCATACAAATCTAATTATATGATACATATAAATCTAAAGATACGATACGACTTACTCGATCAACCATGCTGCGACAGGCTCTCTCCTGAGGAACCGTTTTGTATGCATGATCAAACTCTGACAACTGTAGGTCTGAGACTGATAGCGGAATGTTGACATTGGCGTCCTTACCATCACCGCCACCAGACTCAAGTAAGAGGACATTGGTCGAATTGTCCTCAGTGAGTCGACTTGCAAGCACATTTCCAGCAGCTCCTGCTCCAACTGACACAGGAAAAATGGCATTTGCACAGTCAAATTTAGATCACTCGTTTTGCAAAACTTGCTCACAGCAAGTCTTCAGCAGATTATACATATAAGACCATCATATTGACTGCCAAATCTAGGTAGGTTTACAAAATCGAATCAACTGCCAAATCAAGGTAGGTTAAGATCATTAAATTTTCATATCATGTTTGTCAAATTACTACCAAGCAAATGTCAGAATACAGAGAGTTGCCAATTTAAGTCCTGCAGAGGGAAGTGCATTTGGGCAGGCTAATAAGCTGGTTCCCGCGACTTAGCTTTTGTGGGCATTGTAGAAATGTTGAGATTATGATAATGATTACGAGGTGACCTAATATAAATGTATAACTGCACACAGTTCTCCACTTCATTATGCGTAGTTGCAGGTTCCAAAACTGAGAAAAATAATGGTATTTGAACTCTCTCTCTCCGAAAGCAATTAGGTACTTTGCTGAAATTGTATTGTTCCGGACATATCTGTTTGTGTCAGGTGAGGAAAGATCATTTTAGCAAACAGTCTAATACATGTCCTTATACATACATCATGCAGGGTATGAAGTTCTTTTTATCCTTTTTTGGGAGGATGAACGGATGGGGAATATGCGCAGATGATGCTGTGATGAAGCCAGGCACTGTAATGCTTTTGAATTATGTTTGGAAATAGTACAAATCAATATGGCAAGAAATAAAAATCTGAATCACAATTTTAATACTTGAAAGTCAGTTTTAGCACCTTCTAGGTGTCTAAAATGTGCTTTAAACAAGATTAGGTTCATCATATTTGCACACACAGATTTGTTTTTTTTTCGCAATAAAACAACATATTTCTTTAAGGAACACTGAACCAGAAACCAAAAGGACTGACTACATTCAACATTCTAGTGGAAAAGAAATTATTGCTCTGACCTAATGTGCCATTGATCGATGCTGCAAATAATTGTGTCGAGATCATCTAATTACATTTCACAAACGATCTTTATCACCTCTTACCAATGACATAGTCATATGCTTCCTTGAGGACATCAACGACCTTGGAATATCTTGGAACTTTCTCCTTTACAGCAGTTGACAAAATCTTATGAAACATCGTGGACTCTGGGCAGGATCAGCTCCAGGACGACGACCACCAATCGATCCTAAATTTTTTTAAATATATTTTGATCATATCGAGCAAATTTCATGAGCAGCAAAATGTGTTTCCTCCTTTCTGTTATAAATTGCATTTTATTGGTCACTAGTACACAAAATGACATTCTGCCAGCTTCAGAAGATGAGGTAAAATCGCATTGGGTGTCGTAGTACGAATTTAATTAAGAATCCAGCTTGCAACTATTTGCACACCGTCCCTCACCTTGACGCTTCACGCATCAATTAACACCACGAACACCATATTTTTGTCATAGCGCTTTTCTCACTCGATGCGATTTTCCCATTGCCTGTGAACAGCATTGCCAGCCGCTGCCAGTTAGACTTTTATGTTGATTGTGCTTGTTTCGTCCCATTCCAAATTGTGCCTCCTATGTTTTTCTCCGACAATTACAAACTTCACAGTTCTCTAACCTCAAACCTCAAAACTCTATCTTTATACTACGCGACATTATGCTGCCACAATGCAGAACATAACTGTCCTCATATTTAGGTCACGTCATCTCCGCTCAAGTCCTTCAGTCGCTTCGCTTCAGTTGGAAAACTCGCAACAGAGCCAAAAATACATCAAAAAGTAAAAACTTTGTGCACTTGCTCTATGTCGCAAAAAGCACGGAAAGTCGCTACATAAATTGCAAAACCGATATCAAAGTTAAGGAGTTTAGAGAGCATAACAAACTCACTATCCGAAATATAGTTAAACACAAGGCCTTCGTTGACTGTAGCCAAAAGCAGCAACTTAGCTCAAGCCTATGTACAGTCATTGACTCGTTTAGGTAATGGACTCCTTTACGTAAGTAAATGACCTCGTGGCCAAACGATATGCTTGGTTAGGTTTTGTAGTTAGTTATTAGGCATTTCTATTAATGTGCACATCTCTACATTGGCTTACATAGGCCTACATGCACATACATTCATACATACATTCATACATAAATTCATACATACATACATGCATACATACAAACATACATACATACTTGCATGCATACATATATATATAGGCCTACAGAGACCTACATACATACATACATACATACATACATACATACATACATACATACATACACAAACGCATGCATGCATGCATACATACATACATACATACATACATGCATACATACATACATACATACATACATACATACATACACACACATACATACATATATACATACTTACATACATACACACATACCCACATATACATACATACATACATACACACATACCTACTTACATGCATAAACACATACATATATACACACATACATATATACATACATTTATACTTAGCCTACAAACATACATAAAATATGTATGCATACATGCATAGGTCCTACACACATGCATATATGCACACGTACATATACACACACATGCATGCACGGAGGTGATGAAGCAGTGGTAACACTTGTGTGAACAGAGGAAGAAGCAGGAAGAAGCAGGAAGAAACAGAATCGATTCCTGCTAGCCCGTAAAGTCGAGTCAGCCTTCCATTCAAGAGAATGGTGTCATTGGCAACATGAGTAGTATAAGAGCCGTATACGCCTTGCATGGCTGCCATACTGTTAAATTCTGTTAAGCATGTTATATACCGTCTGTTAATGCTGTGTCGTGTAATCTTACTGCGTAGGCCTACTTTTAATAATATAGAATATACTTATATTATCATGAATGGGCCTACATGCACTTATATATAGCACTTATATATAGTTTGCATCCTAATTCGTTTATTGCTATTCCGGTTTCACGTACAATACTATTCAGAGGGCGTTCGTGCAGACGCGTGCAACATGAAATGAGGTCAGCGAGCGAGGATGTTGACAGATGCTTGTAGAACCAGAGCACGGTTTGATAGGTGATCTTGACGTTTAGGATAGCATTTTAATAGGATACATTTAAGATATGTAAATGTATACGTTTATATAGCAACAGTATGGCAGCGATCCTGTTTATTTTCCCCAAATTTATTGGGTTAAATTATGCTCGTCTGCATAAGGTCCGGTAGGCTACGCGGGCCATGCTGGTACGAGATTAATAAATGGATAAATCTTCTGCGGCTTTAACTTCGGAAGAGCGCTGATATACGGATTATACATCGTGAGGATCGCTCGGGGTTAGGGTTAGAGTAGTTCTTAGACATACAAAAAGCTTTCGGCCGCAGAAGTAATTTTTCTGTTCGGTTTTAGGCCGAACTATCGGCCGCAGAAGCTCCACGTTTAATAAATATTAAACGAGATTCAAATCTGCGAAACATGCACACGCTAGGTTGACCTATACAAACCGGCATCCTTGCGCACGAAGACCTTTAAATGCGCTTTTACCAATGTCATAGCTAGCTAGCTAGCCAGGCCGGTGAAGACAGTTGTAAACTCGAGTGAGCAAACAACATTATTGTCAGCAAACAATACCAGTTACTGAAGTGAGCCAACAATGCAGGGTTTATTGGGGCCGCATAGATGTGTCCATACTATTTTAGTTTCAAGGCGACTGCTTTGGTCTATTAAGCCTAATTCACCAGCTGCAGAGGTCTGACTTATAATAGACCACCTCTTCTTCTAGTTCTCTGCCTCTTCAGCAGTTCATGTTAGACGGTGCCACTCCTCTCGCTGTTGAGCCTCTTCTTTAAGCTTTCCATGTCCATCTGTCATCCAGTTAAGCATCATTTACCTTGGTCTTCCACTTGTCTGCCTCCCCTTCATTTTTGTTTCTATGACTCTTCTTAATAATCAGTCTCATCTCAGCGTGTGCCCAATTCATTTGTTAAAACTCATTCTTATTGTGTGTATCAGGGTTCTTTCTTCATATGAGCACTAATTAATATTAATTAATCAAATTATGTGGCACCTATGTTCAGTAATATCCAATGCAGCAATGTATGGTCATTCCAGAAAACGCAGATTGGACAACCACTGGATGGGTGAGCGATCAAATTAAAGACCGACGTGGGCACTTCAAGCAGATAAATTTAAAGGCAGAGCTGTTTAAAATGTGATAAAACCATTCACAAATTCTCTACTCCCAATTACAGACTAATGGCACAGTCCCTTCATACTAGAACAATTATATTGAGAATTGCTGTACAAACAGTACAATCATCTAGTCCTCAGATGTTGAAAGACCGTCATTGCATTCGTAGAAATTCCTGATGACTCTATTAGTCCTTTTTTCCCTTGTGGAGTTATTAAAGTTGTCCGTTTGTGATTCCTTATTTCGCTTCAGATTATTTTCTTTCCTGTGAAAATTAGGCTATATAATGCATCTATATAATGCCACCTCTGCTTGAGGACGATTTAGCAAATGAGAATTAAGCATAGCATTAGTTTTATCACTAGTTGAATTGAATTATTTTTATTTGATGTTGAATCTGAACTGGATACTGTCGAATAAGATGAAAAATTGGTCATACAAATCAAGTTCTTTGGGTCACTGAGGGCTACAGTTCAGTTGTCAAACAGGAATCTTATTATCCAAGTAGAAGAATGGCAAGTAAGATGGCTGTATACTGAATATGCTTCTGATGTTGCCCTGCTTCAAATTGACAACTGATAATATTAAATAACGAGGTTATACTCTCCACGGGTAAAGCATAACGTGGACTCTGAAAAGATAATTATATGTTGATTCTTCTTCATGAATATAATGAACTATGTTGGAGAGCTATTAATTCCACTGTCACAATTATCTGCTCGCAGATCTCTCTGTGTTGCAACCCGGGTAATATGGCCGATTCTCTTTTGCATAACATTGCCACAATGCAACAGGGATATGGAAGCTTCAGTGATTGGCCCCTCATTCTAGAAGAGTTGTGTTCAATGCCTCCATCTAACAAGCAATTTGAAGACTGAAGACCATTCACTTGATTGTCATTTGTGTAGTCCGGTCAGGAGCATGGTTTCTGTTCGGCCGAGGTTGAGCTGGGAGCGCTTCTGAGTAGGCAAACTTGAAGGGGTGCTATATAAAATTACTGTAATAATAATAATAATAATGGTGAAAGGTTTGTGGACTACAGTAATAGAACAGGGTATTTCCTCAGTAGTTCCACTTTACATTAACTCTTATTAACTTTACTTTACATTAACTTTACATTAATTCTGACAAGCTGCATTGGTTTCCCATACATTTTAGTACATGCTAGTCATTGATTAGCTAATTAACCATCAACAATGCAACAAAGCTTCATAATAATTTCTAAGTTTTTATATTTCGTATAACTTCTAAAACCAGAAAGTAATTCTTAGCAGCTTCAGACATCTCGAATATGCAAAAGGAACAATGTTAAAAGCATTACATTTTCTAGATAGGCAACAATAAGATGTAAACATGGACCAGTTTGTGATGAGTGCATCATTTTCAAATGTTCAGATGGTTGTCAGTTAAACATTCAAGCAATTCAAGTTCATCTTGCATACCTATGCCAGAGTTATTTTAGCAAATCTAAAAGATACTTAATACCAATACTGATGAAAAAACAGGACGTCGTGTTTTTACAATTTCGGTTAAGCAAAACTGAAAAAATATTCAGCCATTGTCAGACATGCATAAAATAATATAAAATCAGATTTGTGTATATTAGCCTTTTTGATTTTGACTGGCAGACATGTGGGCTTAAATTAGAAAATTATTCTGCAAACCAACTAACAGGCTTGGAAAAGATCTTGCAGATGTGTTTTCCAAAACTTGTATAACTGAGAGCCAAAAATTAAAACTTATAGCAGAAACAGTTACGTAATAAATGAAAAGTTAAAACATAACCACAATATTGTCAAAAATTTGTATATTGAAAAAGAAAGCTGAAAGAAAAGCAAGTAAATTTTAAAGTTAGATATCAGTAAACTGAGAATTGCCAGTCATTAAATTAAGTTATATAAAAACTGATCAGTATACAAATATATCAAAGAAAAACATGCCTCACAATAAACAATATAATTACTAATTAGTGTCCATACAACTATCCATTATAAATGATACAATCTGAGTATAATTAATATTATTTTCAAGCATTATAGATTGCCAGAGATATCACATTTAATTTTAAAGCATGGCAGAAAAAATTACACTGATTTTTGAAGTTATTTTTATTAAAAGCATTGAATAATTTATAAACATTTTCTTGCATGAAAACAATAACTAAATTAAAATCAAAAATGAAATTGATAAAAAAGTCAGTTATATACGAACACCACTAGTACCATTTCAATCTTAGTACTTCAAAAATGCATTACTTCACCAAGTCAGCTGTTCATGACAAAACTTCAGAAGCATTTGCATCAGGATTTGATTATCCCACCACAACAAACGCGTGCACAATAAACCTTGAAGAAAAATCTCATGTTCTAATTGCATCTGTCCATAAGCCTCATAAAATTGAGCCCTTGTCTGCTTTTATTCATCTGTGTTTCATGTTCAGCGGATGTTTCATGAAATCTTGTGTCTGGACAAGTATCCAGATGAACTTTTCTTGCAAACTATTCATTTAAGGTGGAATAACAAAACTAGAATTGGAATATAAAAATTCAAGAAAAATTCCAACATAAGGAGAACAATTTAATTTCTAATGGACAGTTGGGAATGAGTCTCAAGCTGCTGATTGCATTTAATTTCAGCAAATTAGTTTACAATTTTTAAATTATTTATAGCAATATATGTAATTTCTTCATACAGCAAACAAACTCATAAACAGACTAGTAGTAGTTTAACAGTGTTTTTATTTAAATGGACCTATAAAACCATAGCCACCACATCTCTCTCTCTCTCTCTCTTGTTTAAAATTATTTACCAAGACTTTGGATATTAGTAAGCTATAAAAGAGATTTCAGAGACATCTCTCTCTTGTTTAAAATTATTTACCAAGAATTTGGATATTAGTAAGCTATATAAGAGATTTCAGAGACAGTTCACACCTGAAGGCATCTTAACTCAACAAATCTCATCTATTTACATTACTTTTCTGTTACTTTTGTATGATATCCTGCTAAAAGATTAACAAGTACAATATATGTAAAAATGTGAATATGCAGTAATAACAGTGCAGTAATGCTATAAATGACTTCAGTTAACCAGATATACAAACTGTTGGTGAGTAGCAGATAGACATAGCCTACTAATAGTTACAACAAACGGTTACACCAGATTTCAATATACCTCAGAACTGGTATACAGATCTCCTAAAACTGTAGAAAAAAAACAAGAAAAACTCTGTCAAATCTAAACGGTTAACACCACACAAATTTTCCATGCAGGTTTTAAAGAAATTTACTCGTTTGCAGGTTGATTAAAAGAAAAGTCTGCCTGTGATGAACAAGTGAGGAAAGGAAATGGTTTACAGACAGCTGACAATGTTGAAGCACATCATGGCCTTTCCTGCTCCTCCAAGGCAGAATTTGTTGCCTTGGACATCACACACGGATCTCTTACTCATTGCTAAAAATAAACAAAATAACATTTATTGACATTTAAAATTAAAATAATTATATCAGGAAAGGTAGACCAGGTAGATACACTAAGGCAAAGTAAGGAAATGTATGTTCAATGTTATTACGAGGAGGGTAGATAGACGAGATAAACTAAGTAAAGAAAGGGTCATGACAAGTAGGTGAGGTAGACTAGATAACCCAAGGTTTGATAAGGGAGGATTCATTCCATAACAAGTAGGTGAAATAGACCAGATAACTGTACTTCATTGAGGAAAGATTCATTCAAAGTAACATCAACCAAAAAGACAATTTTACAACCTTTCTCATGTATGTATGCACACTCACATGAATGAATCAAGGAACTTAGCATAGCACTCTTTGACTACCTGACTTAAGTCAACAAGTATGTTTTAAAAATTTAACGATGAGCTGCTAAATTTTTCCAGTTACCAAAAATAGATGCACATTTTGTAAAATAAAAAATAGAGCAGTCCCCTCAGATAGCCCTGGGAAGTTGCCACAAGTATGAAGTGTTGGCAACTTCACTTTCTCAGCTAATTAATTATATCAGGAAAGGTAGACCAGGTAGATACGCTAAAGTAAAGACGTTAAGACAGTTAATTGTCAGTCCATCCAGTTACGAGCAAAGCCACTCTAATGAGAGGCCCATAGCTTTAAATTAGATGCTAAGTCCAAACCACAGGATGCTGTAATACACAGCATCAAACGCCATGCTCGTGTCCAGGAGTCCGAGCAGTGCGAGGTGTTTGATATCAATCGCATCAACAGACATCAGAGATAAGTATCACAAGAACAAGTACCAGTATCTGTCAAATGGTCATCATCATTATCACCTATAGATGTCATTGATTAAAAGAATCAATCACAGCACCTTTGTCATTATGACCACTTGTTTCATTAATCCCAAATGTAACAATGAACACTAACTCAACAGTTTCTTGATATTTAACTGCAGCAACATCAGTGTAAAGCTTGCAATCTAGCCAACATGCTACTCACCAACAGGTTCTCCCATCTTGATGAGACGGTATGTGTCCATTTTACCACATTCCTCTTTAATGTAGATGCCAAATGGCATCAGATCCTGGATCGGTGGAGTGATTGCGCGATAGTTTTCCTGAACCACTTCTGCATCTGGTATGTAGTATCCAGTCTGCAAATTAAACCATCAAAGGTAAAAAAATAATAAAATAAGCATCTACCGTAAACTCCTGGCATCAAGATTTACGTAATTTAAGGATATGCAAGATCTAATATAACCATATGTGTTAGGTAAGGCAGTTCCTCATTTTCCCAACAAACACCATTATCAGGTATAGAAATGCATGGACAAATTGTGGCCTCATTGGACAACGGCTTTACATCGATGCCTGAAAGTGGAGACGAAGGGTGAGAAACTGAGAAAGGAAGTGGACAGAACAATGTGTGAAAGCAGTTCACTAAACATATTGTCAAACAGGTAGCAATCCAAAATGCCAAAACCATCGACACATGCATCTTGTACACTGGAAGGGTGATGTATGCTGTACAGCAATGACCATATCAACTTATTTAAGCAAGAAAATCATAAATCATCTCTCGATATCATTGTCATATCTGTTACAGATATGCAATTCAATTGTTACATATTAGAATTGAAATAATAGGCACAAAACCCACAGAAAGGACAGGAGTCCCACATAAGTTCGTAGCAAACCAGAAACAGAATTAGGTACAGCACGTGCACACCCTGCAAAGAAATATTGGTAGCAAAATCAATTGATAAGCATGTCCAACTAAACTAATAATTTGCTTAAAAGCTCAAAGACATATAATATCACTCCAAACTCACATATATTTTCAGAGGTAAATTAAGGATGTCATATATCTAATTTCTTAATTGTTTCATATATTTCGCTGAACAAAAGTGTACATATACTGTTACCCTCAGCTTGTTGAGAAGGTCCAGGAAATCGCGTGGGGGCAGAACAAGAGTGCGATCAAGGTTCATGACAAAGCAGTGGCCCTGCTCCTTGTCGATGATAGCTGTCATATTCTACAAAAGGTTCAAGTTTATATAGCAACTATGGTTGAGTTTCCACACACAAATACACAACATACTACAAGACATATTAATTATTAAGTCTGAAGGGGTATACCCACAGGCCAATCTGAAATTTTGTGAAGTAAGTTAACTGGCAAAATAGATTGTTTTCAGACAGTTCAAAGCTGAAATCTGTGAGTATTAAAAAATATAAAAACACAACATCTTAGGATAGTTGACCATAGAAATTATTTTTGCATGTTGAGAGTAAGATATGTTTATGATGAACAATAATTAACTTTTAAAGTTAAATTTCTATCACAATAACATAGGATCAATGTGAATAGTCTATGTTAACAGATCAATTTCTGAGTGCAGTTAAAGAATTTCTCTAAGGAAAGGTCCAATAATAGTCAATTATAAAAGATCATATTAAATTGAGTCTCCCATCATTTCATTGGTGTCTTTCATGCACTTATTACTGAAGGTCAGTTGATTTCATATCTTTAAATATCTAAAAAATAAATTTAACCCATTTTTGAATTCCATACAAATTTAGCCTTTGTTCATGCCCTGACCAGATATTTTTAGGTAAGTTCCATTTTGCCTCTAAGCAAAAATGTATATCTCATCAGCCACTGAAACAAGCGTTAGTGGAAACATGAAACTTGTTTTGAAATTAATTTTGATGAATCCCATATCATTTTACTGTATAGTATGTGCCTGCATTTTGTAGATATGACACGCGATGCTTTGGTAAACATGTCTATTGTCTTATCACATCAGCTTTCACCATTCTGCCAATGTTTTTAACGAATACTAGGGCATAACCGAGTATACAATTTCCATCGAGTATTTGGATGCACTATTTGCTGGATCCGGAACGAACTAAATGGTAGTGACAACTCTGGCCCGAGGGAAAATCCTAAAATTTGTGACTTTCATCACTTTGGCCATTTCACGTAATGAATAATTATCAGAATAAATGTTTGTGCCTTTAATAACTACTAATAAGGCTTAAAAAATTTTATTTTCTTATTCAGATTGTTGAATGTTCCAAAAAATTATTCAATTACATTTATTTTATTTTTAACTGTTTGTGTGTGTAATATTAGCCAAGGTGAATACTTCCGAATATTCCCGAAAAACGGGATATTCGGCCAAGGCGAATGTCCGAGGCGATTTCTGGTTATGCACTTACGAATATACAGTGTACATCGCTTGAGACAAAAGATAGGGTACCAGAGTATCCCCTTCATCCTAACCAAATTAGGTATTAAAGGTAAATATAAATGCCATATATGTAAAAAATACAAGTCTGCTAGAAATGTATTTTGGCTACATGGGGCTCACCAGCAGCAAGTGACACATATAAACGTACAATATTTATAGCGAGTTGCTAGCTGGAATCAATAGTACACAGTTAAGATAATCCACTTAAAAATTGTCAGTAAAGATATTAAATAAAACACCGTTTTAGAATATTACACGTCACAAGAAATAATTTCGAACTGTAAAAATTGTAAGTAGCAATTTGTAGAGATCGTGACGCATACCTCAGCTTTTTCGATTTATTGTTATTCAGTGAATACATGGAAGTGAAAGTTAATAAAGACTATAAATTCATATGTTGAACCACACGCTACAAACTAATTGGCAGTATTAACTCAGCATCAATTATTCTTTCTCCACTGCCTCTTATGTCGTTTTCTTTTAGTTAAACTGTTTCATTTCATCTATGGAGTTATACATCTATCTGTTACTTGTCTGGCTGACTCAACAAATTTCTGTGAAATTGCTGTGTATCATTATATTGCTCTAGCACACATGTAATTTAGTTTTCATAGAGAATTTACACCTCTAGAAAAAGATTTTAAGTTAACTAGTGTTTAGGCAACAGCATTTAGATGAATTGATATATAATGACCAAAAGACAAAGCGTGGTTCATCTATACATCTATTAGTCACTAATTATATCTCATCTGCCCATTGGAAAAGTGGTCCAATTAAATAACATAGGCAAATTCTACTTCCTTGGTCTACATAAGCTTCATCATGATAATTATGATATACATGGTCTTGTGCACCATCTTGTATTATTATTATCATCATTATTATCATCATCATCATTATATGATGATTTATAAATCACAAGTTAATACAACTAAATGCACTGCAATGGAAGTAATGATGGTTAACAGTCTCTCACCATCAATAATCCAATTCTACAACTGTCAGGGCTCTATGTAATTACTCAAGCGATGACACTCTATCAAAACTATGAAGTAAAACTATAGTAGGCATACACAAAGTGCAAAACTGAAATCTTTCCAAAGATCATCCGCTTTCAGGTCTAACATACTTGTCACTATTCCACAAGTGTATGAATAACCAATGGCAAAATATTAGCTCATTAATATGTCTGACAGTGAATTTATTTATGTATGATGAATGCTGGTTTTCTACCTTCCAGTGGCTTCAGTGGGCACGCGTATACTGCTGCAATATGTGCTCTCGACCCACACAGAAGGTTTTGTAAAGTTATAATTCTGCGCTTGTGACATGCAAAGGGTTTTAAATATACATATATAAGTTATAAATGAACATATATAAATAATACATTAAGTCTTGTTACCATGTTGAAGTCATGGAGTATTGTTGCCTTTCTTGTGTCTCCAATTGCTGGCACAACGATCTTCTCAAAGTCATCATCGATCTCAACTTGTTGCTCAAATTCCCCACTGCCAGATACTAGGGCATCCCCAGAACCATCTGTATTCTGGTAACTGTGATAGCGTACCCCGCACCGACCTTGATACAGCTGTACAGTAACAAGTGAACACCTTTATTACACCAAAGAGGCATAAGCAACAAGAGAGAATGAACAAATGTGAACAACAGCAATAACATCCAACCTAACAGTTGTTAAAACTTTATAGTTGTATCATATTCTGCTTATATATTTATATCTATTCAGAGGTACTCTCAACATGGAACCCTGGGGAAGGAAACAAATCCAGAGAGTAAGAAACCAATGGAGAGAAGAAGCCAGTTTCTTGTGAATGTCTATGCTGATGTCTGATCACCTCTACTGATGCACCTATCTGCAGTACAATAGCTAGTGAGAAGGTGCAAGTATTCAATACCTGAATGCATAAATATTTTAATTATCACAACTAAAATTCTGCTTCTCAAATTCAAGGTCTGTCACCAGATAAAAAGAGATCTACATAAGTGTTGAAGAAGCATTCATTTGCATAACATAAAGTGCATCCCGTTTGGAGAGGAGAGGGAAGGGAGTCAAGGCAATAAATGAGCTCATAAAACAGGATGAAACAGTATGTGACTGAAATAAGTACTTACTTCTAACATCACAGAAAATATCAGTACTTTACTTCCAGATTTCATTCTAATACAGAGGACTCTAACTTGAGGGCCATACTCCGAACAAATAAAAATTTACCATTAACTAGATGTTTACCCATCTTAAGATGCTAAAAGAATTTTAAAATGTGTTTTCCACTCAAAATCAGTTAGTGAGTTGCATTTAAGAAAACTGCACCCCTTCTCCTCAACCACCCCTGTGCACTCCTTTCCCCCGTGAGAAGGTCGATGATACTGACCAGTAAACTATAGTCAGTGCAAACAACAATGCCCCTCTGTGAAATGCATTATGCCATATGATGAATGAGGCAGTCGCGAAAGAGTGTAACTGGAATAAATAAATGACATTTCTCTTTTGCATTATATTATTAATACAATAACAGTTCTAAGAAAAATGTTGCTTGATCGACCTCATCTGTCTGTCGCTCTGTAACATGACGCTATTCCCACCGCGTCATTACTAGATGGTGCAAGTCGAGGAGGGATGAGTAGGGAAGTGTGAGGGTGAGTGGCAGAGGAGAGGGAATGGGAAGTAGGAGGGGCAGATAGTTTATACCAGTTAAAAGAAAATTTCTACGTTACAACATAGCAATTTCTCATATTGACCATATTCTAACCCCTATGTATGCAAGCAGAGAGCAACTCCTTTAAATTACCCTTAAAATAATTCAGGGCCTACCTCATGGACGCTGACTAAGTGTTTGTAAAGTGAGATGCATCCAACAATGAGAGCCATCATCAAAACCAATCCAAGAAGGATCACGCATAAGTTCATTGCTGGGTGACGCTTACGACATGGCCCAGCGACGGTCGTCACAACTACGGCATGCTTTGGCTCCGCTGTCTCATTCTTCTCATTTTCAACCAGAAGCTGTCAAATCACACGAATCAAGAAGTTGACCAAACACTCAAAATGAAACCTTCTTGTTCATATAGGTAACATCTAATAACTTGCAAACTATTGCCCTGTTGTTGGAACTGCTTTTCATGTATCCAAAGATGGCTATTGACACATGTGTATAACAAAATTGCAATCTATATCTTACCTTCCCTATCTTAACTTAAGTAGTAATCAAATGTAAATGTAAATCAACATGCAAAAGTTGCTTTAGCAAGACCCGCTTATTCAAACAAAATCCTCAAGAATCAGGTTGTTTGGTCTGTTTTGATGCCAGGTCATAGTTCAGGTGGTCAAGGTCACAGAAACAGCAAAGGTACTTTGACGGAAACTCTAGGTGCACCACAGTGCCTCATAGTCAGTTCATAAATACACAGTCTATAACATTACTCAGATCATGGATAAGCAACGTCAGGAAGAAATAGAGCTGCAATGAAAAATAAGTAAGTAAGCAGACTGAACTTTTAGTCTGATTAAGGCCTGAAAGGACCAACGTCCATGTGTAAAATCGTGAAAGCTGAAGTGAAACATAACTAATAGTCCAATAAACATACAGGAAGACAGACATTTTCCAGGCTCTTAGGTTTTCCTGCCAGACAGAGGACATGAGGCCAAAAAGGAACGACATGTCCCTCTTTTGCAAGCCTAGTGATAGATAGATCAGTCTCAGGCAGATAATGGCAGAAGGTGATACAGAAAATTATGGCACCAAACATTTTCTTAATCAGACCTCTGAGGAAGATTGTCCCACATCCATGGTTCAGTGTGGGATAACTAACAGTCCAATCGGCTTACTTATTTATTTTTTCATTGCAGCTCTATTTCTATGAGACACTACGGTCGACCTAGAGTTTCCGTCAAAGTACCTTTGCAGTTTCTGTGACCTTGACCACCTGGACTATGACCTGGCAATGAAAACAGAACAGACGGACTGAAGTAAGAGGATTGGGTAGATCAGGTTGGCTGTATGGTGAATGAATGCCATATGAGTTCACGCAGATATTTTGGCTTGGAGTATCGTAGGGAGCTGCAGGTTAGTAATTCAACTTTCAATCTGGGATATATAGCCAATGGAGTGATTTGAGGATGGGAGATTTTTGGCATTCAGGTGACAGCTCAGGCCAGCAAGTTTTAGATCACTTGCCAGACTCTGAAGTCGGGTTGATTTACTGTGAGAGAGATCATTGCAATAATTGGGCTTACAGTGGACATAGGATGTAACAATGGTGGAGGCATTTTAAATGTTCAGATCGTCTTCACGAGACAAGTCTAGAATGAAGGTCTTCTAGGATGATGAATTCGGTTCCAGAAAGCTTAACACTTTAACCACAGGAACATTTATTTTGCAGGTGCTGTGCCATATAAGAAACAATCGACATTGTAAAGAAATCGCGTAAAGTGCTAATTATTGACAAAATGTAAAGACGACTAAATGTAAAGACTATGAAATGCAAATGTAACGACTATCTTTCCGCCGTCCATTTTTGTATTAAACGATACATTTACTAGTTGGTGTCAGCTTGTGTGCAGATGGTGGTTGGATATTCATATTGGGAACATAACTACTCTGGATTAGCTCCCACACACGATGCAACATATAACTCAGGGGCCCCCAAAGTGCTGCTCGCATGTGGCCCTCAAGCAGACCAAATGTGGCCGCCTGTCGAATTTAAAAATATGCTTGTGTCCAATTTGACAGAAGCGTTTTAATTTTAATATTCATTTAACAGCATTTAACATTTTTGCAGCTTTGCTTGTTCAATGGTTATGCCAAGGTGCAACACTAAACTTTTTAATCTCAGAAACTAAAGCGCTGAATTTCTGAATTTAAAAAAAAAACGCGAAAATCATAAAGAATTTAAGGAAAATGAACAAAATTGCTCAGCACTACTACAAATATGTTGGATAGCTATGCGATTTAGTGCTTTTAGTGGACATCACTTTTGAACGAACTTAATCTGAAACATCAAGGGTGTGGAAAGTTTGTTAGGCCTACAACTTTAGTGGACAGTGTGAAATCGCTTCTAAGAAGCTAAACTTGATACAAAACTAGCTGAAGGACGAAAACTTAGCTCATTTCCCGGTTTGTACAGAGATATTAAACAAAGACGGACATGTTCTGACATACGCGTTCAAAGGGTTAAAGCAAAGAAGGTTGGATAGCATTCATTGAGAGATCAGCTAGGTTGACAATATTGATTAATCGTGCGACGGAGGTCGAGTAAGAGTTTGGGGAAAAGATATGTAGAGTTTTGTCAATTTAGGTCAAGTTTAGTGGCATTTAATTACGTGCTATTACGTGTATCGCATTTTATCGAAGCGCATGATCGAAACATCCGTCTTATACTATAGGCTCAATAGCACATGAAACGCTAATTCTAATTACGCATAGATCAAGTTTACCGTATAATCAGTGACTACTTCAGGTGAAGGAACTTCACTGCCCTTCTTGTCGGCCACTTTTGACGCATAGATCGTCATTTCGACATTTAAAATTGCGCAAAACAACGCAAACGGATTCCAATATGTCAGACAAAACGTAGAAGCTCAACAATAATAAACACGGCCGTAGTCTGCGGAACTGCCCTTCTTCAGTCAACGATAATAGACGCGATGTAATGTAACAGAATATTTATCAAGCGCTTTGTGAAAGCTATCAATCAAATGGATAAGATGTAGGTCTATCTTACTTTAATGTTCGAGATATTGCAATATCATCAGCAATAAGTGTACAGAGTGAATTTTGATAGTAATTTTCTCGAACGTCCAACGACAGAGAAACTCCGATGTGCACTAGCTAGTAAGCCTATAACTAGCCAGTAGCCACCTGAGAATGGTAGCCACCGATGTGTGTGAGCGTGGAACAATGCTCGAGATCTCAGGTGTAGAGTTTTGTCAATTTAGAGTTATGTAGGATTAGTCCTAAACGAGTAATACAACACAATGCAACTTGTAGCCTATTTATGGCGCCCCGTAATTAACCAAAGTCTTTCTGAAAAGCGCAATACAAGGCCGTAGTGACTGCATGGTCAATATAAGCCTATCATAGAGAAAAAGCCACACAAAAATGGCAATATTTTGTTTTTGTTTTGTTTTTTTAAATAATTATATTCAATTTACTAATATTACTATTATATTATTAAAAAATAGTATGTTATTTAGTCTGAAACCAAGCTAAATTAGTTATATAAACTAGTTGGAACTCTTTTTCATGCTGTGTTTGAAGCTTTTTATACCAAAGCTGTTGTGACAAAATCGGATCCGTAGGAAAACTAAAAACCAAAAAAACAAATAAACCAAGAAACAACTTTTGATTTTAAAAAATCTTCTTTTTTTACATCTTTGTCTATTACTGAGCAGTTGAGTGAGATGATATCAGAGACTGGTCAGACGTCTTGTATATTCGATGTCTTTTCGTTTTTCTGTTAGCGGGTACTGTTTTAAGCGGTGAACACATTGAACTGATTATTGGGTGAGCACTTTTATCACAATTAGTTTGTAAGTTTTATTTATTTGACTTCACTTTGACTAGCTCCCTGGTTGCACAAACCTCGTTAATGGATGAAAACGAAATTAATAACTTTGAATATATTGATTATGGGGAAGCAAATCGGAGCGGCATACCTGGGACATCGTTACCGGTGTAAACCGAACGGCACGAAATCATTGTTTCCGCCAACATAATATTATAGTCATCCGTTTCCGTTTCTGTAGGTAATTCATCACCGTTAATATAGGGGCATTTTCCGAAGCATATTCATTTATATTAGCGCTAGCACTAACCTGCAGTATGTCTCGCACCGTCTGTCTGTCTGTCTGTATGTATGCAATATCATCACGAAATCGCAGGACTGCACCAGTTTATGTTAGTTTAAAATCTTTTTATAGATTACAAATTAAAGTTTGAAAATAGACCTAAGTGACAGGAATAAAAGCAAGTAAGACACGTCGTCACGAAGCTCATTTTTACAGAGAGCTATAGACTATATAAATACACGTGAATGATATGTTCGCGGTAAGGCCCAGCATTATGAGTGTATGTGTATTGCCCTCTGTCTGTCTGTCTTTCTGCTATGCAATATCAACATGAAATCGAGGAACTGTACCAATTCATGTTAATTTAAAATATATCTATAGATTGTAGGCCTGTAAAGGCGGAAAATAATTAAGCGATAGGCAGCAAGCCCATGCACGTGCACAGCCAAGTGAAAGGAATAAAAGCAAGAAAGTTATTTGCAAGAAAACTTTGTAGGCCCTAGCTATAATTGTCTTTCAATTGAACAAAAACAAACCCGGAAAGATTTATACATGTCGTCACGAAACTCGTTTTCCGGCGGATTAGTTTATACACTTGAATCAGATGAAGTGTGAAGTCTGTGTTTATTGCTCTCTGCGTGGCTCTCTGACCGACCACCCGCCGGCCTGTGCAATATCAACATGAAATCGTGGAACGGCACCAAATGACGTTAATTTAAAATATAATTGTGGTTAACAAATTAAAGGTGGAAAATATGCCTTTGTGAAAGGAATAATAGCAAGTAAGGCATTTGCAAGAAAATGTTTGTCTGCTATTTTCTGGTAGATAGGTTTATACAGGTGAATCAGATGACCGTGCATAGCATGACATCTGTGTTTATTGCTCTCTGCATGACTCTGTTACTGTCTGTCTGTCTGTCTGTCTGGCTGTCTGGCTCTCTTACTGTTTGTCTGTCTGTGTAATTGGTACGTCCATACTTTTGTCATCAATTAATATGTGGAACTCAGACTCTTGAATATCCTGCAAGCATGTCTCTTGAACTACTGAGTATATACATTCAACAAATTCAAAGCATATTTTTTACTATGCCAGCTATCGGGAAGTTTCACATATTTTGCCATGGGATCGTCTCCATAACAGACAGCATCGAGGCATTCTTTGAATGGCCCAATAAAACATTGTCTATAAGAATCTTCACTTGCGCACCCATACTTTGCTGCCGATCATTCACCTTCCATCCGCTTCTGTCGATTATCTTCAGACTCGGTGAGCAAGCAGCTTATTCCAGCTCTAGCTTGAATTGTTTTCAATTTGACTATTTAGTCTAGATGAATTTTCTGAGTTGTGCGTCTCTTCAGATAATCCAATTTCCACATATCCCAGGTTTTGGCAGTTGCAAAATCACAGCATTCCTTGGAGTCGGCACATATTTTACAAACAACACCAATGCTTTCAGTAAAATTGAAAATGCTTCCTGATTTCACAGTTTCGATGCAACTGTTTCCGTTTCAAACAGCTCTTGCAGCCATACTGGTTTAAAAGAGGTATCAGCTTTTTTACACACTGTCTTCACATTATCGTTTTGCCATCATCAAATAAACTGTATAGTGCAGGTCTAGTTTACTTGAAACGAGTAGGTGTCCAATATTTTACTACGAAAGAGCTGCAGTTCGACCCTTTGCACTACTATGTTAAGTGGGACACTTTCCTTGTGTTAATCTCTATGATTCCGATTTAGAGTTGAGCAGCCACTATATGATAGCAGCCGTCTTCTGATGGACAGGAGTAGGTCTCCCTCAGATGCATCTGGACCACACAAGGTTCCTGCGATCCTTTGACTGTAAAAAATTGTGAGGCAAGGATCCAAGGCGATATCGCCCGTTTTAGTGATAAGAGCGGCTCACTCATACATTGTTGCCAGCACATGCGGACGCAGTGTCTCAATGGGCGTATAAGCGACTCAGGACATTCATCATCACTCACCGCGGTGCGGTTAGAGGTACAATGGGCGGTGTTTGAGTAGTGCTGCCGTTTCTGATGTTGGCGATGATCGATGAATTAGACCCTGGAACCGGTGCTAATTCGAGCTCTAATGGCATAGCATCAGGACACGAAACATGATTTCCTACCCTGTTTCGACCCCGCTTGGGCATATGGCAGAATGATTCAGATTGGTTCTTTGTTATGGAATCAAGTCCTATGTATCGAAAGATCCATGCTCCCAGGTTGTTAATTACAAGTTTTGCATTTGTGATGAAGTAAGATGTAAATGGCTGACTCCACTTGGTGGTGGGGTAAAGGGCTGTGCAGTATAGTATTCCTGCGATTTGATCTCCAACAGTGATCGAATACTGTTGATGTAGTACGGCAGCCGTCGAAATACCATGAATCCATCGTTTACAATCCTGAACATAAGCAACAACATAAAATGACTATACATATATAGCCGTTTTGCAGTCTGAAATATCATTGATGCAAGAATAACAACATTAGTTGAGAGTGCCCTGAATATGGGAGACATTTAAGAAATAGAAAACAAACAAGAGTTTTGCTGGAGGAAATATTGAAATTTGCAATAGGAGAAATGTAAAACTGGTAAAACATTACTAACTATAAAAGTGCAACCTATATTAGCATGCTATGAGTCCCTAATAGTAAGTATAGCTAAGCACATCTCTGCCCATCCAGGTCTTGGAGGTGTGTTGTGTAGTGTAGCGGTAATGAGAAATTTTTTGTCCTTGTTGTTTTTGACTATGACAGCTCTCTTTAGCCATTGCAAATGTACAGCCCAGCCTGCATGCACCACCTGCATCCTAGATCCAGGTCAACTGGTGTGTGATCTCTTCACCTCCAGTCGCTCTTGCTGGAAGTGCTTTGTCATGAAGCTGACATTGTTGGTGGCATCGCCATAGGCTCGATTGTAGAAAATATCTCTAACCAGGAGCTGCAGGTACTACTTGTTATCCTGCAATGCCCAGAACTTTTCAAGTTGGTGAGGGATGGGTGTTTATCTGTTTGTCTATGATTGTCATTTCATTTATATGAAATGTCAACTGATCACTAACCTCCTTTTCCCCATTCAATATACTGTCATCATGTCATTGGTAATCAGCCAATTGCTTGTTCATGAGGAATCTGCTTAGAACTTCAATTTTGTGGTTATGCTCTTTTGCTTTAGTCTCACAATCCTACAGCATCAGTTTGCTCCATCTTCAATTATCTGGACAAAATACTGAAATATTTCTGAATAGCTGGTCGATTCATGGCAGAAGCTCATGAGAGTGACAGTCCTTCAGGCTTCCTGATGTAGAGAGGCTCACGATGCCGAAGGCGAAAGCCAGCCCACTGGTCCTTTCCTGCTATTTTCAGATTCTTGTCAAAATTGTTGGGAATGTTATGACTCTCCGCATAGTCAAAGATGAGCTCTCGCACATCCGTAGGCGTTAGGCCAAATACTCTTTCCTCAGCCTTCAAAATATACTGACTCTGGCTCTGGCTCTACAACAGGAATGCAAGCGTTACGTCATTAATAACATCATGAATAGCTTTGGGCATCAATTTCTTTAATATATATATTATCTAATCGCCACTTTGATTAACTAAACACCACTGTAAATTAATTAGCTTAAATAATCTACTTATAATTAATTAAGTGTTATAAACAGTCAGTTTGAGAAGGCTGATATTCACTACAGTGATAAGCCAATAAACAGCAATTATTAGATATTAAAGTTATTTTCAAAAATGGACATATAAACGGTTGAAACATGGACACCAGACGCATCCTGATCATTACGACGATGGTGGCGAAGCAAGATGGTAATTTATTTGAAAGCACAAATGTACTTTAGTCAGTTGACTAAACAATTGTAGAAATCAATTGTGGTATATATACCGAATTTCTTAAAAATCCTTAGGCGTTTTACATATCTTCTTAGGTTGTTTTGTTTTAAGATAGACATCAGAAAACACTAGATCTACCCAGTTATACATTTGATGTCCATCTAACCCCGCTGTCCATCTTCCCCACACTACCTTACTAAACTTTATCAAAGCTTTCAAAGAAAGTTTCAAGGATTGTTGAAGCATCTTTCCTCTGTAAATCTAAAATCTTTATAAAAACAATCAGTTAGCTGCGGAGAAATTGCGCTTTTACCGTTGGGTCTTTTTTTTATTGAGCCAGATGACAAACCGCATCATGGCTTACAGAGTAGTTTTCATTGACTGTATAGTAGGCTGACCAGATATTGGAAACTAAAAACCGGGACACTTCAATCACAAAATTGATTTGTGTTTTGTCAATTATTATAATATAACTTGCACAAATATCTATTTTATGCTTATACAATCATATACAATATACATTATATTGGTATAACTGAAAGGTTTTATTGCAAATCATGCTTTTAAATTTAAAATTTAATTATACATTTATCAAATCAGTCACTCATATTTGGCGCTTGAATGTATGCTTCTTAAAAGTTTTTTGTCTGCTAATATCCTGTCATAAAATTCAACACATGTTTCTTCCATATTCACTTTCACTATCATAACAGCTTCAAGAGTTTCTTCTGATAATCGACTTTTTTGATCTGACCAATAAGAGTTCATCAGTGAGAAAACTCGCTCAACTGGAGCATTAGTTCCAGGAATTGCTAACAAGAATTGTAGAATCATTTTCAAATTTGGAAGAATTATCTCTCTTGCTTGCAGATCATTGAAAATATGCACCCATCTGCTATCCACCGCAACATTGGTTTCATTCCATTGTTCCACTTTTTCTCGACTAACAAAATTGCAAACGCATGTCATTTCATCAAACAGTGCATTGTCATCAATGTCATACCCAACTGGCTTACAAATTTTGATAAGATCCTCAAGGCTTTTTTCAAACATATCCCAAGTAATTGTTCCTCTCAAATTCATCAAACTGAACAGCTTGAATGGTGCATAACTAACTTCCCACATGTCAAAATATTCCAAAGAAGTTGCATAAAAAGATTGAACTCTTTGCAAAAAGTCATCCTCAATTATGGCACCAGAATCCACAGCAATATTAAGGAGTTGCTTTACTTTGATGCTTAAAAACTTATTTGTTTTCCTACTCTCTAGTTTTCTTTCAGTTCTGCAAGATCACAGCAGACTTCAACTGCAGTAGACATGCTCCTTTCCATCTTCAAAATTGTAGCATTAAACAATGCAAGTTGATTATGTGTGAACCACAATTCTGAACATGGATGGTCAAAAAATTGTCTCAAAACTATGGGACACTTCCTCAGCTGAATAAAATTCTTTCAAACCATCAAACATTTGTAAAATTCTTTCAGCAGCAGGCATCAAGGAAAGCCAACGAGTGTTGCCACTATTCAAAATTTCTTTATATTCAGTGTCCACATATTCACAGAAATTTTTCAGCCTCTCAACACGAACAGTGTAAATATGGAAATAGCTGAAGATTTTATTAACAATTACTTCAACATCAACTGGGAGGGTATCGCGTGCTGTTTTAGCGCAGTTATGAACTAAATGTACATGAGCTGTACATCCAATACCAATCAGTTCCCTACCAAGTCGTGTTTGCAGCCTAAAAATATATTGTTCTGTCCTCTCCTCAAAACCCCTCCAAAATTTGCATTTGTGTTGTCTGCTGAAAAAGCAATTAATTTGTTGTTCAAGTTGTATTTTTCTAAAACGTCAACAATATGATCACATAAGACCTCAGATGTTTCTCTTTTAATGGAAGAAAATGTTAGTACTTTATTTTTAATTCCACTGTTCGGACCTGATGGCACAAAATATCTTACAATAACTGGCAAAAATTTAACATTGTAATGATTGGAAGCATCAACAGAGACAGACACAAACATTGAATTTGCAAGATCCTGTTCAAGACGTTGTGTTGCCAGTGGTGCTAGAACATTTGTAATAATAGCCTCAGTTTTTGTTCTGGCACAAGTAACTTTTGGCTAGAACATTTTTCTGATCACCTGTGATGTACAATCCATTGATCTGAAACTTTGATTGTGGCATACGGTGTGGTATGCAGCAGCTAAATTATACTCTTCTTTACCTGGTTGTTTAGCTGTATAATATTTAGCTAATGATGAAGAACTTGCTCTTGCACTCAGAGCGACCTTGTGTTTCTTAGTGGCAATGTGGTCATTGATGTCTGACCTGCTGCCGTGAGCAACCGAAATAGTTGACTTACAGATACTGCAGAATGCAGTACTACCATCAGTCGCACTGCTGGACAAGAATGAAAACTCGGCCTTAAGATCGTCGTTAAAAGAACATTTTCGTTTTGACATTTTATAATTTTATTTTAGTAATTTCGTTTCAAGTTTTATAATTATGATTTTAAATTAAAAATTATTATTTATGAAAATCTGTTTTCTCAGAATATTATCACTACGACAATATGATGTTTAAAACCGGAAGAGGTATTACCATATTTTACATGGTAGTAAATAAATAAAAGTGAAGTTAAAAATGAATTTACTCGCCAGATGTCAGTAGTAAAATCAAGGAGACATTGATAAGTTAGGTCAGTTCTTAAAAACCGAGACATTTTTAGGGTTTGGCCTAACTTTCCCGGCAGCCGGGACAGCTAGCAGAAAATCGGGACTGTCCCGGGAAAACTGGGACGTCTGGTCAGTCTACTGTATAGAAATAAAAGTATTTCCTTCATGTTTAGATTACTGGACTGTTTGATTGCCTTTTTTGGTCGATTCTTGTGCTTGTACAGAACTCTAGGTATAATATAATTATAATTATTATTTGCTGTCTGAAGGAATGGTCACCATGTGCAGAAAGGAGGTGCAACAAACCATTCTGGCTAGTGTTATAGAACCTTATGTCACAGGTGTTAAATAAAAGCATACCAGTTATTGCAGTCTTTAGATGAATAGACAAATGAACACCAATTTTGGCATCTACTCCAGGCTCCAGCCCATCTCGTCTTAAAATATGGCAACACTAGTTAAAAATGTCGATACCATAGCAACATTTGGTAATGTAATGAAAGCGGTTTGGTGTTTTAGGGAGTGGTACTGTATATATGTGGTGTGAAAGGCTTAGGCCTGTATGGAAGGCATTTAAAGCTACGATTTTATTTGTGAGGTCGTTTGTACGCTGAGCGTTTGCCAGACAGAGGATATCACTCTGCAGGCCAATATGAAAGTGAAAGTGAAAATGAAGCTCAGTTTGACAGACATGCCGAGCTGCAACCCCCACACAGTCCGCGACAACGAAATGCCAGTTCAAGCGTCTCTCGCACATAGTTATATTGCTTGCTGTTTGCAAAATACTGAAAATATCAGATAAAGTTATCCCATTTCACATTACTTCGTTGCCAATTCTTGCAGTGACGCTATTATATGTATACGAAACAGAAGTTTGTTTACATCACAGAAAAGTCGGCCTGCTATTGGTCAAATAACTCGTTCTCACGGCATATTAACTCGTGCGCACGACTTAGTAAGTCATGGGAATGAGTTAATATCTCGTGCGCACTGGTTAGTAAGTCATGCGCACAACTTAATTTATCGTGTGCTCGACTTAATAAGTCGTGGGTATGACTTAATATCTCGTGCGCACGACTTAATAAGTCTTGGGGGCGAGTTATTAACTTATGCGCACAAGTTTGTATCTCGTTCGCATGACTTAAAATATTTCTCTTTCATGTCCCTTTAGGGACTCCGTATATATGTGTAATCAGCAGGTAAGGTTTTAACATAAACAATTTTCTCCATTAATATAATCCGCCATTTCGGACAATTTAAGTTCGAAATATTGTTGACGAGATTCTTGGTTGCCAATTTCATTGAACGCGGGTATCCATAATGAACACGCACGCATATCATTACTGTAATGGACTTATGGTTGGTTGCAAGGGAACTTTAAGCAAATGTATCCCTCATGCAAGACAGGCATTCAACAACAAGACCTTGGAAAGGCAGGACAGAGAGAGGGATAGTTGATGAAAGATGTTTAACCATGCAGGGGAATCCTGTGGTATATATGATCCGACAATGATGACAAATTATCAACTCGTACAAACTGTTTAAAATTTTATTCAGCATAAGCAACATACAAACATTAGCAAATAATTTTCACTTCAAAGGAGAATAAAAATTGCGCACACTTTATTTACTTTACCGTATATGCATACTACCCTGTAGTATTTACAGGATAGGCCAGTAGGATTGCAACAACTTCGACTCCGTATGACTTGAATACTTTTTATCTGAGCTTCTTGTCCAATATATGAGATTGAAGATAATTTCAGTTTGTCATTCTGGAAAATACCTACTAGATGCTGTTACGAGGTTTTGAGATAATGCTATTAATATTCGATGTGCCATTTTCTTGCCATGAAGCTGCTAGAAAAAACAAAAGTCTGAAGGTTAAGATGTCAGAATTTTCTAAACAATCATGTCATACAAATATTTAATATCTTGAGTGAATTTGCCACAAGTCAAACAAATACTCAATATGTCCACTACTTGCTTTAATGACTGCATCAACACGAGACGACCACTGATCGATTGCCCCAAAGGAAGACGCTGTCCAGCAAAGCGGGATCACTCAATTTGACTTACCACAGAATTGGCACTCGATAGGTTTCATCAGCTGATGCCTGATACTGTGAACAAGCGACACTTGTCTCACACCTGTATCGTTCTGCGTTGTGTAAAGTCACATGGCGCTGAAGTTTGGCCTTGCTCCTTGTCTTCTCATCCGCTGATTCTGCTAAATCCTCTACCTTGTCATCTCTCAAGGTTGCTTGATAGTGACACCTAATTTTTCCAACTGTTGCGTAACGACAATGGTTGGGACGTAGAAGACTGAGGCGGTGTATGGCTAGTAGGATGTTGGAAACGCGAACCAGATGGCCTTTCACATTCAGGTTTTCCCGTGAAAGAAAGTGGCCCTTGACGTCGTCGGATTTGAACTTGATCTCCCATTGGAGATTTCTTTTCTTTGGCCGATGGCTTTTACAGTTGATTCACCGACAATGTTGGCGATGACACAGCATGCAGTGTAAGAGTTATGTAAATACAAAGGTTGTGCGAGATTTGGCGGAGATATTCCAAAATTTAAGATTTAGTGTACATTGGAATAAGAGTTTGCAGACGACGAGTGTCTTCCATGTTGTAGTATAGTAGGGAATCGTGTCATCTACATCAGCTGCGAGTGTGATTTCGATATTCGACAAGGTCTTTTCGACGTTTGGCATTCCACTGACTGTGCATAGTGACAATGGTTCTCCTTTTAACAGTGTTCAATTTCAGACATTTGTGCAATATGCAGGTTTTCATCATTGACGTATAACTCCTTATTGGTCTTGAGTGAATGACGAAGCTGAGAGATGTATGCGCACTTTAAAAAATCCCATCCTCGTCGCCAAATGTAATATCCTTGTTTCACACTTTTCATATCTTTATTGTAGCACTTTATATTTGTATAACATCCAGTTTCATGTCCCACCTAACGCTGCTACTTATTCCTGTTCTTTCATTCTACTTGTCTCCCTACTATACTGCACACATACTTTGCCTTCAAAGTAACTTCTTTTGTTTCTGGGAACTTCTTCTTTTTCAATAGTCAGTGGGTTGCATGCTTTTATATAACTGTTTTACTGCAATATGGGCTACCGTACGTAAGAACAAACATCAATTATCCTTAATCATTTATTAATGACTATCCTGGCTAATTATTCAATCGATATCTAATTAAGTAATTCATTGTTAATTAATCGCCAATGTATAACTCCTCACATAGGTGCTCACAGCAATTTTCCCAAGTGAGGGAAAACACAATGGTGCTGATCCAAAGTTAAACTTTTAACAAGTGCTTTATAATTGCTTACAAGAATTTAAAAATATTTTTGTTTTTCATTCATGACTTGTAAATGCAAAAATGTCTGTGAAGTCTGAATATGGTCGGCAGTTTCTCTTTGCGATTTTGTACTTTAAGCATGTCGTGATTAATGGTTTAGAGTTCTTGTGTAACTGGTTCCAGCAGTGCTTAATATGAAGAAATGATATCCAGAAAAATTATATAAGCCAAGGAACCTGTGAAACAAAATAATTGGTGAGCAGTTTGCCGAGTAGTTCCAGATATTGTCATTGACAGAGTTTCCAGCTGATTATAAAGGTGTTCAAAATGTTCATGGAATATTCTGATACTGTTGTACTTACTTGTCCACTGAGTCTCACATAATGGGAGAATAATCAGTACCAATGATCTCCTTGTAACTTTCATGGAAGAATTTGATAACTTGTTTAATCGTGCCAACGGCAATACGTACTTCAGCAACAGCGCTTAAGTCGTTGACCTTAAGATTAGGTCTATGGCAAACACAGTAAACAAAAGCAGCTAGAGTAAGCTTGTCTGATTTTAGCTTGAACACCGTTTTCTTTCCCCACCATGGTTGAGCATCCATCGTAGCCTTGTCCTAGTAACATTTTCAAATCGAGACCAACTTGTTCACAATGACTTAATGTTTAGTCAGCTATTGCAGATGCAATCGTATCTTCTAACTAGGTAAAACCCAGAAACTCTTCCCGAATGTTGACAATACTTTCCTATTTCAACAAAACGCACACCGATAGATAACTGCTTTGTACCTGAAATATCAGCACACTCATCTCCCAAAATGTAGAAACCAGTGGAATTGTTAGCAGCAATAAAATGTTGCTTTCTCAGTTCAGCTTCACATAAGCGGAGAAGATCGTTTGCGATGTGAAGTATGTCAAGCATTAGATGCAGCTGACTGTAAATGAGCTTTTATGATCTCATCACCAGCCTCAATGCAAAAGTCAAAAAAGCTGCTACACATTTCCTTGGTTGCTGTTCTTTCCTCATAAAGCTAAATCGCTTGTCCCACAAAATATTATTGTTGATAAAATTGGAAAGAGTTTTCTGCGATTTTCTTCCAATGCACATTTAACAGATATTTGCACATTTGACAGATTGTATCCTTGTCTAGGTTGTGTTTCACATTAGTGAACTTAGTAGCAGCTTCTGTAGCTCCATTGTGCCACGCAGATGAAACGTAATTCTTAGCACACTTGTTATAATTCTTATATTTTGTAAATGGAGAAGTTATAAAGGCTTCTTCATATCCCTGGCTAACATGTTGTGGAAACAGAGTGCAATAAACACACAATGCTCCTTTTACCATGGATGAATATGCTAACCATGGCGAATACTGCGATAACCAATGAACTTTGTTTGCTGTTTGCAACCGCTTTAAAATCTTGGCCCAGGCCAACTATTCACTCTTGCACTGCTTTCAACATCTGTATAGAGCAGAGTAATCCATCGGATAAATGTTTCGCAATGGTGTTTGTGTCATCAGGAGTTTCTGATGTCCTCTTGTGCTGCAGGCATTTTAAAACAGTCAAATAATGAATCATTCCTTATGGATTGAGCAAGAGGCTCAATACATACAGGACACACAGAAGGGCATTTTGGGTTACTGGAAGTCTTGATCCAATCCAACCATTTAACCATTGACTATTATGCTGCTTTCTACATTTCAATAGAGCGGAGTGATGCTTCGGATAAGTGTTTCACCAAAGTGTGTTTAGTATCTCAATGACATAATGGTGAGATGTTCTGTCCCCTTCCTAGCTCAGCAGTCTAATCTGCCTCCATGGTCAGTAATGATATGAAGTTGTTAGAAGAGCAGAACATTGGCTGATAGAGTGCTAGATAAAGTTAGATGCATTTTAGCACAGAGTAGGCCATTTTCTATTTATTTTGCAACCTTTCGCTTTGGCAAAGAATACCAGGGGGTGTTAGGCTTCCTTGTCCAATAACAGGTTCATAAGGTTGCAGATCATACTTGCTTACTTCTGGGATTGTGGGTGATATGGATTCTACCTGACTAAGCCTCCTAGACAAGCTGAACGATACAATACACTGTTTGGGTGTATTGCAAGACTTCAAGAGTTTGCAAGACTTTATATTACAGTTGCTCAGACATATCTTTCCCTCCAGTCTCCCACTTGTCGATCAAGTCGCCTGTGTTGGCCTTTATGTCTTCCTATTGCTTTTGCAGAGTTGTTTCCTGTGTCATCAGTTAGTAGTTGCCTTGTATATAATCTGGATGATGTGAGCTTTTGTTTCATGTTCTTGTTTTTGCAGTAGGCTGCTACTATATGGTCATTCTCTGGTGGTGGTGAGGTTTTCAGAATAGTTTGCCGTACTAACACCAGACACCAGATGTTGTGCTATGGCGAGTATGATATTATTTTTTGGAGGAACGGTCCCTTGATGTTTGGTTTTCTGCCTGTGTTAGTGTTTTGCCACGCCTCCATTTTAATCCTACGGAGTCAGCATTTGTTGTATCCTCTTTTTTGGAGGACCTTGAAGAGTATGTTGTATGTAGTGTTGAAGTCGGATTGGAATGAAGATAATCTTTTGAAATGCAGTATCTGTGATTTCACGATCCCTGCGAATGTGTGTGGTGGGTGGTATGAGGTAGTGTTTAGGACAGGGGTGGGCAACTTCTCCAGTCGGCGGGGCCGGATATGGGAAAATGAAGTCCTTGGCGGGCCGGATTACTGAATTGATACCTTAATCGCGTATTTATCCACCTATGCAAGGAATAAATAGTATTTAATGTAAACTTTAAACTTGTAAACTTTAAGTTTAAAGCATAGAGACCAAAAACAGTATTTGTGATGCGTTCTGAGATAAGGGCCCATAAGTCTCAAATGGAGTTAAGTGTTGGTTCATATGCCTGAGTAATATCTCATTAAAATACAGAAAAAATGAAGTTGATATCTCCATCCAAAGTATATTTTTTAATTTTTCGAGTACAGAACATGCGAAAATGACAATTTCGAGATATTTCAATTTAAACTTTCAGCAATCTTTGAAAGCATGCTATATCTATATTAGTTATAAGTTATGGAGTTGATGCTTTTATTGTGTTCTGCAAGTATAGAAGATAAAATCCTGAAAATCTTATAGATAAGAAATAATTATTTTTTGAAAAATTATCGATGACAAAGAGGGATGCTAATTAGTTTTTTCATACTATAGGCTAACGAAAATAATTTTAGTCATAAATTCAGCACTTCACTCAGACATATTTAATAATGATCATCATTAGTAAACCAAATAAATTGCACAAGTTTTAATGTCATTAAACATTGTTGGAAGCAGTATTAAACTTTAATTATTACACTTGAAATATTGTTAAGAAATAATAAAAAATATTATCGTGAATTGGATTTTTTTTAAATTTTGTTAATAAGCTACCAATAAGACAATTTAATCCTGTTGTTTTATGGATATAGATGAAATGTATGTTCCCACTGTTAGAATCAAAGCAGAAAAAAAATGTCATTTCCATTCATGGAATCATTCATTTCTGTGTTTCTAGCCGCTGACGAGGACATAATACTTTTCCTCGTCGTATTTGGTTTCTGTGACCAGTCTCTTGGCAGTACGAGCAAACCGGAGCTTTTCTTTTTGTCTTGGGCAATGTTACAGGAAGCTCAGGCTCAGGTTCTCGTTCTAAGAGTGGGCCTACAACAGCTTCTCTTGTAGTTTCTGCATCTGAATTAATTTATTCCTTTGAGGTCGATTGGATGACTGGCTTTGGACAGAGAATATCTTTTGCATCATCTCTGCAATATTCTCTTATTTTTTCAAATAAGTATTTTTTTCTCTCAGTAGACAAACCAACTGGGTGTGAGAGGGCTGGTAGACCAACAGTCATATCTGATTCCTCAAAAATTCTGTGGTCAGTGGATGAGGCGTCATTTGACCAAACTTTGCAGCTGACACAGCCTGGAGAATCTGCAGAAAAAGTTAAGCAATGATATTTTTTAATGTCTGGAATTGGCTTGCAGTTGGAAAACTTATCTTGCCAGTTATAAACTTCAACAAAGACTTCTCCAACTTCATTTCCAACTAGCTGTGGTATTAACATTTTTGATGGTGAACTTTCTTCAACACATTTAACAACATCTTCCAGTGTTGAGATGTCATTTGAAACTCGAAAGCGACGCTTAAATAGTCCAAATCCCATGTCCGGAAAAAATTTGGTGTGACCGACCGGTAAGAAAGCAATAGTGATCTTCCTATGTAATCCTGCAAAGACTCTATAGCACAAGTAGCTCATCATGAATCTGTTTTTGTTTTGCCCAGTGCAATTATCAGCTCTTAAGAAAACCTCTGTTTCACCAAAACCATACGTTTCAAGGAAATGGTGAAGAGAACTTATGACACTGTTAGCCCCTTTACCAGAGGCTACTGATTCTGGAACAATGTAAATGACCATTTTTGTAGCTGGTTCACATGCCACACCAAAAAGAGCCACCTTATATGGCGTTCGGAAATAAATTGGTCCAACTTGTTGTGATGAGTAAGGTATGTGAACTTGTTGAGCATAATCAAAGCTGTAGTTCATAACTCCATTGAAGCTCATTGGTTGTCGGGATCCAAGTCCAATCAGTTCTGCATGTAAACTTAACGATTCTTTGCATAACTGAACAGTGTTTTTATAAGCTTCTCGTTCGTTATTGACCTCAGACAAATGTTTTGACGAGGACTCCAGTAATGCTGATTTCTTAGAATCGTCTAAAGTTCGCAATGATCCAATTGAACGAAAGTTGCCTTGACAAATTACGCACAAATCAGTCCTGGGTTTCTGAATTACCACGTTTGGAAAGAATTGATACCAGATGCGTTTGAAAGAACTTAGTGACATTGGTCTCACTTTATCTGTCATGCAAGACTCGCAATACTTTCTGTAAATTCCTTGTTTGCTTTCTCCACTAGGCAGCAACAACAAATCCGGGTTGGAAAATGTACTGACTCGTCCAGGAAGCACCAAGGCGACCTCTTCACAGTAATTTTGAATATATAATTTAACTCTACAAACAGACTCAAGTGAAGCACGCTGCACAATTTTTCCGTGAACATTACCATGAATTCTTTGTTCTAGGCCATATTTCGAGAAATGCTTTTTCATATTCTTAAAAACCTTCTCTCCAATTGCATGAGCAAACAGAAATGTTCTACGACAAACTCGAAGTCCACGAAAGTAAGGAACAAAACGAGAGCGTTCACGTTTTTCGTGTCTGGCGCCTATTCCAACAGTTTTTTCTGAATCACATAACAGTGCATTGTAACTGCCCATTAAAACAGTGTGGAGTGGATTGGTGTGGAGTTCCTCATAGCTATTCAGTTCAAGGCAATCAAGCCGAGAGCTAAGAAATACATCAGAAGTGAATTTTGTATGGCACTGTGCACTACACCCACAACCAGCTGACAAGAAATCTTCCACAAGTTTCCTTTCTTTTGTTATTTCGTCTCTCCTCGTTGTAAAATCATTTATAGTATTGTTCGCAGGTACAACTTCTGCTATGAGACTGGAAGAATGGCGTTCTGTCTCTGGGCTGTGTGCTTCCGAAATCACTGCTTCAGCAGAACTGTCCGTGAACTGTCTTTCCATTCTTTCTGTTTCCACATCCACTGCCTCTACATCGCTGTCTTCAGAACTTTCGTCAGACGTATCAAGTTGGTCAGCATTGTCTTCACAAAAATAATCAACAATTACTGACCGCATTTGATCAGAAACATCATCGCCATGCACACTGAAAGATTTGAGCAGCGAAGCGATTTTTCGTTCTCGTTCTGACATTCTGATTTAATAAAAGAGAAAAAAAAATCAATATTATGAGATGCAAAATTAATTGCACAGTAGTCTCCAAAAGGGCTATGCATTAAGTATTTTAATTCTCATACAATTTCTCCTGCTCGTATTATGACAGAAATTTCGCACCCATCCTACAAACTTGCCAAAACCTTACTGTCTCTCTCCCCTCTTCTGGTCTTTCACTGAAAACACTACTTTTTAACAAGTTCTATCCTCACTCCTCTTCTCCCTCGCCGTTTCAACTCTATCACCATCCACCTAAGCCGCCAGACTGTTTGCCTGCCTGACACCTCTGGATTTTGACATAGAACCGATTTCACCCTTCCGACTATTTATTATGCTTTGACTAAACGCCTGTGAATGACTTTCAAGTGCTAGGATCGTGTGAGACCTGAATTAACATTAATGGACATTTTAACTGTTAAGTGTAAGAAGAGAATGCACTATAATTTTAATTATCAAATAAAGTTATCATTATTCGCTACAATTACCTTTCGAAATCCAAGGTTTCCCAAAAGAAACAACGAAATCAAACAAACATTTATCCATAAAATGTTGCGAGAAGGAAGTTCACAGAGCTCATGATGCCATTTAACCACGCTATTATGATGTGATATACATGCGCATTCTTCTTGTATAGAAATAGTTCCACATTTAAAAAATAATATCTACTTAAAACTACTATAAAAATCAGAAACAATGACACGAGACTTATGGTCCCTTTTAGGCCTTACACCAAAGTCGACATTTGAAGAATAAAACTTGATATTTCTTTAAAAATAATTTCATGAATATTTAGCAGACAAATCAATGTATTCGAAACCGCTGAGAACTCATTTTGACCAAAATAGACCTACGCTTGCTTTAGAGCCAGTTTTCTCCGTAAATGTGGAGAGAGTTATGGGCCCTTATCTCAGAACGCATCACATTTAACGAATTTAACGTAATGTACTTCAATAGCTGCTGAAGTCAATGAGACATCTGTGGTCGATCAAAGTTGTCAACAAGTTGTTTGAACTCTGGCTGCATGTTGGACGTAGAAATCCTCAGTAAAGACTGCACGTGAACATCAGTTAGATTGGAACGCAGCTTTGTCTTGTTAATGTTCATGGTCGAAAATGTTTGCTCGCAAATGTATGTAGACCCGAACAGAACAAGTAGTTTCATGGCCATCTTTCTCAGGTTGGGAAACTTGGACTCATTCAGTGACGCATAAAATTTGTCAATGCTTTCAGATTGGAATTTCTCTTTCAGGGTAGAGTCACACTGCAGATCAATCAATTCCAGCTGTAGAGCATCCGCACCTTTTCAAAGTCAGTTGTAAACGGTGATGACCAGATATCAAACTCAGCAGCAAGTTTTTGGAAGTCCGCAAAACGACGAGCAAATTCATTGTCTAGTGCAGATATCATATTGGTGTACTTCTCAGTCGACATCATCTGGGGTGCCATAGTTTCGAGTGTTGGAAAGTGTGTTGTGATATTCTGACTGAGCTGGTGAGAAAACAGTTTTAGCTTCACCCTGAATGCCTTCACTGTTGAGTACATTTCGTGAGCAAAAGTGCCCTTCCCTTGAAGTCTGGTGTTCAATTCATTCATATGTTCAAAGAGATCAACTGCAAACGCCAGATCTGACAGCCATTCGGATTTTCTGAGTTAAGGATATTCTGTATCTTTCCCTTTCATCTCCAAAAACAGTAAGATTTCCGTTTTCAGGCCCCAGACACGTCTCAGAACTTTCCCCAAACTCAACCAGCGTACAGCGGTATGATACAAAACATCACTATGATCCGAGCCGCAATCTTCCAGAAGTGTGATAAACTGTCTGTGATTTAGACCTCTCGCCCTGATGAAATTAACAATTTTCACAACTGGATCCACAACATGTTTCATGTCAAGCACACTTTTACATAGCACTTCCTGGTGTATTATGCAATGTAGAAATATCAGCTCCCTGGTGCAATCGACCTCAGCACAAACACGGTCACCCAGTCTCTTCAGTAGACCAACTTTCTTTCCTGTCAAAGATGGACAACCATCCGTAGTAACACTGGCCATTTTCTGCCATGGTAATTGCATTGTATGCATGGCATTTTCCACACATTCAAAAATATCTTCCCCAGTAGTAGTGTCTTTCATTGATTCCATTGACAGCAATTCTTCTGTGATTTCAAAGTTTTCTGAAATGCCTCTTACAAAGATGAGCAACTGTGCAGTGTCATCGATGTCAGTGCTTTCATCCAATGCCAAGGAAAACAGCTGAAATGAAGGTACACGCCCTTTCAGTTGTGATGTCAGGTCTAGGTCTTCACCAATTGCTTCAATGCGGCGAGCCACAGTTCTTCTCGACAAACTGATTTCTTCAAACTTCTTTCTTTGTTCTGGACAGACTTGATCAGCTACATCGAGCATGCATTTTTTGACAAATTCACCATCACAGAACGATTTGCTGTTCTTAGCAATGTTGTATGCGATCACAAAGCTGGCATGAGTAGCAGCTTTCTGGGCTACTTTGGCTTTTCCGAATACATTCTGCTGCTTTACAAGTTTTCTGTCCAGTTCTGTTGCTCTTGTTTGCCGTTCCGCTGCTGATAAAGTACTGCCATAGCCTGCATGTTTCGTCGCATAATGTCGGCTAATGTTGTACTCTTTCAACACGGCAACACCTTCACTGCACAGCAAACATACTGCTTTCTTGCCGACTTCTGTGAAAAAGTACTTAGGCATCCAATCTTTGTTAAATGCGCGACACTCGCTGTCAACTTTACGTTTCTTGGCAAAATCCATGGTAAAAATTTTATTGTAAATTCTAAATCTAATTCTAACCGAAAACAAAGAATCGAAGAACCAAGAACAGAAAGAAAACAAAGAACCAAAGAATAACTAACAGTCACTATTACTGCGACGTAGTAAGCAAGTAGTGGGAGATTGCGGCAGAATGTGGCCGCGGGCCACATTATCATGTACGACCGGAAACAGTCTGCGGGCCAGTCAAAATCCCGCCGCGGGCCGGGTCTGGCCCGCGGGCCGTATGTTGCCCGTCCCTGGTTTAGGAGCTGGTGTGTGACAGTGGCTTCGATGTATATCCTCGTCTGTAGTGTGTGATTCTCGTTCTACTTGTGTCTAATAAAGACTGTGTGTCCAGGAAGTTAACTTCATGTTCATTGGCTTTGAGTGTGATGTGTATATCCGGTATGATAGAGTTGAGGTATGTTTCAAATTGGTGTGGTCCATCCAGTGTTTCCGGCCATATTAGGGAGATATCGTCCAGGAAGCATAAGTAGAGTGTAGGTTGCATGTGAAAGCCATTTCTGGCTTTTTCGTTAAGGTGTCTAAGGTAGAAACTGGCCAGACTGGATGCAAAGAACTTACCCATTGCAGTGCCAAAATTTGTAAGAATATCTCGTCATTGAATTGGAAATCATTGTTATGCATTATTATGTCCAGTAATTGGATTATCACTTTGTCAGGTCTATGCCTCCAAGGATTGTTGGCAAACACTCTTTTGACCACAGCCAGTGTCCTGTTTATATTCATATTACTGTATAGTGCTTGGATGTCTCTGATCACCAGTATATGCTTGGCTCCTGTGGGCTTGTCTCCAATCTTTGCTACAAAGTCATGTGAATCTTTAATGAAAGCTGCATATTTGTTCGCTAGGGGGTTCAGGTAGTATTTGATCAGATCGCTGGCTCTACATGCTTCTGTTTGGCAATCACCCACTGTAGGCCTTCCTTCGGGAACGTGTCAATATTATTTGAAAACAATAGGAACCCAGAAGGGACGGAATCCCACTTTATGGGTCCAGTGAGTTAAGTTACAATCAACAGAGGCAAAACGGAATAATCACGCTTTTCTAGTGCATAACAGAAACTAAGGACTAAACCAAGTGCACAATACAAACTAAGGACTAACACGAGTGCACAATGCAAACTAAGGACTAACATAAACATTGAATAACGTTTTAAACTAGCAATCACTCTTAACTAGCAATCAGTGAGTTAAAGTTTCAATCAACAGATGCAAACCATAAAATATTACACTTTCAATTGCATAACACAGAGTAAGGACTAACACAAACATTGAATAATGTTCTTTAAATATCAATCACATTTGCAAGGACAGGATCCCGCCAATGTTCCCTCTAATTTTTTTCGGTGTGCGCGGAAAAGTATAGTGTTTGAGCAGCACATTTTCATGCCTGAGCACCTGAATTTTTTTCACAGATGTCACCCAAGACAACTACGAAATCGGTGTTATTTGAAACTCAAAGTTATGTTTATTCAAGGTACCCGCTTAATTAAAAGTGTTATATATCAGCATTACTTATTATACTGCAAGTCTGCAATATTAAAATACTTGCATAGTGTTTACAGTAATGTTCTCTGTTATTCACTGAAAGTCTGTCTGTCTCATCTTACAGTTTCTCACGTCTGTCTTTCTTTTACAACCATTCCGAGTACACTTTGTCGAGATCAATCTGCGCCGCTGAAGTCTGGTAGGATCGGATTCGCATCAGCATATCCAAGTGCTCAGTTTGCAGCCGATTGCGAGCTTTGGTCTTGATGGCATTCATCAGGCTGAAACCTCGCTCGCAATCGGCACTTGACGCTTGGAATGTTGCGCAAATGTCCAGCAGACGTGACAGCAATCCAAACTGTTGCTCTCTTAGTACAAACTGAACTACATCGTCGAATGAGTGCATTAATCCAGACTTGAATTTCTCCGACATCAGAAATCTGAAGTCACGATACTGTGACTGTACGGCTGATGTGATGCTGACTTCATCTAAATCGTCAAAGAAATGGTGGTATTTTCCAACCAGAGTTGCAATCTCAGTTTCCCCAAAATTAAAAGATATCACATTCGACAGAGCAGCAGTTTCGACTATATTCCAATCTGTCAGCTTGTTGTCTGGAAAACGACTGTTAAGATGCAAGCACAAACGTTCAATAAATCTGAGTATGGGAGCCATGTCAATGTCTGGGTTGCTCTGCATATATTCGTGAGCTTCGTCATTCCAGTAAGCCGTTTCGTCTAAATACTGCAGGCCAAGCTTGGTTATTCTGGCCTTCACAAACTGTATGGCTTCGATTGGTGTCAGGTTGCTTCTTTGCAACAGCTTGTTCAACTCGGCTAATTCGCGAACAACGTCGTCAAACACGATCAATGCAGCATGAACCTGTGGATCCGTCAACTTTCTGTAACAATATTTGCAGACTGGGTCACTGTGTTTCTGCTTGCTCTTTGCAGTACTCAACCAAAACTGTAATGTTTCTCATCAATGCTCGCAATGCAAAATGTCTGGAAAGCCATCGTACTTCATTCAACGGTCTGAAGGCTACCGATTCACGCTCAAGAACTTCTGCTAGTTCTGCAAAGGCCGTTTTCTTCACAGAAGAGCGGCAGAACAGAGTGTAGACAGTTCGTAGTAAAGTCTCGATGTCCTTCATCAGTGAGACATGCTTACATGCGTCATCAATCCCCAGGTCTTCTCGATGTGCCACACAGTGCTGTTCAAGCAAATGGGATACATCTCGACAAAGCTGAGCAGCCACACCATTATTCTTACCCAGCATCACAGACGCACCGTCTGACGTAAACATGACCATCTTTTGAATGTCGATGTTCATAGCATAGAACTCTTTTATGGCTGCTGTGATTGCTGTGCTGTCGCATGTTCACAACTGTAAAATTCCTACAAACACAGTCTTATAAATCGCGGCATTAGACGGGCGGAATTTCGCATACAAAATCAACATTTTGGTGACTGATGCATCGGGGCTTTCATCTGCAATAAGAGTATGACAACTGGCATTACATAAATCACGCATGGCTTCTTTCTGAACAACTGCGTTGATGCACTCCACGAACTCAAAGTCATAGTTCTTGCTGCGCCAGCTCTCAGGAATGGACACATACTTGCCTATGTGGTCATGTATGTCTTTGACTGATAATATTGACACATTCATGTTTACGGCCAGCAACACATTACACAGGCCTGCATATTAATGGCTTCCAATTTTTTTCTTCACCGTTTTATGTGTTTTTCATGGGTATTCAATTAGCTGAATTCAGACATGCAAGGGTTTTTCCTCTATCACGTACGGTTTTTCCACAAGTGAAGATGAACATCCAGGAAGACCTAGCAGAGTGGAAAACGCTTATTTACAAAAAACTCAAAAATTATTACAATTAACTCAGCTGGATTTTTCATTCAGTCATTTGTAAATGTTTGTCACAGGTGCCGAAAAGTCAGAAATCTTTATAATATCTTTTCTTCTTCCCTTCAAAGCTCCGTTTAGAACTTCTTCTCTTGTGCACTGCTTGCGATTCTTCCCTATGCAACATCCAGCAGTAGTCTGCTATCATGCTAACGTTCCACTGACCCTGATACCTCTGTTCCATTTCCTTTATGTCCTGGTGGAATCTCTCTCCTTGTTCTTCACTGACAGCACCTAGATTTTCTGGGAAATAGCTTAGATGGGAGTTCAAAAAGTGGAGCTTACAGCTCATTGAGCAGCCCAAGGCTTTCAAGTTCTTCATCATGTTTCCTGCGATGTTCTCGAAGTCAGTGTCTCTATAGTTGCCAAGAAACTTCTTTACAACCTCTTTAACCCTTTGACTTGCCCTATTTTTTTCGGAAAAGCTGCCTAATTATACAGGATTTTCAATTGTTAATGGCACATTCTTGCAATGATTTTTTTAGATTTTTGTTACATCAATGTATATGGTATATACAATAAAATCTATATTGTACCGAGTTCAAAACGTATTGTACTTACTACTGAGGTTGCAAACTGCTGTGAAAACCTGCCCAGTATTTTACCGGACACAGACGAACTTTACATTTCGGGCAGCCAAATTGTGTCTCCGCCTTACATGTGACGTCTTGTTTGGTCCTACACAACAAAACTCACAACGACCCTTCTTGATTCCTAGAGAGCGCAAATCTTCTATCTTATGTCCACTAGGGACAAGTGAAACAACTGGTGACTTCACTGGTCGGCCATGCTGCTTCCGTGATGAGTAGTGATTGACAAGTTGATCAATCAACTTGCAGCGAAACTGGAGTTGATCATCTGGGTTATAGACCATTGGTGGGTGTGTGTATGCCCGGTAACAGTGCACATACAGAATGTAGGCATTTGTGACAGCTAAGTCCACAAAATGCCAAAACAGACGCAGCCACCATCGCTTCGATTTTCGGTCAATTCCGTAATATCCCTTCAACTGATCGCTCAAGTCAACTCCCCCCATGTAGCGGTTGTACTGGCTGACAATCTCAGGACATGTAACTCGTGCCACAGTGCCATCAACATTCTATTTACCACAGTTGTTGAAGGAAGATGAGCTGAAGAAACAACATAAACCGGTTTTCTGTCTTTCCACACAAGCGCTGTGGTCCTGCCTTTATGTTTCATCACTGAATCGCCTCTGTTCAAAGTCTTCAGTAGTTGCTTTTCTTCCAGTTCCTTTGGAAACCCTACTCTGTTAGTTCGGTATGTTCCATATGCAAAAATACCACACTTTTCCAGGTCAGCAAGCAGTGGTACAGAAGTAAAAAAGTTATCCATGTATATGACGTGGTTTCTGTGAGAAAAATGTGGCACCACAAGTTCTGTCACAACACGATGCGCAAGTCCTTTCTCTGTGTCTGCAGTTTTCTCTTTACCTGTGTACAACTGGAAAGCCTTCACATACCCACAACACGAGCACGAGGCACACCAAATCTTGAACCCACGTTTGATAGGTTTGAGCGGCATGTATTGCTTCATACAACATCTTCCCTTGAACCGAACCATGCTTTCGTCCACAGCCACATTCTGCCCCGGATAATAATTCTCAGCAAATGTTTCTTGTAATTTGGACATCATTGGTCTCACTTTGAACAAACGGTCGTGTTCTGGATCTGTGACAGGTGGATTAGTCCCATTTCTCGCCAGATGAATGTTTGACCACAGGTACCAGAACCTTTTTGATGACATGACCTGTGCAAACTGAGGAGTAGCCAGTACCCAATGATTGTTCCAATAATTCTCTATGCGTGGTAACACATGAATACCCATCTCAAGTACAAGGCCAACGAATGCCTTCATTTCAGCAAGACTAATATCGTCTCCTTTCAACCTGTTTTTCTGTTGCGCGTACTGCATACTTTCTGTTACCATCAACTGCCATAGACTTGCTGGAAAGACCAGCTCAAAGTACTCACAAGCATCACTATCTTTTGGTAAGTATATGAATGGGCCGTGATCAGCATCAAACTGGGTTGGTAAGTCACAGGATGAAAACTGGTTTGACCAACCGTCAGCATCAGTATCAGTTTCTGGGCCACTTTCTTCAGAATCTGACGACGATTCCACACACGCAGTATCAGCCAAGTCACCTTCTTCTACATCACTGTCTTCACACAAATCGCTAATATTTCCGTCAGGCGGAACATTAGGTGAAACAAGAAATCTGAGATGACGGCCGTGAAATCTAGTTTTAGCTCCATAAAACCTTTTGGTATCCATCGTTGTTTCATACACATGTTTACCTTACCAATCTCTAATATAAACTAACCAAAACGAAACGTCAGATATCAAGGGATCATTTATTTTCCAATGGCTAAGTAAGTAAGGAACTGAATTAATCAACTACAGGCAACGGCGCTTTAAAACGCTCTTGCGATACAGCCGCAAAATGCGACCGCGCTTTGAAGCGCGGTTGCCAGTGAAAGGGTTAAAGGATTGCCAAGCCGATCTCTCAATTTCTTTCATTTTGGTATCAAATATCTCGTCCCTCATGAGTTTTCGAATGTCAGGACCGATGAAAACCCCCCTTTCAGCTTCGCTTGTGACAACCGTGGAAACTTGCTTGCAAGATACTTGAAAGTATCACCATCTTTTGGAAGGGCTTTCACAAACTGCTTCATGATGCCAAGCTTGATGTGAAGTGGAGGTAAGAGTACTTTTGTTGGGTCCACCAAAGATTCGAAGTGCACGTTCTTTTCTCCTACTTTTAGTGTCCTGCTTGGCCACACCTTCTCAGTCCAGTGCTTGGCTTTAGCACGGCTATCCCATTCGCAGAGGAAACAGGGGTACTTGGTGTAGCCGCCCTGTTGACCAAGGATCATAGAGATCACTTTAAGATCGCCACAGATGGTCCATTCGTATTTCTTGTAGTTGAGTTTGGTCAGGATGAAGGCTAAATTGTCATACTTCTCTTTCAAATGAACGGAATGTCCAACCGGTATAGAGGCGTATTTGTTGCCATTGTGAAGGACAGCTTTCAGACTTCTTTGTGATGAGTCAATGAAGAGTCTCCAATCGTGAGCCTCATGCTGAACTCTGAACATTTGCATCAGACCGGTAACATCGGTAAACAAGTTCACCGTCTTGAGAAAAGTAAGGCACGTAGTCTTTCTCTCGGTTTCTAAACCAACCGAAAGAAGTTCCAGGAGTCAACAAGTTCTTCTCCTGGAGCCTAGAACCTAGCAACTGAGCGGAATCTTTGTAAAGGGCCAGATCTCGAATCAAGTCGTTCAATTATGATTGTGAAAACAGTTGGGGCTCACTGCAGTCGTGTGGAAATTCGTCATCAGAATTGTCATCTGACTCACTCCACGATGGCCCACTCACATCGCTTAGGCTTTCTGGAGGCAAAGGTATGGGAATGCCAAGTCCATGAGACACAGGGCGCAGTGCAGATTCCAGGTTCGGGTAGCAGATTTTGTCTTTGTTTTTTAAGCTGTATCCCTGTATGTTGCACGAACAAAAGTAACAGTCATCGCTGTGATTTTTGGGCTCCCTCCATATCATGGGCACTCCAAAACGAAAACATTTCACCTTACCCTTAGACCACATGCGCAGTCCTTCCACGCAACTCGAACAGACTCGATGTGGGGCCCATGCCTTGTCCTGGTCTCCAACCCTTACACCAAAGTATGCAAAATACACTCTCTCAACAAAGTCCGTGAGCTTCCGCTCTTGCTTTTTCACTAACAGTTCGCCACAGATAACAACAAAACCTGTCAGGAGAATTAACACATCCTCTTGAAGCCATGACAGTCGTAAATGTATACACCACACTTAACCCTTTCACGTCGCTAATGTAAACACCTGACTTAACCCTTTCAGGCCGAGGTTCAATTTCGCATTTATGAAAACATAACAAGAATTCTGGTGTCTTCATTACTACATTATAATGAAATATATTTTTCAGTATGTGCATGTATTTGTAATTGTGTTTTCAATGTAAAATATCATTTCTGTGGAAAAATTGAACTTTCCGACAAAAAATTCCTATTTGTGTCAAAACTGTACATGTTAGAATTTTTACAATATTTTTCCTGAAATGACCGTGTAAAAATATATAAGCAGCACCATTTACTTTGAAGAAAAAAAATTCATTGCAGACCTGTGTTATTGTGTCCTATGCTGGCTACTATATTCACAAACACCGAATTTAATCTATAATCACCTTTAGTCGACCGCCATTACTAACACCTCCTATTCACACACGCCCTACCGCCTAGCTCCTTAGAGTCCAGTCTTCATGACGTCACACGCAAACACTAGGCTTACATTCCCTCTTTCCCCACAATGTTTAATCCACTAGCATTATCAACACAAGTATTATTTCATTTGTTCCACTTTTTGGAACCACTATGATTGGACTAACCCATGGTGCAGACCCTTCAACCTTTTCAATAATGTCCCCCTTCAAGAATTTTGCTAATTCCTCCTACACAGGTGCTCTCAAGTTGTAAGGAATGTGTCTAACTGGCTGTGCTACTGGTCTTACATTCCCATCTATGTAAAACTTACTCTTGTAGTCTTTTAATTTTCCTACTCCTTCAAAACACTCTGGATATTCTGTTAGCACATCCTGTCCTGTGTTAATTTCTCCCACTAATCCAACTCGAAGGGATCTTGTTGGTCAAACTGAATCTCTACTGGAGAAGCGACTCAAAAATTGGTCTTCCTGGATATCCCAATCTTGGCCGGTTGAGCATGTCGCATTAGGTACACACGGACGATATCTCTCCGGAAATCAAGTAGATCAAGTGGTTGCCTCTGGTACGATAGTGTCTTGCGATACAAGAGCCATGCATTTTGTGTCATTAGTACCTATGCGTATGCAAGCCATTTCTTTGTCCTTGTGGTTATTCTATAGGCAGCCACATTTTGGTCGGCTCTATTAACACCTCTCATAGTCGTGTTGTACAATCTGACAATATTGGGTTGGAGTTACACAATGTTTTCAGCTGGTTCTTTGACAGTGCACAGTAGTTGAACTACGCTGGCACCCAGGCCAAGGTTATAGTTGGTGTATTCATCACGTCCGGCGTACGGGATGGAATGGAACAGGTAGCTGTCAGAAGAGCAGAGACTCCAGGCAGGTTTTGAATCCAAAGTGAACAGTTTTGCCTTGCATGAACATTTTACAGTTGTGTCAACCATAATAGAAGATCATCAGTTCGTCGATGGATGGATAGGTTGTGGGCTAAACCCCAAATTTCAAGAAGTTTCTGTCGAGCAGCTCAATGTAAGCTTCTAATTTTGTACAGTTTGTCTTTCTCCTGTATCCTTGAGTTGTCAGCGAAGCGGATGTGTCTCTTGATGTCCCAATACATCTTTTGGCTAAGACTTTTTGTTATAATTTTGATGCTACTCTCCTCCATATTTTCCCAGTACATGTCGTCTTTGAGGCAATCAGTGGTTCCCTGAAACGAGCAGGAAATCAATGAATTGCTTCAGTTGTTACAAATTCTGAGAGTAATAATATCAATTCTGTGGATGTGCATACAGTGTACTCTGTGTTTCACTCAGGCTAAACACATGTGAGTTATCAGCAATCAGGTGATTCTTTTTCATCCGCATTATCAGTCTTCAACAGCCAGAAGGGCCCCATTATTGCTATCATCAAAAGCATCTAGTATCATTCATGCGGCATTCACAGCATTATATCTTCGAGCCACCACATCATTATGAGAAATGTAATTCAGTAGCAATCCACTTTTTGGAAATAATGACAATAAATGGAAATTGAGAATTTTAATTGATTTTTTTGGTAGAAATAATTATGTGTTTTGAGTCCATAATAAAAACTGTAAACAGCATCATAAGTATCCTGGGTATGGACATGAACACTTTTAGCTGCGCGCATGCTGGGATAACCTCACGTCATCTAAAGTTATACCTAGGCTAAGTCGTGTTCATGAATAACGATAACTGCTTAGTTTTTTTTGGGCATAGCTATACCCGAACTAAGCTCTAATCCCGATTTACCTTAACTCAGTCTCGTGAATATGGCATCTGCAGGTACGAGAAAACAGACTCATTTAAAGTCGCTGTATACACACATGATATTACAACTTGCGAGAAGAGAGCTTACTTCTCGAACTGAAATATGAAAATTCTGTACTGACGGCCTCAGAAAAAACAGACACCAGGAAAGAGATGGATTTAGCACAATGCAGAACTTTGTTCTCGACTTAAGCGGTAGGCTTTCTGCTGGTTTGATCGAGGACTGTGGAAGAGGTGGGAAGTCTTACAGAAAGTTTAGCACTATGGTTGTGATCTGAAAATCCTGCTTCTGTAGATTCTGGTGTCAATGGGAAATCCATTACTTCCTGGGAAGTAATCGAAGGAGCTGCAGGAAGCAGGGATTCCTTCTCATATACTGGAGCTTCATCAATGTCCTCATCTTCGTTGTCTCGTTTCGTGTCACTGCAGCAAAACTGGGTCTTAAGCTGTTACAAGTATCTGTCTCTTCATGTCCAAGCTTTCGACAGGCTTTGCAGTACGAGGCAATAGACTGGAACTTTTTCTGACCGCGTTCGGTATAAACAGCATAGACAACGAGTAGGATCTTCAGACATGTTAAGAAAGGCTTGGCCCTTCAAGTCATCTTATTCCCAGGTCACTCTGTCTGGGATGACTTCCAGTTTATCGCATTTTGCTACGATATTTTGGACATTTGTGTTACAGTTCGCATCTTTGACCTTTTCTGTGTAGGCAATGCATTAATGACTGTTGCATCCACTTTATCTAGTTGCTGGGTAAATTGTGACGTTTCGCTGTCTGGCACAGAATATCGTTCCATAAGGGGCACCTCTGTATCCAGAAATGTCACGTGATGTAAATGATATAAAGTTGATTTAGGGACCCAAGCGGAGCCCATTCCCGATGAAAAGGGAGTGGAATTAGTTAAGGCCATCTGGCTCGTTCTCCTTCCAGGTTCTCCATCATCCACATTCTTTTTCTTACTATCTTCTTCTGCCCTTCTTCTGTCTTCCTCTCTCTGTCTATTGATTCTTACATTTTTAGTCATCTCTGTAATATTGGTGTGTAATGTAGATATTTCTACCATAATTGAATCAAGTCTTGCTGAAGTTCTACTATGCACTCTATGCAATGAGGACTTTGGGGAACAGATCTTTTCTTTTCTTCCATTTCTACATTTACTTCTAACTCTCTCTCTCTCTCTCCATTATACACAAAATGAACACAGATTTGATAAGCTAAATTATTCAATGACTACTGATTATAATTCTAAAGTTAATAATTGTACAGTTAGAAACAAATAGGTTTAGTTAATACAATTAGTAACGATCTCAATGCTTAGCCACTATCTCAGGGATGGGCAAACTTCTGGGACCTGGGGCCACTTGAAGTTTCATAAAATTTTTGAGGGCCGGGTTACAAATTTTTGACTTTCATAAGCGTCAAACATGGTTAAACCGAAGCAAACAAATAAATTAATAAAATGATCATATACAAATTTAAAAGAAAACAAGATCCAAATTTTATTTTCTGCCATTGTCAGTGTGAGTTATGCCACTGAGAACATGTTTTAACAAGTTTTTCAAAGTTTGGATTGATTGTACTAGTCGCAATTCTCATTATTGATGTCAAATTTGCATCAGTCAACTGAGATCGACATTTGGATTTGTTGATGTTCATCATTGAAAACGTTTGTTCACAGATGTATGTGGATGCAAATAAGGTAAACATCTTCCTTGCAAAAGTTTGCAAATTTAAGAATTTGTCCTCCCGCAGCGATGACCAGAATTGCATCAGTTCTAATTCTTTGAACTGTTCTTTAAGAACAATATCATTTTGGAGGTCTGGAGGTTTGGAGGTCTATTACACAGATATCGGTGATACTGCTCAACTGGCTTTCTCAGGTGCAAGATATATTATATAAGAATAACCAGCTTAAGCAACCTGTAATGTAAAAGTACATTAATCTCTTGGAAGGATCAGCCTCTGATTGTTACATAATCACAGAAGTTGGAATGTAGAGCACAAAACACTCATACGGACCTACAGCGGCGTATTCCAGACATGCGGACCGGGTAACCTTTTATCTCTAGACTTTCTTTCGAAACAAACTTATTCTTTAATTCAATGGGCTTAAGGGTTATCTCCCACTGTAGATTTCTTTCTCTTTGCCCAATTGTTTCGACAGCTGAATTTCCTATGGTGCTGTCACGACTGAGTCTATGTGGGCCCTTAGGTGGTTTGTTGAAGAGACATCACGCACCTCGTTCATACTTAATAGAACTTTGATTGAAAACAGCGAAGCATATAAGACTAAAATGAACACTCAGTGATATGGTTAAATCGTTCTCGAGATCAATGGGTCGTTCCATGAATTCAGCCTGTCTCTAAATTTGACCCAGCCACTAATTGTTCTTTCCTTCCAACGTTCGGCCTTAAGAGTTCCTCTGCTCGCTCTTCCCTGCCTGTCCCAGATTGGTCAAGTGACTTGGTGTTTGCCATCCCTTCCTGCCAGCATCTGTTTGCATGTTCCTCGAGTGACAGTCCCAAAGGTCGGCTTTTTAATCACCTTCCCCTGTGGGGCTAAGCGAAGTTTCTCAGCCTTCCCTCAAAACCGCCATAGCCACGCATCAGCTTATTTGCCTCTCTCTCTCGAGATGTCTGCTGGCGATCTTTGTGGTCGGTCGGGCAACTACGGTCATGACAGGTACTAGGTAACTACAATTTCTGGTCTCATGTACGGCGCACCTTACCGAGGCAGGATGGTGACGATGGTCTTTTTAGATCCGATCTCGGTTTCTTTTACTAGAGTCACTTATTCCATTTACATTTAGTGTAATGATTGAATATTGCTTTTCATCCATGATTGCTTAAATGTGAGTTTTACCTTACAATTCGGAACAATTTTATGGGTCTCCAACTTGTCAACAGATCTGCTTTTGATGAATCCTTGCAAGCAAGAGTGATGATCCAGACGATCTTTGAGATTCAAAAAGTATAACCATTGTGAAAGCGTTAATGAGTACTTCCACAAAGGGACATGGGGAGGTGGAAAAACGTCATATAAAATTCTCTTGGAAGACCATATGAACCAGGTGATTTGTAGTTATGCCGCACTACACTCTGCCTATGAAATCGTTTCTTTGCAAATTTCTTCTTACATAATTATCTGGTAGCTTATGGACGATTTTATTCTGTCAATTTCATGTAGTTCAATAGGCTTAACCCTCAACAGGACACGTTCTAAAAATCACGTTTCTGACCACCTGGGGTCTCTTCGGACCCCACACTATTTATTGCTTAAAAATACCAATTTGCAAATGAAGAAACTATTATGGGTAGCACATGCCGTTCGTAGTGTATTAGACTTCATTTAGTTTATCAGGGCAAGTGATTTTAAAAGAAAATGTTTTGGATTTTAAGGAAAATTCCTAGAAAATTCCTAGAAAATTTATATAAAGTTCTAAAAATCCAATGCTTGTCTTGAAATTTATAGAAATTCTGAGCACATTACTCTAGGTGTGCCGTGATCTTTGCACACATTTCTGTTGGAGACTGCGCAAAGTTGCTTTGTTTTTCTGCCCTTGACCCTTGGACATAAGACACAACGCCTTTTAGCTGGTGGTTTATTCGACAATGTTGAATCTGAAATGGTATATCCAAGTCTCTTGAGGGACAGTCGTGCTCCTTTCTGCAGAGCTTGTGGGTTACAAAGACGCAGTTGAATACAATCTTTCACCAGTTGTCTGCCAAGTTGGATCAGAAAATTTCTCCGAAGTCGTTGTTGTTTCGCAAGGTTATCTGGATGGCTGTACAGCCAGACGAGAAAGGCTGCAATTCCACCAACATCGATCATGTTGAAAAAAACCGCAAGTGGCCATCGGTTACATTTTCGCCTGCAAGTATAGGTTGTGGCAAGCTTGTCCATATTGTCTACACCTCCTTTGAAGTCATTGTAATGAAGAATTGCATGAGGCTTTTTTAGTTGGTCCTTCAACAGCACAGTCATGATGCATGGTGGACAATAATGTCACCACCTTCTTTTTCTTTGGCACATACGAGACAAGTGTCAAGTCTTCAGAAAATGCAAATATAGTCGAATTTTCCTCTCTCCCTTTTGAATCTGTCAACTGTGATGGAATATCCGGTTTGTTTCTTCTAATTGTCCCCACAATTGTAGTGTTTTGTGAAAGCAAATTTTTTGCCAGAGGAACGCTTGTAAAAAAGTTGTCCACAACAATGTTGCGTCCTGATTTCAACCATCTGTTGGTCAGAGACATAACAACTCGTGCACCTTGGTTCTCTTCACGTGCACTGCCTGGCTGACGTCCCAAGTACACTTCGCCAGACAGAGGAAAAGAAGTTGTTGAGTCACATGCCCACCAGATTTTTACTCCATACTTGGCAGGCTGAATGTACTGGCAGAATGGACATTTGCCTCTAAATGGCACAAGTTGTTCATCGACAGTTATGTCCATTCCTGGTGTTATGCACTTCGGCAGTTGGGCAAGGAACATTTCCCAGATATCCCGAATCGGGGCTAGCTTGTCTACAGAATGACGCTGCTCCCTCGTTCTCTTGTCATCGAACCGAAAATATCGAAGAATCGCTTTGAATCGGTTGGAAGACATCACGGCGGCAAAGATCGGTCGTCCATGTTCCTGTGACCAAAAGTCTTCCAATGGTTCCAGTCTTCCCCGGTACACTCCCGATAATATCAGAAGACCAAGAAATGAAAGCATTTCTTGCAAAGTCGTCTCTGTCCATGTCCTCTGATTATCATCCTGATGTTCTTGATTCCATATCTCACAAATCCTCTTTGCCTCCCGGTTTGTTTGGCGTACAATTATGTCGAATATTTCTGGTGAGAAAATCTTTTGAAAAGCATCCAATTCTGTTGTTGAAACTGCTTCACGTCTCACTCCAGGGCGGTTGCGAATGATGTCATGTGGGCCCCGACGATGGGAAGCAGCAGGATCAGCATCCCACTGACTTCCGTTCTTGGAGGTGAATAAGGTGCCTTCATGTGTAGGACCTGGACATCGATTAGGTTTATCCTGGTTAGCCACGGCAGTGGCTGTTGCTCTTCCTCTTACTGAATTCGACGTTGCGTATCGGTTGCCTCGTGCACGACCTCTTCCTCGTCTAATGACTCTAGGTGGTTGAGGACAATGTTGTTCATTGGTACTCACTTCAAGATGGCCTTCATCAGAATTATTTTTAGAGGAGTCACTGTCTGAAGAAGATTCCTTGGACAAGTGATCCACTTCACTTATCTTCTTCATCCTGAATAGAAGTTGTCTCATCGTCGCTGTCTTCCATAATTCTTCGTAGGGCTTCCGCTGCCGAAAATCTCTGATGTCACTCCATTTTTTCACGAAAACTTGCAAATAAGTACGTAAAAGAAGGCATTAAATGTGGAATAACTTATGTGAAAACCTTTCCTAATAATAATAGTGTTACACTGAGGGTTTCAATAAAATAAGTAACAACTTCCAGACTATTTTAATAATTGCAATGTTTGGGGTCTACAGAGACCCCAGCATATTTTTTATTTGTCTGGGTACCAGATATATTTTTTTTTCAAAACTTTTTGTACCGAAATGTTGCCAAAACACTCCTTGAGGAATACATTAAACAGCATCTGCATGCCATCTAGCGAACAAGCTGTAATAACATTATTCTAGCACTGGGGTCCAGATGGACCCCAGGTATCCTGTTAAGGGTTAATTGAATACAGAGTTTTATAAAAGTTGCTTGTTTCTTTTAGTATTGACTTTCTGTCTGACACTTTTACTCCAATAATCGACATTACCTTTTCAGTGACTTTTTCCTACTCTTCTGCATCTCAAGCCTTGGCTCTGAGTGGGATTTTTGCTACTTCTGCCCTTTCATCAAGCAGTACTTTCTTTCAGAATACTCTTCTTATCCCCAAGCATGTGGACTTTTGCTTCCTCCATATCTTTATTGCGTCATTCAAGGTCTCTGACCTTCCACTTGGTGTTATCAGCTAGACGTACGGAGTGTAGTTAGAGGAGTCTCTTGAAGCGCTCTAGCTGATTCCCGCCATGCTGTGTCTTTAGCAATTGGTCCATGCGTGCCATCAAATCCGGGTCTTTCAAGATGGACTTATTACATTTCCAGTAGCCTTGTCCAGTAGCCTATAGGTCCTCGAGGTTGATGAGGAGTAGTACTGAAGAGTGGTCAGAATCTGGAACAGGAAATGTCGCCAAGTGATCGACCTTCTTGGGAGAAGCCAAAGACAGATAAAAACGATCTAGCCGGCAAGCAATCAAATGGTCGGCCGAGTGCCACATGGTCTCAACTTTCTTTGAAAGGGGTTAAAGAGGCAAAAATTATGGTTTTATTTACAGTATATATCGGATCCAGAGTCATCATAGATTGAGTTATCGCCAATTCTGTCAACTGAATTGTTCAACCAGATTTTTACCTCCACAAATACATTTTCGAAGTTCTTTTAGCCATGTGGCTCTATCTACATAGTCTTATTATTGGGGGCATAAATGTTCAGGACACAAAGTCCTCTGTCACTGCATTTTAAATCAAGTGTTAGTAATATCTGCATAGAGCAGAGCAATCCATTTTATAGATGATTTGCCAAAACCATATTCTTTAACCCTTTCCAGTCTAATAAAATTTTTGTGCCTTCCTACAGTAGTCCAATTTATTTTTACGAAAACAGGCATATCATAGTATATGTTATGTATTCTTGGAAAACTGAAGAAACTAGAGGAAACACTTAACTAAAATGATGTTTACTGTTATGCTACATGTTCAGATGTGCATGTTCTGGATTTATTCCCGATAATTCCTCATAGTGTGGTACTTTTCAAAGCAGTCCTTTGGGTGCAATCCAGGTTTCCGAGAACACGTCTTACAATAGTAAATCGTTTTTTTTCTCTGTCCTGGAACTTTTCTGTCACTGCACACTGTGCAGTCTTTGGTCTTTTTTTCAGGAAAGGCAGAGACAAGGTGAGGCTTTCTGTTGAGGCGTTCCTCATTGTCGTGAGAAGAGGGTCTTCCTCTTTTCCGGTTACCATCAGCATTCCGAACATCACCAATCAGTTGCAGCAAAACTGCCTTTCTGTATTCAATGTGACTGACTGCTGCCAGACCATTGTTTCTGCGCTGAATGTTGAACAAGATGAAACTGTTTACAACAGCAACTTCTAGAAGCCAATAGAATAGTTTGCGCCACCACTTTAGAGACTTCCGAGAAAATCCATAGCTGGCACAGTAGTGATCTGCTCGGTCAACTGCTCCCATGTACTTAGTGTACTCACTAATCATGACTGGCTTTGCAACATCAACAGTCTGCTTCTTGTTTGTACGCTGTATTGTATGAGTATCTGCATTATAAAAGGTACTAAGCATCAGGACTTGCCTCTTATCTTGCCACACCAGACTCATGAGTTTCTTGTCGATGGTGAATGCCACGACCTCCTGCTGCTTCAACTTCAGTTTCCTTTTTACCTCATTTGGTAAGCCTTTACGGTTCTTCTGAACAGTCCCAGTCAAGTGAATTTTCTTCTGCAATAATTCTCTAGCAAGTTCAGGACTTGTGTAGTATCTGTCAGTGAATAGGTGGTATCCACTTCCTGTAACTTCATTCAATAAAACATCACACAAGTGAGTCACGATTCGTGAAGTAAACAACAAATCAGGTCGAGGTAATACTTCTGTTGTCTGGCGTCCATAATATGGCTCAAATGCACATATATAACCGGTTTCTGAGTCTGCAAGCACATACACCCGTAAACCCCATTTTGTGGGTTTTTGTGGGTTGTACATTTTCCAGGCAACGCGTCCCTTGAAACCCACAGTACTCTCGTCTATTGCGATGTGCTGACCGGGAACAAAATTTTGCAAACACTTGCATTGAAGATGTTTGAGAACGTTGCTAACTTTTGCTCCTCGTGTCAGAACTGAGTTTACAGAATCTGTAATCGGTGGGCTAACGTGCAGCATCCAATGGATTTGTACAAATCTAAGTCGTGGCATAACGTCTGCAAAGAAAGGCATTCTGTCAATCCACTGCTGGGAAAAGTAATCCTTTATGTCTGGTCTATCGTTTATTGCCATGTTCAAAATCATACCAAAATATGCTTTCATCTCAATCAGCTCAACATCGTGCCAGGTACGCCAGATGGAAAATGGTGGTAGTGACAACCCTTGAAGCTTTTCCTGCGCATAACTGTTTGTTTCCTTCACTATGCTATCTAGTATATCGTCTGAAAAAAACATCTGGAAATATCCAAGTTCATTGTCAGGCAGACTATCAGCATTCTGGATACCTGAATTTGGAACTGTGAAAGGCATCTGTTGAAAGGCAGGCTCAGATGGCGTCCACTTCTCCCATCTCGGCGGTGTAGACTCGGTCTCTTGACTCTCTTCTGCCGCATCACCAATGTCATCAATGTCATCGACAGACAGTTCGTCATCAGATGGTGAATGTAAATCCTCATCCAAGAAGTCACCATCCGAACATTCGTTTTCGCTACTATCATTATCTGAACTGTCCTCTAATAATCCTAGAACTTCGCTTAGTTTATAATGTTTTCTACTAGCAGCCATTTTTTCACGAAGATGTTTACTTTCGGTTTCATGCTATAAAAAGACCATTGAATTCTCAAAAGAAATAGATTTTTAGACTATTTACCTCAGAACAGTCCAATGGCCAACTGTGTAGGACATTATGTCCCATACGGTGTGACTTTGGACCAGGATATGACAGCTACAGTCGATGTCCCCTGGTGTGGGCCAGTGGACCGGAATGGGAAAATTGAAATGTCCCATGGGGTGGGACTGTGGACCGGAAAGGGTTAAGAATTGCCAGAAGATAGTGGTGCAATACGCGATCAAATGCCTTTTCTTGATCATATGAGACAACTGCTGTCGGAATGTTTTTCATGTTACAATAATCTGAAATGTTTCTAAAGAGATGGAGGTTGTCTGTGATAGATCTGCCTGGTACACTACATGTTTGATCTGCATGGATGCACTCGGACAGGACAGATGCAAGGCGCTTCGATAGGACTATCGATAGAATTTTGTAGTCGAAGTTGAGCTAAGATATGGGTCTCCTGCTGTCAAAATATCTGCTTTTGACGAGTCTTTGCAAGCAAGAGTGATGATGCCAAGTCTTTGCGAGTCTGAAAGTAAATCCATTTGGAAGGCGCGATTCAGTACTTCCACGAAAGTGTCCTGGAAGAGGTGGAAGAACTCGCATAAAATTCTGTAGGAAGACCATCAGATCCAGACGATTTGCTTTCATGCATGTTTTTGATAGCCGCTTGAGTGAGTGTAGACTCACCCAATGAAACTGGTCCTTTACACATCTCTGCATGCATATCTGGTAGCTTAGGGATAAAAGGCTTGAGTTTGTCAAAGGCATCTAGTTCAATAGGTTCTTTTGAATATAGAGATTTGTAGAAATTGCCCTTTCGTCGAGAAGTACTTGCAGTTCTTTCTTTAAGAACAAGAGGTGTTCTTCCTGTCCCCCAAGCACGTGGACTCTCGCCTCCTCCATATCTTTGATGAGTCATTCAAGGTCTCTGACCTTGCACTTGGTGTTGTCAGCAAGACGCATGGAGTGGAGTATGAGAAGTCAGCTCTTTGGCCGATTCCCACCAGACTGTATCCTTAGTAGTTGGTTCGTCACGAAGACAGATGCACAGCAGTTCCATGTCTGCCATCAGATCCGGATCATTCAGAATGGATGTGTTACATTTCCAGTAGCCTGGTCCCATTTGTAGATCTTCGAGATTGAAGGTGAGCTGTACTAGAGAGTGGTCATAGTCTGGAACAGGCGATGTAACCAAGTCAACGACCTGCGTGGAAAATGCTGAGGAAAGGTAGAAACGATCCAGTCAACATGCCCCGTGGTTTCAACTCTCTTGGGAAATTTGTTGCGGAAAGGATCGAAGAGACTGAAATCTTGTTGATATTTGCAAAAACTATCGGATCCCGAGTCACCGTAAATTAAATTACCACCAATTTTGTCCAGTGAAGTATTCTCCACAAAGTTGAAGTCCCCGCCTATGACTAACATTTTCTCGCCACGGATCCATTTTCGAAGTTGCTTTAGCCATGTGGCTCTCTCCGCATTCTTATTAGGGGCATAAACATTGAGGACCCGAAACCTTGTGTCACTGCAATTCAGATCAAGAACGAGAATTCGGCCATCATGGTCAAATTCGAAATGTTCTATGAGAAAATGTAGTTTCGGATTCAACAGAATTGCAACTCCCTTTGCTCGAGCGCTCCCAAAACTCCAGAAACATTGCCCGCCCCATTCTTTTTCCCATTGTTTAGCTAGAGCAAGACTGGTACAATGAGTCTCTTGTAATAAGATTATTGACGGATCTTTAAGCTTTTAGAGTGTAAAGATACGATTCCTTTTTCTATCGTCTCTCATTCCATTAACATTTAGTGTAATGATAGAAAATTTCCTTACATCCATGATTGTCTAAATGTGGGTGATACCTGTTTTACGACCATCTAAGGACGATGCTGGTGTAGACAAGATCATCTTTCTTTGATAACTGACGCGTGGAAGTGACCAAGCCTGGGCATGTCTTCTTGCGAGTGAATGTAGGATCATTGCCTCCTGGTTTTGGTGCATTTTCTTTGAGCTTCCGTTTATGAAGCTTATTCTGAGACCAATCAACCTCCATCCCTTTATCGCTGTTTACTAGCATCTCATTGTCCCATCTCTGCACAAGCGGTAAGCTCTCTACTGGTTTGACCGGGGACTGTGGAAGTTGTTTAAGCCATGTGGTTCTCTCTCCATTTTGATTTGGGGCGTAAACATTGAGGACACGAAACCTTGTGTCACTGCAATTCAGATCAAGAACGAGAATTCGGCCATCATGGTCAAATTCGAAATGTTCTATGAGAAAATGTAGTTTCGGATTCAACAGAATTGCAACTCCCTTTGCTTGAGCGTTCCCAAAACTCCAGAAACATTGCCCGCCCCATTCTTTTTCCCATTGTTTAGCTAGAGCAAGACTGGTACAATGAGTCTCTTGTAATAAGATTATTGACGGATCTTTAAGCTTTTAGAGTGTAAAGATATGATTCCTTTTTCTATCGTCTCTCATTCCATTAACATTTAGTGTAATGATAGAAAATTTCCTTACATCCATGATTGTCTAAATGTGGGTGATACCTGTTTTACGACCATCTAAGGACGATGCTTTGGTGTAGACAAGATCATCTTTCTTTGATAACTGACGCGTGGAAGTGACCAAGCCTGGGCATGTCTTCTTGCGAGTGTATGTAGGATCATTGCCTCCTGGTTTTGGTGCATTTTCTTTGAGCTTCCGTTTATGAAGCTTATTCTGAGACCAATCAACCTCCATCTCTTTATCGCTGTTTACGGGCATCTCATTGTCCCATCTCTGCACAAGCGGTAAGCTCTCTACTGGTTTGACCGGGGACTGTGGAAGTTGTTTAAGCCATGTGGTTCACTCTCCATTTTGATTTGGGGCGTAAACATTGAGGACACGAAACCTTGTGTCAGTGTATTTTAAATCAGGAACAAGAAGTCAGCTATCGTTGTGAAATTCAAAATGTTCTATGTGAAAATGAAGTTTCAGATTCAGCAGAATTGCCACTACCTTCTATCGAGCACTCACATAACTCCAGAAATATTTCCCACCCCATTCCATGGTTTAGCCATGACAAAACTAGTACAATGAGTCTCTTATAATGAAACAATTGACATGACTTTAAGCTTTAAGAGTGAAAAGATAAGGTCTCTTTTACCAGAGTCTCTTATTCCATTTACGTTTAGTGTGACTATTTAATATTTCTGGTCAAAACCACCAGCTAGGAATAGCAAGTACAATTTAAGAGCCAGGCCGCATGGATTTGCCTTACCAACTAAAGATGATCGGAATTTTATGTCACGGCTACTTTACAAGAACATTTACTGAAATAGGATAGATACAGTGATCAAGTAATAATGAGTCTGATGTTTACCGCACAGTCGGGTCTGGACCAATATATTAATAATTATGCATATATGGTTGTACTATATGTAGATTCAGATTGTATGAAGTTGTAAACTCAGTTGTGGTTTTGACAGCTTGGTGTTCTCCTTAAGCAAAAATTGAAATGAAATGTCCTTGTCGGTGTTCACGGACATCTCATGTCTCATCTCGGCATATGTGCTATTTTGGTTGTTGACAAGGGTATTAAAATTGCATTGGTGATTGTGTCAGCATCTGCTTTCTACAGCTCAACAAAGCCCTTAAAATCCTCACAAACTACATACTTCCCCATTGGAAGACCCTTAACATATCAGAGACATATTATTCATAGTTGCTGTCTTGTTGAGCAGTCTGTTGTTTCATTTGCCATTATGCTAATGAACTGTTTATTTACATCAGCTACAATTGTCTCTCTCACTTCAACTTCAGTGCATATCAACTCATTCTGTGTCTTTGGAGATAAATATGTGGCATTATGTTATGCTGAATTTCGATGTGATAGCAGAGTTGGACTGGTTTTAGCTGTGTGTGCAAATTAACTATGAAGAGAAAGTTGTGTTCTCTACTTTATCATCTTTTCAATCTCCTTTCAAAGGATAACTTCTCTGGACACAGATCAGTATATCTGCTAACGCAATCAGGACCTGTCAATTTTTCTTTACTTTATCAGTATTTGCCTTTGACAGTCATATAGTCACAGGAGAAAGGTTTTCATTCACAATTCTCAAGAAGTGCTCGGCCGACGTTGCTAATTGTTCATGAGTTACACTTTTACAGTGTGAATTCAGTGTGCCTCTTTTCTCTCCAACTACATTCTTACAGTCAGTGAAAGGACTATCAATTAGTCAACTGTTTTTATTATGAGAAAAAAGCGCAGATAGTGGACAACCTTGTCTGACGCTTTTAGTCACAGGGAATCCAGCTGTTCATGATGACACAGCTCTCCACATTTGTGTAAAGCAGGGGAACCCGGCAAATAAAACTTTCTCCAAAACCATACGCTTGTAGGATCTGAATTAGGTAGTCATGAGAGACACAGTCAAAAGCCTTTTCCTGGTCAAAAGAGACTATAGCAGCCAGGATGTTTTTGGCATTCTGGGAGGATTTATGCCAGGCGCTTGGATAGCACCTTTGAAAGACTTATAGTCGACATTAAGCAAAGATATTAGCCTCCAGCATGCCAAGAGGTCTGCTTTTAACTGATGTTTGCAGGCTAAGGTGATAACACCACATCTTTGAGAATTCGACAGTACCCCACTAATGAAGGCGCTATTTAATACCTCTACAGGCTCTACGAATAGGTCTTGGAAGGGACTGAAAAATTGGACATAGAACTCCCTTGGCAGACCATCAAAACGAGGCACTTTGTTGTCTTGCGTATCTTTGATCACTGCACTGCACTCTGCCAATGAAATTGGTCCTTTGCACCTCTCTGCAGTCATGTCAGGTAGCTTTTGAACAAAGGGCTTGAGTTTGTCAATGGCACATGGTTCAATAGGTTCCATTGAGTACAAAGTTTTATGAAAACTGCTGGTTTCTTTTAATATTGATTTTCTATCTGTAATTTTTTTTCCATTTATCAAAAATTCATGCGGTGGATTTTTCCTTTCTGGATTTTCTTGACGAATGAAGTACTGGGATGGCTTCTCATCTGAATCTAAAATCTTGACTCTGGATCTGATCCTTACTCCTGCTCTTTCATCCAGAATGTCTTTCATCTCTTTATTTAACAACATCACGTGCTCCTCCTCTCGTCCAGCCGAATACCCAATCCCTTCCCCTGCATCGTTTATACATCATTCAAGGTCTTTGACCTTGCGTTTGGTATTATCAAAGAGACACATCGAGTGCATTATGAGCAGTTTCTTGAAACGATTTTTAGCCGACTCCCAATAGACAGTATCTTTGTCTCCCATTCTTTTCGAAGGCAGGCGCATAACTTTTCCATGTCCTCAATCAGTTAATACTGTTGTATTGCATTTCCAGTAGCCTGGCCCTGTCGAGTTTACGTTGGACAGGTCTGTGGCAACCTGAACCATGGAGTGGTCAGAGTCAGGGACAGGAGAAATTATGACGTCTACCTTTTCCTTGAATATCACTGAAAGGTAGAAGCAATCTAGCCGACAGGCAACAGAGTTGTCTGCTGAGTGCCATGTCGTCTCCACCTTCGTTGGATGTCTGCTTCTGAAGGGGTCGAAGAGATGAAAGTCTTGCTTGTATTTTGCAAAGGTATCAGATTCTCCAGAGTCTCCATATGCCGCGTTTCTGCCAACTTTATCGATAGACAAAATTGAAATCCCTCCAACTACGAGATTTCTGTTTCCAATCATCCATCGACCAAGCTGCTAAAACCATTCAGCATGCTCTGCACTCTGGGGCATAGACATTAAGCACTCGGAGGCTCGCATTGTTCAGTTTCAGGTCAACAACTAGTAGGCGGCCGTTGGTGGGGAATTCGAAATGTTCTATTTTGAAATTGAATTTTGGATTCACAAGAAGAGCCACCCCCTTCAACCTAGCAGTACCGAAGCTCCAATAGCATTTCCGACCCCATTCTTTTTCCCACTGTCTTGCTACAGATAGACAATTGCAGTGTGTCTCTTGAAGGAGCACCATTGCATGGTTTGTAATTTTCAGCAGTGAGATATGAGATGCGACTTCTTTTAGCATAATCCCTTATCCCGTTAACATTTAGCGTAGCAATTGTGTAGCTGGGTGGAAAACGGCTCTAAGTGCAAAAAAAGGGATTTCTCCAAAATCGCTTCAAAAGTTGACAACAATTTTTTGGGCAGATATACCACGGAGTGAGCTAAAACAATGCATAAAAGCCATTTATTTAGCTTCCATTTCATGCAAAACTACGCCAAATATCAGTGTTAAACATAACAATCAACAAAAACCAGTTGTTACTGTCATAACATTATTTATTCTTCTTACATCATTATAACAATACAACATACTGCAAATATTGCATAAGGTTATCATGTAACAAGGAAACATTACATAGTCAGTATTAAACTTAGTTTCAGTATCACTTATCAAAAAGACAGTGTACTGTTAATATTGCAAAATGCTATCATGCTAGAAATAAACATAAAAGAGTCGTGTTAATCTTACTTAATCATATCAATGTCATCATTCTCGAACCTAGTAATCCAAATGAGATTCATCAGATTCGTCAGAAAGTAATGAATTAGAACTAGTTTCAATCTGATTCAAATGGGCATGCGTCGGACAGTAAGAAAAATGTTATAGTGGCTGCAGTCAAATCATTACAAAAAACCGTATTCAGAAATGAGCACACGCTGTTTGCACCCTTTTTAGAAGAACCTTCAAGAAATGTAAACATATAAGATTTATTCGCAGGTGAACCATGAAGATGAACATTAAAAATGAAATACCACAGAAGTCTCTTGTAAAACTGTTCATTTACAGGTAAACGTGGCATAAAGAGTCATTGGCCCAAAAAATGGCAATCGGCCACAAAAGAGCGAATGAGAAAAGAAGAGAATAATGTATATGTTCGAGGAAAAGACCTATCTCACTGGGGAGAAAATTTTTTTCTGGAATCTGGAACTGTAATTATGTCGCACGTAACTGGCCGACTGAGGCAAAATTTATATGTTCGGGAACTTCATAATGTGTTGCAGGTAACTAGCTGCCTGAGGCAAAAAAAATTATGCTTATGTGTGTCGCATGCAACTAGCCAACTGAGGCAAAACCTGTATGTTCGGGAACTACACGGAGTCCAATAAGTTAGTGAACGATTTTGCTAGTTTGTTAAAAAAAAATACACAACAAAGAGCAATAATTATTGTACCATTTAATAGGCAACAGTGTTGCCTTTGCTGGATATAACAGCTTTCATTCGTCTGGGCAAAGATTCGATGAGGTTGTGCAAAGTTTCAACCGATATCGAATTCCATGCTTTTGCAAGCGACGTTTTAGCTGAGCAGGAGTCTGGTTCAGGATCTTTGTAGACACTGCTTGAGAGTATACTCCACAGAGATTTTCAATCTGTGAGAGATCAGGAGAGTTGGGAGGCCAGTTTTCAATGTAGTTAGGAATATTTTCGTTCAGTCATGCTCGCGAAACAGCAGATATAGGTGCTCGCGCACCATCCTGCTGGAAAACGCTAACGGCGTTGTCAGTGAAGAGACGACGTTTCGAGATCGTTCCAGAAGTGTCCAGTCTCGCGTAAACTGGTTTTAATTCCTTCTTTAAAATGTTATTGATATAATACTCCGAGTTAATTGATGTATGCTGAGGTACAAAATGTAGTCGCGTTAATCCTGAGGCTGTCATACCTCCCCACACAAGAACAGTCGGACTAAACTTGACCTGCGAGGCGACAGGAACATTTTCTTCTTGCGAACCCCAAACGGTGTCATTGCGTGAGTTTGGAACATAGAACACTTGATACGGCCAGGGCCGTCTTATCCATTAGGCACAGTAGGCACTGTGCCTAGGGCCTACGAACTTACCAAGGGCCTACGAAATCCCGAAAAAATTATATTAAAAAATAAATGATAAATGCAATGACCTAAAAAAACAGAAACAGAAAACTTGCAACTTTAATTAAACGAGCTAACTTTGCTGAAGCTCGAGTTAATTAAGGAAATAGTAACATTTGCTAAGTTATATTATGTGAACTTTGCGACTATGCATTCGCAAATCGCTTATAACGTCTTCAAATGTCATTTCTCGCATTAAGTTGTTTTCAACTGAAAGTAATGCAAGGGAAGATAATCGTGCTTGTCCCATCGTTGACCGAAGGTAATTTTTGATAACTTTTGAGTTTCGAAAAAGAACGTTCACCTTCACAACATGTTCCAAAAATAGAAAGATAAATTCGAAAAGCTACAGATTTATTGTCTGCAAACATTCGAGAAAACAAAAGAAATTCATCAGTAAATGCATCTTCTAGATCCGATGGATATATCTCAATTAATGCCTTTGCTCTAATCACTATTTCTTCAGTTGACAAAGTTCTGTCAATAAGAAAATTGAATCTTTCATGTTGCGTAAGCTGTTAGCTGCTTTCCCATCTCAGTTATAAGTCTGTCTATGATCACGTAGAAAGTCTGGGTGCAGAACTTATCACTAGCACTCAGATTTAAACTCGGATCAGTATTATCCATGACTTCGTCATCAAATCGTTTTCGCACACGTTTTCGCTGTGTAACTTCTTTGTAGTCCGATTGTGTGATATCTTTTGCCATACTTTCGAACATTTCGAATTTATTGCGTGTATCGTGAAAATGTGTTATAAGACTGTCATACAATTTGATGATGGTGCACAACTCAATACCAGGCTCCTGTAGGGCTTTATTTACAATGTCAATTTTTTGGAGTAAGTCTTTCCAAATTACACACATTAATCCTGTTTAAAATTTGTCTAATTTTTTAATTAGTGATTTTGCTTCATGAACAGCCGCTGGTGGTTGACGTTCGCCTTCAGCAACATCAGACAATGCTCGTCCAATTTCCAAATAATTTGCATAAAAAGCTCTGATAGCATCACTGCGTGCCGACCACCTTGTTTCTGATAAACTTTGTAGCACAAATGTGTTTGCCTTCTCCTTCAGACGTTCTTTAAATTTGGACCATCTCTGAGGTGAAGCTGAGAAGAATGTATAAACTGACTGAACAATACCAAAGTAGTTCACTGCTGCTGAACAGCATTCCACAGCAGATGAACCAACAAGGTTTAGACTGGGCAGCGCACGGAACCCATTCTGCTAAATTGTTAATCTCTCTAAATCTAGCTTGTACGCCAGAATAAATGCCACTCATGTTGCTAGCATTGTCGTACGATTGTGACCTGCAATTTGTAATGTCTATACCAGGTGTGACCAACCTTTTTGTTATGAGGGCCATTTTAGATTCGAGTAAACATGATGCGGGCCGCACAATTGAATCGCAGCCCAGGAGCACCAAAATATAAAAAATTTGTCACTTTTAATATTAATAAGTATACCAGGAAAGGGAATTTGAATCTTGATTTTAAAGCATATTGTATTTATAGTTTACATTTTGTATAATGTAAAGCTGAATATGGGGGTAATAGGCTAATTTTGTGGTAGCTATTCATTTTTGTAATCATTTGTGCATAAACAAGCAATCCATTACTAAACAACTTTTACTACAATTGTTCTCAAGTTTAACTTTACTAGAACAACAAATAACCATTTCTTAAAAATTAACATTTTTAAAGTAAACTTATGGTAAACAATTTGATTTCAAAATGTCATTATGCTACTTTAGTAGAGTAGTAGATCGTGACTAGAATGCCAACTATACTTTAATTTTGTTCCGTTGAAAGTGCATTTTAATCTAGTTCTTGATTTTGTAATAAACCTTTTTATGCAAAATAGAGTCATTGCAACTGTAGCAACAGTAGACTATTAAAACAGTTCAGTGCGAAATTTGAGCTTGTTTGCCAGAAGACAACTCTTCTATATTAGCATCAAATGCACTGTAATGCGCAAGATGTCGTGCAAATGATTGTCAGTAAGTCTTGCCCTGTGGACCGACTTATTACACTTCATTCTGGAAAACGTCTGCTCACATATGAATGTACTTACAAACAAACTCATCAGCTTCAATGCATTCTTCCGCAATACTGGATACTTGGCTGGAGTTAAGAGAGTGTAAAATTCAATTAAATTCCCTTCCAGAAATTTTTGTTTCAGGAAGTTATCGGACTGCAGCTCAATAAGCTCCATCTAACAATCTGTTGGCACATCTTCAACGTTCATGAGATAAGGACTTCCAAAGATGCGAATTGCCATTTCATTGGAACGGAAGTCTGTGAATCGCCTCTCAAATTCTTGCAGTAGATTAGCTACCAATTTCTCATATCGTTCAAATTTAAATGAGATGTCTTCGGCATAACTTGCATTCTTGCATGTTGGAAAGTGGTCCAGTTTATGTTGATGTAAATGTGTCATAAAAATACGGAGTTTGACCTCAAAAGCCTTCACAGCTTCAAACAAAGTGTATACAAGCTGGTTGGAACCTTGAAGTTTGGTGTTGAGCTGATTAAAGTGTAACATCATGTCCGTCAGAAAAGCCAAATCCTGCATCCAACTATTATTTTCTAACTGAGGAACAGGTGAATCTTTTTCTTTCATGAAATTTCCTATCTCGTTGCGCAAAGCGAGGAATTTTTCAAGAACAATGCCCCGACTTAACCAGCGCACTTCCGTGTGGTATGGCAGATCAGTAAACTCTGCATCAGCTTCTTCTAAAAAGGACTTAAACTGGCGATGATTGAGAGAACGTGCACGGATAAAGTTTACTGTCTTCACTACCACGAGCATAACATGCTGCATCTGCAAGGCTTTGCTGCACAAAGCTTCCTGGTGAATTATGCAGTGGTAGATGAGCGGCTGTTCATTAAACTCTGCACAGTGTTTCTTTACAAGCCCAGCAAGGCCTGTTTTATTCCCACACATGGCTGGAGCCCCATCAGTGGTAACAGCAGAAAGATTTTCCCATGACAGCTGTAGTTTCTCAAGAATTTTCTCAAGTTCATCAAATACGTCGCTACCTTTTGTCGTGTCATGCATGCTGGAAAGGCCAGCAAGATCTTCAGTAATGTGAAAATTTTCATCCACCCCACGGATGAAGACCAGCAGTTGTGCTATATTCGATACATCGGTACTCTCGTCAAGAGCAACAGAATACCAGATAAACTTTTGTGAGGCACATTGAAGCTGCTGAAGTAGATTAGTGGAGATGTCTTCAACTCGCCGAGTGATAGTTTGTTTTGACAAACTAACTGTGGTGAACTGTTCTTTCTTCTCGGGGCAAACGTGACCAACAACTTTCAGCATACAACTCTTGACAAATTCCCCATCCGTGAAAGGTTTTCCATGCTTTGCAATAGCAACTGCTACTTCATAGCTTGCTCTCACGGCTGCTTCTGATTGTTTTGAACCCTTTAAAAAAATATTCTGCTGCTTGGCAAGGTTAGTTTTAAGAGCCGAAATATTTTCCTCTCTTATTCTGCCTTCAAATTTAGATAAGCTTTCTTTGTGACGAGTTTCATAATGTCTCTTCAGATTATAGTCTTTCATGACCGCAATTTTGTCATTACAAACCAAACATAAAGCAGCGCCAGATTGTTCCACAAAAAATACTCCAGTTCCCATCTCTCCTGAAAAATTCTACCTTCAGCATCAATTGGTCGGAATCTTTTCTTTTCGTTTTTAGACATTGTTTTAATTATTAATTATTTTTATCTTTTTTAAAATGATTTTATTGATTTTATATAAAATAAACAACATGGTATTTTCGTGTTGGTTCTTTCGGAAACTGTATAGCGTTGATAACCGGAAACAGTATAGAAAATCAATAAAAAAAGGAGATTAAAAATAATTAAATTTATATTGCGCTGTAGTTTAAATTTTGAACGTTGAACTTTTAATAAAGTTTAATTTTTTTTATTTTATAAAATGTTTAAAGATTTTACATGAAATTTTAAATATTTTTATAAAGCTGAGCGGGCCGCCAATTGGCAGCCCGCGGGCCGCGGGCTGGCCACCTCTGATCTATGCCATGCAGTTTAAGAGTACTCAACAAAAGATCAAATAGGTATTTTCCATCATTCTGTTCAATCGGTATAAACTGAAGAAATCGTTCTACAACATTTCCGTTTTGGAGAACGTAACGAAGGACCAGGGTTAGCTGATCGATGTGACTAATATCAGGAGTAGAGTCAATACTGATTCTAATATTTGGCATTCTTGATTTCTGAAATTATCTGTTTCAATACCTTGGATCCTAGTATATCAATGAATTCATCACATATATTTGCAGAAAGATGTGATATATTCCCTTTTCCTGGATTTCCATATCTCCGAATGTGTTCCATTAAAAATGGATCAAATTCAGCCAGAAGGTCAATGCACCCAAGATAGTTTCCATTGTTAGGACAGTTATGCAATTGACTGTCACCACGAAAAGCCAATCCTCTTTCAGACAGAAATTTTATCACTGCAATTATTCTCTTCAGAACTTCAGTCCAAGACTTGCACAACTTCTCTTTCTTCTTCTGGAGTTCTGCATCAATTCTTGTAGACTTTTGACACTGCAGCATCATTGACAGAGCAGCAATATGGTCCTTCGATTTTTCATGTGAGGTAATCCTTGCAATTGCATTTTTCCAGTCATCAAAACCAGTTACAAATTGATTGCAAAAATCACTGGCACTGCCAGCATTGGAACCAAATAACTTGCAGACATAACAAAACACTTTACCAGTTGACGGAGAATAAATAAGCCAATCTCTACTGACTGTATCTCCATTGGTCAATTTTCTCAAAAAATATTCTTTGGGAGCATATCTTATCTTTTCACCAAACTGCCTACCCTTTAAGACAAAATCGGCTTCTAAATTCTGCGAGGGAATATTTTCTGCATAGAAATTTATGAGATCTGCAGTTATCTCCCATTCAGCTGGATCACTGGATTTAAATTCATTGTTATTGTTCATTTTCACATCTTCTAGTTCTACAGTTACTGCACCCAATGGTTTCGGACGAGTTTCATAGGACTGCATAGCCCTAGCATGTCCTATCTGTTCATTTATATCACCTTTTTCACTATGTTCTGGATGGCCAGTGTCATTCGGGACTATTTCTGGTACTCTGAGATTGGTTGTGATAGAAGAACCGAGTGATGTCACTAACGTGTCTTTGTTGCAATTAGTTTCTATAAATTTGTCTAACGCACCTTTGATCTTTTTTACTGCTTCATCTTTCTGTTCTTTTTTCTTTCGTTTCTCAAATCCAGATTCGTGTTTCCTCTTGTAACCATCAGACATGATTTTTTTTAAATTGTATTAATAATTTAACAAATTAAAATTTAAAAGCGATGACGATTTTACATTACACCGAAAGTCGAAAATCGGAAACCGGAAATATTACATTTAGCGGATATCGAAAATAAATATTACAAAAAGTAAGTAGGATTAAAAAGCAAACGGAATGCGTTAATAAAAAAATGACTCAGCCTAATTTTAAGAAATTATATAAATGTGTTGTAATTTTAATTAACGCAGAGTTGGATAGGGGCTTACGAATACCATAATATGCAAAAGTGCCTAGGGCCTGCGATGACCATAAAACGGCCCTGGATATGGCGATTCGTCACTAAATAGAACATTAGACCAGTCTTCGAATTTCCAATGTCTATGCTTGCGCGCGAATAACATCCGTTTTTTCCTCTGAGCGTCTGTTAGCAATGGCGCCTTTCTGCGTTTCCAACATCTCCACTTCAACTCCACTTTCATGTAATTTCTGATTGTTTCTTTGTTGCCCTTCAGTCCACCTGCCTTGAGAGATTTTTCTATCTGTCTCAATCCAAATCCTCGTCTGTATTTCGCCTTTTTGATTATTTTAATAGCAGCATGTGTCAAAATCTTTGGTCGACCGCATCGTGCATGATCGCCTAACTCGCCTTGCTTGCTTCTTTCAACCCATTTTGCTACCCAACCTTTCCATCGTCCTAATTTATCGCCTATAACGGAATATGAATATCCTTCTTCAGCAAGAATAGCAGCTTTCGAGCGTAACTGAACGTCTGCTATTTTCGACATTTCTGAGTTTGTTTACGAAAAACGATCGCGAACTGCATAAAATTCGCTAAAAATAGCCTTTCATCATATATTGATGACGTCATTTCCTCGTTGAAAAAAACTAGCACTTTTTACACTTTTTGGTTTCGGGACATAAAGCTCTTTCAAATGACATACAAATTATTATTGTTTGTTGCAAAAATTTTCTGCTTTCTGCAAGCAAAATCGTTCACGAACTTATTGGACACCCTATATATATGTGTCGCACGTAAATAGCCGACTGAGGCAAAATGTTAAAACACAAAAAAAAATATTTAAAAATACAATGACACACCAACTTAAAGACAGTAAAGCCAAAGGGTTGTACACTTTCGGTAAACGCCTTTTAAAAGAAATTGTATCACTTCTCGGACTTTTGGTTAAGATCAAAAGTGTAGTATCTGTTCTTTTCGGGAGAAGCATGGATCGAGCATTCGCAGTTTTTCGAAGCACAAGAATTTCTCGTTCATCTGCAGACATAACGACATCAACAGGAAAAACCTCAACCATCGATGTCATTTACCGAGAGAGAATGGAGAAAATGGTCGTCATCACGCTACCATATGCGGGAAAACCCTATATCCGACCAGATGTCATCATCCTCATCACCAATGCTGTCGGTGAGTCAACAGTAGAAGCTATTGGCCAGAGAGAAAGAAATCTTCAATGGGAGATTACTTTCAAATTCGTCTATGTCAAGAACCACTTTCTGTCACGAGAAAACCTCAGTGTGAAAAGCCATCCAGTCCGTGTTTCTAACATTCGACGAGCAACACACCGCTTAAGAGCATTCTATGTACCTTTCTAAGTCCCAACCATCGTCGGTACTCAACAATTGGAGAAACTGGGTGTCACTATCCACAACGCCTTTGTCGAGAAGGACAAAGATACAGGTCTATGTCTAAGAAGTTTCAGTGCAAAGCCCCCTATTGTAAGACATGCCGTGAGGTAGGACACAAAGAGGCTGCCGAATGCAAGAACAAGAAGCCGAGCTTCGCACAGACGGCTTCAAGAAATGGTGCAACAGCAACCTCGAGAGATGATGATGTTGAGGATTTAGTTGAAAACCCTTCAGTCGAAAAAATTGGGGGTAACCCAATTTACGGCGCCTCTGGGTCTGATACATTCTACAAATATCAACAAGATTTCTGCATCTTCGATCCCTTCCAAGACAAATATCCAAAAAAAGTCAAGACTATGTGGCACTCAGCCGATCACACCATTGCTTGCCGGCTGGATAGCTTCTACTTGTCTTCGGCATTTGCCAAGAAGGTAGTTGACTTGGTGACGTCACCGGTGCCCGATTCCGATCACTGGCTAGTACAACTGACCACAAATCTCGAGGAGTTACAAGCCATTGGACCAGGCTGCTGGAAATGCAACACGTCCATCCTGAATGACCCGAATCTAATGGCAGACATGGAATTGCTGTGTGCTTGTTTCAGAGAGGAGGCTACTGTGAAAGACACACTCTGGTGGGAATCTGTGAAAGAGCGATTCAAGAGACTCCTCATACTCCACTCGATACATTTAGCTGACAATACCAAGTGCAAACTCAGAGACCTTGAGCGACGCATAAAAGATATGGAAGAGGCGAGAGTGCATGTGCGGGGAGACAGAAAGAACACCTTTCTCTTAAGGAAATAACTGCAAGGGCTTCTCGACGAAAGGGCATAGGGAGCAAAAATCCGATCCAGAGCCAAGGTTCTAGATGCAGAAGAGAAGCCATCTCAGTTTTTCTTCAGAAAGGAAATGCGATAAAGCAAAAAGCCACTGTGAAGGAACTGCTGATAAATGGAGAACAAATTACAGACATAAATTTAATATTAAAAGAAAGTACCAAGTTTTGTAGAACACTTTACTCAATGGAAAATATTCAGCCGGATGCCATTGAGAAACTCAAGCCCTTTGTCCACAAACTATCGGACATGACCAGAGATGTGCAAAGGACCAATCTCCGTGGCAGAGTGCAGAGCTGCGATCAAAGACATGCACGACAACAAATCGCCTGGCTCTGATGGTCTGCCAAGGGAGTTTTATAGCCAATTTTTTAGCCTCTTCCAAGACATATTCGTTGAGGTATTGAATAGCGCCTTCGTCAGTGGGGTAATGTCGGATTCACAAAGATATGGTGTTATAACTCTAGCCTGCAAAGATCAGTCAAAAGCAGATCTCGTGGCATGCTGGAGGCCAATATCTTTGTTTAACGTCGATTATAAAAATTGTTCTAAGGTGCTCTCCAAGCGCTTGGCATCAGTCCTCCCAGAATGCGTTCATGTCGACCAAACATGCTGTGTGCCTGGAAGATTGATAGCGGACAACCTACACCTAGTCAGAAACATCATTGACTATTGCAATGTCAAAAATATCCCGGCTGCTATAGTTTCTTTTGATCAGGAAAAGGCGTTTGATCGTGTTTCACATGATTACCTGATCCAAATCTTGCATGCGTATGGTTTCGGAGAAAGCTTCATCCGATGGGTCACCCTGCTGTACGCGAATGTAGAAAGATGCGTCATCGTGAACGGCTGGATTGGTCTGAAATTCCGTGTGACCAGAAGTGTGAGACAATGTTGTCCGTTGTCCGCGCTTCTTTACGTCCTTTGCATTGAACCTCTGGCAGAAGCCATCCGAAAAGACGGTACTTTCGAAGGCCTCAAGCTACCAGCAGCCAAAGAGGAGCTAAGAATATCTCAATATGCTGACGACAGAAATACCATCGTGACGTGACGTCAGAGAGATCGATTGAGGTTACGCTGAGGTGGTTTGAAGTTTATGGAAAGGCATCCGGGGCTAAAATTAACAAAGGCAAGTGCGTGGGCCACTGACTGGGATCAAGGAAAACCAGAAGAGATACCCCTTGTGGTTTCCAATGGACGACCTGCGTCAAGATCTACGGCACCTATTTTGGAGAAAACTCGATACAGAAAAACGCAGAAGTTATACTTAAAAAGGTAAAACGATCGACATCAAGACCAAACTGAACTCGTTGATGTGCACTCACCTGAAAAGGTTACTGACGATCTCAGACATTAAATGGCAAGATTTCGCCATCTATTGGGTTGCCATCAAATGCGCCATCATAACCAAGCTTTTGCCTCCAATCTAAGACCGCTTGTTGAAACCCCTTCGCCTTTCTACTCAACTGGAAGATTGCGCACGGGGTCCTTCCAGTCAACGATTACCTGCATGGTCTCCATATTATCAGCCACAACCAATGCCCATTCTGCGACCAACCGGAGACGCTCTCCCATCTCTTCCTCGCGTGAAGAGAAGTTCGTCTCCTGTGGCAATGGATAGAACGAATAATGTCTGACATTGCCTGCAAACCCATTAAAATAGATAAGAACTCTGTGATCTTCCAACAGCCAATGGATTTAGATGATTTGGACATGACTACTTTCCTCGTGTTGAGCGGCGCAGCCAAATTAGCAATTTGGACGCTGAGAAAAAGAGTAAAATACGACAAGAAGAGACTGTTGAGTGTAGATATCCTGCGAATGTTTGTACATTCTATAAAGACACGCATAAACTCAGACTTTGAGCGTTTAGAAAGAATAACTTTTGCTAACATCTGATGTCGAGGGCACCCCCGCTTCTAGCGCAAGTAGAAGGTGACCACATCACAACAATCATGACTGTAAATACCTCTATGGCACTCACCTAGAGCATATAATTTTAAACACTTTGTGCATAACTGCTTTGCTATGTATTTTATACAATTGATATTAATAACCTCACTGTAAGTTTAACATTGAACCAGCGCAATACGAAACCGCTAGGATACTAAAAAAAATATGCAAATTTAACTCTCTGCAGTTATATGTTGCTCACTGCTTGTAAATAACTTTTGTACACTTATTTACACTTGCTTTAAAAAAAGTACCTGTTCTTATCAGCTTAATATCTGATACATCCCCTATGCGGGAACAACGATATTAAACTGATAGAAGAGGTCATTTGCTGCATTTATACGCAAGTGGTGGTTTATTTGTGCTTTATTTGGAGACGATGCAGGGGCTTGATCCGGCTTCTCCGCGGGTTGGCCCAGTATTGCAGTACTTCCGAGATCGGCTCACTCCCCTACACGAGGCAGAAAGTAAGTCATTGAAAATCAAAATGTTTCTTCGCATTCAGGATCAATAAGCATAATAATTAATCAGTCTACACACCAGATTTAACACCCAATGGCACAGAAAGTGAACAGCCCGCATTCGTTTTCATTGCTAGGCCTACTCCATAAAAGAGGTCATTTGCTGCATTTCTACGCAAGTGGTGGTTTATTTTTGGTTTATTTCACCCATACTAATGACATTTAAAACGTAGATCTTTGCAATCGACGAATAGGCCTGCACGTGATATTACAACCTGCGAGAAAAAGCCCATTTCACGAACCGATCTGTTCATAAATGTTTTGCTGACGGCCTTGGAGATCGCAAAGACGCTGGCTAAGAAAGGAATTTTCGCGCGATATAGTACTTTTGATATTGTGAAGAGAGCAAAGACAAAAAAGCCTACAGCACCCGGTATTCCCAGGCGGTCACCCATCCAAGTACTAACCGGGCTCGACGTTGGTTAACTTCGGTGATCGGACGAGAACCGGTGTTTTCAACGTGATGTGGGCGTAGACGATCGTACAAGAAAACAGTCTCATTTGAATTAAAGTCGCCCTATTTCATTCGTCGTTTTATTCCAGATTTAAATTCCAGTATCTTCTCGTACCGACGCCCATCTCAACTGTAGGATCGACTGAATTCGTCGTTTTCTCATTGTCAGGAAAGGGACCGACAATTAGGCTGCAGTATCTGTTCTTTCCAGCTTTGCTGGCGACATCTTATGACGGCATTCCAAAAGACGACGTTTTTAAATGTTGAAGATCAAACGTAGCGAATGGCGTTAAAACACATCTGTCAGCTCAACACCACTCACACGCGTGTCGACTTTTAACACCTTTAAAGGAAGCAGATGTATATGAAGTAATTAAAGTAAAATGCTTACTAATTGCAATTTATTCTGCGCACGACTTTTCACAGGTCAAAGTAAGGGAGATTTGATCAAAATCATCACACTATAATGAATGTAATTGGCTACCTCGATTTTCATGTATGTATTTTTACGACTACCGAAATTCGAGAAAAATGGTATCGCTTCTCGGCCTTTTGGCTAAGATCAAAGTGTAGTATCTGTTCTTATCAGCTTAATATCTGATACGTCCCCTATCCGGGGACATCGATATTAAACTGATTTTTGGACTTTGGAGAAGATGCAGGGGCTTGCTCCGGCTTCTCCGCGGGTTGGCCCGGTATTGCAGTACTTCCGGGATCGGCTCACTCCCCTACACAGGGGGAAAGTAAATCATTGAAAATCAAAATGTTTCTTCGCATTCAGGATCAATAAGCATAATAATTAATCAGTCTACACACCAGATTTAATACCCGATGGCACAGAAAGTGAACAGCCCGCATTCGTTTTCATTGCTAGGCCTACTCCATAGAAGATGTCATTTGCTGCATTTCTACGCAAGTGGTGGTTTATTTGTGGTTTATTTCACGCATACTAATGAATTTAAAACGTAGATCTTTGCAATCGACGAATAGGCCTGCACGTGATATTACAACCTGCGAGAAAAAGCCCATTTCACGAACCGATCTGTTCATAAATGTTTTGCTGACGGCCTTGGAGATCGCAAAGACGCTGGCTAAGAAAGGAATTTTCGCGCGATATAGTACTTTTGATATTGTGAAGAGAGCAAAGACAAAAAAGCCTACAGCACCCGGTATTCCCAGGCGGTCACCCATCCAAGTACTAACCGGGCTCGACGTTGCTTAACTTCGGTGATCGGACGAGAACCGGTGTTTTCAACGTGATGTGGCCGTAGACGGTGAGAACGAGAAAACAGTCACATTTAAAGTTGATGCATACGCACGTGATATTACACGACATGCGACTAAAGAGCCTACTTCTCGGACCGAAGTCTGAAAATTCTGTACTGACGGCCTCAGAAAAAGCAAAGACGTCGGGGAAAAGAAGGATTTAGCACAATTCAGAATTTTGGACTTCGTCAACAGCAATGACAAAAAGCCTACAGCACCCGTTATTCCCAGGCGGTCACCCATCCAAGTACTAACCGGGCTCGACGTTGCTTAACTTCGGTGATCGGACGAGAACCGGTGTTTTCAACGTGATGTGGCCGTAGAAGATCGTACAAGAAAACAGTCTCATTTGAATTAAAGTCGCCCTATATCATTCGTCGTTTTATTCCAGATTTAAATTCCAGTATCTTCTCGTACCGACGCCCATCTGAACTGTAGGATCGACTGAATTCGTCGTTTTCTCAATGTTTGGAAATGGACCGACAATTAGGCTGCAGTATCTGTTCTTACCAGCTTTGCTGGCGACATCTTATGACGGCATTTCAAAAGACGACGTTTTTAAATGTTGAAGATCAAACGTAGCGAATGGCGTTAAAACACATCTGTCAGCTCAACACCACTCACACGCGTGTCGACTTTCAACACCTTTAGAGGAAGCAGATGTATATGAAGTATGAAGTAATTAAAGTAAAATGCTTACTATTTGCAATTTATTCTGCGCACGACTTTTCACAGGTCAAAGTAAGGGAGATTTGATCAAAATCATCACACTGTAATGAATGTAATTGGCTACCTCGATTTTCATGTATGTATTTTTACGACTACCGAAATGCGAGAAAAATGGTATCGCTTCTCGGCCTTTTGGCTAAGATCAAAGTGTAGTATCTGTGCTTATCAGCTTAATATCTGATACGTCCCCTTTCCGGGGACACCGATATTAAACTGATTTTTGGACTTTGGAGAAGATGCAGGGGCTTGCTCCGGCTTCTCCGCGGGTTGGCCCGGTATTGCAGTACTACCGAGATCGGCTCACTCCCCTACACGAGGCAGAAAGTAAGTCATTGAAAATCAAAATGTTTCTTCGCATTCAGGATCAATAAGCATACTAACTAATCAGTCTACACACCAGATTTAATACCCGATGGCACAGAAAGTGAACAGCCCGCATTCGTTTTCATTGCTAGGCCTACTCCATAGAAGATGTCATTTGCTGCATTTCTACGCAAGTGGTGGTTTATTTGTGGTTTATTTCACCCATACTAATGACATTTAAAACGTAGATCTTTGCAATCGACGAATAGGCCTGCACGTGATATTACAACCTGCGAGAAAAAGCCCATTTCACGAACCGATCTGTTCATAAATGTTGTGCTGACGGCCTCACAAAAAGCAAAGACGCTGGCTAAGAAAGGAATTTTCGCGCGATATAGTACTTTTGATATTGTGAAGAGAGCAAAGACAAAAAAGCCTACAGCACCCGGTATTCCCAGGCGGTCACCCATCCAAGTACTAACCGGGCTCGACGTTGCTTAACTTCGGTGATCGGACGAGAACCGGTGTTTTCAACGTGATGTGGCCGTAGACGGTGAGAACGAGAAAACAGTGCCTTTTAAAGTCGATGCATACGCACGTGATATTACACGACTTGCGACTAAAGAGCCTACTTCTCAGACCGAAGTCTGAAAATTCTGTACTGACGGCCTCAGAAAAAGCAAAGACGTCGGGGAAAAGAAGGATTTAGCACAATTCAGAATTTTGGACTTCGTCAACAGCAATGACAAAAATCCTACAGCACCCGGTATTCCCAGGCGGTCACCCATCCAAGTACTAACCTGGATCGACGTTGCTTAACTTCGGTGATCGGACGAGAACCGGTGTTTTCAACGTGATGTGGCCGTAGGCGATCGTACAGGAAAACAGTCTCGTTTGAATTAAAGTCGCCCTATTTCATTCGTCGTTTATTTCCAGATTTAAATCCCACTATCTTCTCATACCGACGCCCATCTCAACTGTACGATCGACTGAATTCGTCGTTTTCTCAATGTTTGGAAATGGACCGACAATTAGGCTGCAGTATCTGTTCTTTCCAGCTTTGCTGGCGACATCTTATGACGGCATTCCAAAAGACGAAGTTTTTAAATGTTGAAGATCAAACGTAGTGAATGGCGTTAAAACACATCTGTCAGCTCAACACCACTCACACGCGTGTCGACTTTTAACACCTTTAGAGGAAGCAGATGTATATGAAGTAATTAAAGTAAAATGCTTACTAATTGCAATCTATTCTGCGCACGACTTTTCACAGGTCAAAGTAAGGGAGATTTGATCAGAATCATCACACAGTAATGAATGTCATTGGCTACCTCGATTTTCATGTATGTATTTTTACGACTACCGAAATTCGAGAAAAATGGTATCGCTTCTCGGCCTTTTGGCTAAGATCAAAGTGTAGTATCTGTGCTTATCAGCTTAATATCTGATACGTCCCCTTTCCGGGGACACCGATATTAAACTGATTTTTGGACTTTGGAGAAGATGCAGGGGCTTGCTCCGGCTTCTCCGCGGGTTGGCCCGGTATTGCAGTACTACCGAGATCGGCTCACTCCCCTACACGAGGCAGAAAGTAAGTCATTGAAAATCAAAATGTTTCTTCGCATTCAGGATCAATAAGCATACTAACTAATCAGTCTACACACCAGATTTAATACCCGATGGCACAGAAAGTGAACAGCCCGCATTCGTTTTCATTGCTAGGCCTACTCCATAGAAGATGTCATTTGCTGCATTTCTACGCAAGTGGTGGTTTATTTGTGGTTTATTTCACCCATACTAATGACATTTAAAACGTAGATCTTTGCAATCGACGAATAGGCCTGCACGTGATATTACAACCTGCGAGAAAAAGCCCATTTCACGAACCGATCTGTTCATAAATGTTGTGCTGACGGCCTCACAAAAAGCAAAGACGCTGGCTAAGAAAGGAATTTTCGCGCGATATAGTACTTTTGATATTGTGAAGAGAGCAAAGACAAAAAAGCCTACAGCACCCGGTATTCCCAGGCGGTCACCCATCCAAGTACTAACCGGGCTCGACGTTGCTTAACTTCGGTGATCGGACGAGAACCGGTGTTTTCAACGTGATGTGGCCGTAGACGGTGAGAACGAGAAAACAGTGCCTTTTAAAGTCGATGCATACGCACGTGATATTACACGACTTGCGACTAAAGAGCCTACTTCTCAGACCGAAGTCTGAAAATTCTGTACTGACGGCCTCAGAAAAAGCAAAGACGTCGGGGAAAAGAAGGATTTAGCACAATTCAGAATTTTGGACTTCGTCAACAGCAATGACAAAAATCCTACAGCACCCGGTATTCCCAGGCGGTCACCCATCCAAGTACTAACCTGGATCGACGTTGCTTAACTTCGGTGATCGGACGAGAACCGGTGTTTTCAACGTGATGTGGCCGTAGGCGATCGTACAGGAAAACAGTCTCGTTTGAATTAAAGTCGCCCTATTTCATTCGTCGTTTATTTCCAGATTTAAATCCCACTATCTTCTCATACCGACGCCCATCTCAACTGTACGATCGACTGAATTCGTCGTTTTCTCAATGTTTGGAAATGGACCGACAATTAGGCTGCAGTATCTGTTCTTTCCAGCTTTGCTGGCGACATCTTATGACGGCATTCCAAAAGACGAAGTTTTTAAATGTTGAAGATCAAACGTAGTGAATGGCGTTAAAACACATCTGTCAGCTCAACACCACTCACACGCGTGTCGACTTTTAACACCTTTAGAGGAAGCAGATGTATATGAAGTAATTAAAGTAAAATGCTTACTAATTGCAATCTATTCTGCGCACGACTTTTCACAGGTCAAAGTAAGGGAGATTTGATCAGAATCATCACACAGTAATGAATGTCATTGGCTACCTCGATTTTCATGTATGTATTTTTACGACTACCGAAATTCGAGAAAAATGGTATCGCTTCTCGGCCTTTTGGCTAAGATCAAAGTGTAGTATCTGTTCTTATCAGCTTAATATCTGATACGTCCCCTATCCGGGGACATCGATATTAAACTGATTTTTGGACTTTGGAGAAGATGCAGGGGCTTGCTCCGGCTTCTCCGCGGATTGGCCCGGTATTGCAGTACTTCCGGGATCGGCTCACTCCCCTACACAGGGGGAAAGTAAATCATTGAAAATCAAAATGTTTCTTCGCATTCAGGATCAATAAGCATAATAATTAATCAGTCTACACACCAGATTTAATACCCGATGGCACAGAAAGTGAACAGCCCGCATTCGTTTTCATTGCTAGGCCTACTCCATAGAAGATGTCATTTGCTGCATTTCTACGCAAGTGGTGGTTTATTTGTGGTTTATTTCACCCATACCAATGACATTTAAAACGTAGATCTTTGCAATTGACGAATAGGCCTGCACGTGATAATACAACCTGCGTACAAGAAAACAGTCTCGTTTGAATTAAAGTCGCCCTATTTCATTCGTCGTTTATTTCCAGATTTAAATCCCACTATCTTCTCATACCGACGCCCATCTCAACTGTACGATCGACTGAATTCGTCGTTTTCTCAATGTTTGGAAATGGACCGACAATTAGGCTGCAGTATCTGTTCTTTCCAGCTTTGCTGGCGACATCTTATGACGGCATTCCAAAAGACGAAGTTTTTAAATGTTGAAGATCAAACGTAGCGAATGGCGTTAAAACACATCTGTCAGCTCAACACCACTCACACGCGTGTCGACTTTCAACACCTTTAGAGGAAGCAGATGTATATGAAGTAATTAAAGTAAAATGCTTACTAATTGCAATTTATTCTGCGCACGACTTTTCACAGGTCAAAGTAAGGGAGATTTGATCAAAATCATCACACAGTAATGAATGTCATTGGCTACCTCGATTTTCATGTATGTATTTTTACGACTACCGAAATTCGAGAAAAATGGTATCGCTTCTCGGCCTTTTGGCTAAGATCAAAGTGTAGTATCTGTTCTTATCGGGAGTAACACAGAGCATACGCAGTTTTTTTTTCTGAATTCCTTTCGAAGTACAAGATTTTCTCGCTCATCGCAGACATGACCACAACAGGAAAATCCTCAACAGTCGACGCCATCTACCGAGAGAGAATAGAGAAAACGGTAGTCATCACTTTGCCACACGAAGGAAAACCCTACATCCGACCAGATGTCGTCAGCCTCGTCACGAACGCTGTCGGTGGATCAACAGTCGAAGCTATAGGCCAGAGAGAACGGAATCTACAATGGGAGATCACGTTCAAGTCAGTCGATGTTAAAAATAACTTTATGGCAATGGAAAACCTGAAGGTGAAAGGCTATTCTGTCCGCATATCCAATATCCGAAAAGCTACACACCGCCTCAGAATTTTTTACGTCCCTTTTTATGTCCCAACCAGCGTCGTTACTCAGCAGCTGGAAAAACTGGGTGTGACCATCCACAACGCCTTTGTAGAGAAGGACAAAGACACAGGTTTAAGCACAAATGTACGTAATATTGTACTGGAATGTGATAACCTGGAGAACATCCCAGATCGAATGAGCTGGGAGTTCGACGGAATGAAAGGACAGGCGCTTATAAATGTGTCGGGTAGAGCCCCTCGCTGCCTCCGCTGCAACGAACGGGGCCACAAGAAGTTCCAGTGCGACGCCCCATACTGCAAGACCTGCCGCAAGGTTGGGCACGAAGAGTCTGCTGAATGCAGAAACAAGAAGCCGAGCTTCGCTCAGATGGCCTCCAGATACGCTGTACCTGCAGCCTCGCGAGACGATGATGTTGAGGATTTTGAAGAATCACCAGCGGATGAGGAGCAGAGACAGACGACATCAGACATGGAAGCAAAGGCATCTTCTACTACACCTGCGGCACCTCCTCCCAAGCAAACAGAAGAACCCCTACTGAAGGACGGTCTTACGATGGAAGAATTCCCCCCTCTGACACAACACAACGCCGCGGAGCCAACGCCCCCAGAAGCAGAATCGCAAGAAAACATTGAAGTTAGAGAACTGGCAAAGGAGAAATTCAATCCCACAGCAATAAAACGCAAAGCAGCGAAGTCTGTAGGAAACATCGACCCAACGGAAACACGACGCAAGACTCGCCCGGTCTTAGTCACTTCAAACGTAGGCCCATCAACCAGATGGAGTGAGGAACCACAGCCCCGATCACCGTCCGCCAAGCGACGAGGTAAGGATGACCCACCTCTACATGCAGAATAAACTAACAATGGATGTAAAGAATTTCAATATCGCCACCCTAAATGTAAATGGAATTAGGGATGCTGGTAAAAGAACTCGTATTTTCACACTTCTAAAGTTGAAAGACCCATTAATAGTGCTATTGCAAGAGACTCATTGCACCAGTCTTGCCATGGCTAAACATTGGGAACAAGAATGGGGAGGGAAATGTTTCTGGAGTTTTGGGAGTGCAAGAGCGAGGGGAGTGGCAATTCTGTTGAACCCAAAACTTCAATTTCAAATTGAACATTTCGAATTTGACAATGACGGCAGACTTCTGGTACTGGATTTAAAATACAGGGACACAAGGCTTCGTGTCCTAAATGTGTACGCCCCTAACAAGACAGCAGAGAGAGCCACATGGCTAAAACAACTTGGAAAATGGATGAGTGTCGGTAAAAACTTGGTCATGGGAGGAGATTTCAATTTCGTTGAAAACCCCCCAGTCGACAAAATTGGGGGTAACCCAATTTACGGCGCTGCGGGATCTGATACATTCTACAAATATAAGCAAGATTTCTGCATATTCGATCCATTCCGAACCAAGTATCCAAATACAGTCGAGACTACGTGGCACTCAGCCGATCACACCATTGCTTGCCGCCTGGATCGCTTCTACCTGTCTTCGGCATTTGCCAAAAAGGTAGTTGACGTGGTGACGTCACCGGTGCCCGATTCCGATCACGCGCTAGTACAAGTGACCACAAATCTCGAGGAATTACAAGCCATTGGACCAGGCTACTGGAAATGCAACACGTCCACCCTGAATGACCCGGATCTAAGGGCAGATATGGAACTGCTGTGCGCTTGTTTTAGGGAGGAGGCTACTGTGAAAGACACACTCTGGTGGGAATCTGCGAAAGAGCGATTCAAAAGACTCCTCTTACTCCACTCGATGCGTTTAGCTGACAATACCAAGTGCAAAGTCAGAGACCTTGAACGACAAATAAAAGACATGGAGGAGGCGAGAGTGCACTTTTGGGGAGGACAGGAAGAACACCTCTTACTCTTAAAGAAGGAAATGCAAGGGCTCCTCGACGAAAGGGCAGAGGGAGCAAAAATCCGATCCAGAGCCAAGGTTCTAGATGCGGAAGAGAAGCCATCTCAGTTCTTCTTCAGAAAGGAAAAAGCGAGAAAGGAAAAAGCCACGGTGAAGGAACTGCTGATAAATGGAGAACAAATTACAAATAGAAACTTAATATTAAAAGAAACTACCAAGTTTTATAGAACTCTTTACTCAATGGAAAATATTCAGCCGGATGCCATGGAGACACTCAAGCCCTTTGTCCACAAGATAGCGGACATGACTGCAGAGATGTGCGAAGGGCCCATCTCCTTGGCAGAGTGCAGAGCTGCGATCAAAGACATGCACGACAACAAAGCGCCTGGCTCTGATGGTCTGCCAAGGGAGTTTTATAGCCAATTTTTTAGCCTTTTCCAAGACATTTTCGTTGAGGTTTTGAACTGCGCCTTCGACAGCGGACTACTGTCGGATTCACAAAGAACTGGTGTTATAACTCTAGCGTGCAAAGATCAGTCAAAAGCAGATCTCTTGGCAAGCTGGAGGCCAATATCTCTGCTCAACGTCGATTATAAAAATTGTTCTAAGGTGCTCTCCAAGCGCTTGGCATCGGTCCTCCCAGAATGCATTCATGTCGACCAAACATGCTGTGTGCCTGGAAGATCGATAGCGGACAACCTACACCTAGTCAGGAACATCATTGACTATTGCAACGTTAAAAACATCCCGGCGGCTATAGTTTCTTTTGATCAAGAAAAGGCGTTTGATCGTGTCTCACATGATTACCTAATCCAGATCTTGCATGCGTATGGCTTCGGAGAAAGCTTCATCCGATGGGTCACCCTGCTGTACACAAATGTAGAAAGCTGCGTCATCGTGAACGGCTGGGTTGGTCCGAAATTTCCTGTGACCAGAAGCGTGAGACAAGGTTGCCCGCTGTCCGCGCTTCTATACGTCCTTTGTATTGAGCCTCTGGCAGAAGCCATCCGAAAAGACGCTTCTTTCGAAGGCCTCAAGCTACCAGCAGCCAACGAGGAACTAAGAATATCCCAATATGCCGACGACACAAATACCATCGTGACGTCAGAGAGATCAATTGAGGTTACGCTGAAGTGGTTTGAAGTGTATGGAAAGGCATCCGGGGCGAAAATGAACAAAGGCAAGTGCGTGGGCCTCTGGCTGGGATCATGGAAAACCAGACGGGATAACCCTTGTGGTTTCCAATGGACGACCTGCGTCAAGATCTACGGCACCTATTTTGGAGAAAAATCAATACAGAGAAACGCAGAAGTTATACTTACAAAAGTCAAACGATCAGCTAACCTATGCCGAGGAAGGCAACTAACGTTAGCAGCTAGAGCGACAGTCGCGAATACAGCCATCTGCGCCCAACTCTGGTACATCGGTAGCTGCGTCCTTCTTCCATCTGACACCATCAAAGAACTGGAAAAAATCATCTTTAAATTCATATGGTGCAGCCAAACAGAGTTGGTGAGTCGAAAAACCATCATCGACGCGAAAACGAAGGGTGGCCTAGGAGTAGTCGACATCAAGACCAAACTGAACTCGTTGATGTGTACCCACATTAAAAGGCTACTGACGACCTCAGACATTAAATGGCAAGATTTCGCCATATACTGGATTGGCCATCAAATGCGCCATCATAACTCAGCTTTCTCCTCCAATCTAAGACCGCATGCTGAAACCCCTTCACCTTTCTACGAAAGAGCTTTGGCGGCATTCAGACAAGTTTGCTCTCTAGAACCGCAACTACCAACCAAGGACTACACTGCGAAGAACACCTACGAAGTACTACGAAAACCCATCATTAAGCGTCCGGTAGTCCTAGACAAACACCCCTTTGTGGACTTCAACCATACTTGGAAGGCGGTCGCAAACAGCCTTGTATCGCCGAGAGCGAGAGAACTCAACTGGAAGATTGCGCACGGGGTCCTTCCAGTCAACGATTACCTGCATGGTCTCCATATTACCAGCCACAACCGATGCCCATTCTGCGACCAACCTGAGACGCTGCTCCATCTCTTCCTCGCGTGCAGAGAAGTCCGTCTCCTATGGCAGTGGATAGAACGAATAATGTCTGCCATTGCCTGCAAACCCATTAAAATAGATAAGAACTCTGTTATCTTCCAACAGCCAATGGATTTAGATGAGTTGGACATGACTACTCTCCTCGTGGTGAGCGGCGAAGCCAAGCTAGCAATTTGGACGCAGAGAAATAGAGTAAAATACGACAGGAAGAGACTGTTGAGTGTAGATATCCTGCGAATGTTTGTGCATTCTAAAAAAACGCGCATAAACGCAGACTTTGTGCGTTTAGACAGAATAACGTTTTCCAACATTTGGTGTCGAGGAGACCCACCGCTTCTAGCGCAAGTAGAAGGGGACCACCTCTCGACAATCATGACTGTGTAGAATATCTTCAAGGCACTAACCTAGAGCATATAACTTTAAAACACGTTGTGCTTCACTGCTGTGCTACGCATTTTATACAAGCGATATTAATAACCTCACTGTAATTTTAACATTGTTCGGGCGCTTTACGAGACCGCTAAGCTACTAAAAAACTATGCCATTGTAATTCTCTGGAGTTAAATGTGGTCCAGCGCTTGTAAATATCTTCTGTACATTTATTAAAAGATAAAAAAAAAAAAAAGTATCTGTTCTTATCAGCTTAATATCTGATACGTCCCCTATCCGGGGACATCGATATTAAACTGATATTTGGACTTTGGAGAAGATGCAGGGGCTTGCTCCGGCTTCTCCGCGGATTGGCCCGGTATTGCAGTACTTCCGGGATCGGCTCACTCCCCTACACAGGGAGAAGGTAAATGATTGAAAATCAAAATGTTTCTTCGCATTCAGGATCAATAAGCATAATAATTAATCAGTCTACACACCAGATTTAATACCCGATGGCACAGAAAGTGAACAGCCCGCATTCGTTTTCATTGCTAGGCCTACTCCATAGAAGATGTCATGTGCTGCATTTCCACGCAAGTGGTGGTTTATTTGTGGTTTATTTCACCCATACTAATGACATTTAAAACGTAGATCTTTGCAATCGACGAATAGGCCTGCACGTGATATTACAACCTGCGAGAAAAAGCCCATTTCACGAACCGATCTGTTCATAAATGTTTTGCTGACGGCCTTGGAGATCGCAAAGACGCTGGCTAAGAAAGGAATTCTCGCGCGACATAGTACTTTTGATATTGTGAAGAGAGCAAAGACAAAAAAAGCCTACAGCACCCGGTATTCCCAGGCGCTCACCCATCCAAGTACTAACCGGGCTCGACGTTGCTTAACTTCGGTGATCGGACGAGAACCGGTGTTTTCAACGTGATGTGGCCGTAGACGGTGAGAACGAGAAAACAGTCACATTTAAAGTTGATGCATACGCACGTGATATTACACGACTTGCGACTAAAGAGCCTACTTCTCGGACCGAAGTCTGAAAATTCTGTACTGACGGCCTCAGTAATAGCAAAGACGTCGGGGAAAAGAAGGATTTAGCACAATTCAGAATTTTGGACTTCGTCAACAGCAATGACAAAAATCCTACAGCACCCGGTATTCCCAGGCGGTCACCCATCCAAGTACTAACCTGGATCGACGTTGCTTAACTTCGGTGATCGGACGAGAACCGGTGTTTTCAACGTGATGTGGCCGTAGAAGATCGTACAAGAAAACAGTCTCATTTGAATTAAAGTCGCCCTATTTCATTCGTCGTTTTATTCCAGATTTATATTCCAGTATCTTCTCGTACCGACGCCCATCTCAACTATAGGATCGACTGAATTGCTCGTTTTCTCATTGTCAGGAAAGGGACCGACAATTAGGCTGCAGTATCTGTTCTTTCCAGCTTTGCTGGCGACATCTTATGACGGCATTCCAAAAGACGACGTTTTTAAATGTTGAAGATCAAACGTAGCGAATGGCGTTAAAACACATCTGTCAGCTCAACACCACTCACACGCGTGTCGACTTTTAACACCTTTAGAGGAAGCAGATGTATATGAAGTAATTAAAGTAAAATGCTTACTAATTGCAATCTATTCTGCGCACGACTTTTCACAGGTCAAAGTAAGGGAGATTTGATCAGAATCATCACACAGTAATGAATGTCATTGGCTACCTCGATTTTCATGTATGTATTTTTACGACTACCGAAATTCGAGAAAAATGGTATCGCTTCTCGGCCTTTTGGCTAAGATCAAAGTGTAGTATCTGTTCTTATCAGCTTAATATCTGATACGTCCCCTATCCGGGGACATCGATATTAAACTGATTTTTGGACTTTGGAGAAGATGCAGGGGCTTGCTCCGGCTTCTCCGCGGGTTGGCCCGGTATTGCAGTACTTCCGGGATCGGCTCACTCCCCTACACAGGGGGAAAGTAAATCATGGAAAATCAAAATGTTTCTTCGCATTCAGATCAATAAGCATAATAATTAATCAGTCTACACACCAGATTTAATACCCGATGGCACAGAAAGTGAACAGCCCGCATTCGTTTTCATTGCTAGGCCTACTCCATAGAAGATGTCATTTGCTGCATTTCCACGCAAGTGGTGGTTTATTTGTGGTTTATTTCACCCATACTAATGAATTTAAAACGTAGATCTTTGCAATCGACGAATAGGCCTGCACGTGATATTACAACCTGCGAGAAAAAGCCCATTTCACGAACCGATCTGTTCATAAATGTTTTGCTGACGGCCTTGGAGATCGCAAAGACGCTGGCTAAGAAAGGAATTTTCGCGCGATATAGTACTTTTGATATTGTGAAGAGAGCAAAGACAAAAAAGCCTACAGCACCCGGTATTCCCATGCGGTCACCCATCCAAGTACTAACCGGGCTCGACGTTGCTTAACTTCGGTGATCGGACGAGAACCGGTGTTTTCAACGTGATGTGGCCGTAGGCGATCGTACAGGAAAACAGTCTCGTTTGAATTAAAGTCGCCCTATTTCATTCGTCGTTTATTTCCAGATTTAAATCCCACTATCTTCTCATACCGACGCCCATCTCAACTGTACGATCGACTGAATTCGTCGTTTTCTCAATGTTTGGAAATGGACCGACAATTAGGCTGCAGTATCTGTTCTTTCCAGCTTTGCTGGCGACATCTTATGACGGCATTCCAAAAGACGAAGTTTTTAAATGTTGAAGATCAAACGTAGCGAATGGCGTTAAAACACATCTGTCAGCTCAACACCACTCACACGCGTGTCGACTTTTAACACCTTTAGAGGAAGCAGATGTATATGAAGTAATTAAAGTAAAATGCTTACTAATTGCAATTTATTCTGCGCACGACTTTTCACAGGTCAAAGTAAGGGAGATTTGATCAAAATCATCACACAGTAATGAATGTCATTGGCTACCTCGATTTTCATGTATGTATTTTTACGACTACCGAAATTCGAGAAAAATGGTATCGCTTCTCGGCCTTTTGGCTAAGATCAAAGTGTAGTATCTGTTCTTATCAGCTTAATATCTGATACGTCCCCTATCCGGGGACATCGATATTAAACTGATTTTTGGACTTTGGAGAAGATGCAGGGGCTTGCTCCGGCTTCTCCGCGGATTGGCCCGGTATTGCAGTACTTCCGGGATCGGCTCACTCCCCTACACAGGGAGAAGGTAAATGATTGAAAATCAAAATGTTTCTTCGCATTCAGGATCAATAAGCATAATAATTAATCAGTCTTCACACCAGATTTAATACCCGATGGCACAGAAAGTGAACAGCCCGCATTCGTTTTCATTGCTAGGCCTACTCCATAGAAGATGTCATTTGCTGCATTTCTACGCAAGTGGTGGTTTATTTGTGGTTTATTTCACGCATACTAATGAATTTAAAACGTAGATCTTTGCAATCGACGAATAGGCCTGCACGTGATATTACAACCTGCGAGAAAAAGCCCATTTCACGAACCGATCTGTTCATAAATGTTTTGCTGACGGCCTTGGAGATCGCAAAGACGCTGGCTAAGAAAGGAATTTTCGCGCGATATAGTACTTTTGATATTGTGAAGAGAGCAAAGACAAAAAAGCCTACAGCACCCGGTATTCCCAGGCGGTCACCCATCCAAGTACTAACCGGGCTCGACGTTGCTTAACTTCGGTGATCGGACGAGAACCGGTGTTTTCAACGTGATGTGGCCGTAGACGGTGAGAACGAGAAAACAGTCACATTTAAAGTTGATGCATACGCACGTGATATTACACGACTTGCGACTAAAGAGCCTACTTCTCGGACCGAAGTCTGAAAATTCTGTACTGACGGCCTCAGAAAAAGCAAAGACGTCGGGGAAAAGAAGGATTTAGCACAATTCAGAATTTTGGACTTCGTCAACAGCAATGACAAAAAGCCTACAGCACCCGTTATTCCCAGGCGGTCACCCATCCAAGTACTAACCGGGCTCGACGTTGCTTAACTTCGGTGATCGGACGAGAACCGGTGTTTTCAACGTGATGTGGCCGTAGAAGATCGTACAAGAAAACAGTCTCATTTGAATTAAAGTCGCCCTATATCATTCGTCGTTTTATTCCAGATTTAAATTCCAGTATCTTCTCGTACCGACGCCCATCTGAACTGTACGATCGACTGAATTCGTCGTTTTCTCAATGTTTGGAAATGGACCGACAATTAGGCTGCAGTATCTGTTCTTACCAGCTTTGCTGGCGACATCTTATGACGGCATTTCAAAAGACGACGTTTTTAAATGTTGAAGATCAAACGTAGCGAATGGCGTTAAAACACATCTGTCAGCTCAACACCACTCACACGCGTGTCGACTTTCAACACCTTTAGAGGAAGCAGATGTATATGAAGTAATTAAAGTAAAATGCTTACTATTTGCAATTTATTCTGCGCACGACTTTTCACAGGTCAAAGTAAGGGAGATTTGATCAAAATCATCACACTATAATGAATGTAATTGGCTACCTCGATTTTCATGTATGTATTTTTACGACTACCGAAATTCGAGAAAAATGGTATCGCTTCTCGGCCTTTTGGCTAAGATCAAAGTGTAGTATCTGTTCTTATCAGCTTAATATCTGATACGTCCCCTATCCGGGGACATCGATATTAAACTGATTTTTGGACTTTGGAGAAGATGCAGGGGCTTGCTCCGGCTTCTCCGCGGGTTGGCCCGGTATTGCAGTACTTCCGGGATCGGCTCACTCCCCTACACAGGGGGAAAGTAAATCATGGAAAATCAAAATGTTTCTTCGCATTCAGATCAATAAGCATAATAATTAATCAGTCTACACACCAGATTTAATACCCGATGGCACAGAAAGTGAACAGCCCGCATTCGTTTTCATTGCTAGGCCTACTCCATAGAAGATGTCATTTGCTGCATTTCTACGCAGGTGGCGGTTTATTTGTGGTTTATTTCACCCATACCAATGACATTTATAACGTAGATCTTTGCAATCGACGAATAGGCCTGCACGTGATAATACAACCTGCGAGAAAAAGCCCATTTCACGAACCGATCTGTTCATAAATGTTGTGCTGACGGCCTTGGAGATCGCAAAGACGCTGGCTAAGAAAGGAATTTTCGCGCGATATAGTACTTTCGATATTGTGAAGAGAGCAAAGACAAAAAAGCCTACAGCACCCGGTATTCCCAGGCGGTCACCCATCCAAGTACTAACCGGGCTCGACGTTGCTTAACTTCGGTGATCGGACGAGAACCGGTGTTTTCAACGTGATGTGGCCGTAGACGGTGAGAACGAGAAAACAGTCACATTTAAAGTTGATGCATACGCACGTGATATTACACGACTTGCGACTAAAGAGCCTACTTCTCGGACCGAAGTCTGAAAATTCTGTACTGACGGCCTCAGAAAAAGCAAAGACGTCGGGGAAAAGAAGGATTTAGCACAATTCAGAATTTTGGACTTCGTCAACAGCAATGACAAAAGGCCTACAGCACCCGGTATTCCCAGGCGGTCACCCATCCAAGTACTAACCGGGCTCGACGTTGCTTAACTTCGGTGATCGGACGAGAACCGGTGTTTTCAACGTGATGTGGCCGTAGAAGATCGTACAAGAAAACAGTCTCGTTTGAATTAAAGTCGCCCTATTTCATTCGTCGTTTTATTCCAGATTTAAATTCCAGTATCTTCTCGTACCGACGCCCATCTCAACTGTAGGATCGACTGAATTCGTCGTTTTCTCATTGTCAGGAAAGGGACCGACAATTAGGCTGCAGTATCTGTTCTTTCCAGCTTTGCTGGCGACATCTTATGACGGCATTCCAAAAGACGACGTTTTTAAATGTTGAAGATCAAACGTAGCGAATGGCGTTAAAACACATCTGTCAGCTCAACACCACTCACACGCGTGTCGACTTTTAACACCTTTAAAGGAAGCAGATGTATATGAAGTAATTAAAGTAAAATGCTTACTAATTGCAATTTATTCTGCGCACGACTTTTCACAGGTCAAAGTAAGGGAGATTTGATCAAAATCATCACACTATAATGAATGTAATTGGCTACCTCGATTTTCATGTATGTATTTTTACGACTACCGAAATTCGAGAAAAATGGTATCGCTTCTCGGCCTTTTGGCTAAGATCAAAGTGTAGTATCTGTTCTTATCAGCTTAATATCTGATACGTCCCCTATCCGGGGACATCGATATTAAACTGATTTTTGGACTTTGGAGAAGATGCAGGGGCTTGCTCCGGCTTCTCCGCGGGTTGGCCCGGTATTGCAGTACTTCCGGGATCGGCTCACTCCCCTACACAGGGGGAAAGTAAATCATTGAAAATCAAAATGTTTCTTCGCATTCAGGATCAATAAGCATAATAATTAATCAGTCTACACACCAGATTTAATACCCGATGGCACAGAAAGTGAACAGCCCGCATTCGTTTTCATTGCTAGGCCTACTCCATAGAAGATGTCATTTGCTGCATTTCTACGCAAGTGGTGGTTTATTTGTGGTTTATTTCACGCATACTAATGAATTTAAAACGTAGATCTTTGCAATCGACGAATAGGCCTGCACGTGATATTACAACCTGCGAGAAAAAGCCCATTTCACGAACCGATCTGTTCATAAATGTTTTGCTGACGGCCTTGGAGATCGCAAAGACGCTGGCTAAGAAAGGAATTTTCGCGCGATATAGTACTTTTGATATTGTGAAGAGAGCAAAGACAAAAAAGCCTACAGCACCCGGTATTCCCAGGCGGTCACCCATCCAAGTACTAACCGGGCTCGACGTTGCTTAACTTCGGTGATCGGACGAGAACCGGTGTTTTCAACGTGATGTGGCCGTAGACGGTGAGAACGAGAAAACAGTGCCTTTTAAAGTCGATGCATACGCACGTGATATTACACGACTTGCGACTAAAGAGCCTACTTCTCTGACCGAAGTCTGAAAATTCTGTACTGACGGCCTCAGAAAAAGCAAAGACGTCGGGGAAAAGAAGGATTTAGCACAATTCAGAATTTTGGACTTCGTCAACAGCAATGACAAAAAGCCTACAGCACCCGGTATTCCCAGGCGGTCACCCATCCAAGTACTAACCGGGCTCGACGTTGCTTAACTTCGGTGATCGGACGAGAACCGGTGTTTTCAACGTGATGTGGCCGTAGACGATCGTACAAAGAAACAGTATCATTTGAATTAAAGTCGCCCTATTTCATTCGTCGTTTTATTCCAGATTTAAATTCCAGTATCTTCTCATACCGACGCCCATCTCAACTGTAGGATCGACTGAATTCGTCGTTTTCTCATTGTCAGGAAAGGGACCGACAATTAGGCTGCAGTATCTGTTCTTTCCAGCTTTGCTGGCGACATCTTATGACGGCATTCCAAAAGACGAAGTTTTTAAATGTTGAAGATCAAACGTAGCGAATGGCGTTAAAACACATCTGTCAGCTCAACATCACTCACACGCGTGTCGACTTTTAACACCTTTAGAGGAAGCAGATGTATATGAAGTAATTAAAGTAAAATGCTTACTAATTGCAATTTATTCTGCGCACGACTTTTCACAGGTCAAAGTAAGGGAGATTTGATCAAAATCATCACACTGTAATGAATGTCATTGGCTACCTCGATTTTCATGTATGTATTTTTACGACTACCGAAATTCGAGAAAAATGGTATCGCTTCTCGGCCTTTTGGCTAAGATCAAAGTGTAGTATCTGTTCTTATCGCTTCTCGGCCTTTTGGCTAAGATCAAAGTGTAGTATCTGTTCTTATCGGGAGTAACACAGAGCATACGCAGTTTTTTTTTCTGAATTCCTTTCGAAGTACAAGATTTTCTCGCTCATCGCAGACATGACCACAACAGGAAAATCCTCAACAGTCGACGCCATCTACCGAGAGAGAATAGAGAAAACGGTAGTCATCACTTTGCCACACGAAGGAAAACCCTACATCCGACCAGATGTCGTCAGCCTCGTCACGAACGCTGTCGGTGGATCAATAGTCGAAGCTATAGGCCAGAGAGAACGGAATCTACAATGGGAGATCACGTTCAAGTCAGTCGATGTTAAAAATAACTTTATGGCAATGGAAAACCTGAAGGTGAAAGGCTATTCTGTCCGCATTTCCAATATCCGAAAAGCTACACACCGCCTCAGAATTTTTTACGTCCCTTTTTATGTCCCAACCAGCGTCGTTACTCAGCAGCTGGAAAAACTGGGTGTGACCATCCACAACGCCTTTGTAGAGAAGGACAAAGACACAGGTTTAAGCACAAATGTACGTAATATTGTACTGGAATGTGATAACCTGGAGAACATCCCAGATCGAATGAGCTGGGAGTTCGACGGAATGAAAGGACAGGCGCTTATAAATGTGTCGGGTAGAGCCCCTCGCTGCCTCCGCTGCAACGAACGGGGCCACAAGAAGTTCCAGTGCGACGCCCCATACTGCAAGACCTGCCGCAAGGTTGGGCACGAAGAGTCTGCTGAATGCAGAAACAAGAAGCCGAGCTTCGCTCAGATGGCCTCCAGATACGCTGTACCTGCAGCCTCGCGAGACGATGATGTTGAGGATTTTGAAGAATCACCAGCGGATGAGGAGCAGAGACAGACGACATCAGACATGGAAGCAAAGGCATCTTCTACTACACCTGCGGCACCTCCTCCCAAGCAAACAGAAGAACCCCTACTGAAGGACGGTCTTACGATGGAAGAATTCCCCCCTCTGACACAACACAACGCCGCGGAGCCAACGCCCCCAGAAGCAGAATCGCAAGAAAACATTGAAGTTAGAGAACTGGCAAAGGAGAAATTCAATCCCACAGCAATAAAACGCAAAGCAGCGAAGTCTGTAGGAAACATCGACCCAACGGAAACACGACGCAAGACTCGCCCGGTCTTAGTCACTTCAAACGTAGGCCCATCAACCAGATGGAGTGAGGAACCACAGCCCCGATCACCGTCCGCCAAGCGACGAGGTAAGGATGACCCACCTCTACATGCAGAATAAACTAACAATGGATGTAAAGAATTTCAATATCGCCACCCTAAATGTAAATGGAATTAGGGATGCTGGTAAAAGAACTCGTATTTTCACACTTCTAAAGTTGAAAGACCCATTAATAGTGCTATTGCAAGAGACTCATTGCACCAGTCTTGCCATGGCTAAACATTGGGAACAAGAATGGGGAGGGAAATGTTTCTGGAGTTTTGGGAGTGCAAGAGCGAGGGGAGTGGCAATTCTGTTGAACCCAAAACTTCAATTTCAAATTGAACATTTCGAATTTGACAATGACGGCAGACTTCTGGTACTGGATTTAAAATACAGGGACACAAGGCTTCGTGTCCTAAATGTGTACGCCCCTAACAAGACAGCAGAGAGAGCCACATGGCTAAAACAACTTGGAAAATGGATGAGTGTCGGTAAAAACTTGGTCATGGGAGGAGATTTCAATTTCGTTGAAAACCCCCCAGTCGACAAAATTGGGGGTAACCCAATTTACGGCGCTGCGGGATCTGATACATTCTACAAATATAAGCAAGATTTCTGCATATTCGATCCATTCCGAACCAAGTATCCAAATACAGTCGAGACTACGTGGCACTCAGCCGATCACACCATTGCTTGCCGCCTGGATCGCTTCTACCTGTCTTCGGCATTTGCCAAAAAGGTAGTTGACGTGGTGACGTCACCGGTGCCCGATTCCGATCACGCGCTAGTACAAGTGACCACAAATCTCGAGGAATTACAAGCCATTGGACCAGGCTACTGGAAATGCAACACGTCTATCCTGAATGACCCGGATCTAAGGGCAGATATGGAACTGCTGTGCGCTTGTTTTAGAGAGGAGGCTACTGTGAAAGACACACTCTGGTGGGAATCTGCGAAAGAGCGATTCAAAAGACTCCTCTTACTCCACTCGATGCGTTTAGCTGACAATACCAAGTGCAAAGTCAGAGACCTTGAGCGACAAATAAAAGACATGGAGGAGGCGAGAGTGCACTTTTGGGGAGGACAGGAAGAACACCTCTTACTCTTAAAGAAGGAAATGCAAGGGCTCCTCGACGAAAGGGCAGAGGGAGCAAAAATCCGATCCAGAGCCAAGGTTCTAGATGCGGAAGAGAAGCCATCTCAGTTCTTCTTCAGAAAGGAAAAAGCGAGAAAGGAAAAAGCCACGGTGAAGGAACTGCTGATAAATGGAGAACAAATTACAAATAGAAACTTAATATTAAAAGAAACTACCAAGTTTTATAGAACTCTTTACTCAATGGAAAATATTCAGCCGGATGCCATGGAGACACTCAAGCCCTTTGTCCACAAGATAGCGGACATGACTGCAGAGATGTGCGAAGGGCCCATCTCCTTGGCAGAGTGCAGAGCTGCGATCAAAGACATGCACGACAACAAATCGCCTGGCTCTGATGGTCTGCCAAGGGAGTTTTATAGCCAATTTTTTAGCCTTTTCCAAGACATTTTCGTTGAGGTTTTGAACTGCGCCTTCGACAGTGGACTACTGTCGGATTCACAAAGAACTGGTGTTATAACTCTAGCGTGCAAAGATCAGTCAAAAGCAGATCTCTTGGCAAGCTGGAGGCCAATATCTCTGCTCAACGTCGATTATAAAATTCTATCTAAGGTGCTCTCCAAGCGCTTGGCATCGGTCCTCCCAGAATGCATTCATGTCGACCAAACATGCTGTGTGCCTGGAAGATCGATAGCGGACAACCTACACCTAGTCAGGAACATCATTGACTATTGCAACGTTAAAAACATCCCGGCGGCTATAGTTTCTTTTGATCAAGAAAAGGCGTTTGATCGTGTCTCACATGATTACCTAATCCAGATCTTGCATGCGTATGGCTTCGGAGAAAGCTTCATCCGATGGGTCACCCTGCTGTACACAAATGTAGAAAGCTGCGTCATCGTGAACGGCTGGGTTGGTCCGAAATTTCCTGTGACCAGAAGCGTGAGACAAGGTTGCCCGCTGTCCGCGCTTCTATACGTCCTTTGTATTGAGCCTCTGGCAGAAGCCATCCGAAAAGACGCTTCTTTCGAAGGCCTCAAGCTACCAGCAGCCAACGAGGAACTAAGAATATCCCAATATGCCGACGACACAAATACCATCGTGACGTCAGAGAGATCAATTGAGGTTACGCTGAAGTGGTTTGAAGTGTATGGAAAGGCATCCGGGGCGAAAATGAACAAAGGCAAGTGCGTGGGCCTCTGGCTGGGATCATGGAAAACCAGACGGGATAACCCTTGTGGTTTCCAATGGACGACCTGCGTCAAGATCTACGGCACCTATTTTGGAGAAAAATCAATACAGAGAAACGCAGAAGTTATACTTACAAAAGTCAAACGATCAGCTAACCTATGCCGAGGAAGGCAACTAACGTTAGCAGCTAGAGCGACAGTCGCGAATACAGCCATCTGCGCCCAACTCTGGTACATCGGTAGCTGCGTCCTTCTTCCATCTGACACCATCAAAGAACTGGAAAAAATCATCTTTAAATTCATATGGTGCAGCCAAACAGAGTTGGTGAGTCGAAAAACCATCATCGACGCGAAAACGAAGGGTGGCCTAGGAGTAGTCGACATCAAGACCAAACTGAACTCGTTGATGTGTACCCACATTAAAAGGCTACTGACGACCTCAGACATTAAATGGCAAGATTTCGCCATATACTGGATTGGCCATCAAATGCGCCATCATAACTCAGCTTTCTCCTCCAATCTAAGACCGCATGCTGAAACCCCTTCACCTTTCTACGAAAGAGCTTTGGCGGCATTCAGACAAGTTTGCTCTCTAGAACCGCAACTACCAACCAAGGACTACACTGCGAAGAACACCTACGAAGTACTACGAAAACCCATCATTAAGCGTCCGGTAGTCCTAGACAAACACCCCTTTGTGGACTTCAACCATACTTGGAAGGCGGTCGCAAACAGCCTTGTATCGCCGAGAGCGAGAGAACTCAACTGGAAGATTGCGCACGGGGTCCTTCCAGTCAACGATTACCTGCATGGTCTCCATATTACCAGCCACAACCGATGCCCATTCTGCGACCAACCTGAGACGCTGCTCCATCTCTTCCTCGCGTGCAGAGAAGTCCGTCTCCTATGGCAGTGGATAGAACGAATAATGTCTGCCATTGCCTGCAAACCCATTAAAATAGATAAGAACTCTGTTATCTTCCAACAGCCAATGGATTTAGATGAGTTGGACATGACTACTCTCCTCGTGGTGAGCGGCGAAGCCAAGCTAGCAATTTGGACGCAGAGAAATAGAGTAAAATACGACAGGAAGAGACTGTTGAGTGTAGATATCCTGCGAATGTTTGTGCATTCTAAAAAAACGCGCATAAACGCAGACTTTGTGCGTTTAGACAGAATAACGTTTTCCAACATTTGGTGTCGAGGAGACCCACCGCTTCTAGCGCAAGTAGAAGGGGACCACCTCTCGACAATCATGACTGTGTAGAATATCTTCAAGGCACTAACCTAGAGCATATAACTTTAAAACACGTTGTGCTTCACTGCTGTGCTACGCATTTTATACAAGCGATATTAATAACCTCACTGTAATTTTAACATTGTTCGGGCGCTTTACGAGACCGCTAAGCTACTAAAAAACTATGCCATTGTAACTCTCTGGAGTTAAATGTGGTCCAGCGCTTGTAAATATCTTCTGTACATTTATTAAAAGATAAAAAAAGTATCTGTTCTTATCAGCTTAATATCTGATACGTCCCCTATTCGGGGACATCGATATTAAACTGATTTTTGGACTTTGGAGAAGATGCAGGGGCTTGCTCCGGCTTCTCCGCGGGTTGGCCCGGTATTGCAGTACTTCCGGGATCGGCTCACTCCCCTACACAGGGGGAAAGTAAATAATTG